>CP125976.1:343378921-344608722 GCA_030063025.1 Avena longiglumis | reverse complement strand
CATTTAATTAATTGTCGGGACCCCGGTTCCAGCTTATGACCTAATTGTATCGCACCTTTGCCCTCATCCATCATGCATGCATCATGCCGATCTTCCGCCGTTGTATTAAATGTTGCATCCGTGTTATTCTAGTGTTTTGTTCCTTCATGCGGATAAGGTCGTTGAGTTGATGTGAGCTTCCCGAACTTCGGATGAACCTTTCGACAATGTTTTCAAAGTAGCATCTCCTCTTTCTACCTATCTTACTTTTATCAGATTTATTCCTCCTGTTGATCTATTGCTATCGTGTTAAGTATGCTCTAGATTCTGCATCTTGATATACCCGTGCAGTTTCTATATTGCCTTGGACACATCCTGTTACCCGCTGTTGTTGGTAGATAGTTGGACTTATGCGTCGTTGCTTGCTCAAGTGCTGATATGTGTGTCGCCATATGCCACAGCTTGGCTGATGAATTGCCGCATGTTGATGTTGGAGATGATCCTAGTTTTACTTATTGTCACTTTAATTTCTGTTTAACAACTAAAATTGAATAAGCAGGCATCGTGGGTGATAGATAATATTTGGTTTCCGAACGCCCACTTGTGTCCTGTGAAGACCTCGGTGCTTGATAATTGCTCTTGATTTTATGCTATCCACATCCGGAGGTATATGGGACCCCCGACCGTAGCTTGATTCCGCCTTATTTCTTGGGGCCACAAACTAGTTTGAGGTTTTATTACTATCCTGCATTTCTATGCCATGCTTTATTGTTTTATTTACGATTGTGCTAGATAGCACTGTAATCTTGTTAGGAAGCGGAGTGATTACGCGTGTCGATAAGCCCGTTGGGGTTCCCAAATACCTCACGCCATTGACGCAGACCTTGAGGCCGCCCTGAGCTTGTCTACTCCGCTATGGATTCTACTTAAAGGTGGCCCCTGAAATATTTCTCTCAATCTTGTGATTGTTCACCGTGAAAGCCTCGCTGGGTTTTGATTTGGTTTTTCCGAGGTTGATCGAGCGGTGTGTTGCTATTGGTGCACCCCGCCGGTAAAACTTTCTCAAAGCCGTGTCCAGTTATGGACGACTTGGAGCACAAAGATCTCGATCATAGACAAGCATAACTAAAGTTTATCGCTATTAATTTGACTTATAATGACTAGTAATCCGCTTCCACTATAATGGAATGGCTAATTAATACTGCCCACAATTGCTTGTTTGGTGGTCGCCATGCACAATTGTATATGACTAGTAAGTATTGCAACTACAACGAATGGCTGAATAAAAGTAACAACAACCGCCGGGTTTTGGGTTTATCTCATGCTATCTCAGACTGATTAGTAATTGTTGCAACTATCACGAATGGTTAACTAAAGTGCCCACTTATTTTATCGTAACGATTACCTAAACTTGACTAGTAAAGTGCTTAACTATAATCAATAAATAAAACTGCCAACTGTGAGTTCCTCGCTGACTTCCCGCTTGGTCTCGAGGGAAACACCAGATGGGTTTGTTTGGTGATAGCTTGTGTTGATCCAAGTAGGTCATTCTACCCCTCCGATAACCGCTGGCCATTTAGTCTCTATAGGTTGTTTAGTGCATGCTGCCGCCGCCACCCACCATACCTTTGTAGGCGAGGACCGCCAATTCTAGCCTCGCTGCATCGCCTCAAGATCGACGCTCCTTCTTTGTTTTCTTTTGCCCTTTGCTCAGCACTCCTTTTTGTTAAGGTGTTTTGAGATCGACGCGTTAGCGTGGTTACCCTTCCGCTTGGCTCCGGGCAGGTTATGGACGCCATTGGTTATTCTTCAGGCTCTTAGCCCCATTTGCATCTTGTCCGTAGCTGGACGCTATGTCGCTTCAAGGTGATTTGGATCTTTGCATATTATATTTGTATTCTGACTCTTTGAGTCATATATATATCTGCCTGTGGGTCCCATCGAGGACTCTGTGTAATGTTATTACTTTGTTTTTCCACCGCGAAGTGCTGGGCACCTTGAATCGTTTCTATGCGTTTGGCGAATTTTGCTAAACTTGCATAGGTCGATTCGAGGGTGTTACAGTGGTATCGAGCTCAAATACGATATTTCATGTCCAAATCAGAGGATAACCTAGCTAACGGTCAAGTAGAGTGTCAAAATTATTTTTGCAAAATCGGTTGGATAGTTCCGATAGGTCTAATTTACCCCTCCGCTATTCTCCTCTTATCTCGGTGTTTTGAATCGCTCTCTTATCTTTTCTTCGAGTCCGTGACTTCGGTTGGGTTTTCCGTCAGACTTCGTGGTTTCGCTTCCTCCTTTGGTAACGGTGTTGCTACATCCGGGTCTTCATGCTATCCGAGGAATCCTTCGTCTGTGGTACCATTCTTTGTTCTTTGTTTGTGCCTTCCTGTTCTCCGACGCGACATTCTTCACGCCAGTCCGCAGAGTCCAGATCCCTCCTTGTCCTAACCTCGCTTGTCGAGATCTTCACTAATTCGAGAATGGTTGCACTCTTTCCACCGATTGTGGAGTAATAGTTTGCGCGTGATGGATTGGCCCCATGCCACCCCTTTCTATTCGCTTTTGTACATTGAAGTTGATGAGAATGCATCGATTCCTCTTCCACCGGAGTTAGAGGTGGCTTTATTGTTGCTACCTCTACCTCGACCTTTTGTTTCCGGAGTGCTCTCGCGATCACGGACAACGACCTCTTGTTAGTGGTGTCATGAGGATCTACACGGGAGAGGATCGATCGACCTTCCTTCCTAAGACATGAGGCGGATCTCGAGGGCGAGATCCATTGTTAGTGGTGTCGAATTGTGGCATCCATAAAACCACTACTAGAAAATCGCGTTGAATTTGTGCATTGCATCGTCATCATCATGCATTGTTTGCCAAAACTATTTTCGAAAACCCCGATTTGTTTTCCAAACGCCCCATTCTCATTCAAACGCCGAAAACCGGGTCCCCGGAATATTTTGTTTTGGCCGCTATTGGTTTGCACACGGCCCGTTTAGAATAAATAAAAATTTAAATTATTTTCTTAGGGGCAGTCGAACGGGCCGATTGACCCGAACGACCGCCCCAGAAATAAAATCGGTCCATCCCACCTGCCCCATCTAATCCTATGTCTACCCAACATCCTACCCAAGCCTTCCCTCCACATCACCCCCTCCACTCACACGTCGCCACATCATCTCACCCCTCTCCCCTAACCAACCAGATCTTGACACTTGGCCTCTCCCTCTCTTTTCTCTCTTCCTCTCTCACAGCTCACCTCCCACCAGCCTCCACTTCCTGCCTCAAAGACGCACCCCACCGACGCTACACCCAACCGCCTGGCTCCCTCACGACGCCACGCCTGGGCCGCCTCTCCCACAGGTGGCTCAGACCGACCTTTGCCTCCCTGCCTCCCCACGCCATGAAGCATCCTGCCCCTCTCAGCCTCAGATCCCCTGTGGCGCTCTAACCTCCCATGCGACCCCTGCCCTGCCTCACTGCCCTCCGCTGACACGCCACGCTCTCCCGCCTCCGCCACTGGCAGCTCCTTCGCCAGCTCACTTGCTCCTCCTGTGCTCATCATTAAGGCTGAGCTGGAAGCCACAGCGTCACAGGCTGCTGGCAGCAGCCGCTGGCGTGCCCGCCCGCTTACAGTCTCTCACGAAGGCCCACGCAGCGGCCATGGCCTCCGGCCATAGCCGCTGCCCTCCTCCGGCCAAGGCCCCGCCTTGCTCGCTTCAGGGAGGCAGCCGAGAACCTCGGCACCCAGATCTCCGACCTGTCCGCCTCACCGCTGCTCCTCGCCACCTGCCTTCCCGGCCTCCTCTCCCTCATCCACGATCCCTCGTCGCCACCGTCTGCGGGTCCGGCTTAACCCCACGCCGAGCCACGCCAGCCTTGTCTCTACCCAGCTGCCTCTGCTAAGCTCGCCCTGCCTCTGCTATTGCTGCTGCCTGTTCTTCTAGTTAGACACACTATTGTGTGGTGAGACCGATAATATGTAACCTCTAGCAAAGAGCATGTATGTGATCCGCTTGTTGAAGCCAGATGGTTACTTGTGCCTTGTTCGCTCTGTTCTCGAGAAGATCTGCATAGAATCGATTATTGCAAGGTGACAAGGTTCACAAGATCTTCGAAGACAAGGATGCACCTCAAGATCGCTTACCCTGCCCCAAGACCCTCAACCTGGCGCTTCGTTCTTCTCGAGGACCGATCCATAGATGCGTGAAGTACTTCTCGAGGACGCCAAGTGCTTCTTCCCACGCCAAGATCTTCACCGACATCGAGATCGCGAATGCGACAAGATCTCGCCTCAGCCCGAGAGAGAAAGATCCTACTAAACGCTGCCGTCAACCCCGAGACCGACTTCAACCACGGAACCGAAGTTCTCCATCAAGGACGCCAGACTCATTCATGACCCAAGTCCTGCACTTGAGGCGCCAAGACCTACCCCGAATCCGAGAACGCTCATCAACCCCGAACTCGAACCCTAACAAGATCGTCGAGCCCCCTAAATGTGTGACCCCTTTTTCCTCGAACCCTATTTATAACACCATATAACAACTGTGCACATTAAATTGTCATACTCGCATGCATCTCATCATATGGTTTGGGGGCCTTTTGCCGATTCACCTAATAATTAAATATGGGGCCCATATGCGGGCAAATCTAGCCTTATATTGGCCTCATTTAAACTTGTGTAGCGAACCGGTATCTCATCTCGCCTTGATATAACAACATTTAAAATTGCGGGGTATCTAAACAACTTGAACCTACTAATTAATTGTCGGGACCCCGGTTCCGCTTAATATGACCTAATTGCATCGCACCTTGCCCTGTCATCCATCATGCATGCATCATGCCGATCTTCTGCCGTTGTATTAAATGTTGCATCCGGTGTTATTCTAGTGTTTTGTTCCTTCGCGGATAAGGTCGTTGAGTTGATGTGAGCTTCGCCCCGAACTTCGGATGAACCTTTCGACAATGTTTTCAGGCGAGCATCTCCCTCTTTCTACCTATCTTACTTTTATCGTATTTACTTCCCTCCTGTTGATCTATTGCTATCTGTGTTGCGATGCTCTAGATTCCGTACCCCTTGATATACCGTGCAGCCCTATATTGCCTTGGACACATCCTATTACCTGTTGCTTGGTAGATAGTTGGACTTGCGCGTCGTAGTTGCTTGCTCAAGTCTTGATGTGTCGCCATATGCCATTCTTGATGAATTGCCGCATGTTGATGTTGGAGATGATCCTAGTTTTACTTATTGTCACTTTAATTTCTGTTTAACAACTAAAATTGAATAAGCAGAGGCATCGGTGGGTGATAGATAATATTTGGTTTCAACGCCCACTTGTGTCCGTAAGACCCCGAGTACTTGATAATTGCCTTGATTTTATGCTATCCACATCCGGAGGTATATGGGACCCCCACGGACGAGCTTGATTCCGCCTTATTTCTTGGGGCCACAAACTAGTTTGAGGTTTTATTACTATCCCGTACTTATGCCATGCTTTCTTTGCTTTATTTACGATTGTGCATGTGATAGCACCTCAGACTTTAGGAAGCGGAGTGATTACGCAGTGTCGACAAGCCCGCTTAGTTCCTACCGCTACCATCGACGCAGACCTTGAGGCCGTCTCGAGCTTGTCTACTCCGCTATGGATTCTACTTAAGGGTGGCCCCTGAAATATTTCCGAATCTTGTGATTGTTCAATGTGAAAGCCTCGTTGGGTTTTGATTTGGTTTTCGAGGTTGATCGAGCGTGTGTTGCTATTGGTGCACCCGGGTAAAACTTTCTCAAAGCCGTGTCCATGTTATGGACGCACTTGGAGCACAAGATCTCGATCATAGACAAGCATAACTAAAGTTCTCGCTATTAATTTGACTTATAATGACTAGTAATCCGCTCACTATAATGGAATGGCTAATTAATACGCCCACAATTGTTGGTTTGGTGGTCGCTATACAATTGTATATGACTAGTAAGTATTGCAACTACAACGAATTGGTGAATAAAAGTAACAACAACCTTTGGGTTTTGGGTTTATCTCATGCTATCTGTCGATTAGTAATTGTTGCAACTATCGGAATGGTTAACTAAAAGTGCCCACTGTTTATTTTATCGTAACGATTACCTAAACTTGACTAGTAAAGTGCCGCAACTATAATCGAATAAATAAAACCTTAACCGTGAGTTCTCGGCTGACTTCCTCGCTTGGTCTCGAGGAAAACACAGATGGGTTTGTTTGGTGATAGCTTCCAGTTGGATCCGTTAGGTCATTCTTACCCCTCGATAACCGATTGTATCGAGTCTCTATAGGTTGTTTAGTGCATGTCGCCACGCCGCCACCACCATACCTTTGTAGGCGAGGACGGCAATTCTAGCCTCGCTGTAATCGCCTCAAGATCGACGCTCCTTCTTTGTTTTCTTTGCCCTTTGTCGGCACCCTTTTTTGTTAAGCGGTTTTGAGATCGACGCCATAGTGGTTACCCTTCCTATTGGCCCAGGCGGTTATGGACGCCATGGTTATTCTTCGTGGCTCTTAGCCCCATTTGCATCTTGTCCGTAGCTGACGCTATGTCGCTTCAAGGTGATTTGGATCTTTGCATATTATATTTGTATTCTTGACTCTTTGAGTCAGCTGTTATATATATCATTACGTGGGTCCCATCGAGGACTGTTGTGTAATGTTATTATTTTGTTTTTCCACCCATTTAAAAGTGTTGGTGGCACCTTAATCGCTTCTATGGGTTTGGCTAATTTTGCTAAACTTGCATAGGGTCGATTCGAGGGTGTTACAACAAACTAGTTTGAGGTTTTATTTACGATCCTGCATTTATGCCATGATTATCGCTTTATTTACGACAGTGCGAGCACCTGCTGCTTAGGAGTGGACGATTCCGCTGTGTCGACAAGCCCAGCCACACTTTCGGGTTCCCACTGCTCACACCGGCCCACCCGAACCTTGAGGCCGTCTCGGCTTGCTTACTCGTTGATTCTACTTAAGGGTGGCCCCAAATATTCTCAATCTTGTGATTGTTCACCGTGAAAGCCTCGTTGGGTTTTGATTTGGTTTTTCCGAGGTTGATCGAGTGTGTTGCTATTGGTGCACCCGCCGGTAAAACTTTAAAGCCGTGTCCGGATATGGACGACTTGGAGCAGCTTGATCATAGACAAGCATAACTAAAGTACCGCTTTGAACTTGACTAAAGTAACTTGACTAGTAAATAGTGCAATACTCATGGAATGGTTAATAAAATTGCCAACGGATGGGGTTGTTCGTCCGCTTCCTTGTTGGTAGCGAGGAGGAGGATGGATCGGATGAGATTACCATTATAATCGTTGTACTTAATTCACGGACATCCGTCCGCCTATCATTGGTTAGGCGGATGGTTAGCGTTATCTGAGAATTGCTAGGGTTTATCTTTTCTGCAATTCGCCACCCTGTGTTGTGTCCCCTTTAGAGGCATTAAGACTTGCCGAGTACCTTAGGGTCTCACACGATAAATTCTTGATTCAGATGAAGTACCTTCTCGTGACTGGATCTTTGGGTGGAAGAAGCCGATGATGTGGGCAACGAACGCTTGTGTAGAGATTCCGGATCGGGATCCGTGAGACCTGTAGTTGATGTGCTTATTTCTATGGCATCTTATGCCGATTTGCTTCTTATCCGCACTCGGATTCTCGCTTGCCGCATGATACTCAAGTGTGTTGTATGAGGAGTTATCCTAAAATATAGATCTATCTAGGTCATTTGAATCTTGCCGTATGTTGCTATATATTTCATTTCTTTCTAGATGGATGGCTGATGTACTCTTGTATGGTGGCTTGCGACATACCCACTTGTGTACGTAGTCGATCCCTTCGCTGCCGACCACGCCGTCTGACAGTCCGCTGAGAGGTTAGCGGTTGGGACGTCTGAAAGGACTACCAGGAGTGGCTTTTGGGGCCCCACCGCATTATTTCAACCGCTATCTCTCATCCAGGCTTGTATCTAGGAGCGTAGTTCACCGAGGTAGTTACAATTGGTATCGAGCCATCCCGACCTTCGTGGTTTCAAATTAAACGTTGTCAGCCTAGCAAATATTTTAGTAGTTATGTATATTAGGGAAAAACAAAAGCGAGAGTAGGACTGCTTTTTTCTTCTTACCCTCCCACCCACCCTTTTCTGGTAAGGAAGTGCAACGTTTTCAATCCTCTTCTCAAGATTCAAACTAGGATTCACGTGTTCTGGGTTTCCGTAGTACCATAGGATGTGTGTGTGTGTGTGTGTGTGTGTGTAATTCCTTGTCTATCTCTGCATCCAAGTTGTTATCTTATCGCCTTTGGTTATCAACTGTTGGTACATTCCATACCTGTGCTTTTGTAAACCGACGCAATCTATCTTCCTCTTGTATCCGACGCTATCTTGTTGGGGTGTTCGCCTCCGTAGTACCAATCTTTAGGTTTCACGTGAGAAGAAGGGGTTAGGATATGTGTTCCACTTGTTCATGTGCGGAGTAATGATTTGAGTGCGGATGGAGTCGCGACCATACCACTACTTGTATCATTTGCTTTTGTATATTGGATCTAGAGTCACTAATCTAGATTCGTTAAGTAATTTTATGATCTATTGGTATTTTAATGCCAAATTTGTGGAAAATTTTCTTTGATATGTTGTGTACCACACTCCTTTTCACTGTGCGATATGCTTAATATCTTTTAGGTGCTATGAACTTTGTTGATATTTTAATATCATCTCAGTAAATTGTATCCTTTAATCTTGGTTAATTCCATCTTGGTACTATTCTGGATTATTATCATCTTCCATTATAGTACTGACTTGAGTTTTACATCAATGACAGGATGGCTCCCCCACGCCGGACTGAGGAGGACATTCCTCCAGAACTGGGCTCAGCGCTGTCAAGCATAGCTAATGCTTTGGCGGCAATGCAAGAGAACCAGCTGCGCTTTGAGGAGAGCGTCAGAAGGAACGAGTTCACTCCACTTCCTCCACCTCCCAAGCGTGGTGACATCAAGAGCTTCCTCAAGTTCAACCCTCGCCAGTTCGACGTGTCTGACCGACCTCTTGATGCGGATGATTGGCTGCGTGAGATCTCAAGGTTGCTCGAGACTGGATGTTCGTATCGAGTGGGTAAAGTGTGCTACTCACCTTCTCAAGGAGATGCAGCTCTATGGTGGGAAAACTACTTGAAGGCAAGTTGCACTGGTTCCAACCTACTTGGGAGAGGTTCACTGCAGCTTTCAAAGAACAGTTTCTCTCGTAGATTGTGATGGAAAGGATGAAGGATGCTTTCCTCAACCTCAGCGTGGGAATGATAACGCCAACACTTACATCAGAATTTCATGAACTTGTCTCGCTATGGTGGTGATGAGGTATCGATGACAAAAAAAGCGAAAAGGTTCGTGCAAGGGCTCAATGCGCCGATCAAGTATGCAATCACGCATGCAAGACCGCAACCTTCCCGAACTGCAGATATGGCACTACAAGAGGAGGCTAGTAGGCGATGTTCGAGGAGTCCAAGAAACACAGCAGGATGCATCAAGCTCGGCAATGGCTCCTTCTAAGCGTGTCCGGGTTCCTAACACTCCACCGTCGCTCCCGGCTCCACCAAGATATGCAAGCTTCGCGCCAAGGCCATCAAACTTCACCACTGCGGCTCCTAGGGGCTACAACAACCCTTACCCTGGAGCGCCTAGCGGAGTCCCTGGCTACTCTGCTCCACGTCCACACGGTGCTTGCTACATGTGGAGATCATGGTCATCCCGCTGAACCGCCCAATGAAGAACAAAGCTCTCCTCAACCCCGCCAAGATCGCAACAAGCTCTCCCTCGGTTGCACCACCGCCTCGGGCTCTCAACATCAACACTAAGCCCGGGTCTGCGGTTGTTCGAGCTAATCGCGTCAACGCCTCTCAAGCCGAGCTACTGAGTTGTCATGGGTATGCTCTCGCTAACTCGGCCTCGCCGAGTTCTCTTTGATTCGTGCATCGATTCATTTGTGTCTCACAAGTTTGCAAATGAGAATGAGTTAGTCATGGTTCCTCTCCAAAAGCGGTTAATGGTTCTTTCTCCTGGGGCAAACATGAGGGCTGTTCATATTAGTCATGGCAACAAGATTGAGATTGGTGGCTCTTCATTCTTGGCTTCTTTGATTGTTCGGGCAACTCGACATTGATGTCATTTTGTGCATGGATTGGTTGATGAGAAATGCAATTGATTGATTGTGAATGCTCGGTGTCTCAAGATTCTCAAGGCTATGTAGTCTTTTCTCCAAGTCGACTCGATGTCCAAATTTCATTCCTTGGCTGCTCAATAATGATGCTATGGAAGCTATTCGTAAGTACCGTGGTCTGTGAGTTCCCTGATGTCTTTCCCAAGAGTTGCTGTATGCCTCCGGATCGCGAGGTTGAGTTCGTGATCGAGCTTGAACCTCGAACGGCTCCTATCTCCAAGAGGCCATATAAAATGGGTCCTTCCGAGTTGGTGAACTCAAACGACAACTTGATGAACAAGAGAAATTGGGTTTCATTCAACACAAGACTTCTTCTTGGGGTAGCCCAACAATCTTTGTGAAGAAGCGTGATGTAACCGATAGGCTATGTGTTGATTATCTGCTCTCAATGCTAAAACCATCAAGAACAAATATCCTCTTCCTGATAAATGATCTGTTTGATCACTAGCAGAGCTGTGGTGTTCTCTAAGCTGGACTTGAGAAGTGGTTATCACCAAATCAAGATTCGCAAAGAAGATGTGCCCAAAACAGCTTTCACCACTCTATGGCCCGTATGAGTACACGGTCATGTCTTTCGTCTCACCAATGCACTGCTACCTTCTCGAGGCCGATGAACTCCGCTTTCATGGAGTACCCGGATAAGTTTGTGGTGGTATATCCGGATGACATTCGGTCTATTCCAAGTCCAAGGAGGAGCATGAAGAGCACTGCGGTGTGTCTCAATAAGCTTCGCGAGAACCGCTTGTATGCAAAGTTCTCCAAGTGTGAGTTCGTTGCTCAAGTAACATATCTGGGCATGTTATCTCTGCCAAGGGCATTGCAACCAACCCGAAACCGTGAAGACAATAGTTGAATGGCTTCCTCCCGCTAATGTCAAGGAAGTGCGGAGTTTTCTCGCTTGGCTAGCTATTGTCGCTTGTGCAGTAACTTCAAGATAGCAAAGCCTTCACCGATCTCCTCAAGAAAGGCAAGAAGTACATGTGGACTCCTCGCTTGTCAAGAAAGCTTTGAGACACTCAAAGAGAAGCTCACTTCCACACCAGTCTTGGTTCCTCCTGATACATCTAAGCCTTTCCAGATATTCTCATGATGCCTCTTTGCAAGGATTGGGTGCTCCTTATGCAAGAAAGACAGGTGGTTGCTTATGCCTCTCGCCGCTTGAAGACGCATGAGGTCAACTATCCCACACATGACCTTGAGCTAGCAGTGGTCTTTGCTTTGAAGCTATGGAGGCACTACTTGCTTGGGAACCGCTAGAGATCTTCTCGGACCACAAGAGTTTGAAGTACATCTTCACTCACCGATCTCAATCTTCGCAAAGGAGATGGATTGAAGCCATCAATGACTTTGATGTGACCATCAACTACACCCTGTGCAAAGCAAACGTCATGGCGTATGTGCTTAGTCAGAAGCTTATGTCAACAACCTCATGGTAGAAGAGCAAAGCCTCTCTTGTGCGAGGAATTCCGCCACCAACCTCGAGATTGTGGAACAAGGGCATCTTCCGAACCTTCCGCTACTCCTCTTGGAAGAACAGATTCGCTCGCCAGTGATCCGCACACCGTAAAGCTCATCTCTAAGCTTGGCACTCAAGTATGAATCTTTCCATGTTGATGATCAAGGCACGCTTTTCTTGAACACCGGATGTTTGTTCCAAACTACCCGGTCCGAGAGACCAAGTTCTCAAGGAGGCACATGATTCGGTTCTTTCTATCCATCCCGGCAGCACAAAGATGTACATGGACTTGAAAACACAATCGGTGGCCTGGTTGAAACGGTATTGTGCCAAGTATGTCTCGAATGTGATGTCGCTGCAGAGTCAAGGCTGTCCATCGAAACCATTTGGTCTTCTACAGCCATTGCAACCTCCTAATGGAAATGGGAGAAAGTTGAGATGGACTTCATCACCGGCTTTCCAAGGTCATGTAAGGGCAACAATGCAATCTTTGTTGTCATCGATGTGCTTTCTAAAGTGGCACACTTCTTCCCACCAAAGAAACAATTTCGACTTCAGCTATTGAGCTCTATATCAACAGATTGTCTCTTTGTATGGGGTTCCACTTGAAATCAGTTCAGATCGTGGGAGCATCTTCACCTCAAAGTTCGGGAGAGTTTCCAAAAGCTTTGGGAACGGTTGAACTTCAAAGATCGCTACCACCCTCAGCCTCAAGGACAAGTGGAGAGAATCAATCGATTCGGAGGATATGCTTAGAGCTTGCGCCATCTCTTTGGCATGAAGTGGGAAGAATGCCTTCCATATGCTGAATTCTCCTACAACAACAGCCTTCCAAGAGTCTCAAGATGGCACCATTCGAGGCTCTCTATGGTCGCAAGTGCGTAACACCGATTGGTTGGTCAAAAGTGGAGAAAGAACTGGTTTGGCCTCGACATTGTGACTCGCAGAGGAGAAGGTGCATATCATTCGAGAACTCAAGATTGCTCAAAGTCGCCAAGAGCAACTATGACAGAAGCACACAGATATGGTATATGCCCTCGGAGATCTCGTCACCTTCGTGTCACTCCCATGAGAGGAACACACCGCTTGGTATCAAAGGAAAGTTGGCTCCTAGATACATCGGTCCTTTCAAGATACGTGGTAGAAGAGGAGAAGTTGCTTATGCACTAGAGCTTTCGGAAAACTCAAAGTCCATGATGTTTTCCATATCTCAGCTCAAGAAGTGCTTCAAAGGCCCCTGCAAGACCTTGGATCATGAGCTAATCGACCTCCAAGAAGATCTCTTATCGTGAACACCCCACCAAAATCCTTGAGACTGCAGAACGTAGGACTCGCAACAAGTCCATCAAGTTTTGCAAGGTGCAGTGGTCACACCATTCTGTTGATGAAGCAACATGGGAGCGTGAAGATGAACTCCGGGCCAACCATCCTTCTCTCTTTGTGTCTTCTTCTTCTTCTTCCTAGAATCTTGGCAGATTCCTGCTTAGTGGAGAGTTGTAGCATCCCAGTTGTCTAACCCCGTAATGCTACATGTCATAATAATAAAAGGGCCACTTCCAACATATAATTGTTGCATCATCATCATATCATGCTCATGTCATCATATCACCTTGCATCCGAGCATCATATCAAACCTTTTCTTGTTTGGTTCTTATCTCATGTGCATGATTAATTGTAGTTGCCTCTTGATATTGTATTTGATTCTTAATAAAATGTTAAATGCCCAAGTTGAGTCGGGGCATCTCTCTTTATGACTCCACCACCTTTTCTTTCACCACCTTATAACTCCACCATCCAATAATATGGGCTTGGCTTTTATTTGAGTTATCCTAGCCATGTTGTTGGTTGGATCCACCCTTGACCTTTGCTTGGCCTTGCCCACCTTTTGGGAATGCATATGGACAATGCCATCATAATATCATTGTTTTCACAAGGATCTTTTGATTAACTGTCTTGCATGGGCCATGCAAGTACCCTTTTCCTAGCTTTTGGTTTTGTTGGAATTCTAAATGGATCCCTTCTACCTTGCTTGATCTTGTTTGGTTAGTACAAGACCCTAGCTCTCTCCTCTCTTTTTCCCCTTAGTTAAAACCCTCCCCATGCCCCATGCACATACATGTGCTAATGAGCATGCCCTACCATACCACCCTTGCTTGGTTTATGCTTGTTCTTTGAATGGGACATACATGATCCTATCCACATCACCATATGGCCATCTCCCTCTTCCCTTTTTCTTGCTTGATCTTGCTTTGAGTTGTACTTGAAGCATGCTTGAGCAAGTAAGTACCCTCCATCTTTCTTGCCCTTAGCAAAAACCCTAAATCTACCCATGCCCCATATCCTTCCTAACTAGATATTCTACCCTCACCCCTTCTAATCTCAACCCAAGTGGCCCTCTTTCTCTCCTCTTAGACAGCATCCCTCTTTTCAACCTCCGGCACAAGGTTCAAGTTTTGAAAACAGAGAGAGTTTGAATTTGTATTAGAGTGAAAGCAAACAAATCAAACAAAACAAAGGGAAAAGGAAATAAAAGAGAGAGGACAAACCCGCAGCCCATCCGACCTCAAAGAAATCAAGAATGCCCAGCTCGCCTCCCGGCCCAACTAGCCTCGCCCAACTCGCCTTTACGCATACCTCAGACGCCGACGCCTGCCTCATCGCGTCGCCCTCAGCTGCCCCTCTCTCGCAGCTCACAGGCAGGTGTGGCCGTTCTTCTCCGTCACCAAGCCACCACCTGCCCTTCTTATCCTCGAGCTGGAGGCCCCTGCAAACCTAGTTCCTTTCCTCCTTCCTTCTTCTTCCCCACCAAGGAACGACTGGCACCATGTCGCTGCCCGCTAGCTGCCTCCCCGCCTCGGTGATCCTCGCCCGACCGCCCATCGCCGCGTCCTCCTTCGCCAGCCTCCGGTCCGAGCCTCGACACGGAGAAGCACCTGCAGCACAGTGCCTTCTTCACCCAGACTAACGCCGACGCTCCCCTGCACCCAAGGCCACTGCCGCCGCCTGGTGACCTCGCTCTTGATCACCACCGCTGCCTCCGACCTCCTCGGTGAGCTGCCGCCTCGACCTCCTCTCGGCTCACTGTCCTTCCGTCCCTAGTTCGCCCCTCCTGCCGCTTGCTGCCAGCCTCGCCTCCCGCGCCAAAGCCTGCCTCAAGGCCAAAGAAGCTGCCCGCGCCAAAGAGCCGCCCTCGCGCCAAAGAACGCCGCTGCTCGCCTGGCCAAGCTGCTCAAGGCCACAAGGCGCGCTGCAAGAGCACCAGAAAAACCTCGAGCGCCTCTGCTTTCCAGAGATCCCGAGCAGCCCAGCCTCCTTGGCCAAAACTTCCTCAATCAAAGTTCAAGATCTAGCAACCTCTACGCTTTTCGTTTTGCTTCATCTCCGCTCGCAGTGGATCTCGCCATCGCCCTCGCAAGATCGCCTGATCTAGCTAGTTCTCTGTGGCAAGAAAATTCAGCCATGACGCTGCTTTTGCTTCGTTTTGCCCTTGCCCCTTCCGTCAGCCCTCCTCCGTGGATTCGCCTCTAAACGAGAAGTGTAGCCAAGACATCCTCTACAATTTTCGTGTTTATGATCCCGCTTTCTCCTAGCAGATTAGTCAGCATCTACATCGCAAGATCGTGTTAGCTAGCCGCCATGGGCAGATTCAGTTTCGACAATCGAACCCCCGACGCTTTTCTACTTAAGCCCTCCTCTTCCCAACGCCTCAACCCGCGGGTCCGCCTGGCCTGTTGTCGGCTCTCAGGCATTCTGCAAATAGGCCCCTGGCTTCGAGCTCAACCCGTCCTGCCTCCTATCCGCCGACATGTGGCCCTGTGTGTCTGTCCCACTGTCGCTGGCCGTAACTAGCCCCTCGACCCGTGTAAAACGCTTGTCTCCGCTCTGCTTAGCTTATTTAAATCTTTCAATATTTCAAATTCAAATAAACTTCAGATTTGAATAACTTTGCAATGGTAAATCCAAAATAGACAAATAATATATGTTTGGATATCAGCAAGAAGAGAGGAATTCAAATATGCCATCTATTTGGTATTTTGCACAAGTAAAATTCCAAGTTCATGTTAATTACATCGAATGCCACTGGTTTTGCAATAATTCATAACTTTGGTTTTATAATTCCAAATCAAGCAAATGAGTAGTCTAAATTCGAGACCTTTCCATTTATGCTATCCATAACTTCAATTGCAGCATGCATCATATAAATATATTGCGAACAACAATTGTTATGACAACAAAATATGACTAAAACCCACTTAATGGTTATTTATCTTGTCCACCACACCTCACCCATGCCATGCTACCTTACTTGCCATGTAAATTGTGCATCATTCATCATGGCATGATTGTTTGCTTGACGATCTTATTCATATGCTTGTGCTCTATATTTATGTTGGCCTTGTTTGTTTGGTTTTTCTTGATAGACATCGAGTGGGTTGTATCAAGAGAACCAGAGCACCACCCAACCGCCTTTTGCTTCAACAGAGATACCAGCAAGCACTACCACATGCTTGCATACATACAAGACCTATTGCCTCTATCTGATTCTTGCATCATTGATTCGCGATTGCATTAAAGTGAATCCCAAGTATGCATAGCCTTTACTTTTAAACCCCACCAAGCTTGTTCCTCCATCCCATGAGCCATTACTATAGGAGTTGCTTGAGCCATGCAGTCGAGAACAGCATGTGTAGGGTTTGTGAGTGTCTTGGATAATGAGGTACCTAAACAACTTAACCTGAGTAGTTCGGGATAACTAAAGAAAGTGGCGCCGTGAGCAACATCTCGCTATTTGGTTTTTCCCGCTCACTTGTGTCCCGTAAGACCCCGAGTACTTGATTCCTGTTCCTTGATTTATCAAGGCTATCCACATCCGGAGGTATATGGGACCCCTCGACCGTAGCTTGATTCCGCCTTATTTCTTGGGGCCACAAACTAGTTTGAGGTTTTATTTACGATCCTGCATTTATGCCATGATTATCGCTTTATTTACGATTGTGCGAGGAGCACGTGACTGCTTAGGAGTGGGACACGATTCCGCTGTGTCGACAAGCCCAGCCACACTTTCGGGTTCCCAATGCTCACACCGCCCAATTCAACCTTGAGGCCGCCTCAAGCTTGCTTACTCCGCTATGGATTCTACTTAAGGTGGCCTCAAATATTTCTCAATCTTGTGATTGTTCAATGTGAAAGCCTCTGGGTTTTGATTTGGTTTTTCCGAGGTTGATCGAGTGTGTTGCTATTGGTGCACCCCTGCCGGTAAAACTTTCAAAGCCGTGTCCGCGGATATGGACGACTTGGAGCAGCTTTCTTGATCATAGACAAGCATAACTAAAGTACCGCGTTGAACTTGACGAAAGTAACTGGACTAGTAAATAGTGCAATACTCATGGAATGGTTAATAAAATTGCCAACGGATGGGGGTTGTTCGTCCGCTTCCTTGTTGGTAAGCAGGGAGGAGGATGAATCGGATGAGATTACCATTATAATCGTTGTACTTAATTCACGGACATCCGCTCATCATTGGTTAGGCGGATGGTTAGCGCTATCTCAGAGAATTGCTAGGGTTTATCTTTTGCTGCAATTGCGTCACCCTGTGTTGTGTCCCCTTTAGAGGCATTAAGACTTGCCGAGTACCTTAGGGTCTCACACGATAAATTCTTGATTCAGATGAATGTACCTTCTCGTGACGGATACCGGGTGGAAGAAGCGTCATGATGTGGGCAACGAACGCTTGGTGTAGAGATTCCGGATCGGGATCCGTGAGACCAGAGTTGGGATGTGCTTATTTCTATGGCATCTTATGCCGATTTGCTTCTTATCCGCATCGGATTCTCGTTGCCGCCCGCATGATACTCAAGTGTGTTGTATGAGGAGTTATCCTAAAATATAGATCTATCTAGGTCATTTGAATCTTGCCGTATGGCTATATATATTTCATTTCTTTCTAGATGGGATGGCTGTGATGTACTCTTGTATGGTGGCTTGCACATACCCACTTGTGTACGTAGTTGATCCTTCGCCGCCGACCACGCCGCATGACAGTCCCGCTGAGAGGTTAGCGGTTGGGACGCCCGAAAGGACTACCAAAGGAGTGGCTTGTGGGGCCCCACCGTACTATTTCAACCGCTATCTCTCATCCAGGCTTGTATCTAGGAGCGTAGTTCACCGAGGTAGTTACAAGAACCTATGACTCCCGAACAGATTTTAAAAGATGATCTTGCTAGAGCTAGTAGAGCTAAAACCGAGGAGAAAAATAAAAGTGAGAATCGATTGTTGCAGATTTTGTACCACCAAAGAACACTAAATCGATTCTAAACATGCTACGTAAATTTGTTTGAAGAGTCCATGTATGCTTGCAAATAAAATTGATATTGGAACTAGATGTAAACAATACTCAATGTTATGCAATTATCTTCAAAGAGGTTTTGTTTTCATTTGAGGATATGCCTTCTTTGCCACCGCTATTGCTAACCTTTTGCGTGAATATGAGGATGTTTTCACCGATGCCACCGACTACCTCCTATTTGAGGAATTGAGCACCAAATTGATCTAATTGCTGGTGCTCGCTGCCCAAATGCACGCCATATATAACTAATCTAGAGGAGACAAAGGAGATAACGCCAAATTCGGAACTACTCGATGAGATCATATTCGGAGTCCCTTAGCCCCCGTGGTTGCTCCTATTATTTTGGTACCTAAGAAAGATGGTTCTTCGCGCATGTGTACTGATTGTAGAGCTATCAATAATATTACTATTCGATATCGTCATCCTATTCCATGTTTGGATGACATGCTTGATGAATTGAGTGGCTCTACCATGTTTTCTAAAGTTTATTTGCGTAGTGGTTACCACCAGATTCGTATGAAATTGGGAGATGAATGGAAAACAACATTTAAAACTAAGTTCGGTTCATATGAGTGGTTAGTGATGCCGTTTGGTTTAACTAATGCACCCAGCAATTTCATGAGATTAATGAATGAAGTTTTACGTGCTTTCATTGGACGTTTTGTGGTAGTCTACTTTGATGATATTCTGATTTATAGCAAATCTTTAGAGGATCATTTGGACCATTTACGTGTTGTTTTCAATGCTTTACGTGATGCACGTTTATTTGGTAATCTTTAGAAGTGCACCTTTTGTACCAATCAAGTTGCGTTTCTTGGTTATGTTGTTACATCATAGGGTATTGAAGTGGATCCAACCAAGATTGAAGCTACTGAGAATTGGCCGCAGCCCAAGACGGTCACACGTGAGGAGTTTTCTTGGCCTCACTGGTTTTATAGGCTTTGTCAAAGACTTTGATAAATTGCCGCTACAATGAATGAACTTACTAAGAAGGATGTGTGCCCTTTGTTTGGGACGATGCACAACCACAGCCTTCCATATTGAAAGATAAGCTAACACATGCTCCCTTACTCCAAATTCCTGATTTTAATAAGACTTTGAGCTTGAATGTGATGATAGTGGAATTGGTTTGGGCGTGTGTTATTACAAGAGTGAGAAAACATGTGTTTAGTGAGAAATTGAGTGGGCTAGTCCAACTATTCTACTTATGATAAAGAATTATATGCTGGTTCGACATTAGAAACTTGGCAACATTATCTATGGCCTAAAGAATTTGTTATACATTCTAATCATGAATCTTTGAAGCATATTCGTAGTCAAGCTAAGTTGAATCGTCATGCAAAGTGGGTTGAATTTATTGAGTCTTTCCTTATGTTATCAAACACAAAAGGGTAAAGGTGATATTATTGCTCATGCTTTGTCGCGCCGTTATACTTTGTTATCTAAACTTTACTTCAAAAATTTTGGATTGGAAACTATTAAGGAAAAATATGTGCATGATGCTGAATTTAAAGATGTGTTGCAAAATTGTAGAGATGGTAGAACATGGAACAAGTTCGTCTTCAATGATGGATTTGTGTTTCGTGCTAACAAATTATGCATTCCAGATAGTTATGTTCGCCTTTGTTGTTACAGAGGCGATGGAGGAGGATTGATGGGACACTTTGGTGTCAAGAAAACGGAGGATGTTCTTGCTGCGCACTTCTTTTGGCCACTTATGCATCGAGATGTTGAGAGATTTGTGGCACGCTGCACTACTTGTCAACAAGCTAAGTCTCGCCTTAATCCACATGGTTTATATATGCCTCTTCCTGATCCTAGTTTTCCTTGGGAGGATATTTCTATGGACTTTGTTTTGGGATTGCCACGTACACAAAAGGGGACGGATAGTATTTTTGTTGTTGTGGATCATTTTTCTAAGATGGCACACTTTATTCCTTGTCATAAAACGGATGATGCGCATATTGCTGATTTGTTCTTTCGTGAAATTGTTCGTTTACATGGTGTGCCAAATACTATTGTTTCTAATCGTGATACTAAATTTCTTAGCCACTTTTGGAGATGTTTATGGGCTAAGTTGGGGACTAAATTGCTGTTTAGTAACGCATGTCATCCCCAAACCGATGGACAAACTCAAGTAGTAAATAAAACTTTCTCTACTATGTTATGGCTCATTTAAAGAAGAACTTAAAATTGTGGGAAGAGTGTTTACCTCATATAGAATTTGCTTATAATCGTTCGCTGTATTCTACCACAAAAGATGTGCCCGTTTGAGATCGTGTATGGTTTTGTTCCTCGTGCACCTATTGATTTATTTCCTTTACCTTCTTCGGTGCAAAATAATTTGGATGCTACACAACACGCAGAAATGATATTAAACTTGCATAAGACTACTAAATATAACATAGAACACATGAACGCTAAGTATAAACTTGCTGGGGATAAAGGGAGAAAGCATGTTGTGTTTGATGTTGGAGATCTTGTTTGGTTATATTTGCGTAAAGATCGTTTTCCTGATTTAATGTATCTGCGACGCTCGAGCCTTGGCGAAGTTGCTATGATGGCTAACTTAATGTCTAAACAAAATCCGAGTCTATGGTGACGGCTACGGCGGGTATTTAAGGAGGAAAAGGTAGGGTTTCGGCCAGCCATAGAAGTGGTGGCCGAATCCAACCCTAGAAGTCCTTTTCTCCTTAAATACGGACTCTAAAAAGTGGCTATTTCAAATCCTGCGAAAATTACATGGGCATGGCCCAAAATAAAGGTGTCGCAGCACCATATTAAGCTATGGACGAATTTATGAAGTATTAATCTTGAATATTTTGTCCAAGACTTCTTTCTTCATTATGGTGGCCTCAAAGTTCTGAAATCTTCATCTGTGGCCTTCTCTTGGATCATCACATGTTTGCTGCCATCTCCATGCATGACCATGCTCCAATGCTTGTCCCTCTCATCCATGCTTGGTCCATCATTCCTAAGAGTAAGAAATACATCTGATTTAGGCAGCATCATATTCTCATGTATGCGAGGAATAGTTACAAGAAACGGAAGTACCTGATAGTTAAGTTGTTTAGCATGAGATCGAGTGATAGGTCCTTGTATGTGTGTAGCTGTAGGTACAACGTTTGTATCAATAGATGGGATGTCCACATCATGCTCCCCTTCTTGAATTGAAGTCGCCCCGACGCAATCTCATCTTCCTCACCAAAGTAAGGCTTCAAATCTATAATGTTAAACGAGGACTAACTGCATTCAAAGTCTATAGGCAACTCAAGTTTATATGCATTATCGCTTATTTTCTCTAACACCTTAAAAGGACCAGAAAGACGTCGCATTAACTTAGACTTATGTAAATCAGAAAACGATCTTTACGCAAATGTAACCAAACAAGATCTCCAACATCAAACACAACATGCTTTCTCTTTATCCTCGCAAGTTTATACTTAGCGCTCATGTGTTCTCAGGTTATCTTTAGTAGTCTTATGCAAGTTTAATTTCATTTCAGCGTTGAGTAGCATCCAAATTATTTTGCAATCAAGAAGGTAAAGGCAATAAATCAATAGGTGCACGAGGAACAAAACCATACACGATCTCAACGGGCACATCTTTGTGGTAGAATGCAATAACGATTATAAGCAAATTCTCTATGAGGTAAACACTCTTCCCATAATTTTAAGTTCTTCTTTAAAACAGCCCGCAACATAGTAGACAAAGTTCTATTTACTACTTCAGTTTGTCCATCAGTTTGGGGATGACATGGAGTACTAAACAACAATTTAGTCCCCAACTTAGCCCATAAACATCTCCAAAAGTGGCTAAGAAATTTAGTATCACGATCGTAAATGAGTATTTGGCACACCATGTAAACGAACAATTTCACGAAAGAACAAATCAGCAATATGTGCAGCATCATGCGTTTTATGACAATGAATAAAGTGTGCCATCTTAGAAAACTGATCCACAACAACAAAAATACTATCCCTCTCCTTCTGTGTACGTGGCAATCCCAAAACATAGTCCATAGAAATATCCTCCCAAGGAACACTAGGAAGGAAGAGGCATATATAAACCATGTGGATTAAGGCGAGACTTAGCTTTTGACAAGTAGCAGGCCACAAATCTCTCAACATCTCGATGCATACGTGGCAAAAAGAAGTGTACAACAAGAACATCCTCCGTTTTCTTGACACCAAAGTGTCCCATCAATCCTCCTCCATGCGCCTCCTGTAACAACAAAAGACGAATAGAATTATCTGGAATGCATAGTTTGTAAGCACGGAACACAAATCCATCATTGAAGACGAACTTGTTTCATGTTCTACCATCCCTACAATTCTGCAACACATCTTTAAAGTTAGCATCATGCACATATTATTCCTTAATAGTTTCCAATCCAAATATTTTGAAGTCAAGTTGAGATAACAAAGTATAACTGCGCGACAAAGCATCAGCAATAATATTATCTTTACCCTTTTTGTGTTTGATAACATAAGGAAAAGACCCAATAAATTCAACCCACTTTGCATGACGACGATTGAACTTAGCTTGACAACGAATATGCTTCAAAGATTCATGATCCGAATGTATAACAAATTCTTTAGGCCATAGATAATGTTGCCAAGTTTCTAATGTCCGAACCAACGATATAATTCTTTATCATAAGTAGAATAGTTCAGACTAGCCCCACTCAATTTCTCACTAAAATATGCAATAGGTTTTCCTCTTGTAATAACACACCTCCCAAACCAATTCCACTAGCATCACATTCATGCTCAAAAGTCTTATGAAAATCAGAAGTTAGAGTAAGGGAGCATGTGTTAGCTTATCTTTCAATATGAAGAAGGCCTGTTGTTGTGCATCGCCCCAAACAAAGGGCACATCCTTCTTGGTAAGTTCCTTCAGCGGTGCGGCAATTGATCCAAAGTCTTTGACAAAGCGCCTATAAAAACCAGCGAGGACAAGAAAACTCCTCACTTGTGTGACCGTCTTGGGCTACGGCCAATTCTCAATAGCTTCAATCTTGGCTGGATCCACTTCAATACCCTGTGATGTAACAACATAGCCAAGAAACGCAACTCGACTGGTGCAAAAGGTGCACTTCTCAAGATTACCAAACAAACATGCATCACGTAAAGCATTGAAAACATCACGTAAATGGTCGAAATGATCCTCTAAAGATTTTCTATAAATCAGAATATCATCAAAGTAAACTACCACAAAATGTCCAATGAAAGCACGTAAAACTTCGTTCGTTAATCTCATGAAAGTGCTGGGTACATTAGTTAAACCAAACGGCATCACTAACCACTCATACAAACCGAACTTAGTTTTAAATGTTGTTTTCCATTCATCTCCCAATTTCACATGAATCTGGTGGTAACCACTACGCAAATCAACTGTAGAAAACATGGTAGAGCCACTCCATTCATCAAGCATGTCATCCAAACGTGGAATAGGATGACGATATCGAATAGTAATATTATTGATAGCTCTACAGTCAGTACACATGCGCGAAGAACCATCTTTCTTAGGTACCAAAATAATAGGAACAACACAGGGCTAAGGGACTCACGAATATGATCTCTATCGAGTAGTTCCTGAATTTGGCATTGTATCTCCTTTGTCTACTCTAGATTGGTTCTATATGGCGCACAGTTGGGCAACGTAGCACCAGGAATTAGATCAATTTGGTGCTCAATTCCTCTAATAGGAGATAGTCCTGGTGGCAGCTCAGCGGGAAAGACGTCCTCATATTCCTGCAAAAGGTTAGCAATAGCGGGTGGCAAAGAAGGAGGCATATCCTCAAATGAAAACAAAACCGCTTTGTAGATACTTGCATAACATTGAGTATTGTTTACATCTAGTTCAGCAATATCAATTTTATTTACAAGCATAGATGGACTCTTCAAACGAATTTCAAAAGCATGTTTAGAATCAGATTTAGTGTTCTTTGGTGGTACAAAATTTGCAGCAACAATCTGATTCTCACTTTTATTTTTCTCCTCGCTTTTAGCTCTACTAGCTCTAGCAAGATCATCTTTAAAATCTGTTCGGGAGTCATAGGTTTTAGACCAATTTTCTTTCCATCATGCATAAGAGAATAGTGATTAGTTTTGCCATTATGAACATATTCTCTATCAAATTGCCATGTTCTACCAAGTAACAAAGAACAAGCTTGCATAGGTACAACATCACAATCAACAAAATCAGAATATGTACCAATAGTAAAATGCACGCGTACCGTTCTTGTTACCTTGATCTTGCGAGAACTCTCAAACCATTGGATGTAATATGAATGTGTGTGTTGTCTTGTTGGAAGTGCAAGCTTCTCTACCATGTCAACACTAGCCAGATTATTACAACATCCTCCATCAATGATGATCCTTATAGCTCTTTCCTTGACAACACCACGTGTTTGGAACAGGTTGTGGCGTTGATCTTGCTCAGATTTGCTCAATTGCACACTCAATACATGTTGTGTAATTAAGCTCTTGTATTGATCAACAGTTTCAGCTCCCATTACCTCTGTCTCTTCATCAGAATCACAATTGTCTTCATCTCGAGCAGAAATAAGGGCTAATGTATCTTCATCAAAGTCACTCGATGAATATTGACCATCATCACGCACCATCATAACACATTGTGTTGTGCACTGTCTCTCAATATGAACAAAACCCCAACACTTGCGGCATTGTATATCCTTTGTTTTACCCGTGGAAGCCATAGAAGACGCACTATGAGCATGAGCATTGGATGACAATGGAGGAGCAGTTGACGGAAATCTGGTGGTGGCCTTGGATGTGGTAGTAGCTAATGGAGAATCACGAGAAGGAGGCGCTGATTGTCGGGATGTCCAAGTGGATGTGCGACCTGCAGAATTATTAGTCCTCCTCCATGGTGTTTGGCGATCCTGCACTTCACGTTCAGCTTTGCAAGCAAGATAAAACAAACGAGTGATGGAATTATATTCCTTATAGTCTAATATGTGTTGAATGTCCTTGTTTAATCCACCAAAGAAACGTGCAAGCATTTGTTCAGTAGATTCAACAAGACCACACCGAACCATACCCGTTTGCAATTCCTGATAATACTCTTCTACAGAATTTTTCCCTTGTTCCAAACATGTCAGATTCTTTAGTAAATCACGTTGATAAGTGGGAGGCACAAAACGAACACGCATAGCAATTTTTAAAGCAGTCCAAGTATGAGGAATAGTAGTAGGATTTAAACGACAATACTCAGACCATCAAAGGGAAGCAAATTTAGTAAATTCACATGTAGCAGCACTAACACGCATATTCTCGGGATATTTTAAACATGCAAAACATTGTTCTACTTCCATATCCCATGTAAGATATGCATCAGGATTATATTTACCCTCAAAAGATGGAATATTTAATTTAAGCTTTGCAACATGATCATCATCACGCATCGTGGTCGAAGCGCTATGGTAATGTCGCCGACGGCCAGCAGGGTGTGGAGGTTGTTCAACCTCCTCGTCAAACAGATCATCGTCATCGGGGTCGTAGTAGTACCCGTTGTCTGTCCCCAATGTCGCAGCAACAACCGTGGTGGAAGTCTGAGGTGCCTCAGCTGCAGCGGTAGTCGTCTGAGGTGCGGCGGCAGAAGAACCAGTAGTACGAACCGTGATCGGAATGCGCCGTGCACCATGCCGAGGTGCCAATGGAGCGGGTGCCGGTGCCGGTAATCTGTCCAAAACCTCCTTGAACCGAGCGTCAAGCTTGTCATTGAAGGATTTCTCGAGTCCATCGATCTTGTCCATGGCGTTGGTGAGCTTGGTGTCAAACTCCTCTAGTCGTGCATCCACATCTTCAGCGCGACTGACCAAGAGCTCGGAGAAGTGGGCATGTAGTTCTTGGTTCGTCATTGTGGCAGGGTTACGCGAAGTATCTGTCATGGTTAGTCCTTTAAAAAGCATAGGTATATATGCCTATAACTACCGAAATATGGTGGAAGGCACGCGTAATCCGTCAAGCAATATATGAAGCTCTTACAAGTTCTTACCAAACAGCAGGAAAAGGCGATGTGTAACCGCGAGGAGCAGTGGGTCGAGAGATTGAACCGAGCGATTACTAGGAGTCGAGACACTGCACGTGGAGAAATCTGTGGAGCTCTTGGAAGGCTTAGCAAAGGGGTTAGCAATTATTAAAACAACAATGCAAATGTTGAAAGAATGCTCAACGACGGTACTGTGCTGGTCCTAGGCTAGACCGTACTAGAGACGCGAGCCTATAGCACCAATGATGTCACGACGCGACACAACAAGCAATGTAGGATGATATGGCACCCTGAAAAGCGAACCGAGATGTCGAAAATCACTATGATGGCGAGTGTATAGAACTAATCGACGGGGTCTAGAAACAGGTTAGCCCCAAAGACTTTTTCGAAAAAAATTTATTATGCTCCGGAAAGCGCGCAGGCGCCAAAAAAATATTGCTATAACGACCGATGGAGAAAAGTGATCCACAGAGCCGAAAATCAGTATAGCCAGAATTTTTTTCTCTCCTTCTGGAATTACGGCTGAACTTCTAATTCGACACGGACTTTAGCTCAACACGGAAACAACAAGGAAGGAAAGTAAAAAAGAAAAACTAGGAAAGAATAACTCAACTCCGACTCGTGCCGTGACAGGAAAGGTGATCGGATCCGTGTCGCGGTAGGAAGGCGTATGAGTTTTAGGGTTTATGTTGGCGGGTGTATGGCGGCGGAATATGGCGGCGTGATCTCATGAGTGGCGGTGACTATCATATCGTAACTCAAACTCTAAGGGACGAGACACTAAGACCAAAGAACTCAACACGACGATGCAGACACAAATTCAACAATGCAAAACTAAAAAGATAATGCGAGGCATAGATTGGTGATGGGATGGATCTAAACTCTAACTGTGTTTTTGGATTTTTCGTGGGTTATAGGTAAAACAGATCTAATCTACGAAAGCAGTAAAATCTCACCGAGCAACCTGAAATCTGATACCACTTGATAGGGCAAAGGTGTCCGATCTTTTGATGCGATGGTGATAGTCGATTTAGTGGAGTTCGGGCTTGACGATCCGACTACATGTGCGAGCACGAGCGCCAATGCAATCGCTAGGCCAATCTTCTGGAGGTTACTGATCCTGCGGGAACACGATCAGCCTGACCAACGAGGGTCTTAATTCCTACCTGAAATCGAGAACAAGTAAGAACTATTATTGCAATCAAGATATTGTGGATTAAGATGAAAGCTTTATTCAAAAGATGGGATCCTGTATAGGTGCGAAGTACAAGAGGCCTCTGCGACGCTCGAGCCTTGGCGAAGTTGCTATGATGGCTAACTTAATGTCGAAACAAAATCCGAGTCTATGGTGACGGCTAAGGCGAGTATTTAAGGAGGAAAAGGTAGGGTTTCAGCCAGCCATAGAAGTGGTGGCCGAATCCAACCCTAGAAGTCCTTTTCTCCTCAAATACGGACTCTAAAAAGTGGCTATTTAAAATCCTGCAAAAATTACATGGGCCTGGCCCAAAATAAAGGTGTCGCAGCACCATATTAAGATATGGACGAATTTGTGAAGTATTAATCTTGAATATTTCGTCCAAGCCTTCTTTCTTCATTATGGTGGCCTCAAAGTTCCGAAATCTTCATCCGTGGCCTTCTCTTGGATCATCACATGCTTGCTGCCATCTCCATGCATGACCATGCTCCAATGCTTATCCCTCTCATCCATGCTTGGTCCATCATTCCTAAGAGTAAGAAATACATCTGATTTAGGCAGCATCATATTCTCATGTATGTGAGGAATAGTTCCAAGAAATGAAAGTACCTGATAGTGAAGTTGTTTAGCACGAGATTGCGTGATAGGTCCTTGTATGTGTGTAGCTGTAGGTACAAAGGTTGTATCAATAGATGGGATGTCCACATCAAAAAATATGCTATTAACCAATCTTGATGTTAAAATTCCCGGATTAGAGAGTATTTGTGCACTTTATGCCACTGACAATGATTTTGTTGAACCATATCGTTTGTGCTCTTAGAAACACATGGGAAAAGTATCATATACATGATAGATATTTGTTTAGAGCTAACAAACTGTGTATCTAGAATCGTCGTGGAGTTTGTTATTTAGTGTAGGAATCACATGCTAGTGGTTTGATGGGTCACTTTGGGCGTGAGAAGACATTTCTCATGCTTGCTGATCATTTTTATTGGCCCAAGATGAGGCATGATGTGTACAGACTTGTGAGCCGTTGCATTACATGCCACAAGTCAAAATCTAAGCTGAAGCCTCATGGTTTGTATACACCTCTCTCTGCACCTACTTCACCATGGGAAGACATTAGTATGGATTTTGTGCTAGGTCTACCAAAAACTCAGAGAGGGTATGATTCTATATTTGTGGTAGTAGATAGATTCTCTAAGATAGATCATTCTATTGCCTGCCACAAAAGCGACGATGTGTCGCATGTTGCTAACCTATTTTTCAGGGACATCGTGAGATTGATACGGATCAAGCCGATGATCCTTGAGTTTTGTTCCGATCTTTCACAGCAAATCAACCAGGTACGTAATCTCCCAATTACGCGATGAACGTAACATAAATAAGAGGAACGTATCCGGCAAGTAACATGATGAAAATCACCATGCCTCAAATCTGATCACGACAATCCTTGATGAACACAAGAACCTCCGTAGCAATCTCTATAAGAATCTAATAAACGGGACCGCCGTCCCCGGAGGGATGATACACGGTGGAGCACAATATAGTTTTTAGACTAAACAGTTAAACTCCACGTACGCCAACAATACGAAATAAAAATCAATATGCATTTTCCTTCTTTTTAGCCTCAATCTGGCCGGACTCCAGGCTGAAGCAAACGGAAACGAATTGGTCAACTCCACACACAACCAAAACTTCTAGATCAATTGCAGACCAACACGATCAGATTCTTCCTTCTCCAAAGCTAGTAACCCAATTAACAATCTAAATCAAACTTTCCTTCGGTCGGACTCCACACGCTTTAATTCTGTTGCAGGTATAACTCGACCACGTAATACCAGCCGATCAGAAATTGATTCTAACGATCTCCATGACATAGAAAATTATCCATCTCCACCTATCTTAGGAATATATCTTGCCGCCTCGCAAACCAATCTGCCCAGTTTTTCCATCGCCAATCGGAGATCAGAACTCACCAAAGATCCAAATTGCACCGTGATCAATCTGACGCTCTGATACCAAATGATACGAATTATTGGCCCGATCTTTCTCGATGCACCTCCCCCGTCGTGCCCATATCATAGGGCGCATGCAAGATATCCTTCCACCAACCGTTTTTCAGCAGGGTCTACTCCACCGCCACATACTCCTACAGCTGTTGCAGGTGCTGGCAACACTACTACATCTTCTTCCAAGCCTGAACCCCAGCCATCTTATGGTTCACAAGCTAGGAAACCTGCTGCTCCTATTGCTAGCACGGGGTCCAATATGTCAACAGCTCATACTCGTGATGTGGAGTGCCATATTCGTGGAGGAAGGGGACATTTCAATAAGGATTGCCCAAACTGCAAGGTGATGTTTATCAATGTCAATGGTCAGTATGAGAGTGGAGATGAGGTTGAATTTGCTCATGATGACAATGGTTATGATAGTGAAGAAGGCCTCGATGCTCTTCCAGCACATGCCTACCATTGTGGTATCTCCACGTATACTTAGTGTAACCTATTGTTGATTCCCAGCGCTGCAACTTGTCCAAACCAAAGCTCTAGTTGGCCCAAACAAAGCTTGCATAGTCATTATTGATGGAGGTAGCTGCAGAAATTTGCAAGCAAGGAGTTATGTGTCAAGCTGAATTTAACTTATTTACCTCATCCCAAGCCATACTACATACAATGGTGAGATGAAGGTAAACCATATTGTACGTGTGAACTTTGAGATAGGGCCATACAAGGATTCTATTGATTTTGATGTGGTCCCTATGACTGTTTGCCATTTACTATTGGGTCGGCCTTGGCTCTATAATCGCCCTGTGCAACACAATGGCCGAGCCAATACATATCATTTGGAGTTCAAGGACAAGAAAATCAATTTATAGCCAATGACACCACAACAGATTGTCAATGAGTCTTCTTAGAAGATCGAAGTGAACTTGCAAGATGCACCTAGGCGAGAGAGTGTTGAAACTGTGAGTGTTATAAATGAGCCCAAAAATAATGATATAATGAAAAGTGAGAGAGTGCCTAATCTATTAATACTAGCCACCAAATAGTACATGCGAGAATTTAGTGAGGATCCTACAACCATGCCGCTTGTGCTCATGTATAAGGGTGAGGTTTTGGTTTCTAATGACATGAACCCTATTTATCTTGGTGTATTTACTATTTTGCATGATTTTGGTGATGTGTTTATAGAAGATGTACCAGCTGGATTGCCTCCATTGCATGTCATTGAGCATCAAATAAACTTGATCCCTAGCGCTACATTACCAAACCGGGCATCATACCGAACCAATCCTGAAGAAACTAAGGAAATACCGAAATAAGTACAAGCGTTGCTAGACAAAGGGTACATTCGTGTCTCTCTTAGCCATTGTGTTGTTCCTATTATTTTAGTACCTAAGAAAGATGATACATGGCGCATGTGTGTAGATTGTAGAGCTAATAATAACATCACTATTCGATATCGTCATCCTATTCCACGCTTAGATGATATGTTAGATGAATTGAGTGGTTATGCTATTTTCTCTAAAATTAGTTTGTGTAGTGGATACCATCAAATTAGAATGAAAGAAGGGGATGAATGAAAAACTGCTTTCAAAACAAAATTTGTTTTGTATGAATGGTTAGTTATGCCTTTTCGTCTTACTAATGCACCTAGTACATTCATGAGATTAATGAATCATGTTTTAAGAGAATATATTAGTCATTTTGTGGTTGTTTATTTTGATAATATACTCATATACAGCCGTAATGAAATTGAACATTGTGATCATATTAGACAAGTTTTGCAAGTATTGCGTGATAATCAATTATATGCTAATCTTGAAAAGTATACATTTGCAAAAGATAAGGTTATATTTCTGGGATATGTTGCATCTAAGCATGGGGTAGAAGTAGATCAATCTAAAATTGAAATAATTCAAAATTTTCCTATTCCCATGAATGTGAGTCAAGTGCGTAGTTTCCATGATTTAGCTAGTTTCTATATGCGCTTTGTGAAAGATTTTAGCACTATTGCTGCACCATTGAATGAATTGACTAAGAAAGGTGTGCCATTTGTATGGGGCGCAGCCCAAGATATTGCATTTGATACATTGAAACGTTTGCTTATTACTGCACCTTTACTTGCATTACCTGATTTTTCAAAGCAATTTGAAGTTGAATGTGATACGAATTATTGGCCCGATCTTTCACGATGCACCTCCTGATCCAATGGATCTGATATATCTTCCAATCACGTGAGCGGAACACGTAACCTGGAGATTGGGCAACGCCAATCCTGCGAGCAACTCGAAGATGAACGACGAACCTCATGCCGGAATAGACACGCCAAAGCTCCACAACCCTCGATAATTCGAAGACCTTCGCGCCCACAAGATTACTCTTGACAGTTCAAGATCCCCCGTGTCTTTATCATGGATAACCGGACGAACGTCAGAGACGCCGTCACACACGCCGATCCCTAAGGGATGATCATAATATGAACTTTAAGCTCTACATTATTCTGAATAAACTCAAAGCTAATCTAAACCCTAGACCGACAACTCCTTATATGAGGGCTGGGACGGACAGACTCGACCTAGTCGGTTGGACATGCCCAAAACGACATCTAAACTAACTGAACTCTAAACAGGATACATCCGGTTCGGGCTGGTCCGAGAATGGCCGGACACTCCTGTCGACACATGCCTGACTATCCGGGTAAGCCGGATATTCCGGTTTGAATCAGCCAAATTCTCCGGGCTTGGTCCCTCATCATCCTCCCCTTCTTCAAAAGGCATTGTCCTCAATGCTAGAGGGTAGTCTCCAGAATGTGGCATCAGATCAGCAACATCGCCACTCTCAGTCTTCAAGCTTCGCCAGTCTTCCACACCTCATCCTCCCGCTCGACTAGCCGTCTTCAAGTCTTGCTCGCCTTCCACGCCTCATCCTCCCTCTCGGCTTGCTTGACTTGATACTGTCCTTGTCGCTCTTTGGTCTTCGACACCATCAACCTGACCTAGACACAAGCATCCTCTAACTGCAACTGACGTTATACCTTGCATATCACCCATAATACGTAGAACAAATTTCTGTACACCATGGATCCAAATAAGATGAATACACCTGAGTATGCACTCAACTAAAACAAGTTCCTGTAGACTGTTTGACAATGTCCGTAGATTGTTAGACGAACTGCTTAGGCAAACTCTCGATATAAAACTAGTGTCTCTTTTCTTCTGCTGGCATTTCTGTTGCCGAACAGAAACCTCCTGGTGCATATCTCAAAAGAAATGTTGCATATCTCAAAAGAAATTTGAAGTACTGCACCATCTCAAGTGGTGTACGTAAAATAGTCTACACATCAGCCCAAACCAATGTCAACTCCACGTATGCCAAAAATACTAAAGAAAATCAATCTGTATTTTCCTTCTTTTCAGCCTTAATCTGGCCGGACTCCATGTTGAAGCAAACGGAAACGAATCGGTCAGCTCCACAAGCAACCAAAACTTCTGAAGCAACCAAAACTTCTGAATCAATTGCAGACCAGCACGATCAGATTCTTCCTTATCCAAAGCTAGTAACCCAATTAACAATATGAATCAATTTTTCCTTCAGTCGGACTCCACGCGGTGTAATTCCGTTGCAGGTACAACTCGACCGCGTAATACCTGTTGATCAGAAATTGATTCTAACGATCTCCATGACACGAAAATTATCAATTTATACCAATCTTAGGAACCGATCTTGCCGCCTCACAAACCAATCTGCCCGGTTTTTCCCTCGTCAATCGCTGATCAAAACTCGCCGACAATCCAAATTGCACCGTGATCAACCTGACGCTATGATACTACGAATTATTGGACCGATCTTTTACGATGCACCTGCTCCGTCGTGCCCATATCAGAGATTATATGGAGTACCAAGGGCGATTGTTTCAGACAGTGATGTGAAGTTTATAAGTTACTTTTGGAAGACCTTATGGGGGAAGCTGGGAACGAATCTATTATTCAGTACTACTTGTCATCCCCAGACAGATGGTCAAACAGAGGTGGTGAATAGAACAATGTCATAGCTATTGAGGACTATGATAAAGAAGAATCTGCGGGAGTGAGAAGAGTGTTTGCCACATGTTGAGTTTGTGATGCAGCCTGTCCTACGGATGCGTCTACATCCCTGCCTACTAGTCCCCCAAGTGGATCAATGACCCACGCTCGAGCCAAGCTCCTACAAGCCAAGGTTAACTCGCTCCTTGCCTCGTGTGATTTCGATACACCCTTGGATATCTTGCTACTTCATTCCCATACTTTGTGCATCCTCATCTATGAACCCAATGAAGCATCTTCAAGGGAGGGACCAAAGGCAGCACCAGTCGACACTCCAGAGCAAACCGGCGCCTGGCGAACTGCCTCGCTGGAGCTTACGGGCAGGTCCGGTCGACCGACCCCCTCGCGGACAATTCCAGTCACGACCGAAGCACCCGGCGATGACCGACAACATGTTCTGTAAGGCTTTCCGTTTGGCGACCGGAAATACCGGAGGTCACCGGAATTTCCGGCTCCAGCTCCGGCGCCGCCGGGCCTCTCGCCGGAAATCCCCAGATTCAAGTCAACTTTCGGGCTTGGCCCGTGTAACCCTTTATTTCGCCTAGACTTTACCTTTTCATACCCAAACTACCCCTGTTTATGTGGCCGACCTATAAATATCCCCCACCCTCTATTGTAAACCCTAGACTTGGATAATTGTAATTGAAGACACCCCTTGAGGATCTATCAATTACTAGTCTCATGCTCCTTGACAAGGAGCACCAATTATCCCCCGCCTCTTGGATTTTGCTCGTGCATTCAAATTGTACAAGTCCTTGGGATCTCGGTATCTCGTCCCCAAGTAGTCAAGATCTCATCAAGCCTCTCACCCCTGTTGTTGGCCATGGGAGAGTGTCTTGCCCAACGCCAATCATAGGGATTGTGTTGGACCGGTTGCCACCGGGGCATGAGCTATCGTCTTGTATCGTGTTTTCGTGTGTGTGTGTATTCATCGAGTTCTTCGCGTGTGTGTTCGTGGATTTCATCCCCTCCTCCTCCCACTCGCTTACCCCTCAATTTCCATGGGATTCGTGAAAGATCGGGCCTCCCCAAGGGGTCACCCCCAACATATTGGTATCAAGAGCAAAGTTGATCACGAATTTCCCCTCAATTTTTCTTCTATCCACCATAAAATCGAAAATTCCCCAAAAAGAGCCCCAAATTTCCTTCGGATAGATCTCTAGAATTGGTGAGTTTTTCGTGGTTTTGGTCCATAGATCTGTTGCTTTGGGTCTTGATCTACATCCCTTGACCTTCTGGAGTTCTTCACGAACTGGTTTCGGCACCAGATCCGGCGAACCGGTTCTACAACCAGAATTTCCGGCGACAGCTCTGGCACGACCGGACCGACGACCGGAATTTCCGGCGGTAGACCCGGCTCGCCGGTTCCTGCGTCGAAAATTTTGCAGATCACAAATTCTGACAGTTTTCTTCTTGTTTGTTCGTGTTTCGCGTGCGTGTCGCCCAAAACTAACAACAAGCTTCCGCAAATCAGTAAATCACGCGCTCCTCGACACCGCGACACCTGAGCATCTTCCCCAACACCGGTTGCAAGTCGTCAACAATACCAAAGGTATAACTTGCGCCACTTTGACAACCCCATATCTACCTTTGTGTGTATCTATCCTATGAGAGCAACTCATTTTGTGTTTGTCTAAGCATTATGCACTTGCCATTGGAAAGTGAGAGTGTGAGGGCAAATTCAAAAGTTAACATAGTAGTATAGAAAGGGAGAAAAAGGATAAAAAAGCCAAAGAAAAATTTAAAGATACATAGTCTCCCAATACAAAGAGAGTATCAACCTTGTAAGCAAAGAGAGAGGAAAAAGCGCGCTAAGGCAAGTGCACAAATCCTTTGCTTAATCCTATTTTGGCAAACGAGTTGTGGTCTCTCATTGCGTTGGCACGACACTGAGCTTAGTCTATGTTAGGACATTTTATGATATATTTCATAGTCGCGGTAACCCCTTTCATCTCCACGTGTGTGTTTCCTCGTGTTTTTGTAGATCGTATCCTTGTTGCTTTTAATCCTTGGTGATGTGGACATCCCATCTATTGATACAACCGTTGTACCTACAACTACACATATACAAGGACCTATCACTCGATCTCGTGCCAAACAACTTAACTATCAGGTACTTCCGTTTCATAGAACTATTCCTCACATACATGAGAATATGATGTTGCCTAAATCAGATGTATTTTTTACTCTTAGGAATGATGGACCTAGCATGGATGAGAGGGACAAGCATTGGAGCATGGTCATGCATGAAGATGGCAGCAAGCATGTGATGATCCAAGAGAAGGACACGGATGAAGATTTCGGAACTTTGAGGCCACCATAATGAAGAAAGAAGGCTTGGACGAAATATTCAAGATTAATACTTCACAAATTCGTCCATAGATTAATATGGTGCTGCGACACCTTTATTTTGGGCCAGGCCCATGTAATTTTCGCAGGATTTTAAATAGCCACTTTTTAGAGTCCGTATTTGAGGAGAAAAGGACTTCTAGGGTTGGATTCGGCCACCACTTCTATGGCTGGCCGAAACCCTACCTTTTCCTCCTTAAATACTCTCCTTAGCCATCACCATAGACTCGGATTTTGTTTAGACATTAAGTTATCCATCATTGCAACTTCGCCAAGGCTCGAGCATCGTAGAGGCCTCTTGTACTTCGCACCTATTAAGGATCCCACCTTTTCAATAAAGCTTTCATCTTAATCTGCAATATCTTGATTGCAATATTAGTTCTTACTTGTTCTCGATTTCAGGTAGGAATTAAGACCCTCGCTGGTCAGGCTGATCGTGTTTCCGCAGGATCAGTAACCTCTAGGAGATTGGCCTAGCGATTGCATTGGCGCTCGTGCCCGCACGTGTAGTCGGATCGTCAAGCCCGAACTCCACCAAATCGACCATTATCATCTCATCGAAAGATCGGACACCTTTTGCCCTACCAAGTGGTATTAGATTCTAGGTTGCTCGGTGAGATTTTACTGATTTCGTAGATTAGATCTGTTTTACCTATAACCCACAAAAAAGCCAAAAACACAGTTTGAGTTTAGATCCATCCCATCACCAATCTACGCCTTGCATTATCTTTTCAGTTTTACATTGTTGAATTTGTGTCTGCATCATCGCGTCGAGTTGCTGGTCTTAGTGTCTCGTCCCTTAGAGTTTCGAGTTCTGATCACGGTAGTCACCACCACACTCGCAGATCACCACCACCATATTCCGCCACCATATTCCGCCGCCATACACCCGACCACCATAAACCCTAAAACTCCGCCATCACCTTTCCTTCCGCGACACAAGTCCGAGTTGGTTATTGTTTCCTAGTTATTTCTCTTTACTCTCCTTCCTTGTTGTTTCCGTGTTGAGCTAAAGTCCGCGTCGAGTTATTGTCTGGAACCGTCTCTGAAAAAAATTTATGTCTATACTGATTTTTGGCTTCGAGGATCACTTTTCTCCATCAGCCATTATAGCGATATTTTTTTGGTGCCTGCGCGCTTTCCGGAGCATAATACAAAAATTTTGACAAATTTTTTTTGGGCTAACTTGTTCTAGACCCCGTCGATCAGTTCTAGACACTCGCCATCATAGTAATTTTCGACATCTCGGTTCGCTTTTTAGGGTGCCATATCATTATACATTGCTTGTTGTGCCACGTCATGACATCGTTGGTGATCTAAGCTCGCGTCTCCAGTACGGTCTAGCCTAGTACAAGCACAGTACCGTCGTTGAGCATTCTCTCAACATTTGCATTGTTGTTTTGATAATTGCTAACCCCTTTGCTAAGCCTTCACAGAGCTCCATAGATTTCTCCACGTGCGGTGTCTCGACTCCTGGTAATCGCTCGGTTCAATTTCAGGACTCACTGCTCCTCACGGTTGCACATTGCCGTTTCCTGCTGTTTGGTAAGAACTTGTAAGAGCTTCATATATTGCTTGACGGATTACGCGTGCCTTCCACCATATTTCCGTAGTTATAGGCATATATACCTGTGCTTTTTAAAGGACTAACCATGGCAGATACTTCGTGTAACCCTGCCACAATGACGAACCAAGAACTACATGCCCACTTATCCGAGCTATTGGTCGGCCGCGCTGAAGATGTGGATGCACGACTAGAGGAGTATGACACCAAGCTCACCAACGCCATGGACAAGATCGATGGACTCGAGAAATCCTTCAACGACAAGCTTGACGCTCGGTTCAAGGAGGTTTTGGACAGATTGCCGGCACTCGCACCCGCCCCATTGGCACCTCGGCATGGCGCACGACGCATTCCGATCACGGGTCGTGATCTTTGGTTCGGTGCCGCCGCACCTCAAAGTGACTACTGGGCAGTGAGGCACCTCGGGCTTCCACCGCGGCTGCTGCTGCGACATTGGGGGTAGACGATGGGTACTACTACGACCTCAACGACGACGATATGTTTGACGAGGAGGTTGAACAACCTCCACACCCTGCTGGACGACCCCGACATTACCACGGCAACACTCGACCACCGGTACGTGATGATGATCATGTTGCAAAGCTTAAATTACACATTCCATCTTTTGAGGGTAAATATAATCCTGATGCATATCTTACATGGGATATGGAAGTAGAACAACGTTTTGCATGTTCAAAATATCCTGAGAATATGCGTGTTAGTGCTGCTACATGTGAATTTACTAAATTTGCTTCCCTTTGGTGGTCTGAGTATTGTCGTTTAAATCCTACTACTATTCCTCGTACTTGGACTGCTTTAAAAACTGCTATGCGTGTTCGTTTTGTGCCTCCCACTTATCAACATGATTTACTAAAGAATCTGACACGTTTGGAACAAGGGAAATTTTTTGTAGAATAGTATTATCAGGAATTGCAAACGGGGATGGTTCGGTGTGGTGTTGTTGAAACTACTGAACAAATGCTTGCATGTTTCTTTGGTGGATTAAACAAGGACATTCAACACATATTAGACTATAAGGAATATAATTCCATCACTTTTTTGTTTCATCTTGCTTGCAAAGCTGAACGTGAAGTGCAGGATCGCCAAACACCATGGAGGAGGACTAATAATTCTGCAGGTCACACATCCACTTGGACATCCGGACAATCAACGCCTTCTTCTCGTGATTCTCCACCAGTTACTACCACATCCAAGGCCACCACAAGATTTCCATCAGCTTCTCCTCCACCTTCATCCAATGCTCCTTCTCGTAGTGCATCTTCTATGGCTTCCACGGGTAAAACAAAGGATATACAATGCCGCAAGTGCTGGGGTTTTGGTCATATTGAGAGATAGTGCACAACACAACGTGTTATGATGGTGCGTGATGATGGTCAATATGATTCATCGAGTGACTTTGATGAAGATATATTAGCTCTTATTTCTGCTCGAGATGGAGACAATTGTGATTCTGATGAAGAGATAGAGGTAATGGGAGCTAAAACTGCTGATCAATACAAGAGCTTAGTTACACAACGTGATAAAGGGGTTAACCTCTTGGGTGGCCCGATCTTCACAGATCTCGTGGTCAAATCGATGGGAAAGCGAGAGGAAAGGGAGAAGGTAGCGGAAGCGAACACACACCTCTCGAAGAACACGATGAACACACGCAAAACTCACACGATACAAGGCCGATTGCTCCCGAATGGAGGCCACTGGTCCGATAGAATCCTCGCAAGGAAAGATCGGTCAACGTGCTCCCTCAAATCCACATCGGAGAGGGAAGAACACCTTGTGGAGGGTCTTGACAACTTGGAGACGAGACACCGAACTCCAAGGCTGTAACACCCTCAGAATCGGACCTATGCAAGTTTTAGGGAAACCCGCCAAACCCGCATAGAAACGATTCAAAGGTGCCCACCAGGCACTTTCGTGCGGGTGGAAAACGAAGTAATAACATTACACAACAGTCCTCGATGGGACCCACAGAACAGATATATATATAACAGCGACTCCATGAGTCAAGAATACAGATATAATATACAAAGATCCAAATCACCTTGAAAACGATAGAGCGTCCGACTACGGACAAGATGAAAATGGGGCTAAGAGCCCTGAAGAATAACCAATGGCGTCCATAACCCTGCCCAAGCCGGAAGGGTAACCCGCTAACGACGCCGATCTCAAAACCTGCTTAAACAAAAGGGTGCCGACAAAGGGCAAAGGAAAAAGAAGGAGCGTCGATCTTGAGGCCGATGCAGCGAGGCTAGAATTCGGCGGTCCTCGCCTACATAGGTATGGTGGACTGAAGCGGCAGCGGCAACATGCACTAAACAACCTATAGAGACTCGAAACAACTGACGGTTATCAGAGAGGGATAAGAATGACCTATCCGGATCCAACCTGATACTACCATCAAACAAACCCATCCTGGCGTTTCCCCCTCGAGACCAAACGAGGAAGTCGACCGAGGAACTCACACCGTTGGCAGTTTTATTTATTCAGTTATCGTTGCAGCAATTACTAGTCAGGTTTAGATAGTTGTCCTGATAAAAGAAGCAGTGGGCCCTTTTTGTTAACCGTTCCATTGTAGTTGCAATAGTTACTAGTCAAATACAATTAGTATGAGATAACCCAAAACCCAGCAGTTGTTGGTACTTTTATTCAGCCATTCCGTTGTAGTTGCAATACTTACTAGTCAGGTACAATGGTCGCAAGCGACGCTCCATACAAGCAATTGTGGGCAGTATTATTTAGCCATTCCATTGTAGTGAAGCTGATTACTAGTCATTATAAAGTCAAATTTATAGCAATAAACTTTAGTTATGCTTGTCTATGATCGAGATACTGTGCTCCAAGTCGTCCATATCCGCGGACACGGCTTTGAAAGTTTTACCCGGCGGGTGCACCAATAGCAACACACGCCGATCAACCTCGGAAAACCAAATCAAAACCCAACGAGGCTTTCACGACTAAGCAATCACGATTGAGAAATATTTCAGGGGCCACCCCATTGAGTAGACGAAGTAAGCAAGCTCCGAGACGGACTCAAGGTTTGCGACAATGGCTGTAAACGACTGGGAACCCGAAAGTGTGGCTGGGCTTGTCGATACCGCGAAAACACTCCGCTTACCTAAACAGTACAGTGTGCTCCTCGCACAAACGTAAATACATAAGTAGCATGGCATAAGTACAGGATCGTAAATAAAACCTCAAACTAGTTTGTGGCCCCAAGAAATAAGACTGAATCAAGCTCTGGCTCAGGGGGGTCCCATATACCTCCCGGATGTGGATAGCGCGATAAATCAAGGAACATGTATCAAGTACTCGGGGTCCTACGGGACACAAGTGGGCGTTCGGAAACCAAATATTTTCTATCACCCACCGATGCCTCTGCTTACTTCAATTTTAGTTGTTAAACAGGAATTAAAATGAACGATAAGTAAAACTATGATCATCTCCATCAGCAACATGAGGAAATACATCAACAAATGTGGCACTGGACGAAACGCAACAACACTTGAGCAAGCGACTATGCCGCGCAAGTCCAACTATCTACCAAACAACAGGTAATAGGATGTGTCCAAGGCAATATAGGGCTGCACGGTATATCACAGGTACGGAAACTAAAGCATCGCAACACAGATAGCAATAGATCAACATGAGGGAAGTAAATACTGTAAAAGTAAGATAGGTAGAAAGGGAAGATGCTACTTTGAAAACATTGCTGAAGGTTCAACCAAGATCGGTGAAGCTCACATCAACTCAACGGCCTTATCCGCGAAGAAGCAAAACACTAGAAGAAACACGGATGCAATATTTAATACTACGGCAAAAGATCGGCATGATGCATGTATGATGAATGACATGGCAAAGAAAGCGATGCAATTAGGTCATATTAAGTGGAACCGGGTCCCACAATTTAATTGAATGTTTCATGTTATTTAGAAACCCGCATTTTAAATGTTGTATTACATGGCAAAAGATAATACTGTTCGCTACAAGTTTAAATGAGGCCAATATAAGGCTAGATTTGCCCGCATATGGGCCCCATATTTAATTATAAGGTGAATCGACGTAAGGCCCCCAAACCACATGAATGTATGCATGCAAGACAATTGTTATGCGACAGGTTGTATTATGTTATAAAATAGGGTTCCGGGAAGGGGTTCACACATTGAGGGGTCTCGACGGACTTGGGGTTCCGGGGTTCGGGGTCGGTCTCAGGGTCCAGGGTTCGACGGGGGCGTTCTCGGGCTCCGGGGTCGTTCTCGGATATCGGGGTAGTTCTTGGCGCATCCGGGGTCTTCGGGTCATGTTGTTTGTCATGGCGTTCGGGACGAAGCACTTGTCGCGTCGGGGTCTCGGTGTCCGGGGTGAAGCACTCGGCGTTCTCGAGGGAGTACTTGTCGTTCCGGGCCCTCGACAAATCTTGGCGTCCGAGAAGAAGATCATGTCGTATCCGTGCCGTCGACCTGGGTGTTCTGGGGCCGTTCTCGGTGTTCCGCGGTGAAGGGCTAGTCGTCTTGGTGCCGAGCTTGGCGGTCATCGGGTTCGGCGCCGATGGTCGTGGGCGAACTTGGGGTGCACCAAGGCGGCCATAGGGTACACAATCCCCATGACACACATACACGAGCACACACAGACGCACGCACGTACATCAAGCGAGGGCCGAAGGGTAACCAAACGAATCATGGCAGAACGGTGTGGACGAACCCCTGAAGGGGCGGCACAGATAGCAAGGACGGGGCGAGCTCGGCTCGAGGACGGCGGCGCGGTCGAGGGTTCTGCAGGGCCGACGGGAGGCGACGGGGTCGAGGTGGCTCAGCGGACGAGGTTGGGGCCGACGCGGGGGCGGGCTCGGGATGCGGCCGGAGGAGACAACAGCGGTGGGGCGGCGGAGGAAGCGGGAGGCGGGGGACGCCAGGCCCGGGCCTGGTGGCGAGGGAGTCGGGCGAGGCGGTTGAGAGGGGAAGGGGAGCCGGCGATCTCAGAGAGCGGTGGAGACGAGGTGAGCGGCGTCGGGTAGGATGCGGCGGCGCGCTTGGGAGCTTGCAGAGGTGGGAGCGCGGAGGGGACGGAGGAGGAAGATGGGGTCGGGCCGGTCGCGTGGGTGGGCAGGTGGAGGCGTGGGGATGCGTGCGTGGGGCCCAGGGGCGGGGCAGGACGTGGCTGGGGTCCACTGGGTGTGGGAGGAGTGGCTGGTGGCGGGAGTCCGGGCAGGCGGCTGGCCAAGTGGGAGAGGGTGCGTCTTGGTCTTTGGCGTGTGGGGTGGGGCTGTGGGGTCAGGTGGTGTGGGAATCTAGGCAGGTGGAGAGAGGAAGGGGAGAGGGAGAGAGGGGTGAGCCAAGTGGCGGGCTGTGATTGGTTAGGGGAAGGGAAGAGGGTGAGGTGGCAAGTTGCTATAGGGTGGGGTGAGGTGGAGGCTGGGTTGGGGTAGATAGTTTGGTAGCTTTAGGATTTAGAAGGGCGGTTTAGGTGGACCGATTATATTTCTGGGGTGGTCGTTCGGGTCATTCGGCCCGTTCGACTGCCCCACTAAAAATAATGCAATAATTTATTTATTTAAACGGACCGTTTGCAAAACACATTTAATCAAAACAAAATATTCCGGCGATCCGGGTTTGCGTTTGAATAAAAGACGGGGCGTTTAGAAAACAAAACCAGGCTTTTCAAAAATAGTTTTATGCAATCAATTGCAAGATGATGACGATGCTCAAATGCAATGTGGCATGATGACATGAGCATGCTGTCATGACGATGCAATGCACAAAAACAACGCGATTTTCTAGTAGTGGTTTTGCGGGATGCCACAATTCGACACCACTAACAATGGATCTCGCCCTCGAGATCCGCCTCATGGTACCGGAAGGAAGGTCGGCGATCTGCGTCTTCTCGCTTCGTGTAGATCCTCGCGACACCACTAACAAGAGGTCATTGTTCGTGATCGTCGAGAGAACACTCCGGAAACAAAAGATCGAAGGTAGATGTATCAACAAATAAAGCCACCTCTAGCTTCCGTGGACGGAGTAAAACTGCTGGATCCACTGATTCGATGTACAAGAGCGAATGATAAGAGTAGTCGGATGGTGATCAGTCCATCGCGCACCCAAACCATTACTCGGCACACGAATAGGAGGATTATGCAACCAACTCTCGGAATCAGACTGAAGATCTCGACAAGCGAGGTTCGGAACAACGGAGTGATGCAGACTCTGCATCGGATCTGGCGTAGAGGATGTCGTCGCGTCGGAAAACACCGGAAGGCACAAACAAGGAACAAAGAATGGTCCACCGGACGAAGGATTCCTCGGTTAGCACGAAGATCAGATGTAGCAACACCGTTACCAAAGGAGGAAGCGAAACCCTGAAGATACGACGAGAACCCAACCACGAGAATTCCTGGACTCGAAGAGAGAGAAGAGAGCGGATTCAAAACACGTAGAGGTAAGAGGAGAATAGCAGAGGGGTAAGGAATAAATCAGACCTAATCAGAACTATCCAACCGATTTTTCAAAAATAGTTTTGACACGCTACTTCGGGCGTTAGCTAGGTTATCCTACAGGCTGGACTTGTGGGGTATCGCAACTGCTGAGCTCTGATACCACTCTGTAACACCCTCAGAATCGGACCTATGCAAGTTTTAGGGAAACCCGCCAAACCCGCATAGAAACGATTCAAAGGTGCCCACCAGGCACTTTCGTGCGGGTGGAAAACGAAGTAATAACATTACACAACAGTCCCCGATGCGACCCACAGAACAGATATATATAACAGCGACTCCATGAGTCAAGAATACAGATATAATATACAAAGATCCAAATCACCTTGAAAACGATAGAGCGTCCGACTACGGACAAGATGCAAATGGGGCTAAGAGCCATGAAGAATAACCAATGGCGTCCATAACTGCCGTGCCAAGCGGAAGGGTAACCGCTAACGACGTCGATCTCAAAACCTGCTTAAACAAAAGGTGCCACCGAAAGGGCAAAGGAAAAAGAAGGAGCGTCGATCGAGGCCAAGACACGAGGCTAGAATTCGGCGGTCCTCGCCTACATAGGTATGGTGGACTGAAGCGGCAGCGGCAGCATGCACTAAACAACCTATAGAGACTCGAAACAACTGACGGTTATCAGAGAGGGATAAGAATGACCTATCCGGATCCAACCTGATACTACCATCAAACAAACCCATCCTGGCGTTTCCCCCTCGAGACCAAACGAGGAAGTCGACCGAGGAACTCACACCGTTGGCAGTTTTATTTATTCAGTTATCGTTGCAGCAATTACTAGTCAGGTTTAGATAGTTGTCCTGATAAAAGAAGCAGTGGGCCCTTTTAGTTATCCGTTCCATTGTAGTTGCAATAGTTACTAGTCAAATACAATTAGTATGAGATAACCCAAAACCCAGCAGTTGTTGGTACTTTTATTCAGCCATTCCGTTGTAGTTGCAATACTTACTAGTCAGGTACAATGGTCGCAAGCGACGCTCCATACAAGCAATTGTGGGCAGTATTATTTAGCCATTCCATTGTAGTGAAGCTGATTACTAGTCATTATAAAGTCAAATTTATAGCAATAAACTTTAGTTATGCTTGTCTATGATCGAGATACTGTGCTCCAAGTCGTCCATATCCGCGGACACGGCTTTCAGAAAGTTTTACCCGGCCGGGGTGCACCAATAGCAACACACGCTCGATCAACCTCGGAAAAACCAAATCAAAACCCAACGAGGCTTTCACGACTAAGCAATCACAGGATTCAGAAATATTTCAGGGGGCCACCCCATTGAGTAGACCCGCAACGAAGTAAGCAAGCTCCGAGACGGACTCAAGGTTTGCGACAATGGCTGTAAACGACTGGGAACCCGAAAGTGTGGCTGGGCTTGTCGATACCGCGAAAACACTCCGCTTATCTAAATAGTACAGTGTGCTCCTCGCACAAACGTAAATACATAAGTAGCATGGCATAAGTACAGGATCGTAAATAAAACCTCAAACTAGTTTGTGGCCCCAAGAAATAAGACTGAATCAAGCTCTGGCTCAGGGGGGTCCCATATACCTCCCGGATGTGGATAGCGCGATAAATCAAGGAACAGGTATCAAGTACTCGGGGTCCTACGGTACACAAGTGGGCGTTCGGAAACCAAATATTTTCTATCACCCACCGATGCCTCTGCTTACTTCAATTTTAGTTGTTAAACAGGAATTAAAATGAACGATAAGTAAAACTATGATCATCTCCATCAGCAACATGCGGCAATACATCAACAAATGTGGCACTGGACGAAACGCAACAACACTTGAGAAAGCGACTATGACGCGCAAGTCCAACTATCTACCAAACAACAGGTAATAGGATGTGTCCAAGGCAATATAGGGCTGCACGGTATATCACAGGTACGGAAACTAAAGCATCGCAACACAGATAGCAATAGATCAACAGGAGGGAAGTAAATACTATAAAAGTAAGATAGGTAGAAAGGGGGAAGATGCTCGCCTGAAAACATTGCTGAAGGTTCAACCGAAGATCGGGGCGAAGCTCACATCAACTCAACGGCCTTATCCGCGAAGAAGCAAAACACTAGAAGAAACACCGGATGCAATATTTAATACTACGGCAAAACATGATGCATGTATGATGAATGACATGGCAAAGGTGCGATGCAATTAGGTCATATTAAGTGGAACCGGGGTCCCGACAATTTAATTGAATGGTTCATGTTATTTAGAAACCCCGCATTTTAAATGTTGTATTACATGGCAAAAGATAATACGGGTTCGCTACACAAGTTTAAATGAGGCCAATATAAGGCTAGATTTGCCCGCATATGGGCCCCATATTTAATTATAAGGTGAATCGGCGTAAGGCCCCCAAACCACATGAATGTATGCATGCAAGACAATTGTTATGCGACAGGTTGTATTATGTTATAAAATAGGGTTCCGGAAGGGGTTCACACATTGAGGGGTCTCGACGGACTTGGGGTTCCGGGGTTCGGGGTCGGTCTCAGGGTCCAGGGTTCGACGGGGGCGTTCTCGGGCTCCTGGGTCGTTCTCGGATATCGGGGTAGTTCTTGGCGCATCCGGGGTCTTCGGGTCATGTTGTTTGTCATGGCGTTCGGGACGAAGCACTTGTCGCGTCGGGGTCTCGGTGTCCGGGGTGAAGCACTCGGCGTTCTCGAGGAGTACTTGTCGCTCGGGCCCTCGCGAATCTTGGCGTCAGAAGAAGATCATGTCGATCCGTCGCCGACCAGGTGTTCGGGGCGTTCTCGGTGTTCCGCGGTGAAGGGCTAGTCGTCTTGGTGCCGAGCTTGGCGGTCATCGGGTTTGGCGCCGATGGTCGTGGGCGAACTTGGGGTGCACCAAGGCGGCCATAGGGTACACAATCCCCATGACACACATACACGAGCACACACAGACGCACGCACGTACATCAAGCGAGGGCCGAAGGGTAACCAAACGAATCATGGCAGAACGGTGTGGGACGAACCTGAAGAAGCGAATAAGGAGGGCGAGCTCGGCTCGAGGCGGCGCTTGATCGAGGGTTCTGCAGGCACGGAGGCGACGGGTCGAGGTGGCTCAATGGACGAGGTTGGGGCCGACGCAGGCGGGCTCGGGATGCGCCGGAGACGACGGTGGGGCGGTGGAGGAGGAATCAAGGGGCGGGAGCGGTGGACGCTTGGCCCGCGGCTGGCGAGGAGGGAGTCATGGCGAGGCGGGTTGAGAGGAAGGGGAGCGAGCTCGAGAGCGGTGGGGACGAGGTGAGCGTCGGGTAGGATGCGCGGCGCTTGGGAGCTGCAGAGGTGGGAGCGGAGGGACGGAGGAGGAAGATGGGGTTGGGCGGGCGTGGGTGGGCAGGTGGAGGCGTGGGGATGCGTGGCGGGCAGGACGGGCGTGGGGGTCACGCGGGTGTGGAGGGAGTGGCAGTGGCGGCGGTTCCGGGTGGACGGCCACTGGCAGGGAGAGGTGCGTGTGTTGCACAGTGCGTCTGGTCTTGGCGTGTGGGGTGGGGCTATGGGGTCGGTGGTGGGAATCAAGGTGGAGAGAGGAAGGGAGAGGAGAGGGGTGAGCCAAGTGGCGGTGTGATTGGTTAGGGAAGGGAAGAGGGAGGTGGCAAGTTGCTATAGGGTGGGGTGAGGTGGAGGCTGGGTTGGGGTAGATAGTTTGGTAGCTTTAGGATTTAGAAGGGCGGTTTAGGTGGACCAATTATATTTCTGGGGTGGTCGTTCGGGTCATTCGGCCCGTTCGACTGCCCTACTAAAAATAATGCAATAATTTATTTATTTAAACGGACCGTTTGCAAAACACATTTAATCAAAACAAAATATTCCGGCGATCCGGGTTTGCGTTTGAATAAAAGACGGGGCGTTTAGAAAACAAAACCAGGCTTTTCAAAAATAGTTTTATGCAATCAATTGCAAGATGATGACGATGCTCAAATGCAATGTGGCATGATGACATGAGCATGCTGTCATGACGATGCAATGCACAAAAACAATGCGATTTTCTAGTAGTGGTTTTGCGGGATGCCACAAAGGCCTTGTTCAACGTTGTATGCGTGATGCAATGTCCAATCGAGGTTGGTGACGATAGTCGGTCCCCTTGGTAAAGGGGATGAGGCAAAACTAGAGATTCCATAATGGGGGTTGTCTTTAGTCTATCATTTATGCCTGAGGGATACATGAGGGGTGGGGGCTCTATTTATAGGCCAGCCACTAAACAAGGGTAGTTTGGGGATAAACTAGGCGAATAGGAAATTAAAGGGGACTACATGGGCTGTGGCCCAACAGGTGCGCGCAGGCACAGACTGTAGGGGTTCGTAGCATGGAAAACAAAAATTTTCTATCGCATACAAACAAACAAGCCAAGATCTATCTACTAGATTGTAGCAACGAGTCGATGGAATAACTTACCCTCGAAGATTCCAAAGCGGTTAACGAGCGATTCTCGTGGATGATGTAGTCGACACTTCCGATCTCAAGATCGCGTGAGCGATCCTTCCGCGCCATGCGTTCCAAGCGCTCAGAGTCGGTCACACGTTCGGTACTCGACGAAGACCTTCCTCTCCTTGTTCCAAAGAAAAGCAGAGGTTGTAGCACTCTCCTCGCGATTCCGGCAAGACAACGGCGTGTACCGGAAGTAGAGGGAGATCCCTGAGGCTTAAGCCGGAGCGAGAATGGTGGAGTATGAGAGAGAGCTATTAGTGGTCTAGGGATTAGACACACCAATTAGAAGGATCTAAACCGCAGGCTAGAGCAATTAGAAGCTCTAAACCAAAACGGCTCTAAACCGGAGATTAGAGGATAGGAACTTGTGTGTCCAGAGGAGGAGGCCCCGCCTCCTTTTATAGGTGGGAGGGGCCAGGAGGGGAGTCCCTCCCAAGTCGGCCTTGGTTGGCCGGCTTGGAGGGACTCCTCCCCAAGTCGGTTCCAACCACCTCTTGCTTGTTTCCCATAGTTTCTGTTTTAGCTGCTTGACTTTCAAAGCCGTTTGACTTTCGCTTGGGATTCAATTTAATCCTTTATTTGGAACAGCGAGAACACTTAGTACATGATGCAATCATTCCAATATGCAATGACACATTCATGTACCCCCTGGAGTGCCGGACAATCCAGAACCTTCTAGAACATTCCCGATGAAAACACCGGAATCATTCCCGAACTCCGAAACGGGACTTTCCTTATATGAATCTTATTCTCCGGACCATTCCGGGTCACCTCGTGATATCCCGGATCCCATCCGAGACTCCGAACAACATTCGGTCTCTTTCTCATGATACCATAACTACTCAAACAACGTCGAATCCACCACAACAACCTCAAGGCAATCAAGAGCCTCCTCCTCTGCCTTCACGGCCTCCAAGTGACGCAAGTATGCACCAAGAACATCGCAACAACCACCATGAGCGTGATGATGGCAAGTTTGGGAAGCTCAAGTTCGTTATGCCCAAGTTCAAAGGAGAAGAAAATGCCAATGCATACCTTGAATGGGAGCTCAAAGTCAACAAGATCTTCCGAGTCCACAACATTTCCGAAGAGAAGAAAGTGTCAATGGCATCTCTTGAGTTTGAGTACTACGCCAATGTTTGGTGGGAATACTACCAAAGCAATCGTGAGAAGCAAGAAGAACCACCGGTCACCACTTGGACCGAGATGAAGAATGTGATGTATGCAAGATTTGTCCCCGAGCACTATCGCCAACACCTCTTCGACAAGCTACAAAACTTGAAGCAAGGCACAAAGACAATTGAAGAGTTCTATAAGGAGATGGAGATGACTATGATGAGAGCCGATGTGAAGGAGCTTGAGGAGCAAACGATCGCATGGTTCCTCAATGGTTTGAGCCGCCCAATACGCAAAATAGTCGATTTCCAAGCTTACAAGACTCTCGTGAACCTTCTTCACCAAGCAACCAAGGTCGAGCGCCACTTGCAAAAGGAACATGCTTACGAGAAGCAAAGGGCGTACTTCACTTCAATCAACTCAAGTAGCCCCTCCAAGCCAACAAACCAAGCAACAAGCTCCTCCAAGCAATCCAAGACACATATGGCATCTGTCATGGGAATGACCACCGTAGATTGGTTTACATGGGAGCCGCCATAGGCGGAGGGAGAGATTAGATCTAATGAGATGTGGGGGAAGATGTAATATGATGTCCCCGTGGGGGTGCCCCTGGTGGATTTATATATGCAACCAGTTAGGGTTTACAAGTATTTGGTGGGCTTTGTATTGAAGTCACTACATTGGGCCTCCGGTCGGCGCCACTCGCCTGGGTCCAGTACGCGTCAGTCGCCGTATTCAGCGAGTAGACCCGCTCAGGGATTGGCTTCAGTCGGCTCGATCCAGCTAGCGAATCCGCTTCGTGGGTATACCCCGTTTGGTATTCCCCCATCAGCATCCTCCTCCAACACAACAACAGAAAGTCATGTAGTTTGATACAAGTGTGGAGGAAAGGGCCACAAGTCATATGAGTGCATCAACACAAGAGTCATGCTAACGGATGAGAACGGCGCAACATACTCCATGAGCAAAGATGAATTTGAAGCTTTGACTCAAGCCGCTATCACAAAGGATGCCGCAATGCAAGATGAGGATACGCTTCTATGTGAACATGATCCAAGCCCCTCACTTGTCATCGCCCAAGTCTTGACGACCAACTCCATCCCTAGAGAGGACCAACGCCTCATCATCTTCCAAACCCGAGCCGGAATTGATGGCAAGTCCATAAAAGTTATCATTGATGGAGGAAGTTGTCACAACCTTGCGACCATCGATCTTTGTGAGAAACTCAAGTTATCATACATGGAGCATCCTCATCCCTATCATGTCAAGTGGCTTGATGACAATGGTACCATTCAAATCAAACACAAGGTCAACGTCTCCTTTAAGATTGGTTCATATCAAGATATCGTCGAGTGTGATGTCGTGCCTATGACCGTGTGTCACATGCTCCTTGGAAGATCATGGGAATACGACAAGGGCGCACTACATGATGGTACCTCCAACCAATACTCCTTTAAGTGGAATGACAAGACATTAGTGCTACAACCTATGACGCCAAGCCAAATTATCACATCCAACATGACGTCGTTGCCCAAGATAAAACAAGCTAAGGACCCTTGTGAGATGAGTGGTGAGAGAGTGATCCACCAACACGTGAGTGAGTGCTACAAGCCTCAAATGAGTGGAAAAATCATGAGTGCCACGTCGCATGCCACCACACGTGAGAAGAGTGATTTGAGTGTGGCCAATACTAACAATCCATCATACAACTCTTTCTCCTTGTTGTCGGTTTTGCAGGATACACAACCTCACCCACCACCTACAAGGAAAACGCTACAAGATCTCCAACCACATCTTGATGACAAGCTCAACTTCAAGATCTTAAACCAATTTGAACAAGGCTATGACACCAGAGATCCGACAACTTACAAGCTCAAGACCATGTGCACACCTCTCTCCCTATATGATGATGGAACTTCGTCGAGGACGACTCGTTTTGAAGAGGGGGGAGATGATGCAGCCCAATACATGGCATTCACCATTGGTCCACATCATGCTTCATCAACCGTGACCACAAAGGTGAATTCATTCCATATCTCACCCTATTTTGGTTATTATGTGAATGGGATCCTACCTGAGACAAGTGCCAATGCTATGACCAGGCCCATGACCATGAAGTCAACGGGAGACGACAAGAAGACCCCAGGAACCAAGACCCTCAAGCAAGAGGCATGGAAGAGAAGGAAGAAAAGGACTCCAGTTCGGGCCAGGGCTGCAGCGCCATCGGAATCCACCTTGAATTTCCGCAACCAGCCGGCGAACGAGCCTCCGCTGAAATTCCGGCCAAGACCAACCGGAGAACCGGCCCTCCCGCCGAAACCACTCTCTGTGAGCCCTTCCGGTAGACGACCGAGAAAACCGGTCGCCGCCAACTCCGGCGGCGCCGGACTTATCGCCGGAAATGCCAGTCTGCATGCTGTGAAGGGTTTGATGCCCAGAATATTCCCTCCCACCTACCCCTTCGCCCCTAGTACTATAAATAGCCCTCTTGTGGATCAGATTTAGTTGGAGTTGATGATGAATGAAGGCTTGTGCCTAACCGTAGATGGGGACCCCTGTCTATAGTTAATCTATGAATTGTGCAAGGCCTTGGAGTTTGGTGTTCGTCTCCAAGTCATCAAGACCCTCCTCAAGTGTTTGGTCTCTCCTCATCAAGGATTCTAGTAGTGCTAGGTCTCTCCCCTTTGGGATTCTACTTGGTTGCTACTCTCTCCTTTGATTTGGATTCTATCATCCGCTTGCCGATCTCTCCTTTGGTGATTCTACCTAACGGTCTCTCGCCGAGGATTCTATTGGATTGGTTGTTCGAGCCAACGGGAGCAAATAGAATCGGGTTGTGTTTGCGTGTGTTTGTATCTTTACCTTGCGTTTGTGTTGCGTTCATCGTGTTCATCGGGTATCCCCTCACTCCCCACCTCAAATCCGTGAAGATCGGTCCACCCTAGGGTCAATCCGACAAGGGATCCCATATCAAAGATTCTTGTTTCTTGGCGCCTCTTGATGTATATGATGTTTGGACGCCACTCTTGTTTGGATAGGAGGTGGATCTTGGCGCCTTGGAGGTGATGGATCTTGGCACCTTGGAGATGGTGGAGCTTGACGCCATCTAGGTGGTGGCACTTGATTCCTTGGAAGTGGTGGCGCTTGTCGCCTTGGAGGTGGATCATCGAAGTAGGTTGTGCCCTTTGGTGTGGCACGCTTGTCCTTGAAGGTCATGGAATCTTGATGATGTGCCTCCTCTTGCTTGGCATAGTAGGCTTCCATCTCCACACGGTGGAGGAATTCTTCATGGCTCATGGAGGAGCCATCAAAGTCGAGGAAGTTATCCGTGTCCTCCATTCTTGGCGAGGAGTCGTCGATGTCGCACTCGAAGTCATCCATGCTTGGGGAGTAATTGTTGGTGTAATACTCCATATCACCCAAGCATGTGGAGCCATTGTCGGTGTAGTGCTCCATAGTCTCCATGCATGAGGAGCCATTGTCAATATTGTGCTCCATCATGTCCTCTATACTTGTGGAGTCATAGTCATGGTGGCTCATCATGGATTCTTCATAGATATCATCCCCGGTTCCGGAGTCCCTAGACATGATTCACAAGACCAAGTGTTGTATATGGAAGTGGTAGAGGGTGTTGGGGATGCAACGTTAAACCTTACTTTACCTTGGAAGATAGTATCGTGCAAGTGGCCACACTTGAGAGCAATAAACCAAGAAAAGTGAATTTCACGCGGAACACCAAAAGCAACTACTAACCAAAAAACATATACACACAAGGCCTATGGTGGATAGGTATGGAAAGTGGCATGTCAAGAACCAATCCGAAATCAAGATGTTGTATTGGCAAGTAAAGAACCACAATGATCACAAAGCAAAACAAGTCAATCCACAAGATAAGAAATATGTACAAGGAAACACACAGTGGGATAAATGGGACTTGTGCGACGAAGAAAGTGAGCTAAGAACAAAATGATTACCTAGCGAAGACTATAATCTTGTGTCACACAAGTACAAGGAGAGACGCTAGTTTGATTGCACAAGATTGGTGGGCTACAAGATATGCACAATAAGTACCACCTATATGATGTCCATCGAGCTTGTGCTTCCTATTCTATGAGGCACATGTATATTTCTTTCTTTTTTTTTCTCTTTTTTCCATTTTTTCTATTTTTTTCTTTTTCTTTTTCTTTTTCACTCGACTCTTCCTTGTGCCAACAACTATACAAGATAACTATATGAGATAGAGCTCACACGTTTGCTCGGAATTCTACAAGGTATCAAATGTGCATAGCCCAAGCAATCATAAGAGGAACTAGTCTCAATAGATGTTTGTTGCTTGGAAAGATAGTGGGGTTCACAACGGAATGCAAGTGGGGAAAAGTCGCGAAATGTTATACCTTTCGTCGACGATCTTCACCCTTTATTGTTGGATTCCTCCTTGCTCATGGAATTTGGATGGAGTATATAGCATGAAAAACATGGATGATGATGTATAGCTCCTTCTCCTCTTTGAAACAAGCTAAAGAACACCAAAATCCGAGTTCGAATGCAAAAGTTATGCTCAAAACTGTGCTGCAGTTTTTCTGTCTGCAGGGGGCGGAGACTCCGGTCTAGAGGTCCGGAGACTCCGGTCTGGAGCTCAAAAAGTCCGGAAACTCTGGTATAGGCCGGAGACTCTGGTCTGGGAGATTCCAGGACGTCCAGAACTCGAACGGGACACGTTTTGGGCAGAAAACTCGAACCAAAACTTCAAATTTATGGGGGGAATCAAGCAATCAGGCCATGGGAACGCAGGGGAAGGTAGATCAACAAGTTTAGCAAGTAATCCACGAATCAAAACCAACCAAAACTCACTCAAATCACAGATCGATCCAAAACATGAATTGGGGCTGTTTTTGGTGGAATATGGGGAAAAGACCTAATCGATGAGAAATCCGTGGCAACCAAAAGCTGCTGATACCAGATGATGAAGGGGTTAACCTCTTGGGTGGCCCGATCTTCACGGATCTCGTGGTCAAATCGATGCGAAAGCGAGAGAAAAGGAGAAGGTAGCGGAAGCGAACACACACCTCGCGAAGAACATGATGAACACACGCAAAACTCACACGATACAAGGCCGATTGCTCCCGAACGGCGGCCACTGGTCTGATAGAATCCTCGCAAGGAAAGATCGGTCAACGTGCTCCCTCAAATCCACATCGGAGAGGGAAGAACACCTAGGGGAGGGTCTTGACAACTTGGAGACGAGACACCAAACTCCAAGGCCTTGTTCAACGATGGATGCGTGATGCAAAGTCCAATCGAGGTTGGTGACGATAGTCGGTCCCCTTGGTAAACGGGATGAAGCAAAACTAGAGATTCCACACAAGGGGGTTGTCTTTAGTCTATCATCTATGCCTAAGGGATACATGAAGGGGTGGGGCTCTATTTATAGGCCAGCCACATAAACAGGGGTAGTTTAGAGATAAAACTAGGGTTTGGACGAGCTAGAGGGGTACATGGGCCGAAGGCCCAGCTTGCGACGCGCAGTCCCATCTTGTAGGCCAGAGACTCCGGTGTGGTTGTCCGGAGACTCCGGTCTGGGCCAGAGATTCTGGTCTGTCTCCGGTGTCGTCTCCGGAGTGGCATACTGACTGTCCTCGGGCGATCCCTGGGGCGGTCCGGAGGTAGGTCCGGAGACTCCGGTGTAGCAGGACCGGAGACTCCGGTGTAGGCCGGAGACTCTGGTGGTTCAGCCGTGGCTTCTTCTGTCTCCTCTTCCAAGCCTCCGCCTTGTCGGGCTTGATGTTCCGGGCTTTCCCCTTGCCTCCGTACTTGTCGGTGTGAACCTATCATTCATATGTGACGGAGTATGAAGTAGCATACCATTCAATAGGGAAAGAAGTGGGCTCGCATAGAGGAACGGATTCACCTTTCGAGTCTATGACGACTTGGCGTAAGTTGGAGACCATGATGTGGTAATGACCGTAGGTCGGGCTACATCACGTACATAGAAGGGGAGGGATAGTATTTTTGTTGTTGTGGATCGGTTTTCTAAGATGGCACACTTTATTCCTTGTCATAAAACGGATGATGTTGCGCATATTGCTGATTTGTTCTTTCGTGAAATTGTTCGTTTACATGGTGTGCCAAATACTATTGTTTCTAATCGTGATACTAAATTTCTTAGCCACTTTTGGAGATGTTTTTGGGCTAAGTTGGGGACTAAATTGTTGTTTAGTACTACATGTCGTCCCCAAACTGATGGACAAACTGAAGTAGTAAATAGAACTTTGTCTACTATGTTGCGGGCTGTTTTAAAGAAGAATTTAAAATTGTGGGAAGAGTGTTTATCTCATATAGAATTTGCTTATAATCGTTCGCTGCATTCTACCACAAAGATGTGCCCGTTTGAGATCGTGTATGGTTTTGTTCCTCGTGCACCTATTGATTTATTGCCTTTACCTTCTTCGGTGCAAAATAATTTGGATGCTACTCAACGCACTGAAATGATATTAAACTTGCATAAGACTACTAAAGATAACATAGAACACATGAATGCTAAGTATAAACTTGCTGAGGATAAAGGGAGAAAGCACGTTGTGTTTGATGTTGGAGATCTTGTTTGGTTACATTTGCGTAAAGATTGTTTTCCTGATTTACACAAGTCTAAGTTAATGCCACGTGCTGCTGGTCCTTTTAAGTTAATGGATATAAACTTGAGTTGGCTGCAGACTTTGGTACGGTTAATCCTACGTTTAACATTGTAGATTTGAAGCCTTACTTTGGTGAGGAAGATGAGATTGCATCGAGGACGACTTCAATTCAAGAAGGGGAGCATGATGTGGACATCCCATCTATTGATACAACCATTGTACCTACAGCTACACACATACAAGGACATATCACTCGATCTTGTGCCAAACAACTTAACTATCAGGTACTTTCGTTTCTTGGAACTATTCCTCACATACATGAGAATATGATGCTGCCTAAATCAGATGTATTTCTTACTCTTAGGAATGCTGGACCAAGCATGGATGAGAGGGACAAGCATTGGAGCATGGCCATGTATGGAGATGGCAGCAAGCATGTGATGATCCAAGAGAAGGCCACGGATGAAGATTAATACTTCATGAATTCGTCCATAGCTTAATATGGTGCCGCGACACCTTTATTTTGGGCCAGGCCCATGTAATTGTCGCAGGATTTTAAATAGCCACTTTTTAGAGTCCGTATTTGAGGGGAAAAGGACTTCTAGGGTTGGATTCGGCCACCACTTCTATGGCTGGCCGAAACCCCACCTTTTCCTCCTTAAATACTCCCCTTAGCCGTCACCATAGACTCGGATTTTGTTTAGACACTAAGTTAGCCATCATAGCAACTTCGCCAAGGCTCGAGCCTTAGCAGAGGCCTCTTGTACTTCGCACCTATACAGGATCCCACCTTTTCAATAAATCTTTCATCTTAATCCGCAATATCTCGATTGCAATATTAGTTCTTACTTGTTCTTGATTTCAGGTAGGAATTAAGACCCTCGTTGGTCAGGCTGATCGTGTTTCCGCAGGATCAGTAACTTCTAGGAGATTGGCCTAGCGATTGCATTGGCGCTCGTGCCCGCACGTGTAGTTGGATCGTCAAGCCCGAACTCCACCAAATCGACCATTATCATCTCATCGAAAGATCGGACACCTTTTTCCCTACCACTTGGTTCTTTACGACCTAGAACAATAACCTTTTCTTAGATCGTTTCGTTTAGTTTTCCACAATACTAACCTTCCACCAAAAGCTTTTGAGAGTTGTAGTTGATTTGTGTGTGAGTTTCTTTGCGATTTCACTTTACAAGTTCTTAGCTCTCTTGTGTGGCAATTGGTTTGATACAATATCCAAGGTGAGGTAAAAGGCTAACTCTCCACGTATTCTCCTCCATATACAATTCTTATCGGCTTTGTATCATGGATAGGAATGGCGAGTCGTCCCAACCAACGCCACCTCAAGAGGAAGACACAATACATGACAAGATGGGATCTTTGGAAGGTCCGAGGAGAATTCAACTACCGTTGTAACTCCCTTGAACGGCGCCAAGACGAACAATTTAGTGAAACTTGAGTGGAGTTCAAGAGCATCGGCAACCGCTACGAGAAGGTCCGAGGACAGATGCATGCCATGCAACACAAACTCGGCCATCAAAATGAAGCTCTTGGTCGCGCTCTTGCCGCAACGGATGAGAAGCTTCAACGCCTCATTGATGGGCTAGCAAGACCGCGATCTCACGACTCAAGCTCGTCACAACACTCCTCAAGTGAATCAAGCTCTTCACGCCATCATGCTTCAAGGCACCAAGATGGACCCGTCCTTCACTCCATGAGATCTTCTCAAGCGGTACCATCTCCGCGACACGCCGCAACATCAAGCTATGATGGTGACCTCTCCACAAGACCTCCAAGACGTGAAGCGAACCGACCACAACCAAGGGCACTTGTGATTCAACAAGAACGACCTCAAATGGACCCCCAAGCCCATCGTCACCGACATATTCCTTCTACAACAAGTGAAGCCTCCGAATTAGACGAACAAGATCGCCATCGGCGTGAAGCACTCGAAGACCCACCAAGGCATCATCCCCGACATGAAGGTCAACGTCGACCACATGATCACCATGACGAGCTTCCTCCGCATCATGAAGAAAGGGAGCGGCCGATTGCACGTGCGGCTCGTCATCGTCCTTGCCACATGGCTCAAGATAATGCTCATCGTCATGATGACCAAAGACCGAACCAACCCCGTGAGGACCAAGCGCCTCCTCCTCATCATCAACCGCGCCGAGAACAAGAGCAAGCTCCCCAAGCTCATCGTGAGGACCAAACTTCCTCCTCCTCATCATCAACCGCGCCATGATCACGAGCAAGCTCCCAAAGCTCGTCGTCAAGACCAAGTTCCACCACCAAATGCGGAACCACAACAACCGCAAGGGAAACGCCACCATCACCAAGCAATACGTGAGAGCTCGGATGATGAATATGGCCACCAAATTCATGGCAACCGCCGATATCAGAAACGCAATGAAGAAGAAACTTTTGGCAAGCTCAAATTCTCTATGCCCAAGTTCACCGGTTCCAATCAACCTGAAGAATATCTCTCGTGGGAACTCAAGGTTGACAAGATCTTCTGCATGCACAACTATAGCGATAAGAATATGATGGCCATGGCGTCTGTAACACCCTCAGAATCGGCCCTATGCAAGTTTTAGCGAAACCCGCCCAACCCGCATAGAAACGATTCAAAGGTGCCCACCAGGCACTTTCGTGCGGGTGGAAAACGGCATAATATTACACACAAATTCCTCGATGGGACCCACAGAACAGATATATTCAACAGCGACTCAACGAGTCAAGAATACAGATATAATATACAAAGATCCAAATCACCTTGAAAATGTTGGAGCGTCCAACTACGGACAAGATGCAAATGGGGCTAAGAGCCCTGAAGAATAACCAATGGCGTCCATAACCCTGCCCAGGCCAAGCCGGAAGGGTAAACCTGCTAACGACGTCGATCTCAAAACCTGCTTAAACAAAAGGGGTGCCGACAAAGGGCAAAGGAAAAGAGGAGCCAAGATCGAGGACAGTACACGGCGAGGCTAGAATTCGGCGGTCCTCGCCTACATAGGTATGGTGGACTGAAGCGGCAGCGGCAGCATGCGCTAAACAACCTATAGAGACTCGATACAACTAGCGGCTATCAGAGAGGGGGTAAGAAAGACCTATTCGGACCCATCCTGATGCTACCTTCAAACAAACCCATCCTGGTGTTCCCCCTCGAAACCAAACGAGGAATTCAACCGAGGAACTCACACAGTTGGCGGTTTTACTTATTCAGTTATAGTTGCGGCAATTTACTAGTCAGGTAAAGATAGTCGTCCTGATAAAATAAGCAGTGAGCACTTTTATTTAATCATTCCGTTGTAGTTGCGACACTTACTAATCAGATACAATTAGCATGAGATAACCCCAAAACCCAGCAGTTGTTGGTACTTTTATTTATCCATTCCGTTGTAGTGAAGCTGATTACTAGTCATATCGGATACAAGTCACTTTATAACAATAAACTTTAGTTATAGTTGTCTATGATCAAGCACTGTGCTCCAAGTCGTCCATAACCGCGGACACGGCTTCTCGAAAATATTTAACCCTGCAGGGGTGCACCAAAGTATCCACAAGCACTTCGACCCTTTTGCGGATCGTTAACATACACCCATCGGTATGTCGGCGGGCCTAAGTCATGACGCTCCTGACCCAAAGCAAGCACGGGGCCACCCCACTAAGTACACCCAACGAAGTCGACGGTCTCCGAGACGGACTTAGGGTTTGGGTAGACGGCGTGAACGACAAAGAAATCCCAAAATGGGACCGTCGACACCGCAAAACGTGTCCCGATCCTAACAAGATCAGTGTGCTCCTCGCACAATCGTAAATAAAGCAAAGAAGCATGGCATAGGTACAGGATAGTAAATAAAACCTCAAACTAGTTTGTGGCCCCAGACAATACTTTGAAATCAGTAATAATCAATGGGGGGCCCATATCTCCCCACCTGTGGTTAGCGCGCTCGATCTCGGAACAGGTGTCAAGAACTCGGGGTCCTACGGGACACAAGTGGGCGGTCGGAAACCAACATTATCTATCACCCACCGATGCCTCTTCTTACTTACTTCAATTTTAGTTGTTAAACAGTAATTAAAGTGAACGAAAAGTAAATCCATGATCATCTCCAACAACACACATGCGGCATTACTCCAACAACTGTGGCACTTGACAACACGCAACAGCACTTGAGCAAGCGACTACGACGCGCAAGTCCAACTATCTATCAAACAACAGGTAATAGGATGTGTCCAAGGCAATATAAGGCGGCAAGGTATATCTCGGGTACGAAAACTAGAGCATCGCAACACAGATAGCAATAGATCAATAGGAGGGAATAAATACTATAAAGTAAGATAGGTAGAAAGGGGGAGATGCTCGCCTGAAAACATGGTCGAAGGTTCAAACGAAGATCGGGTCGACACTCGCATCAACTCAACGGCCTTATCCGCGAAGAAGCAAAACGCTAGAACAAACATCGGATGCAATATTTAATACTACGGCAAAAGATCGGGCATGATGCATGTATGATGTATGACATGACCAAAATGCGATGCAATAAGGCAATATTAAGCGGAACCGGGGTCCCGACAATTAATTAAACGGTTCAAGTTGTTTAGATACCCCGCAATTTGATGTTGTAGGAACAAGGAAAATAAGTTACCGGTTCGCTACACAAATTTAAATGAGGCCAATATAAGGCTAGATTTGCCCGCATATGGGCCCCATATTTAATTATATGGTGAATTGGCAAAAGGCCCCCAAACCACAGACAAGCATGCATGCATGAACAATTCAATATGCACAAGTTTATATTTCATTTATAAAAATAGGGCTCGAGGAAAAGGGGTCACACATTAGGGGGTCTCGACGAACTTGGGGATCCGGGGGTTCGGGGTTCGACAGGGTCCAGGGTACGACGGGCACGGTCTCGGATAACGGAGTAGATCTGGCGTTCCGGGAAGAAGTACTTGGCGGTCTTCGGCTCCACCCAGGTCGGGGCCGATCTTGTCGTCACGAAGGTCTTGTCGCGTCCTCGTGTCGGGTCGGTCTTGGCGTCCGGGGTGAAGAACTTGGCGTTCTGCGTCGGTGTCCTTACCGTCTGGGTTCTCGAGCCTCGCATCCGGGAAGGAGTGCTTGTCGTTCAGGGTCTCGATGTCCGGGGTGAAGTACTTGTCGTTCCATGGCGATCTTGGCGGCTCGGAGGGGTTCGAGGAATCGGTACGGTCTTCGGATTCCGTGAGGGAGATCATGGTGTTGGTGAGGTCGATCTTGTCGGTTCCACGGTTTCAGTTGTCGGTGTCGGACTCGAGTTCCGGCACTGGGAGATCTTGGTTTCCGAGGTTCTTGTTGTTCCTTATTGAAGATCTTGGGGTGTGGCACCACGTGCCCGTGATGGTGAACTCGGGGCTCCGTGTCGTCGGCAACAAGGTTCCGCGGGTTTCGGGGATCGGCCTTCGGAAGATCTCGGCAGGAGGACGATTCTCGTCGGTTCATCCGGGTGGCACTGCGGAGGGCCTGGGAAGCGGGTCAGTGCAGGGAGGTTGGGGAGGGCGGCTTGCGGCGCCGGAGGAAACTCGGGGATGGCCCAGGGGCGCTGGCTCGCGGGCGGAGGCGCTGGGGACACGCGGGCCGCGGGACTGGGGCAGCTCGCCGACGCGTGCAGGGCCAGAGGGCGACGGCGAGGCCACCGGGCGGCGCAGCTTGCCGGAGACGGGAGGTGGCGAGCGGAGCCACGGAGACCAAGCTCTCGAGGCAGAGGGGGCGCGGGCGGAGCTTGAGGAGGAGGCGGAGGGCGGCCCGAGCTGGCGAGGCGACGGGCGCGGGCCTGGGAGAGAGGGCGCAGACGAGGCGACGGCGTCGGGCTGCGAGAGAGGCAGCCGACGGAGGGCGCGAGGGCAGGGTCAGGGCTGCGGCGCGGAGAGGAGGACGAGGTGGGGGCTCGCGTGGGGGGAGGTTCGGCGGGGCCTGGCGAGCTCATGGTCGGGCCTCCGGGCGGCAGTGGAGCTCGGGAGGGGGCGACGGAGGAGGAGGCTGGCCGGGCGAGGCGCAGGCGGCGGGGTGCTCAGCCAGGCGCCGAGGCAGAGGGCGAGCGAGGAAGAGGACGGGAGGCTGGGAGAGGAGGAGGCCGTCGTGGCCGGGGGTCGGGTGAGAGGCGGTGGGAGAGGAGAGGGAGGAGACGACCATGGGTGGGGTGGCTGCGGGGTGGAGGTTGCGGGAGGAGGAAGAGAGGAGGGGCAAAGGGGTCGGGTGGGACCCGGTGGGACCATGGGCCAGGCGGGTCAGGGGAGGTTGGGGTGATGTGGCAGAAGTTGGTTGGTGGGGATTTGGGGAGGGGTGAGGTGGTGACATAGGATAGGTTGGGGTGAGGTGGCTGGAGGGGTGGGTAGACTAGGTTGGGTAGATTAGGGATTTTTGGGGTGGACCGTTTTGTTCTGGGGGTGGTCGTCCGGGTCGATTTGGCCCGTTCGACTGCCCCCACTAAAATAATTAAAACTTTTATTTGTTAACCCGTCTTTTACAAACCAATAGCAGACAAAACAAAATAATCCGGTGACTCGGGGTTTGCGTTTGAATAAGGACGAGGCATTTAGAAAACACAAACAGGTTTTTCCGCAAATAGTTTTATGCAAGCAAATGCAAGATGATGACGATGCTCAAATGCAATGTGGCATGATGACATGAGCATGCGGTCATGATGATGCAATGCACAAAAACAACGCGATTTTCTAGCAGTGGTTTTGCGGGATGCCACAGCGTCCCTCGAGTTTGATGAGTATGCCAACCTTTGGTGGGAACAAGTCCAACTCGCTCGTGAAGCAAAATAAGATCCTCCAATTACAACTTGGCAAGATATGAAGGCTCATATGAGATCCCGCTTTGTTCCTTCGCACTACACGCGTGACCTCTTCAACAAGCTTCAAACGCTTAGTCAAGGGACAAAGACCGTTGAAGAGTACTTCGAGCAAATGGAGCTCAACATGATCTGTGCCAACATTGAAGAGTGTGATGAACAAACAATGGAACGTTTCCTTAATGGCTTGAACCACCCAATCAAGCGCATCACCGAGTTCCAAAAGTACACCAACATGGTTGAGCTTGTGCACATAGCAACAAAAGCCAAATGTCAAGTGCAAGAGGACATCAAGTACAACAAGCCCAAGACGTACTTCACCTACAAGCAAGCGCCAAACACTACATCCACCACACAAAGCGGAAGCTCATCAAGTACCACTAAGCTTCCCTTCAAGCCAACACTTCATCAAGGAAAACCTCCCCCAAGTGTGAAATACATGAAGGATGATCAACCATTCAATGGTTAATGCTACAAGTGTGGAGGCAAAGGACACAAGTCGGCCACATAGGGAAATAAGAAAGTTTTGTTCATCCACGACAATGGCGATGAAGAATACTTGAGTGATGATGAGTTTGATGCAAGGGTCAAAGAAGCATTGGCTAGGCAACATTTGGAAGATGACCAAGAACTACTTGTGTGTGAGCATGACACAAGTCCATCGCTTGTGGTCACAAGGGTCTTAACTACTCAAGTCCATGAGAATGAAGACCAAAGATCAAACATCTTTCAAACTCGTGCCGGTATCAATGGGAAGTCCATCAAAGTTTTCATCAATGGAGGGAGTTGCCACAATCTTGCAAGCACGGAATTGTGTGAGAAGCTCAACCTCACCCTCCATCCACACAAGCATCCCTACCATATACAATGGCTAAGTGACCATGGGTCTATCAAGATTAAGCACACCGTCTCGGTAACCTTCTCAATTGGACCATATAAAGACACGGTGTAGTGTGATGTGGTCCCCATGACGGTTTGCCATATGTTGCTAGGTAGGCCGTGGCAATATGACAAGCGTGCTTTGCATAATGGTCACACAAATGCTTATACCTTCAAATGGCTTGACAAGACTTGTGTTTTGCAACCAATGACTCCTAGCCAAATAATTGCGGACAATGCAAAGGCTTTAGCGAGGGCGCAAAGCACAACACCATCTTCTGAGAAGAGCGGTGAGCGAGAGAACCACACTATAGTGAGTGAGAGCCACAAGCCAAACTCGAGTGGAAAAACTAAGAGTGTTCTTCTTCCACCAAAAGTGAGATGAGAGAAGTAAGGAACAACCCATCCATCTTGCACTATGTCCTTACATGCAAGGGACTAGCGCAAGGAACTAATGAATTGACAAATGTTCCTCCTTATTTGATGACCATTTTGCAGGAATTCCAAGATGTGTTCCCCGAAGAGCTTCCTCATGGATTACCCCCCCCCCTTCGTGGAATCGAGCTCCGCATCGACCTCATACCCAGCGCACCCCTTCCAAACCGCACCGTGTACCGCATGAACCTGGAAGAGACGAAGGAGATAGAACGACAAATCAACCAACTCGTCTCCAAAGGTTTGATCCAAGTAAGCACTAGCCCGAGCACGGTACCCGTGATCCTTGTTCCAAAGACGGATGATATGTTGCGGTTATGCATGGACTATCGTCCAATCAATGCTATCATTGTGCGTTATCGACATCCTATACCGCGTCTTGATGACAGGCTTGATGAGTTGTGTGGAGCCACTATATTTTCGAAAATTGATCTTCGTAGTGGTTACCATCAAATATGCATGGCCCAGGGGGGTGAGTGGAAAACCACATTCAATACCAAACTTGGTCTCTATGAATGGTTGGTTATGCCTTTTGGCTTACCTAATGCCCCATCCACCTTCATGCACCTTATGAACCATATTTTGAGATCTCTCATTGGAAAGAGTGTATACTTTGATGATATCCTCGTCTATAGCAAGTCACTAAAGGAGCATGTTAAGGAGGTCCTTCAAATCCTTCGTCATGAAAAGCTATACGCTAATCTCCTAAAGTCTACTTTCACGAAAGACAAACTGATTTTCCTTGGTTTTTTTGTTTCTTCTAATGGCATTGAAGTGGATTTCTCAAAAGTTAAGGACATACGAGATTGGTCCGTCCCTACCAATGTTAGTGAACTTCGTAGTTTTCATGGGTTGGCCGGTTTCTATCGTCGCTTTGTGAAAGACTTTTGTATCATTGCTTGCCCTCTCAACGAGTTGACCAAGAAAAATGTCACATTCGTTTGGGGCAAAGCACAACAAAAAGCATTTGATGAGATCAAAAATAGGCTCACCGAAGCACCACTCCCCGCTTTACCGGATTTCACAAAAACCGTTGAGATTGAATGTGACGCTAGTGCTATTAGCATTGGAGGCGTCCTTATGCAAAATGGGTGTCCTATTGCATACCATAGCGAGAAACTTGATGGAGCACGCCTTAACTATCCAATTTATTACAAAGAGCTTTTTTCCTTGGTTTGTGTCCTTCAAGTGTGGAAACACTAACTTTGGCCCAAAGAATTTATCATCCATTTCGACCATAAGTAGTTGAAATATCTTAAGGGCCAAGCCAATTTGAGTAAACGACATGCCCAATGGGTTGAGTTCATGGAGTCTTTTCCTTACATTGTCTAGTACAAGAAGGGCAAAGAAAATGTAGTAGAGGACACCTTGTATCGCAAAAATATAAGCCTTCTTACACGACTCGAAGTAAATGTGTTGGGTCTTGATGACATCAAATCTTTGTACACTTCTGACCCATTCTTTGGATCAATTTTTGCAAAGTGTTCAATAGACAAAGGGGTTGATGATTTCTATTTGCATAATGGTTTTTATTCAAACAAAACAAGCTTTGCATTCCGAAGTCATCTCTCCAAATTTTGCTTCTTCAAGAGTCCCATGGTGGAGGCCTTATGGGTCACTTTGGTCGTGACAAGACATACGACATGCTCTCCACTCACTAATTTTGGCCAAAGATGAAGCGCGACGTGGAGCGACACGTCCAACGATGCACTACATGTGTCCAAGCTAAGTCTAAGTCTAACCCTTTTGGTCTTTACATGCCATTGCCTATTCCTCGTGCACCTTGGTCGGACATTAGCATGGATTTCATGTTGGGATTACCTAGATCTAAACATGGCCATGATTCGATACTTGTTGTAGTGGATCGTTTTTCCAGAATGGCACACTTCATTCCGTGCCATAAGACCGATGATGCTTCACATGTAGCAAAAATTTTTTTTCAGGGAAATAATTCGGCTACACGGTGTACCCAAAACGATCATCTCCGACCGCGATGTCAAGTTCATGAGCTACTTTTGGAAGATGCTCATGGCAAAGCTCGGGATCAAGCTACTATTCTCGTCCGCATCACATCCCCAAACGGATGGACAAACCGAGGTTATCAACCAAAGCCTCGGAACACTACTCCGCGTGTTGATCAAAAAGAACCATAACGATTGGGAGGAATGCATTCCCCATGCCGAGTTCGCCTACAACCGCGCCAAACTCTCAACCACCATGAGGAGCCCGTTCATGATCGTCTATGGATTCGAGCCTCTCACTGCGCTCGACATACAACCTCTTCCTCTCCACAACCGCATCAACATGGACGTTGACAAGCGTGCCCAAGAAATGAAAAAACTCCATGAAGACACAAGAGCAACGATCGAGCAACAAGTCCTTCGCCAAGCATCAAGGCTAAACAAGAACAAGAAAGAAATGATCTTTGAAGAAGGCGACCTTGTGTGGATACACTTGAGAAAACACCGCTTCCCCAAGGATCGGGACTCCAAGCTCAAGCCAAGAGGTGATGGGCCGTTCAAAGTACTCAAGAGGATCAACAACAACGCCTACATCATCGACATACCAACATCAAAGTACCTTGTGAGCCCGACGTTCAATGTCAAGGATATTTCACCCTTCCATGCGGAAGATGAAGTTGAGAAGGTTGAAGAGTTGAGGACGACTCTTTCCCAAGGGGGGAGCTGATGCAGCCCGTCCTACGGACGCGTCTACATCCCCGCCTACTAGTCCCCCAAGTGGACCAATGACCCGCGCTTGAGCCAAGCTCCTATACGCCAAGGTTAACTCGCTCCTTGCCTCGTGTGATTTCGATACACCCTTGGATGGCTTGCTACTTCATTCCCATACTTTGTGCATTCTTATTTATGAACCCAATGAAGCATCGTCAAGGGAGGGACCAAAGGCAACACGAGTCGACACTCCAGATCAAACCGGCACCAGGCTCGGCGAACCGGTTCCCTCGCCGGAACTTCCGGCGACAGGTCCGGTCGACCGACCCCCTCGCTGACAATTCCGGTCATGACCGAAGCACCCCGGCGATGACCGACAACATGTTATATAAGGCTTTGCGGTTGGCGACCGGAAATACCGGCGGTCACCGGAATTTCCGGCACCAGCTCCAGCGCCGCCGGGCCTCTCGCCAGAAATCCCAAGATTCAAGTCAACTTTCGGGCTTGGCCCGTGTAACACTTTATTTCGCCTAGACTTTACCTTTTCGTACCCAAACTATCCCTATTTATGTGGCCGGCCTATAAATATCCCCCACCCTATATTGTAAACCCTAGACTTGGATAATTGTAATTGCAGACACCCCTTGAGGATCTATCAATTACTAGTCTCATGCTCCTTGACAAGGAGCACCAATTATCCCCCGCCTCTTGGATTTTGCCTCGTGCGTTCAAGTTGTACAAGTCCTTGGGATCTCGGTGTCTCGTCCCCAAGTAGTCAAGATCTCATCAAGCCTCTCACCCTCGTTGTTGGTCGTGGGAGAGTGTCTTTCCCAACGCCGATCCTAGGGATTGTGTTGGACCGGTTGCCACCGACGTGAGCTATCGGCTTGTATCGTGTTTTCGTGTGTGTGTGTTCATCGAGTTATTCGTGTGTGTGTGTTAGTGGATTTCATCCCCCTCGTCCTCCCACTCGCTTACCCCTCAATTTCCACGGGATTCGTGAAATATCAGGCCCCCCCAATGGGTCACCCCAATAGTTTTCTTACAATAGGGCAGTGCATTTGACTACTTAGCTTTGTCCTTTTGAGGTGGTGTATGGTTTCAAGCCATTGACGCCACTTGATTTGTTGCCTCTTCCATTACATGAGAGAGTTGATATGGAGGCATCAAGACATGCTGAATATGTGAAGAAGATCCATGAGAAGAATCGAGAGGCTATTGAGAAGAAAGGCAAGAACATTGCTGCTGCAAGGAATCAAGCAAGGAAAGAAGTTTTGTTTCAACCTGGTGACATGGTCTGGGTACATCTACGCAAGGACAGATTTCCATTGCTGCGCTAATCCAAGTTGAAGCCACGTGGTGCTGGTCCTTACAAGGTGTTAGCCAAAATTAATGATAATGCCTACTCGATTGATATACCTATTGCTGAGTTTGGTGGAGCTAGCAACAATTCAACGATGCTGACTTATCACCATATGATGAGAAGACCTTGGAGCGTCGAGGTCGACGCCTTTTGAAGGCAGGAGATTATGAGGACATCCCTACAAATGCACCTACCCGAATTACTAATGATGATGTTCCTGCTGCTGCAAATAAAGATCATTCCAATGAGATAAGGATTAGAGCAATTACAAGAGCTCGTGCTAAGCTACTAGAACAACAGGTAAACTTGTTTCTTAATGAACCTGATGTTTTACTTATTGAGAATTTTATACTGCCTAAGTCTATGCATTTTGTATGATCAGGTACATGGGAGAAGAAGTGATGTGGACATCCCATCTATTGATACAATCGTTGTACCTACAGCTACACAAATACAAGGACCTATCACTCAAGCTCGTGCCAAGCAACTTAACTATCAGGTACTTTTGTTTCTTGGAACAATTCCTCACATACATGAGAATATGATGCTGGCTAAATTAGATGTATTTGTTACTCTTAGGAATGATGGACCAAGCATGGACGAGAGGGACAAGCATTGGAGCATGATCATGCATGGAGATGGAAGCAAGCATGTGAGAATTCAAGAGGAGACCACAGATGAAGATTTCAAAACTTTGAAGCCACCATAATGAAGAAAAGAAGGCTTGGAGGAAATATTAAAGAATATTAAATCATAAATTTGTCCACAGCTTATTTTGGTGCTGTGGAACCTTTTATTTTGGGCCAGGCCCAAGTAATTTTCGCAGGAATTACAATAGCCATGTTTTAGAGTCTATAATTGAGGTGAAAATGACTTGTAGGGTTGGTTTCAGCCACCACCTCTATGGCTGGCCTAAATCCCACCTTTTCCTCCTTAAGTACCCCCCATAGACGTCACTTTAGACTCAGATTTTGTTTAGACATAAATTGAGCCATTATAGCAACTTTGCCAAGGCTCGAGCGTCGCAGAGGCCTCTTGTACTTCACACCTATACAGTATCCCACCTTTTCAATAAAGCTTTCATCTTAATCCGCAATATATTCATTGCAATATTAGTTCTTACTTGTTCTCGATTTCAGGTAGGAATTAACAGCCTCGCTGGTCAGGCTGATCGTGTTCCCGCAGGATCGGTAACCTCCAAGAGATTGGCCTAGCAATTGCATTAGCGCTCGTGCTTGCTCATGTAGTTGGATTGTCAAGCCCGAACTCCACCAAATCGACTATCACCATCTCATCGAAATATCGGACACGTTTGCCCTATCAACTGGTATCAGATTTCAGTTTGCTCAGTGAGATTTACTGTTTTCATAGATTAGATCTGTTTTTACCTATAATCCATGAAAAATCCAAAAACACAGTTAGATTTAGATCCATCCCATCACCAATCTATGCCTTGCATTATCTTTTGATTTTTTGCATTGTTGAATTTGTGTCTGCATCATCACGTCGAGTTGCTGGTCTTAGTGTCTCGTCCCTTAGAGTTTGAGTTCTGGTCATATCAGTCACTGCCGCCACACTCGTAGAACGCCGCCATATACACCTACCACACAAACCCTAGCCACCGCCACCATACATACCGCCATATACTCTACCACATAAAACCCTAGCCATTGCCACCATATTCCGCCGCCATACACCCTACCACCAAAACCTGACTCCGACTCCGCCACCACCTTCGTACCGTGACACGGATCCGACCACTTCTCCTATCACGTCACGAGTCTGAGTTGAGTAATTGTTCTAGTTATTTTCCTGTTTCTTTTCTTGCATTTCCTTGTTCTATCCGTGCGGAATTCTAAGTCCGTGTTCAGCTAAAGTCCGGTCGCAAGTCCAGAAGGAGAGCAAAAAGTCTAGAACCTCCTCCGAATTTTTTTTCTGGCTATACTAGTTTCCGACCTCGGGGATCACTTTTCTCCATCGGCCGTTATAGAGACATTTTTTTTGCACCTGCGCGCTTTCTAGAGCACGATATAAAAAATTCGACAATTTTTTTTGGGCTATCCCCTTTTTTGACCCCATAGATCAGTTCTAGACACTCGCCATCATAGTGATTTTTGACATCTCGGTTTGCTTTTCAAGGTGTCATATCATCATACCATTGCTTGTTGTGTCGTGTCGTGACATTGTTGGTGATCTAGGCTCACGTCCCTAGTACGGTCTAGCCTAGGAGCAGCACAGTACCATCGTTGAGCATTCTTTCAACATTGCATTGTTATTTTGATAATTTCTAACCCCTTTTTCTAAGCCTTCCTAGAGCTTCACAGATTTCTCCACGTGCGGTGTCTTGACTCCTGGTAATCGCTGGGTTCAATCTCTGGACCACTGATCTTTGCGGTTGCACATCGCCTTTTTCTGCTGTTTGGTAAGAACTTGTAAAAGCTTTGTATATTGCTTGACGGATTACGCGTGCCTTCCACCATATTTCCGTATTTACAGGCATATATACATGTGCTTTTTAAAAGACTAACCATGACAGATACTTCGCGTGACCCTGCAAAAATGACGAATGAAGAGCTACATGCCCACTTCACCGAGCAATTGGTAGGACGCGCTGAAGATGTGGATGCCTGTCACATCCCAAAATTTTCTAAATTTTGAAATGTGAAAATTAAATAAACAAAACAAAACTTTGTTGAAATTCAGGGTGGGAAGAAACTTTTTGATTCCAATTGGAAATATCAAAACCTATTATGATCAAATAAAATCCTAAAGGGATTTAAAAAGATAAACAAATAATAAATAAAGTTATAATAGTTGGAATTACTATTTTTGGATCTCTTAATAAAAATATTTTGTTTTCAAAAGAAAAGGTAGAATTATAAATAAAGATTATTTTTATAGAGCCAAATTAAATCTTGGCCAAGATTTTGAAATAAAATATTTCTATTTGATAAAAAGAGTAAAGGTTTATTTAAATAAAATAATGAGGATTTATTAATATCCAATTTTATTAAAGTAAAGGATTTTCCATTTTAATTAAACACTAAAACTTGTTAAATTATTTTAAACAAGTTTTCCAAGTGTTTTGTATTTTCAAATGAAACCTACTGAAAAGGTTTTGGTTTGTTTTAGATTTCAAATAGAGTTTTTAAATAAAAATTAAACCTATTTGAATTAATGACTAAGGTCCATTTATTTAATTATTAATGGATCCTAAAAAGAATAAAAATTATTTAGTTTTGGACTTTGGATTGTGTTGTTAAACAGAACTAAAATCAATACAAAGTTTGGTGGAAGTTCGAATTCATTTGGAGTTGAATTGTTTGATTGAAAATCAAAACAGAAAATCAAATAGAAAAAGAAAAAGCTTACAGAATAAAAAAAATGAAACAAAACAGCCCAACTAAGCAAGCCCAGCAAGGCCCAGTCGCAGCCCAACTCTCCCCCTCCCTTAGCGAAAAGTTTTCTACGCGCAAACACACCCGCAGAGATGCTGAGAGGTGGACCCATCTCCCTCTCTCTCTCCCTCGCTGACAGACAGGCCCCACGCCAGCACGTCGTCGTCCTCACCCGCGACCAAGTCCCCTGCCATTGTAGCCGAGTAATTCCGGCGATGAATACGCGTTGATGGCGGCCTTAATTCCTCACAGTGACCACGCTCGTTAAATCGCCCCACTCTCCTCTCTCTTTCCCCCAGACAGCGCCTCCCCTCTGCCCCAGGGCTGCCCAGATTTTCCCTTGCACCGTTGCGGACTCCGACCAGCTTCGCGATCAATTCCGGCACCGTCCAGCCTCGCCTCGACTCCCACTGCACACTATCCTGTTCCCCACCTCCTGGCGTATTTCCTCGTGCCACCCGTTCGCCCGCGCTTGCCCCAGAGCGTCGGCAAGGACAAGCTCGACTCGCCACCGCCGTCTGCCATTGCTCCGTCGAGCATCCCAGGTGAACTCCGACCGCCCTAAGCTCTCTCGATGCTGCACCTATCTTCCCGGATCAAGGCGCGTCTAACCATACCGTACCTTGCCTTAGGGCGACTGCAGCCTCACCTCCACCAACAGCAGCCGCCGTCGGTAGCTACTCCGGAGCAATCGCCGTTCTGGCGCCTCGCCAAACTATCAACGCCTTGAGCTTCACCAGGACCCTGCGAGCACGGTGAGCACCTCCGCTTCTCCCCTTGCTTCCTGTAATCGCCGCGACGCCACCGTCTGACCGCGCGCCGCCGTCTGCCACCGCTAGCGCCGCCAGATCTTGGTCGAGCTGTTGTGAGCCGTGCGATACGAATCGTATGGCTGCGATTAGATTTTAACTGAAAGGGTATGGGAGCATCAGAGCCGAGCAATTTAATTTAGATCCAACGATCTAGAGAGCCCGATCCACCCGAAAAGGTACCGGCCAATTAGATTGCGCCACGTGGACGAAGTTTGGTTTAAAAACAGAAATAGAATCTGATTGAATTGCAAATTTGTAAATTGCATAACTTTTGATCCACACGTCCAAAATTTGCAAATTTATATCAATAGAATCAGTAGAAAAAGTACTTTGCAACCAGGCAATTTTTTTAATGATTTGCTTCTAGAAAATTGGTTTAATTTAAAGAAACATGTGTGGGATTATTTTGAATATAAAAATTGTTCTAGATAAAATTTTAATGTGAAATCTTTGAAAAATGGTTTGTTGTGAACCTACTGACCTAAGGAACCAACTCATGGATTTAAAATGAATTTTGTGAAGTTTAGGAATAAATACTTGAATTAGCTCATTTCTAGTCAAATAAAAATATTGATTTTGATATGGAAATGATTTTTGAGTAATACCTTTGGGAAATGTTTTGATTCAAACCTTCTGACCCTAAACACCAAGTTTTGTGAATTAACAACTTATTTTATGAACAGTATAAAATTATTGCTTTGATAAAAGCATTTTCAACCACATAAAATATTGATTTGATTTAGAAATGGTCTATAGATAAAACCTTTTGCAGATGGTTTTACCACTTTAGAAAATGACCACTTTGAACTTTATAATGTTTAGAGCTTAGTATAAACCACCTTTGCAAATAAAATTATCCTTTGCATGCTTGCATGCATGACCTTGTTTCTATTATTTTATGTGTGATAAATTGTTTGAATATTGGTTGGAATGCTAGTTGAATTGTGTTTGCTTGATTGAATTGTAGTGGAATTAGAAGAGTGTGATATTTGCAAGATCAAGAAGTGAACCAACATTCTCTACTAAAAAGGCAAGTGACACTATCATCCAAGTCCTACTATTTTCATTACACTTAGTGGATTTTGGAAACATGGATGATAAGGATTTCTATATTTTTATGCTATGCTAAATCCTAATAGGATACCCCTATATATTCCTTAGTGGAAACATTGTAGTTGTAGTATGCTTAGCCCAACTATATATTTGGGATGGGATACATGATATGACTATATGAAGTATTGAAAAGATATATGTTTTATATAATAAAACAAGTACTCAATGAACCACCTGGGTGGACAAGGATACTCAAGCTTTTGGACAAGGTGGCAACAAAAGGAACCATGTTTATATGGCTATCTCTTTTTGTATGTGCACTAGAAGAAAACCACCCAGGGACTTAGAGATTGAACATGTTTCTCGTATAGTGGCTTCCGTGTACAGCCACATGCTAAATGGGCTCTGGCTTAGTCAACTACATAGTGGAAGACCCATGCATTGGCATCTTCAGGTTAACTAGATTTCTGCTAGGGAACTTGAAACCCTACATTGGTTCCTGGATGACAAGCTAGCATTGTGTATTGGGAGGACTCCTATGGAAAGACTTTGTCACATTCTCAATCTGCCAGTACTCCATCTTGGTGAGTACTTATCCAGCGGCCACTGGTGGCATCATAATGAGATTGTGTCATGTGGGTAAAGTGTACAACTTCTGCAGAAGATCAAAATTCTAAGTACTTAGCCGTGTTCCCGGTTATGGACAATACTGAGCGACTAAGGCCTGAAGCTATGGAAGATCTCGACATTCCAATTTCTCAAAGTTAAAACTTGAGGGTGACAACAAGGGATTAGAAGCACTTGGAGTTTTCCAAGAAGTTCAGAAAGATTTGACAAAAGATCAAAAACTATTTTGAAATGATAGGATAAAACTATATTGCTTTCTGCAAAAGAGCCTAAACCCTACTTAGCCAAATATGCATGTAGATGATAGGATCCACTTATTTCTACATAGTAGTGAAACTTGCCAATACAATTCAAATTTATTGACCCTTGTGGCTGCAACTTATTATGTTGCAGGTTTGTTTAATACTAGAGAAGTTTATTGATTAGGATTACAAGTCTACAGCCAACATGACTGCCTGTGGCATTTTGAAGATGAAGGACCCCATGCTTATAGATATTCTGCTGCAATGTAATGTGATAGCCAAATGAGCTATGTAAGATGTAAGGAATTATTTTATTCCTGGTTATAAAGTTGTATTATGACCTTTGTTTCTTGATATTACAGCTTAACCGTGGATGCTAGCTATTGATCCAGGGACTAGCATTGCAATCACAGGGATCCTTTTCTTTTATAAAGGAGGGATCTTACAGATGGTATCAGAGCACTGTGTTTCCTGTAGGATTGTAACCCTAGGATTGGACAAAACTCCTTAGAAAAATAGGAGTTGTATTTGTTCCAAAACTTATTTACAAACAATCTTGTAAACTCTTTCCTCAACCATTTTGGTTTTGACTCTACATCTCTTCTATTTCAACTTGATGGACAAGCCTACCCCATGGACAAAGATTTCACCTTGTGCAAAAGATTTCATCAACTCTAATGACTTCAACATCTTCAAGTGATTTCAACTTTAGTTTCACCAAAGGACTTCAACTTAGACATCACTAAGGACTACAAGTGAAAACCAAGAAGACATCAGATTGCCTACCAAAGACTTTGATATCAAGTTAGAGTATGGATCATATTGACCTATGAGGTATGATTATACTAAGTTATTATTATCAAGAAAACTTGTTGTTTCCTTCAACTCATGAGTTAAGCTCATAAGTTGTTAAGTGAATAGTTGCTTGTTGATTGTTTGATTGATTGATTGAACTTGGTTGTTTTGAGTTGTGTGTTAGAACTTCCTTAGGTCTATCCACCAATACTCATCCCTATCAAACCAACAGATGCCTCCTCGTCGTGCCAACCCCAACCAAAACAACAACATCACCCCTGAGATGCAGCAGATGTTGGCAGTTCAGACACAGTTGATGTAGGAGATGACCACATACATACAGAATCAGAACAACAACAACAACAACAATCAGAATAATCCTACAGCACTTGACATGCTCACCAAGTTTCTGAAACTTAGGCCTGCAAGGTTCTCTGGAACAACTGATCCAATGGAAGCTGATGATTGGTTACATTCAGTAAACAAACACTTAGTGACTGTTGGCTGCACCGATGAAGAAAAAGTAAGGTTTGCAACATTTCTACTTGAAGGACCAGCAACAACATGGTGGGACAACTTTCAGATCACCACTCCCCTTGAAGATGTGACTTGGGCTATTTTTGAGGATGGATTCAGAACAACTCACATCTCACCAGGAGTGATGTACTTGAAGAAAAAGGAATTTCACAATCTGAAACAGCGTCACCTCAGTGTGGATGAGTACATTGAAGAATTCAACAATCTGGCACGCTATGCACCGGATGAAGTTGATACAGATGCTAAGAGAAAAGAAAAATTTCTTGAAGGACTTAATGATGAGTTGAACCTACAGCTAGCTGTTGCCTATGTCCCAACTTATCAATCACTCTGTGACAAAGCCACTATTTTGGAAAACAAGATGAATCAAGTTGAGAATAGAAAGAGGAAGCATAAACTCAAGAATCACTCAGGATCATCAAAAAAGAAGCATTCATTCAAAAAGAGCAATGAAGATTCTGAACCACATCAGTATTCCCACAACAACAATGGAAGTGAGAATAATGGAAATGATACTGACAATGGAGATGACCTTGGTCAGAACCAACAAGATACTTTCAGGAAGAAAGACATTAGCTAGTTGCAATGTTATAATTGCAAGGAACTTGTACACCATGCATCAGACTGTCCTGAGAAGGAAAAGAAAAAGGATGCTAGAAGAGCCAATGGAAATGACTCCAATGAGAATCAGAAAGGACATGTGAACCACATTGACATGGATGGAAACTTTGAAGAGATAGAAGAAGTGGATGTCAGGAACTAGTTAACTCAGTTGAGTCAAATAAGGATTCCTTGTCTGGATAGTAAGTGTTGAATCCATAGTCAAGTGAACCACCAATGTAACCCTATGAGACTTTATTTTTAAGGGTGGTAGTACCCTAGTTGCCTTGAAGCCAACTTGTAACCTTTAGCCTTCCCAAATCTCGGGACGAGATTTATTTTAAGGGTGGTAGCCTGTCACATCCCCAAATTTTCTAAATTTTGAAATGTGAAAATTAAATAAACAAAACAAAACTTTGTTGAAATTCAGGGTGAGAAGAAACATTTTGATTCCAATTGGAAATATCAAAACCTATTATGATCAAATAAAATCCTAAAGGGATTTAAAAAGATAAACAAATAATAAATAAAGTTATAATAGTTGGAATTACTATTTTTGGATCTCTTAATAAAAATATTTGGTTTTCAAAAGAAAAGGTAGAATTATAAATAAAGATTATTTTTATAGAGCCAAATTAAATCTTGGCCAAGATTTTGAAATAAAATATTTCTATTTGATAAAAAGAGTAAAGGTTTATTTAAATAAAATAATGAGGATGTATTAATATCCAATTTTATTAAAGTAAAGGCTTTTCCATTTTAATTAAACATTAACACTTGTTAAATTATTTTAAACAAGTTTTCCAAGTGTTTTGTATTTTCAAATGAAACCTACTGAAAAGGTTTTGGTTTGTTTTAGATTTCAAATAGAGTTTTTAAATAAAAATTAAACCCTATTTGAATTAATGACTAAGGTCCATTTATTTAATTATTAATGGATCCTAAAAAGAATAAAAATTATTTAGTTTTGGACTTTGGATTGTGTTGTTAAACAGAACTAAAATCAATACAAATTTTGGTGGAAGTTTGAATTCATTTGGAGTTGAATGGTTTGATTGAAAATCAAAACAGAAAATCAAATAGAAAAAGAAAAAGCTTACAGAATAAAAAAATGAAACAAAACAGCCCAACTAAGCAAGCCCAGCAAGGCCCAGTCGCAGCCCAACTCTCCCCCTCCCTCAGCGAAAAGTTTTCTACGCGCAAACACACCCGGAGAGACGCTGAGCGGTGGACCCATCTCCCTCTCTCTCCCTCGCTGACAGACAGGCCCCACGCCAGCACGTCGTCGTCCTCACCCACGACCAAGTCCCCTGCCGTTGCAGCCGAGTAATTCCGGCGATGAATACGCGTTGATGGCGGCCTTAATTCCTCGCAGTGACCACGCTCGTTAAATCGCCCCACTCTCCTCTCTCTTTCCCCCCAGACAGCGCCTCCCCTCTGCCCCAGGGCTGCCCAGATTTTCCCTTGCACCGCCGCGGACTCCGACGAGCTTCGCGATCAATTCCGGCGCCGTCCAGCCTCGCCTCGACTCCCACTGCACACTAGCCTGTTCCCCACCTCCTGGCGCATCTCCTCGTGCCACCCGTTCGCCCGCGCTTGCCCCAGAGCGTCGGCAAGGACAAGCTCGACTCGCCACCGCCGTCTGCCATTGCTCCGTCGAGCATCCCAGGTGAACTCCGACCGTCCTAAGCTCTCTCGATGATGCACCTATCTTCCCCAGATCAGTGTGCGTGTAACCATACCCCTACCTTGCCTTAGGGCGACCTGTAGCCTCACCTCCACCAGCAAACAGAGCCGCCTGTCGTCAGTACCTACTCCGACGAGCAATCGTCGCCGTTCCTGAGCGCCCCTCGCCAAACCATCAATGCCTTGCGCTTCACTAGGACTCTGCGAGCACGGCGAGCACCTCCATTTCTCCCCTTGCTTCCTGTAACCGCCGCGACGCCACCGTCTGACCGCGCGCCGCCGTCTGCCACCGCCAGCGCCGCCAGATCTTGGTCGAGCTGCTATGAGCCGTGCGATGCGAATCATATGGCTGCGATTAGATTTTAACTGAAAGGGTATGGGCGCATCAGAGCCGAGTGATTTAACTTAGATCCAACGATCCTGAGAGCCTGATCCACCCGAAGTGGTACCGGCCAATTAGATTGCGCCACGTGGACGAAGTTTGGTTTAAAAACAGAAATAGAATCTGATTGAATTGCAAATTTGTAAATTGCATAACTTTTGGTCCACATGTCCAAAATTTGCAAATTTATATCAATAGAATGAGTAGAACAAGTACTTTGCAAACAGGCAATTTGTTTAATGATTTGCTTCTGGAAAATTGGTTTAATTTGAAGAAACATGTGTAGGCTTATTTTGAATATAAAAATTGTTCTAGATAAAATTTTAATGTGAAATCTTTGAAAAATGGTTTGTTGTGAACCTACTGACCTTAGGAACCAACTCATAGATTTAAAAATTAATTTTGTGAAGTTTAGGAATAAATACTTGAATTAGCTCATTTCTAGTCAAATAAAAATATTGATTTTGATATGGAAATGATTTTTGAGTAAAACCTTTGGGAAATGTTTTGATTCAAACCTTCTGACCCTAAACACCAAGTTTTGTGAATAAACAACTTATTTGATGAACAATATAAAATTATTTCTTTGATAAAAGCATTTTCAACCACATAAAATATTGATTTGATTTAGAAATGATCTATAGATAAAACCTTTTGCAAATGGTTTTACCACTTTAGAAAATGACCACTTTGAACTTTATAATGTTTAGAGCTTAGTAGAAACCACCTTTGCAAATAAAACTATCCTTTGCATGCTTGTATGCGTGACCTTGTTTCTATTATTTTATGTGTGATAAATTGTTTGAATATTGGTTGGAATGCTAGTTGAATTGTGTTTGCTTGATTGAATTGTAGTGGAATTAGAAGAGTGTGATATTTGCAACCAACATTCTCTACTAAAAAGGCAAGTGACACTATCATCCAAGTCCTACTATTTTCATTACACTTAGTGGATTTTTGAAACATGCATGATAAGGATTTCTATATTTTATGCTATGCTAAATCCTAATAGGATACCCCTATATATTCCTTAGTGGGAACATTGTAGTTGTAGTATGCTTAGCCCAGCTATATATTTGGGATGGGATACATGATATGACTATATGAAGTATTGAAAAGATATATTTTTTATATAATAAAACAAGTACTCAATGAACCACCTGGGTGGACAAGTTATACTCAAGCTTTTGGACAAGGTGGCAACAAAAGGAACCATGTTTATATGGCTATCTCTTTTTGTATGTGCACTAGAAGAAAACCACCTAGGGACTTAGAGATTGAACATGTTTCTCGTACAGTGGCTTCCGTGTACAGCCACATGCTAAATGGGCTCTGGCTTAGTCAACTACATAGTGGAAGACCCATGCATTGGCATCTTCAGGTTAACTAGATTTGTGCTAGAGAAATTGAAACCCTACATTGGTGCCTGGATGACAAGCTAGCATTGTGTATTGGGAGGACTCCTATGGAAAGACTTTGTCACATTCTCAATCTGCTAGTACTCCATCTTGGTGAGTACTTATCCATGACCTTGGTGGCATCAAGATGAGATTGTGTCATGTGGGTAAAGTGTACAACTTCTGCAGAAGATCAAAATTCTAAGTACTTAGCCGTGTTCCCGGTTATGGACAATACTGAGAAACTAAGGCCTGAAGCTATGGAAGATCTCGACATTCCAATTTCTCAAAGTTAAAACTTGAGGGTGACAACAAGGGATTAGAAGCACTTGGAGTTTTCCAAGAAGTTCAGAAAGATTTCACAAAAGATCAAAAACTATTTTGAAATGATAGGATAAAACTATATTGCTTTCTGCAAAAGAGCCTAGACCCTACTTAGCCAAATATGCATGTAGATGATAGGATCCACTTATTTCTACATAGTAGTGAAACTTGCCAATACAATTCAAATGTATTGACCCTTGTGGCTGCAACTTATTATGTTGCATGTTTGTTTAATACTAGAGAAGTTTATTGATTAGGATTACAAGTCTACAACCAACATGACTGCCTGTGGCATTTTGAAGATGAAGGACCCCATGCTTATAGATATTCTGCTGCAATGTAATGTGATAGCCAAATGAGCTATGTAAGATGTAATGAATTATTTTATTCCTGGTTATAAAGTTGTATTATGACCTTTGTTTCTTGATATTACATCTTAACTATGGATGCTAGCTATTGATCCAGGGACTAGCATTGCAATCACAGGGATCCTTTTCCTTTATAAAGGAGGGATCTTACAATGCAAGACTAGTGGAGTTTGACAACAAGCTCACCAACGCCATGGAGAAGATCGAAGGACTCGAGAAATCCTTCAACGACAAGCTAGACGCTCGGTTCAAGGAGGTTTTGGATAGATTGCCTGCACCTGCGCCTGCACCTGCCCTAGCTGCACCTTGGCATAGTCCACGATGCATTCCCATCATGGGTCATACTGCTAGTTCGGTTGTCGTCGCACCTCAGGCGGCTACTACGGCAGCTGATGCACCTTAGGCTTCCAACACGGCTGCTGCTGTGACCTTGGAGGCAGACAACGGGAACTACTACGACTTCGACGACAATGATCTTTTTGATGAGGAGGTTGAACAACCTCCTCACCCTGCTGGCTGACCCCGACATTACCACCGCAATGTTCTCCCACCTGTACGTGATGATGATTATGTTGCAAAGCTTAAATTAAATATTCCATCTTTTGCGGGTAAATATAATCCTGATGCATATCTTATATGGGAAATGTAAGTAGAACAATGTTTTGCATGTTTAAAATATCTCGAGAATATGCGTATTAGTGCTGCTACATGTGAATTTACTAAATTTGCTTCACTTTGGTGGTCTGAATATTCTCGCTTAAATCCTACTGCTTGGTTTTTTTGCTTACTCTTTGGTCCTTTGCTCACTTTGGTCCTTCTTTTTTTCCTTACTCTTTTTTCGAGAATAATGCCGATGATTGAAATGTCGTGGCACACTATGTATGTGAATGTGCTACGATGGGATTGTGAGCCTTGTGATATGCACAAGTCCAGGTCTTGTGCATCCTACTTGGCTCACGGTTCCATCGTAGCATATTAATGTGTCCAACGACCTAGCTAGTTATATATGAGGCATTCTTTTCGAGTTATTTTTGTCTTCTTCGAGAATATGCCGATGATTGAAATGTCGTGGCACAATATATATGTGAATGTGCTATGACGGGATAGTTAGCCTTGTGATATGCACAAGTCCAGGAATTGTGCATCCTACTTGGCTAACCGTTCCGTCATAGCATATTCCTGTGTCCAACGACTTAGCTAGTTATATATGAGGCATTCTTTTGAAGCTAATTTGGTCTTTTTCGAGAATAATGCCGATGATTGAAATGTCTTGGCACAATATATATGTGAATGTGCTATGACGGGACTGTAAGCCTTGTGTTATGCACAAGTCTAGATATTGTGCATCCTACTTGGCTTACAGTTCCATCGTAGCATATTCCTGTGTCCAACAACCTATGTATATATATGAGGCATTCTTTTCGAGTTACTTTGGTCTTTTTCGAGAATAATGCCGATGATTGAAATATCGTGGCACACTATATATGTGAATGTGCTGTGATGGGATTGTCCGCCTTGTGCTATGCACAGGTCCAGGTGTTGTGCATCCTACTTGGCGGACGGTTCCATCGTAGCATATTCCCGTGTCGAACAACCTAGTTATATATGAGGCATGCTTTTTGAGTTTGGTCTTTTTGATTTAGGAGTACTTTCTATAAGTGTATCTTCATATGCGACTTTAATTATATATGTTTTTTTTCAATCACCGGTTAATTATTATTGTCAACTTATAGATGACGTGGTACGTCGTGTACAAGGGACGGGTTCCCGGAGTCTACGATGATTGGGAAGACTGCCGGAGACAGGTGCACCGTTTCAGCGGCAATAGCTACAAAGGGTACAACACTATGGCGGAGGCGGAAGCTAGATACACGCGCTATCTAGTGGGAGTTAGGACAAGGAACCGGATGAAGACCTACACCTTCGTCGCGGCGGTGATCATTCTTATCTTCTTTGGTTGTTTATCCCGCGTTTGTGTCTAGCTAGTTTAGATGTATAGGCGAGCTTCCGAGCTCTAACTTGTTCGATCGACACATGTATTCGCATGTCACCAACTACTTTGTAACTTGATCGAAACAATGTAACTTATACTATGTATTCATGTATGAGACTTATCTATATGTATTTGTTTCAATCTTGTTTTTCAAATTGTGTATTTATATATATAATTGTATATCTTGTATCTCTGTGTGTATATCTGCTGTAATATTGTATATAATCTATATTGTATATAATCTGGCTCAGAAATTAAAAAAGAACAAAAAACACACTTGTGGCGCACATGACCTACCTTTTGTGGCGCACTACACCTAAAGCGCACTTTAGAAGGTTAGTAGCGCACATGGAAGTGCGCCACAGAAGATCCTATGCGTAGAGCACCTGCCCACATAGCCGTGGCGCACTAGCAGGTGCGCTACGCCTATCTCGACACAACCGTGGCGCACTAGGCAGTGCGCCAAGGCTAGGAGATAGCCGCAGCGTAAGGCACGTGGCGCACTGCTAGTGCGCCACAGATGATCTTTTCAGGTGCGCCACTAACTGCTGTTTTCCTAGTAGTGGTTGTTGGCCGTGGGAGAGTGTCTTGCCCAATGCTGATCCTAGGGATTGTGTTGGACCGGTTGCCACCGGCGTGAGCTATCAGCTTGTATCGTGTTTTCGCGTGTGTGTGTTCTCGCGTGTGTGTTCATGAATTTCATCCCCTTCACCCTTCCACCGCTTTCCCCTCGATTCCCACGGAATTCATGAAATATCAGGCCACCCCAAGGGGTCACCCCTAACATATTGGTATCAAGAGAAAGATTGATCACGAATTTCCCCTCAATTTTTCTTCTATCCACCATAAAATCGAAATTTCCCCAAAAAAGAGCCCCAAATTTCCTTCGAATCGATCTCTGGATTTGGTGAGTTTTTCGTGGTTTTGGTCCATAGATTTGTTGCTTTGGGTCTTGATCTACATCACTTGACCTTTCCCCAGCCTAATTTTGTCGAAATTTTGACGGAATTCTCAGTTTGACTTTTTGGAGTTCATCTCGAACAGGTTTAGGCACCAGATCCGGCGAACCGGTTCTGAATCGAAATTCAGCGACTGGTCGACGGATGGCGAACGGAATTCGGTGACTGCCGCGCCCGATTCTTGCCAAAATTTTGGCAGTTCACAAATTTTGTCGGTTTCCTTCTTGTTTTGTTCGTGTTTCGCGTGTGTGTCGCTAAAAACTAACAACAAGCTTCCACAAATCCCTACATCACGCGCTCCTCGACACCGCGACTTCCGAACATATTCCACATCACCGGCTGCAAGTCATCAACAAATACCAAAGGTATAACTTGCGCCACTTTGACAGCCACATATCTTCCTTTGCGTGTATCTATCCTATGAGAGCAACTCATTTTGTGTTTGTCTAAGCATTGTGCACTTGCCTTTGGAATGTGAGAGTGTGAGGACAAATACAAAAGTTAACATAGTAGTATAGAAAGGGAGAAAAAGAATTGATTTTTTTTGAAAAAAAGCAAAAGAAAGATATAAAGATACATAGTCTCCCATTACAAAGAGAGTATCAAGCTTGTAAGCAAAAAGAGAGAGGAAAAGAGCGCGCCAAGGCAAGTGCACAAATCCGTTTCTTATCCTCTTTTGGCAAACGAGTTGTGGTCTCTCCTTGAGTTGGCACGACAACCGAGCGTAGTCTTCGTTAGGACCTTTTGTGCTCATTTTCATAGTCGTGCTAACCCCTTTAATCTCCTTGTGTGCGTTCTCCCGTGTTTTGTAGATCCTATCCTTTTGCTTTTGATCTTTGGTTCTTTACCACGTAGAACAATACCCTTTTGCTTGGATCGTTTTGTTTGGTTTTCCACAATCCTAACCTTCAACCAAAAGCCTTTGAGAGTTGTAGCTTATTTGTGTGTGAGTTTCTTTGTGATTTCACTTTGCAAGCTATTAGCTCTCTTGTGTGGAAATTGGTTTGATACAATCTCCAAGGTGAGGTAAAAGGCTAACTCCCCGCGTTCTTCTTCTCCATATACAACCCTTGTTGGATTTGCATCATAGACAGGAATGGCGAGTAGTCCCAACCACAACCACCTCCGGAGGACGACACACAATACATGATAAGATGGGATCATTGGAAGGTCCGAGGAGAATTCAACTACCATTGTGAAACCCTTGAGCGGCGCCAAGATCAACAATTTAGCGAAGCCCGCGTGGAATTCAAGAACATCGACAACCGCTTCGAAGAAGTCCGAGGACAAATGCATGCCATGCAACACAACCTCGGCCATCAAAATGAAGCTCTTGGTCGCGCCCTCGCCGCAACGAATGAGAAGCTTCAACGCCTCATTGATGGGCTAGCAAGGCCACGATCGCGCGACTCAAGCTCGTCACGGCACTCCTCAAGTGAATCAAGCGCATCTCGCTGTCACGCTTCAAGGCACCGGGATGGACCCGTCCTCCAGTCCATGATCTCTTCTCAAGCGGTACCGTCTCCGCGACAGGCCGCAACATCAAGCTATGATGGTGACATCTCCGCAAGACCTCCAAGACGTGAAGCGAACCGTCCACAACCAAGGGCACTTGTGATTCAACAAGAGAAACCTCACGTGGACCACCAAGCCCATCGCCAACGTCATGTTCCTTCAACAACAAGTGAAGCTTCCGAAGTGGACGAACAAGATCGCCGTCGGCGTGAAGCACTCGACGATCCACCAAGGCGTTATCATCGACATGAACGTCAACGTAGACAACATGATAATCATGACGAGCCTCCTCCACATCAAGAAGAACGGGAGCAGCCCATTGCGCAAGCGGCTCGTCGTCCTCCTCGCCACATGGCGCAAGACAATGCTCATCGGTATCAACCACGACAAGAACAAGAGAAAGCTCCCTAAGCTCGTCGTGAGTACCAACAACCTCCTCCTCGTCCTCAACCGTGCCAACAACACGAGCAAGCTCCCCAAGCTTGTCGTCAAAATCAAGTTCCTCCACCAAACGCGGCACCTCAACAACCGCAAGGGCAACGCAACCATCACCAAGTAATACATGAGAGCTCGGATGATGACGATGGCCGCCAAAATCATGGCAACCGCCGACACCGGAACCGCAATGAAGAAGAAACTTTCGGCAAGCTCAAATTTACCATGCCCAAGTTCCCCGGTTCCAATGAACCCGAAGAATATCTCTCGTGGGAACTCAAGGTTGACAAGATCTTCCGCATGCACAACTATAGCAATGAGAAGATGATGGCCATGGCATCCCTCGAGTTTGATGAGTATGCCAACCTTTGGTGGGAACAAGTCCAACTCGCTCGTGAAGCAAAAGAAGAGCCTCCAATATCAACTTGGAAAGATATGAAGGCTCATATGAGATCCCTCTTTATTCCTTCGCACTACACGCATGACCTTTTCAACAACTGCGGCAAAGTGAGGGCAGCGGTTGCTGGCGGCTGTGCATGCGCAGAGAAAGAAGGGGAGAGGAGATGGGCTCGGCCTAGTTAGGTTTAGGAAACAGTTTTTATTTCAGAAACCATTTTTTATTTTTCTGTTTTGACTTTCTCTTTTGCATTTGAATTTCAAAACTGTTTTGAACCATTTCACATTACTAGAACTTTTATAAATATTCCAAATATTTCAGAGACCCTTTAACCATTTGGGTTCCAACTTTTTGTTCTTTTTGAAATTCGAAACCATTTTGAATATGTTCCAATTAGGAAGGGGAAAATAGGGTTTAGGGTTTTGTATATGTTTCTTATTGTTTGCATTGTTTATTTGTCTTAGAAAAATACATTATTCTCATGAATGCACAAAGAAACCTAATTAGTATTTAACAAAACTAGGGTTGTTACAATTCTATCCCCCTTAAAAGAATCTCGACCTGAGATTCCTAGGTAGGAAGATAGAAGGAACAGGGTTACATTAAACTTCGACGATCTTCTCGATGAGGTTGATACATGCCACCATGACGAGTGGACGAAGCGCTTCGTAAACTTCGAGGTGGCACTAAAGCTAAGGAAGAGAGGGAATGACACAGAACCACAAACTGAGTATCTCATGGTTAACTCATGGATACATGTTTCACAAACATCTCTAGAGCCAACAAACATGAAACACGTCAAGGTAACGGAGAAAACAAAAGGAGATGGTTTTCAAGGTGACAGATAATTATTCTTCATAAGGATTGAGACCATGGAAATTACAAAAGAGGTAAACTTCTGAGGGAAGGAGACTTCCAACAGGTGGAATATGACCACAGACTTCGAGAAGTAAACCCCTACTAAACATCTTAAGTAGAGCTTTACAGGTCGGAGAGATAGATATCAACAAAACCAAGTTGTTGAACTACTTTTGACACAAAAGGGTCACTCTTTCGTTCAACAGAAGGCCAAGACAGAAAGGTGTTTTGGATGAGAGGACTTGTAAGAGCCATAAGGAACATGTAACAAGAGGAACTATTAATTACCAAAATCATGGTCGCTCTTCGAACATGTTTAAGAAAACGGAAAGAAATCTCTTATCCAAGGCTATCAAAGTCTTTGCCAGCGATTTTGATATCACTTTACAACGCCGAGATGAATAGTTGAGAATATTCCTAATGACACGAGAAGAAAGAAAATTCATTCTCAGACTCCAAGTACTTGGCATAACAAGACACTTGCCATCATAAAAAGGTCTGGAGGATCGACCGAGAGACATTTAGCAACACTTCTTTAAATGTTCTCCTTGAGGTTCGAGATACTGGTATCAAACTTTTAACAAGCCTTCAATCAGTCATCAAGTAAAGGTCGGATTTCGTTTACAAGGAAACCATAAGCACAACTCCTATAGTAAAATATAGAAGAGGCCTCATGAGGAATGATTGTTATTGCTGATTCAAGGATATGGCAATAGATCTTCTGGCTAATTGTGCCTACCATTACATTAATTTTATCAGAGATACAATAGACCTACATCATAACCTTGAGGAACACCAATCATTATTGCTGCTTGAGATTCAGCTTTTATTAAGTGGAGAGATACTTCAGACTCAGCATGTCCGAATAGAAGGGGTGCAACATTTACCACGGAGGTAAAGTCACTAGATTCTCAAGACACGGACTTCAATGTCAAGCTCCAAAAGATGAGCTAGATTGCGGAACCCATGTGATAGCAAGTTATCAAAAGATAATTGCATCTACATGAATTGTTTGCAATGAAACACAAAGGAATCCTGTTTAAGAAACATTTAGGAAGTTATCAAAGTTTTGTTGGATTTCGTATCTTCCATGACAAGTCAATCAGTGGCTTGGTGTGCTTGGAGGATATTACAGAGATATGAAGGTATCAACCTACCATATCAAGAATTCTTTGCACATGCTTGAATAACTTGAATATGATTCCCGGGGAAACAAAGACAACTCTACTCAGATTCATGGTGACATCTTTCGAAAATTGCTCGTGAACCAGAGAATGTTATTTCTAACATCCAGAACACATACTTTGAGATAACACGAAGATGGTTCTCAAAAATTTACAACATTAATACCAAATGTTCCGTACGAATATCGTATAACATGGAGAAGATAAGGATGTCATCGATGGGCTCAATAACAAACTTATCTATACACTCCAAGAAGATGGATTCACATGTTGTATGAACAAGGCTTAGACATTGATCAGGCCAGAGGACATGAAGATGCACTTAGGTAAGACATCACAAATAAATACACCATCAAGATTGTCCTTGGAACTGAGTTTGATTTGACGATTGCCCAAATCAAATCAAAGGAGGGAAGATAACGTATCCACGAAGGACATACTATCTTACTTCAACACGAACACAACTAGACATCCCTTTAAGAAGAACAAAGTTGGATGGAACTTTTATCTTAGAACTCTCCAAGTTGTTGTTTGAGTTCAACCAACTAGTTCAGGGGTATCCGGTACGGATCCTTGGAAAAAGGAGCGGTTTAATGAAACAGCTAACTCAAGAACCTGACAACATGGTCATGTGGCAACATGGATATACTTCCGGTAAGACATCCGGACTATCATGAACCACCGATATGTCACTTAGTTCAAGAGGAAACTTGCTTTATAAGGCAAGAAGACATAGTCTCAAAGCTTCGGCACAAGCCTAACTCTTTGACCGAAAAGGGTGCACAAGAATAGCGAAATTGGTAGCATAATCAAACTTAGCTTAGTGATAAAATTATCCATCACGCTAAGAATGATACAAATGTCCTTTGAAGTTCAAAGCAATGAGAATTGCTAAGAATCTTAGATGGTCACATTGTTACACGCACGCAACATTTCTGAGCACAAACAACTCAGTAGAAGGGTGGTAAATATGTGTAAGAGCATCACTTCATTAAGAGGGTCATGAGACTCAACACGATCTCTTAGTATTAAAGAGGGTGACACTTTAAGGTGGAATAGGAAGAAGCTAATAAATGCCTCTTGATTTGCGGATTACAACACTTTGACCTGGTCCTACAAATGACGAGGTACTGGAGTTTGTTTCTCCTGAAATTCTGAAATGGTTTGTCTTGACGGACCACAAGAGCATCTTGCATTGGAAGACACCAATGCATATTTACGGCTTGGCTACCAACTGGTAGACAAAGGTCAGAAAGCAACAAGGAAAAAGGAACATGCCGAGGATTGAATCCTGAGATTTGAATGCATAAGTCAACAATCTTCCGGAAACCAATGCATAGAAAAGGAAGGTGTGGCAGAGTCACGAGTATAGATATGAGACTCTCGACTAGTACCCTTGTCGTGATCTATTTGGTTCCATTAAAGAACATCTGCCGAAGCATGTGGTAGGGGAAGTCCTTTATCGTAAATGTTCGATGGCGACAATATCCACAAGCTTGAAGGCTATACTAGAAGGTACTAGCCATCCCAAGGTAATGTATGAACATTAACCACAGGGGTCAACAATGGATCTTGGGTTAAAGGTCAGCGTCATGTACAAGATTCACAACACAAGAATCCAGCATAATCGGGGATCTTAGGTTCAAGTCCGAGGGTTAAAACCCAAAGAAAGGAATAACTACTACTTGAGTGACAAAACGTACACTACAAGATAGCAATCACGAGGTAATTTCCAAGAGAAGAACGACTTCTGAAGTACCCGAACAAATAGAAAGGAGGCACACGAGGCAAAAGGAAACTTCGAGGCCTAGAACAAAACATTGAGGAACCATCAACATAAGGTTGTGGACCCATAAAATAGAGAGATTATGATAGACAGAAATCTCTCAAACGAATAGGATCAAAGGGAAACAAGAAACACATACAACTGACTCTAGAGGACTCGACACTAGGTTAAATGGTTAAGTATCGGCATGCCTGAAGAGGCACCTAAGCTTTGAAGGAAGAGAAAAGATAACAAAACTTTTCCAAATCAACACAAGGTAAGATGACCCAGAGTTAGAGCGAAACTGGATAAGAAAAAAAAGCATACCAGAGTTTCCGAACATAATTTTCATCTTTGGAAATAGTTTTCACAAGTACTAGACTCAAAATCGACCAGTAGAAAGGTTTCCTACAGTCGGTACTGCTCTGATACCAAAACCTGTGACACCCCCGGGATTAGGGCTAGACAAATTCCAGACCTCTGTCTGATATAAGCCTAACCTAAATCTCGAAAGCGTACAGAGAGAGAATTGATAACACAACAGTGACCCTACGACACAAAAGTTATTAAAGCAAGCTCATAACTGAGCGAAGAACCATAATATTACAAGCATAGGTCACTTACCACAAACACCAAACAACGGAAGGAAAATTATGCTATTAAGTATAGCAAACTTAACAAATGGCCTAAGAGGCCCGAAGCATAACGATGACGTCCAATCCATAGATTCCAGACTGCCGGCTGGGAACTCCAAACTACTCGTCGATGTTGATGCCGTGAGGAACTCATCTTCAGTGATAACACTTACTCTGCTGCAAAAGTATCAACGAAGCAAGGGTGAGTACAGGGTGTACTCCGCAAGACTTATGGTTGGTGGAGTTGTTTTGCATAAAGCCATCTTTGTTTTGTAAAACAAGAGGGAAAATAATCTCGACTAATCAGATTATTTTTAAAGGGGATAAGAGAGCGGTAACACTAGCTTTGATCATCTTTTGATATCCACCGAATCATCATCAGCTGAACCTATCTAGGATCACCCCCTCAACCCCTAAGGAAGCGTCCTTAAGCACACATTCTTAACTTGCCAAGTTTTACGATTAGGTTCAAGTTCTCTATGATCTTTGAATCTGGTATCCAAGTTCATCCATAACCGTGGACACAGCTTTTCAAAAATATTTAACCCTGCAGGGGTGTACAACTTTACCCACACGTACCAACCGATTCTTAATGCCAATTAACATTATCCCTGTTCCTCGGAAGGCTGGCAGAGAGTGGTTGACCACGAACTTTACATTGCTTTCGCCGAGACCATGAGCCACGCACTAGGGAGATGCCGCCGTAACAGGTCGAGTCCGGAAGTCGGTCCCTAATGATGTGAACAGGGTTTAAGATTACGGATGTCGGGCATCTCCCATTCCCTGCCACGCTTACCTACCTATATGAATGCACCTCCTTCACCTCCTTCGAGAAGAGCCAGAATGCATATGTCGAATGGAACGCTCGAACTATGTAACTCATGGAATCTACTAGGAAAATTAGTTGGTCGAGGGGGTTTCCAGGCCCCCGTGTGGCTGTACGCTCGTCTTGGACCATAGGCAAGAACTCAGGTCCTAGTAGTGGCAAGTATGGGACTACAAAAACGACAACCCACCGTGGCCTCCCATACAAGCCTTAGCAGGTTTATTATCCATATCTGATCATACCACGTCATCCTATCAAACTAGGTTCATTCGCAGCTCTGATTCATCAACCGGATGGATCAATGGTAACAGCTAAACATGGCTAAGCACAACAGATGTAACAGCTCTAGCAACGCTTCACAAGCTCAAAACCTAGTTATGCTAGGAGAAGTGGATCAGGGAATATAGGCTTTAAAGGAAACATGCATAAGATAGGATTACTCTATCTATCGATAAAGACTTTAGAATCGTGTGCACATGGCAAGAATGTAAATACTTTGAAATCATAGGATTATATCATGTGTGGGGCTTCTCTTGCCTATGCCAGTTGATATCCGGAAAGCAGAGGTTCAGACATCTGGTACTTGACTTGGTTATAGTTGATCAAGTATTTGTCTTCGAGCTTCGACGGTGTTGACATCGGGCTTCGATATTGATCTCGATTCTGATATCGTGTTCTACCGGAGAGGAAGGGAAACAATCAACACATGGCATCAATGCAATTCTCAAACAAGAATGATGATATGACAAGTTGAATTGTATCAAAATGAAAACCCTAAACATGCTTGGTCATTTTAATCGAGGTCCGAGGGGTCCAAACCCTAATTCGGAGAAACCCCAGAGGCATATGAGAGGGTTGTTTTGTTGTTCTAATTAAACTTGTCATTTAAGTAGCTTAACAATGCATGATTATAATTTAAATAGATAGAGCTCATTTTTTTGAACATTTTGATATATTATTTGTATTTTTCTGATTTAAAATGAATTAGTTATGAATTTCTCAAATTTTAATTCATTTTAAATCATTTTTAGAATATTATAAAATAATTTACAATTTAGAATTTAGAATTACTTAAACATTTTTATTAATCAGAAACATTTCTGAATATGTTTATTACACTTATAGGGTGGACCCACCTGTCAGGGATTTATCAATTACTGAAAACAATTTACAAAACAATTAAAAAAAAAGAGGATTATGATGCCATGCTGACGTCATGCTGATGTTAGCAATGGTGCTCTCTCAGATCGAGCAAGGAGCGGGCGATTGAGGGCATGCGGGGATGCAGGAGCGGGGGCGTTGGAAAGAGGAGATCAAGGGGAGCCAGAAAGTGGCGGCGCCGCCCTGGATTGGTCACCGGAGAGGGGAACACGACGGCGGTGAGCGGCGGCAGAGGCAGGTGCTTGTCGGGGAGGGAGATAGAGAGCGAGAGGGAGGAAACAGAGAAGGCCACAAGGACCAGTGGATCACCACGAACACGGCAGTGGGGTCGGAGAGGCCGGGGATGGTCTGACGGCGATGAATCAACGACGGCCGGAGTCGGGGAAGGTGAGGTCGTCGGTGGCAGTAGAGGGCGCCTTGGCCCGATTCCTTTGACAGGGAGAAGCAGTCGAGCACGCCGGAGCTCCTAGACACCACAGCGAGGCGTGAGGTTGCACGAACAGACGGCGAGGAGCGATTCTGCGGCGGCTAGGGTTCGGGCTTAGAGGGAATTTCGTGAGAGAGAGAGAGCGAGACAGGGAGAAATGGGTATGGGGAGAGAGAGGAGGGGACGGCCGATCTTATCCTGGCGTCCAACGGTGGCGGCGGGAATCACAGCGCGAGGAGGATCGACGGCCGGCACTCGGGCACGCAGGTGCTTGCCGTCTGGAGGAAGACGACGACGGAAACAATCGAAGCGGTATCAGGCTAGGAGTGGGCTGCACATGGGCCAAGTGGGCTGCGGCAAAGCGAGGGCAGCGGTTGCTGGCGGCTACGCATGGGCAGAGAAAGAAGGGGAGAGGAGATGGGCTCGGCTCAGTTAGGTTTAGGAAACAGTTTTTATTTCAGAAACCATTTTTTATTTTTCTATTTTGACTTTCTCTTTTGCATTTGAATTTCAAAACTATTTTGAACCATTTCAAATTACTAGAACTTTTATAAATATTCCAAATATTTCAGAGACCCTTTAACCATTTGGGTTCCAACTTTTTGTTCTTTTTGAAATTCGAAACCATTTTGAATATGTTCCAATTAGGAAGGGGAAAATAGGGTTTAGGGTTTTGTATATGTTTCTTATTGTTTGCATTGTTTATTTGTCTTAGAAAAATACATGATTCTCATGAATGCACAAACAAACCTAATTAGTATTTAATAAAACTAGGGTTGGTACAATTCTATCCCCCTTAAAAGAATCTCGACCCGAGATTCCTAGGTAGGAAGATAGAAGGAACAGGGTTACACTAAACTTCGACGATCTTCTCGATGAGGTTGATACATGCCACCATGACGAGTGGACGAAGCGCTTCGTAAACTTCGAGGTGGCACTAAAGCTAAGGAAGAGAGGGAATGACACAGAACCACAAACTGAGTATCTCATGGTTAACTCATGGATACATGTTTCACAAACATCTCTAGAGCCAACAAACATGAAACACGTCAAGGTAACGAAGAAAACAGAAGGAGATGGTTTTCAAGGTGACAAATAATTGGTCTTCATAAGGATTGAGACCATGGAAATTACAAAAGAGGTAAACTTCTGAGGGAAGGAGACTTCCAACAGGTGGAATATGACCACAGACTTCGAGAAGTAAACCCCTACTAAACATCTTAAGTAGAGCTTTACAGGTCGGAGAGATAGATATCAACAAAACCAAGTTGTTGAACTACTTTTGACACAAAAGGGTCACTCTTTCGTTCAACAGAAGGCCAAGACAGAAAGGTGTTTTGGTGGAGAGGACTTGCAAGAGCCACAAGGAACATGTAAAAAGAGGAACTATTGATTACCAAAATCATGGTCGCTCTTCGAACATGTTTAAGAAAACAGAAAGAAATCTCTTTATTCATCCAAGGATATCAAAGTCTTTGCCAGCGATTTTGATATCACTTTACACCGTCGAGATGAATAGTTGAGAAGATTCCTGATGACACGAGAAGAAAGAAACTTCATTCTTAGACTGCAAGTACTTGGCATAACAAGACACTTGCCATCATAAAAAGGTCTGGAGGATCGACCGAGAGACATTTAGCAACACTTCTTTAAATGTTCTCCTTGAGGTTAGAGATACTGATATCAAAATTTTAACAAGCCTTCAATCAGTCATCAAGTAAAGGTCGAATTTCGTTTACAAAGGAAACCATAAGCACAACTCCTATAGTGAAATATAGAAGAGGCCTCATGAGGAATGATTGTTATTGCTGATTCAAGGATATGGCAATAGATCTTCTGGCTAATTGTGCCAACCATTACATTAATTTTGTCAGAGATACAATAGACCTACATCATAACCTTGAGGAACACCAATCATTATTGCTGCTTGAGATTCAGCTTTGATTAAGTGGAGAGATACTTCAGACTCAGCATGTCCGAATAGTAGGGGTGCTACATTTACCAAGGAGGTAAAGTCACTAGATTCTCAAGACATGGACTTCAATGTCAAGATCCAAAAGATGAGCTAGATTGCGGAACCCATGTGATAGCAAGTTATCAAAAGATAATTGTATCTACATGAATTGTTTGCAATGAAACACAACGGAATCATGTTTAAGAAACATTTAGGAGGTTATCAAAGTTTTGTTGGACTTCTTATCTTCTGTGACAAGTCAATCATTGGCTTGGTGTGCTTGGAGGATCTTATAGAGATATGAAGGTATCAACCTACCATATCAAGAATTCTTTCCACATGCTTGAATAACTTGAATATGATTCCCGGGGAAACAAAGACAACTCTACTCAGATTCACGGTGACATCTTTTGACAATTGCTCGTGAACCAGAGAAGGTTACTTCTAACATCCAGAACACATACTTTGAGATAACACGAAGATGGTTCTCAAAAATTTACAACATTAATGCCAAATGTTCCGTACGAATATCGTATAACATGGAGAAGATAAGGATATCATCGATGGGCTCAATAACAAACTTATCTATACACTCCAAGAAGATGGATTCACATGTTGTATGAACAAGGCTTAGACATTGATCAGGCCAGAGGACATGAAGATGCACTTAGGTAAGACATCACAAATAAATACACCATCAAGATTGTCCATGGAATTGAGTTTGATTTGACGATTGCCCAAATCAAATCAAAGGAGGGAAGATAACGTATCCATGAAGGACATACTATCTTACTTCTACACGAACACAACTAGACATCCCTTTAAGAAGAACAAAGTTGGATGGAACTTTTATCTTAGAACTTGGCCTATAAATAGCCCCCACCCTGTTTATGTGGCTGGCCTATAAATATCCCCCACCCTCATGCTCCTTGACAAGGAGCACCAAGTTATCCCCAAACCTCTTGGATTTTGCCTAGTGCGTTCAAGTTGTACAAGTCCTTGGGATCTTGGTGTCTCGTGCCCAAGTAGTCAAGATCTCATCAAGCCTCTCACCCCCGTTGTTGGCCGTGGAAGAGTGTCTTGCCCAATGCCGTTGTGGCGTGTCGCGGAGAAGGTACCACTTGAGAAGAGCTCATGGAGTGAAGGATGGGTCCATCTTGGTGCCTTGAAGCATGATGGCATGAAGAGCTTGATTCACGTGAGGAGTGCCGTGACGAGCTTGAGTCGTGAGATCACGGTCTTGCTAGCCCATAAATGAGGCGTTTAAGCTTCTCATCCATTGCGGCTAGAGCGCGACCAAGAGATTAATTTTGATTGTCCTCGGACCTCCTCGAAGCGGTTGTCGATGTTCTTGAACTCCACTCGGGTTTCGCTAAATTGTTCATCTTGGCGCCGCTCAAGGGCTTCACAATGGTAGTTGAATTCTCCTCGGACCTTCCAATTATCCCATCTTGTCATGTATTGTGTGTCTTCCTCTTGAGGTGGCGTTGGTTGGGACGACTCGCCATTCCTGTCCATGATGCAAAGCCGACAAGGATTGTATATATGTAGGAGAATACATGGAGAGTTAGCCTTTTACCTCACCTTGGAGATTGTATCAAACCAATTGCCACATGAAAGAGCTAAGAGCTTGCAAAGTGAAATCGCAAAGAAATTCACACTCAAGAAACTACACTCTCAAAGCTTTCGGTGGAAGGTGAGTGTGGAAATCCAAAGAACCTACCAAACGAAAAGGATAGTCAAAAGTGGATAAGATCCAAGAAAACTCAAGTCAAAAGTAGATGTGACGAGAACCTACGACTACACACACGCGTGGAGAAAAATGGGGTTAGCACGACTATGAAAAAGAGCACAAATGTCCTAACGAAGACTACGCTCGGTTGTCGTGCCAACTCAAGGAGAGACCACAACTCGTTCGCCAAAAGAGGGTAAGCAACGGATTTGTGCACTTGCCTTGGTTGCTCTTTCTTTTATCTCTTTTGCTTACAAGCTAATGAGGATATCTCTAGTCCTTTACCATTATCTCCCAATGATGATTATGATGTTGCCGCACAAGACAGGTCCAATGAAATCAGAATTGGACCAATTACAAGGGAACGTGCAAAGCTACTAGGCCAACAAGTGAATTCACTCTTAATTGAATCTGATATTTTAATTGATGAGAACTTTATACTTCCTAAGTCTATGCATCTTTGTATGATCAGGTTTGTTGATAACACAAGCGTTGCAGGTGGAGAAGGAGAGTTGCAACAAGAAGAACAAGCACTGATTTCCAATATCAGCAAGTGCGCGAGGGAGGAGAGGGAGGCATGCGCACTAGGAGACAATGATGAAATCATGTATGATCAAGAGAGTGATATGGGTGGCCCGATCTTCTCAGCAAGCACTTGTCGTTGATGATGGTGGATGATAGATAACTAGCCTGTAGTTATGAACTCTCCCGCTCGAACCCTGATGCCAATGCAACAGCTCTCGAACCCTTTGGGATATTCACAACACCACGCTCTTGTGCACGCAGCCGTCGACCACGAATGGTAGTTTGCAATCTACTAATTCCCAATGGAACAACAGATCACACTCAATTGCAGTAGTATAACTCGATCATAGGGTAATTCCAGAGGTTCTTGATAAGAAACAACTCCAAAATAGTTTTAACGTGGTATAACCCTAACTATGGGGCGTCCCAGGGCTTATAAGGGCGGCTGGGGCGGCCAAAATCGCGAAACAAAACGTGTCTGATACAGTCAGATCCGTTCAGATCTGATGGTAACTTTCAGGGCCGGACTTTCCGCCCTAAGTAGGGGCGGATCATCTGCCCCATACTGAGCCTTGCGCCTGAAGTCCTTAGCAGAATTCCTGGAGCAGGGCCGGATTATCCGCCCTTGTGGGGGGCAGATTATCCGCCCCCTGGTGATGTGTAAGTACTCGTTGGAAAGCTCTCGGAGTGATCTTTCCAACAAGTACTTACTTTCTTGATTTGGAGTTCGTATGAAGAATCCACGTCCGTTTCAATTTCAGGGCTTATGTCTGTCCGAACTGAACCTTCCTTTTATGATGATCTTCTCTTGCGCCTTCCTCCCGCTCCTCCCTCGTGCATCCTTGGCGATCATCATGCTAGGCTCCTCTTGTAACCCTTCTCCTCCTCGTGTCAAGCTTGTTTCCTCAACGAACCTAATCATACACAAGTACATAGATTTAGGCAGTATAATGTTCTCATTATCATAAACATCAGATTCATTTAGGAGTGAATTCACCTGTTGTTCAAGTAGCTTTGCACGAGCCCACGTAATGGTTCCAATTCTAATCTCATTGGACTGATCCTTCTTAGCAGTGGCTGGAACATCTTTAGTAGTAATTGGGGCAGGTGTAAATATAGGGATGTCCTCATCATCTCCCCCCCTTCAAAAGGCGTCGACCTCGACGCTCCAAGGTCTTCTCCATCATATGGTGACAAATCAGCAACGTTGAAACTATTGCTAACTCCACCAAACTCAGAAATAGGAATATCAATCGAGTAGGCATTATCATTTATCTTGGCTAACACCTTGTAAGGACCAGCACCACGGGGCTTCAATTTGGATTGTCGAAGCTTGGGGAAACTATCCTTGCGCAGATGCACCCATACCATGTCTCCAGGCTTGAACAAAACCTCCTTTGTTGCTTGATTCCTTGCAGCAGCAATGTTCTTGCCTTTCTTCTCAATAGCCTCTCGAGTCTTCTCATGAATTTTCTTCACATATTCAGCACATTTTGATGCCTCCATATCAACTCTCTCATGCAATGGTAGAGGCAACAAATCAAGTGGCGTCAATGGCTTGAATCCATACACCACCTCAAAAGGACAAAGCTGAGTAGTAGAATGCACAACCCTGTTGTAAGCAAATTCTACATGTGGCAAACACTCTTCCCACTCCCGCAGATTCTTCTTGATCGTAGTCCTCAATAACTGTGACAATGTTCTATTCACCACCTCCATCTGACCATCTGTTTGGGGATGACAAGTAGTACTGAACATCAACTTTGTTCCAAGCTTCCCCCATAAGGTCTTCCAAAAGTAGCTCATGAACTTCACATCACGGTCAGAAACAATCTTCTTGGGTACTCCATGTAGTCGCACGATGTCCCTGAAAATAGGTTAGCAATATGCGACGCATCGTCACTTTTGTGGTAGGCAATAAAATGAGCCATCTTAGAGAATCTATCCACTACCACAAATACAGAATCATGACCTCTCTGAGTTTTGGGTAAACCTAGCACAAAGTCCATGCTAATATCTTCCCAAGGTGTAGTAGGTGCAGAGAGAGGTGTATACAAACCATGAGGCTTCAACTTTTATTTGGACTTGTTGCATGTAATGCAGCGACTCACAAAGCGATAGACATCACACCTCATCTTGGGCCAATAAAAGTGATCAGCGAGCATGAGCAAGTTCTTCTCACGCCCAAAGTGACCCATCAAACCTCCAGCATGTGATTCCTGTACTAAAAACAAACGCAAAGACGATTCTAGAATGCATAGTTTGTTAGCTCTAAATAAATAGCCATCATGTATATGATACTTATCCCAAGCATGTTTCAAAGCACACAAATGATATGGTTCAGCAAAATCATGGTCAGTTGCATAAAGTGCAGAAATACTTCCTAATCTAGGAATTTTAACATCAAGATGTGTCAATAACATATTCTTCCTAGACAAAGCATCAGCAACCACATTTTCTTTTCCTTTCTTATATTTTATAATGTAAGGAAATGATTCAATAAACTCAACCCGGTTAGCTAAGCGTCTATGGAAGTTTGATTGAGCTTTAAGATACTTCAATGCGTCATGATCAGAATGTATGATAAATTCTTTTGGCCACAAATAATGTTGCCAAACCTCAAGAACTCTAACAAGTGCATACAATTCTTTATCATAAACAGGATAATTCAGTCTAGCACCAACAAGTTTCTCAGAAAAATATGCTATTGGACGACCCTCTTGCATCAAAACGCCACCAATTCCTATACCACTAGCATCACATTCAACTTCAAATTGCTTTGAAAAATCAGGTAATGCAAGCAAAGGTGCAGTAGTAAGCAAACGTTTCAACGTATCAAATGCAATATCTTGGGCTGCGCCCCATACAAATGGCACACCTTTCTTTTGGGGCTCATTTACAACACTCACAGTTTCAACACTCTCTCGCCTAGGTGCATCTTGCAAGTTCACTTCAATCTTCTGACGAGATTCATCACAATCTACTGTGGTGTCATAGGCTGCAAATTGATTTTCTTGCCCTTGAACTCCAAATGATATTTATTAGCTCGGCCATTGTGTTGCACATGGCGATCATAAAGCCAAGGCCGACCCAATAGTAAATGGCACACAGTCATAGGAACCACATAAAAATCAATAGAATCCTTGTATGGCCCTATTTCAAAGTTCACACGTACCATATGGTTTACCTTCATCTCACCACTGTCACTCAACCATTGTATGTAGTATGGCTTGGGATGAGGTAAATATGTCAAATTCAGCTTGGCACACAACTCCTTGCTTGCAAGATTTCTGCAGCTACCTCCATCAATGATTACTTTGCAATCTTTGTTTGGGCCAACTAGAGCTTTTGTTTGGAACAAGTTGCAGCGCTGAGAGTCAACAACACTCTGCACACTAAGGATACGTGGAGAGACCACTATGGTAGGCCCATGCTCAGGAAAGGCATCCATACCTTCCTCCTCATAATCAGCGCCATGATCATCAGGATCAACATCATCTCCACTCTCATACTCTCCTTGATCATTAACAAACATCACCTTGCGGTTTGGACAATCTCGCTTGAAATGTCCCCTTCCTCCACAAGTATGTCACTCCACATCACGAGTACGATATGTTGACATATTGGAACCCGTGCTAGCAGCAGGAGCAACATGTTTCCTAGCTTGAGAACCATAGGATGACTGAGGTGTTGGCTTGGAAGATGGTGTAGTAGTGTGGCCAGCAGCCGCATTAGGTGTAGAAACATGTGGCGGCGGTGTAGACCTTGCTGAAAAGCGGCCTGTGGAAGGGAATCTTGCACGCGCCTTCGCCTCTTCAGCAAGCTGTGATTCGGCCTCCCTTGCATGATGCAACAATTCATTCATAGTCTCATACGTATGATGATGAACAATTCTCTTGATTGGTAGCTTCAAATTATTGAGAAATCGTTGCATGGTCATCTCAAGAGATTCACGAACTCTAGCACGCTGCATAAGCATCTCCATCTCCATGTAGTACTCATCAACCGACATGGTTCCTTGTCTCAAGTTTGTCAACTTATCAAAAACTGAGCGCAGGTAGTTGGTGGGTACAAAGCGTTCCTTCATGATACACTTCATCTCTCGCCAAGTCATCACCGGAAGGTCATTGTCATCCCTTCTATTCTGCACAAGGGCATCCCACCAACGCAAAGCATAACCATCAAATTCTGACACTGCAAGCTTGACCTTTTTTTCTTCATTGTACTCATACAAGCGCCAGAGCTTCTCAATCTTCAACTCCCATGTGAGGTAATCTTCAGGATCAATGGAGCCATCAAACATGGGAATTGAAAACTTGGGCTTTCCCAATCCATCATCAACCGACTGGTGAGGTATACGCTGAGAACGCCCAATTGGAGCAAAGCCACGTCCATGAACAGGTTGAGGAGCACAGCCACGACCAACTTGTGGATGTTGACCATCCCCTACATTACTTGCTTCTTCATCGTCATGGGCATCATCATATTGCTACCTTTGTCCAATTGCTATGGTGAGAGCATTAAGAGAATGTTGCAAAGCTGTGACATTGGTGTTGATAGCTGTTACTTGTGTCTGTATGGTAGCGACTGCCTCAACATTTGCTTCCAAAGTCACTTGCACGTCCTGAATATTCTTGTCAATGGCATCTGTTGTATGGTTGAACACACGTGTCAAATGGGACTTCAATGCTTCATATTTCCGCCAGTTGACAAGATCGTCGTCCTTCTTTTTCTGTGACACAACATCATCACTAGTAGACATGATTAGTAGATTAGTGCAAAAAGAAAAATTGATATGGTGGAACACTCACAACTCACTCCAACTGACAAAAAGTAGATCTTACCATTCCAAAGTGAATAGAGATGCTTTACCAATTCGAATTCAAAAACTAATGCACTGATGTGATGAAGTGAATATCAAGGGTATGGAGAACGATCACAGGGAACACATGTTATTTATGGTGGAGCTGTAGGTATGGTATCCTCACTACACTGCAAATAAGTCCTAGTGCTGATCGTCATGATAACCCAAGAAACACACACAGTGGAGATAAGCGTGGCAAAGCAACTTATGAACAAGAATATTGCAATGCACAAGAGAGACGCTAGTAATAGCTCAAAATAAACAGGCACAAGATTGCTCAATTTACAAGTGCTATGATCAACTAGGCCTCCAATAAAGCACACTTTGATATCTCTTTTTGTCACGCTTGTAGCTCTATTCGCTCTTTTTTTTATACTGAATCTCTTTTCCTTTTCTGTTTTTCTTTTTTTTGATTTTTTTAACTATATGACTCAATGCAAAACGAATGCGAACTAGGGGGCCAGATAATCCGGTTTGTCGGGGCCCGGATAATCCGGTCTGTCGAGGCGAGAATTGTGCACTTTCAAAACCCTAATGAGAAGCCTGTTAGATCAAAGCAACTAGTCTCGTGGGTACGTTCCTAGGCACGGATGTAGTAGATAGGCTATAGATAGGTTTGAAACACAAAGGTACGCTATGTGGACTCGGAAAAGTAGATGGAAACTTGCGGAAAACGGTGATGGTAGACTCGGCAGAAAACAAGATCAAAACCCTAAACTTAAACACAAACGAAAACTAGACTCCCACGAGAAAAACCCGCAGATCGGATCTACGAGAAGACACGACCAACAACTAAAACTTGAAAAACGATGCAATCTAGGCTAGGGAAAATCTTTTTGTATGGCTTTTTTTTGTATAGGACGAAAACAAGAACTAACCTATGGATGGATTTGTGGACGCTCACCGAGTAAACGAGGAAATATGATACCAAGATGATATGGGGTGGCCCGATCTTCTCAGCAAGCACTTGTCGTTGATGATGGTGAATGATAGATAACTATCCTATAGCTACGAACTCTCCCGCTCGAACCCTGATGCCAATGCAATAGCTCTCGAACCCTTTGGGATATTCACAACACCACGCTCTTGCGCACGCAGCCGTCGACCATGAACGGTAGTTTGCAATCTACTAATTCCCAATGGAACAACATATCACACTCAATTGCAGCAGTATAACTCGATCACAGGGTAATTCTAGAGGTTCTTGATAAGAAACAACTCCAAAATAGATTTAACGTGGTCTAACCCTAACTATGGGGACGTCCCAGGGCTTATAAGGGCGGCTGGGGCGGCCAAAATCGCGAAACAAAACGTGTCTGATACAGTCAGATCCGTCCAGATCTGATGGTAACTTTCAGGGCCGGACTTTCTGCCCTAAGTAGGGGCGGATTATCCGCCCCCCCCGGATTATCCTCCCCTTGGGCGGATTATCCGCCCCCATACTGATCCTTGCGCCTGAAGTCCTTAGCAGAATTCCTGGAGCAGGGCCGGATTATCCGCCTGTGGCATCCCGCAAAACCACTACTAGAAAATCGCGTTGTATTTGTGCATTGCATCATCATGACCGCATGCTCATGTCATCATGCCACATTGCATTTGAGCATCGTCATCATCTTGCATTTTGCTTGCATAAAACTATTTGCAGAAAAACCTATTTTGTTTTCTAAACGTCCCTTCTTTATTCAAACGCAAAACCCGGGTCTCAGGATTATTTTGTTTTGTCTACCAATGGTTTGCAAAAGCCCGGTTTAACAAATAAAATATTTAATTATTTTTAGTGGGACAGTCGAACGGGCCGATTCGACCCAGTCGACCACCCCCGGAATAAAATCGGTTCAGCCAAACTCTAAATCCTATCCCCACCCAATCCTAATCTATCCACCACTCACAGCTCGCCACCTCACCCTCTCCCCCAATCCCTACCCACCTGCCACCTCATCAATCCACCCTCTCTCCCCCTCTTTCTCTCACCACAGCTCCTTCTTACCCCCTCTCTCTCCCTCTCCCTTACACCCCTGGCTCACACCCTCCCGCGGGCCCGCTCCCCCTGGCCCACCCCCTGGCCCACCCGACCCCGCCTGCCCCAACCTCTCTCCCTCCCCACCTTCTCCTACCTCCTGCCCACACGCTCCCTCCCCGCTTCTCCCTCCGCCAGGCTCTCCCGAGCTCCTCCCCACCGGCGACCTCCCTCGCCTCCCAAACCGCTCCACCCCGCCTCCTCCTCCTCTCTCCCAGCCCCGACGACCACCTCCCCTTCACCCCTCGCCTGAGCCTCACGCCCGAGCTCGCCCGCCCCACCTCGTCGCTCGGCTTCATGGCCGTGCCCTCTCCGTCAGCCTCCTCCTTCCCTGCTGCCCCGCCACCGCTTCTCCTCCACCTCCGCCGCCTCGCTGCCTTCCTCCTCCTCCACGCCTCAGGCGCCCGCTCCTCGCTTCGCTGCTGCGCCTCATCGCCGGTGTCACGCCACACGCCGCCTGCCGCCCTCGCCCCTTCCTGCGCTGCTGCCTCCACCGACCAGCGGCCAGCCGCTCCCGTAGGAGGTCCTCGCCGGATGCTTCCTCGACCTCGCCCGCTCGCGTCCCCAACCCTGCCTCCCCAACTCATGGCTCTCCTCTCGGCGCTTCCCGGACCTCCTCCGCCTCGCCTTGTCCCTCTGCAGCCGCCTCCCGAGCGCCCTCGCTGAAGCCACCGCATCCATCCTCGTCCATGTGTAGGACGCCTCTGCAGCGCTACTCGTCAAGCTCCTGAGCCGTCGCCTTCCTCTCGGTGATGTTTTGCTAATTAGCGGACAATTGGCGTGATGCCTTGGTTACAGATCTCGTGTGGCAATGTGAGTGTCGTGCTCCCTAAGAAAAGATCGACATCGACCCAAAAATAAACCCGGAGCACCATCGGGCCCGAATCTGAGCCCCACACCGACACTCGAGAACTTCGACCCAAAATATCAAGACCTCCTTCCCGGACGCCAAGTTCGCCGAGAACCCGGACGCCCAGGTCGTCGACACGGATACGACAAGTACTCCCTCGAGGAAGCCGAGTACTTCACCCCGAACATCGAGACCCTGGACGACAAGTTCCCCTTCCCGGACGCATTGACGCTCGTGCGACAAGACCTACTTCCCCGATCCGAAGACCCTAAGTCCCGGAGTCCGAGAACGATCCCGTCGAACCCTGAGACCGAACCCCGAACCCCGGAACCCCAAGATCGCCGAACCCTAATGTGTGAACCTTTTCCCGAGACCTATTTTATAAATGCTATACATAAAACCTGTTGCATATTTAATTGTCATACTCGCATGCATATTTGTGTGGTTTGGGGGCCTTATGCCGATTCACCATATAATTAAATATGGGGCCCATATGCGGACAAATCTAGTCTTATATCGGCCTCATTTAAATTGATGTAGCGAACCGGTGCTATATTTTGGCCATGTTAATACAACATTTAAATTGCGGGGTATCTAAACAACATGAACCACCTAAATATTGTCGGAACCCCGGTTCCGCTTAATCTGGCCTATTCGCATCGCATCTTTGCCATGTCGTGCATCATACATGCATCATGCCCGATCTTTTGCCGTAGTATTAAATATTGCATCCGGTGTTTATTCTAGTGTTTTGCTTCTTCGCGGATAAAGCCATTGAGTTGATGCGAGTGTCGACCCGATCTTCGGATGAACCTTGGGCAATGTTTTCAGGCGAGCATCTCCCCCTTTCTACCTATCTTACTTTTTAGTATTTATTCCCTCCTGTTGATTTATTGCTATCTGTGTTGCCATGCTCTAGATTTCGTACCCGTGATATCCCTCGCAGCCTTATATTGCCTTGGACACATCCTATTACGTGTTGTTTGGTAGATAGTTGGACTTGCACGTCGTAGTCGCTTGCTCAAGTGCTGTTGCGTGACGTCCGGTACCACAGTTGTTGGAGTATTGCCATCTGTTTGATGTTGGAGATGTTCATGGCTTTACTTATCGTTCACTTTAATTACTGTTTAACAACTAAAATTGAAGTAAGTAAGCAGAGGCACAGGTGGGCAATAGATGTTATTTGGTTGTTAACCGTCCACTTGTGTCCCGTAGGACCCCGAGGGCTTGATACCTGTTCCTTGATTTATCGCGCTATCCACATCCGGGAGGATTATGGGACCCCCCTGAGCCAGAGCTTGATTCATTCTTATTTCTTGGGGCCACAAACTAGTTTGAGGTTTTGTTTACTATCCTGTACTTATGCCATGCTTTACTGCTTTGTTTACGATTGTGCGAGGATCACCTTTGCATCTTAGGTAAGCGGAGTGTTTTCGCGGTATCGACAAGCCACCACATTTTCGGGTTCCCAGTCGTTTACATGCCATTGACGCAAACCTTGAGTCCGTCTCGAGTCATTAACTTCGCTATGGGTCTACTCAATGGGGTGGCCCCCTGAAATATTTCTGAATCCTGTGATTGCTTTGTCGTGAAAGCCTCATTGGGTTTTTTTTTGGTTTTTCCAAGGTTGATCGAGTGTGTGTTGCTATTGGTGCACCCCGGCCTGGTAAAACTTTCTGAAAGCCGTGTCCGCGGTTATGGACGACTTGGAGCACAGTATCTCGATCATAGACAACTATAACTAAAGTAGTGCTATAAATTTGACTTTATAATGACTAGTAATCAGCTTCACTATAATGGAATGGCTAAATAACACTGCAAACAATTGCTTGTTTGGGTTTCGCTTGCGACCATTGTACCTGACTAGTAAGTATTGCAACTACAACGGAATGGCTAAATAAAAGTACCAACAATCTGCTGGGTTTTTGGGTTATCTCATGCTAATTGTATCTGACTAGTAAGTGTCGCAACTACAACGGAATGGTTAACTAAAAGGACCCACTGCTTATTTTATCAGGATGACTATCTATACCTGACTAGTAATTGCTGCAACGATAACTGAATAAATAAAACTGCCAACTGTGTGAGCTCCTCGGTTGACTTCCTCGTTTGGTCTCGAGGGGGAAACGCCAGGATGGGTTTGTTTGATGGTAGCATCGGGTTGGATCCGAATAGGTCTTTCTTATACCCCTCTGATAGCCGCCAGTTGTATTGAGTCTCTATAGGTTGTTTAGTGCATGCTGCCGTCACGCCACCACCATACCTATGTAGGCGAGGACCGCAATTCTAGTCTCGCTGCATCGGCCTCGATCGACCGCTCTCTTTTTCCTTCGCCTTTGTCGGCACCCCTTTGTTTAAGCAGGTTTTGGGATCGACGTTAGCGTGGTTACCCTTCCTGCTTGGCACTGGCAGGTTATGGACGCCATTGGTTATTCTTCGTGGCTCTTAGCCCCATTTGCATCTTGTCCGTAGTGGACGCACTCTCGCTTTCAAGGTGATTTGGATCTTTGTATATATTATTCGTATTCTTGACTCGTTGAGTCATTTGTATATATCTCATTATGTGGGTCCCATCGAGGACCGTGTAATGTTATTACTTCGCTTTCCACCCGCACAAGTGCTGGTGGGCACCTTTGAATCGTTTCTATGCGGGTTTGGCGGTTTCGCTAAAACTTGCATAGGGTCGATTCGAGGGTGTTACTGAGTGGTATCGAGCTCAGCTATTTATACCCCACAAGTCCAAATGTAGGATAACCTAGCTAACGGCCGAAGTAGAGTGTCAAAACTATTTTTGCAAAATCGGTTGGATAGTTCTGATTAGGTCTGATTTTACTCCTTACCCCTCTGCTATTCTCCTCTTACCTCTACGCGTTTTGAATCCGCCCTCTTCTCTTTCTTCGAGTCCAGGAATTCTCGTGGTTGGGTTTTCGTCGTACCTCTAGGTTTTCGCTTCCTCCTTTGGTAACGGTGTTGCTACATCTGGTCTTCATGCTATCCGAGGAATCCTTCGTCTGGTGGACTCTCTTTGTTCCTTCTTGTGCCTTCCGGTGTTTTCCGACGCGACGACATCATCTACGCCAGATCCGATGCAGAGTCTGCATCACTCATTTGTTTCTGAACCTCGTTTGTCGAGATCTTCAGTCTGATTCCGAGAGTTGGTTGCATAATCCTCCTATTCGTGTGCTGAGTAATGGTTTGGGTGCACGATGGACTGATCACCATCCGACTACTCTTATCATTCTCTCTTGTACATCGAATCAGTGGATCCAGCAGTTTTACTCCGTCCACGGAAGCTGGAAGTGGCTTTATTTGTTGATACCTCTACCTTCGACCTTTTGTTTCCGGAGTGTTCTCTCGACGATCACGGACAACGACCTCTTGTTAGTGGTGTCGCGAGGATCTACACGAAGCGAGAAGACGCGGATCACCGACCTTCCTTCCGGTACCATGAGGCGGATCTCGAGGGCGAGATCCATTGTTAGTGGTGTCGAATTGTGGCATCCCGCAAAACCACTACTAGAAAATCGCGTTGTTTTTGTGCATTGCATCATCATGAACGCATGCTCATGTCATCATGCCACATTGCATTTGAGCATCATCATCATCTTGCATTTTGCTTGCATAAAACTATTTGCAGAAAAACCTATTTTGTTTTCTAAACGCCCCGTCTTTATTTAAACGCAAAACCCGGGTCTCGGGATTATTTTGTTTTGTCTGCCAATGGTTTGCAAAAGCCCGGTTTAACAAATAAAATATTTAATTATTTTTAGTGGAGCAGTCGAACGGGCCGATTCGACCCAGTCGACCACCCCCGGAATAAAATTGGTTCAGCCAAACTCTAAATCCTATCCCCACCCAATCCTAATCTACCCACCACTCACAGCTCGCCACCTCACCCTCTCCCCCAATCCCTACCCGCCTGCCACCTCATCAATCCACCCTCTCTCACCACAGCTCCTTCTTACCCCCTCTCTCTCCCTCTCCCTTACACCCCTGGCTCACACCCTCCCGCGGGCCCGCTCCCCCTGGCCCACCCGACCCCGCCTGCCCCAACCTCTCTCCCTCCCCACCTTCTCCTACCTCCTGCCCGCACGCTCCCTCCCCGCTTCTCCCTCCGCCAGGCTCGCCGGCCGAGCTCCTCCTCTCCCCACCGTCGGCGACCCTCCCCGCTCGCCTCTCCCCAAACCGCTCCACCCCGCGTCTCCCTCCTCCCTCTCTCTCCCAGCCCCGACGACCACCCTCCCCCTTCACCCCCTCTGCCTCGAGCCCCGCCGGCCCGAGCTCGCCCCTCCGCCCCACCTCGTCGCTCGGCTCCTCGCCGCCGTGCCGTCCTCTCCGTCGGGCCTCCTCCTCCCCCCGTCTGCCCCGCCACCGCCTTCTCCTCCACCTCCGGCCGCCTCGCCGCCTTCCTCGCCCTGCCTCCTCGCCTGCTGCCGCTGCCCTCTGCCGGTGTCACGCCGCCGCCACGCGCCCGCCTGCGTCTCGCCCCGCCTCCTCCTCAAGGCTTGCCTCCACCGACCAGCGGCCGCCCGGCCCCCGTGGGAGGTCTCGCCGCCAGATAAGCTTCCTCGACCTCGCCAAGCGTCCCCAACCCCTGCCTCCCCAACCCGCGGCTCTCCTCCTCGGCGCTTCCCCGGACCTCCTCGTCGCCCCCCTGTCCTTGTTCCTCCTGCAGCGCCGCCCTCCTGAGCGCCCTCGCACGCGAGCTTCGCCACCGCATCCATCCTCGTCCATGTGTAGGACGCCTCTGCAGCGCTGCTCGTCAAGCTCCTGAGCCGTCGCCTTCCTCTCGGTGATGTTTTGCTAATTAGCGGACAATTGGCGTGATGCCTTGGTTACAGATCTCGTGTGGCAATGTGAGTGTCGTGCTCCCTAAGACAAGATCGACATCGACCCAAAAATAAACCCGGAGCACCATCGGGCCCGAATCTGAGCCCCACACCGACACTCGAGAACTTCGACCCAAACTATCAAGACCTCCTTCCCGGACGCCAAGTTCGCCGAGAACCCGGACGCCCAGGTCGTCGACACGGATACGACAAGTACTCCCTCGAGGACGCCGAGTACTTCACCCCGAACACCGAGACCCTGGACGACAAGTTCCCCTTCCCGGACGCATTGACGCTCGTGCGACAAGACCTACTTCCCCGATCCGAAGACCCTAAGTCCCGGAGTCCGAGAACGATCCCGTCGAACCCTGAGACCAAACCCCGAACCCCGGAACCCCAAGATCGCCGAACCCTAATGTGTGAACCTTTTCCCGAGCCCTATTTTATAAATGCTATACATAAAACCTGTTGCATATTTAATTGTCATACTCGCATGCATATTTGTGTGGTTTGGGGGCCTTATGCCGATTCACCATATAATTAAATATGGGGCCCATATGCGGACAAATCTAGTCTTATATCGGCCTCATTTAAATTGATGTAGCGAACCGGTGCTATATTTTGGCCATGTTAATACAACATTTAAATTGCGGGGTATCTAAACAACATGAACCACCTAAATATTGTCGGAACCCCGGTTCCGCTTAATCTGGCCTATTCGCATCGCATCTTTGCCATGTCGTGCATCATACATGCATCATGCCCGATCTTTTGCCGTAGTATTAAATATTGCATCCGGTGTTTATTCTAGTGTTTTGCTTCTTCGCGGATAAAGCCATTGAGTTGATGCGAGTGTCGACCCGATCTTCGGATGAACCTTCGGCAATGTTTTCAGGCGAGCATCTCCCCCTTTCTACCTATCTTACTTTTTAGTATTTATTCCCTCCTGATGATTTATTGCTATCTGTGTTGCGATGATCTAGATTTCGTACCCGTGATATCCCTCGCAGCCTTATATTGCCTTGGACACATCCTATTACCTGTTGTTTGGTAGATAGTTGGACTTGCGCGTCGTAGTCGCTTGCTCAAGTGCTGTTGCATGACGTCCGGTACCACAGTTGTTGGAGTATTGCCACCTGTTTGATGTTGGAGATGTTCATGGCTTTACTTATCGTTCACTTTAATTACTGTTTAACAACTAAAATTGAAGTAAGTAAGCAGAGGCACAGGTGGGCAATAGATGTTATTTGGTTGTTAACCGTCCACTTGTGTCCCGTAGGACCTCGAGTGCTTGATACCTGTTCCTTGATTTATCGCGCTATCCACATCCGGGAGGATTATGGGACCCCCCCTGAGCCAGAGCTTGATTCATTCTTATTTCTTGGGGCCACAAACTAGTTTGAGGTTTTGTTTACTATCCTGTACTTATGCCATGCTTTACTGCTTTGTTTACGATTGTGCGAGGATCACACTGTACTGTTTAGGTAAGCGGAATGTTTTCGCGGTATCGACAAGCCCAGTCACATTTTCGGGTTCCCAGTCGTTTACAGCCATTGACGCAAACCTTGAGTCCGTCTCGGAGTCAGCTAACTTCGTTGCGGGTCTACTCAATGGGGTGGCCCCCTGAAATATTTCTGAATCCTGTGATTGCTTTGTCGTGAAAGCCTCGTTGGGTTTTGTTTTGGTTTTTCCGAGGTTGATCGAGTGTGTGTTGCTATTGGTGCACCCCGGCCGGGTAAAACTTTCTGAAAGCCGTGTCCGCGGTTATGGACGACTTGGAGCACAATATCTCGATCATAGACAACTATAACTAAAGTAGTGCTATAAATTTGACTTTATAATGACTAGTAATCAGCTTCACTATAATGGAATGGCTAAATAACACTACAAACAATTGCTTGTTTGGGTGTCGCTTGCGACCATTGTACCTGACTAGTAAGTATTGCAACTACAACGGAATGGCTAAATAAAAGTACCAACAATCTGCTAGGTTTTTGGGTTATCTCATGCTAATTGTATCTGACTAGTAAGTGTCGCAACTACAACGGAATGGTTAACTAAAAGGACCCACTGCTTATTTTATCAGGATGACTATCTATACCTGACTAGTAATTGCTGCAACGATAACTGAATAAATAAAACTGCCAACTGTGTGAGCTTCTCGGTTGACTTCCTCGTTTGGTGTCGAGGGGGAAACGCCAGGATGGGTTTGTTTGATGGTAGCATCGGGTTGGATCCGAATAGGTCTTTCTTATCCCCCTCTGATAGCCGCCAGTTGTATTGAGTCTCTATAGGTTGTTTAGTGCATGCTGCCGCTGCCGCTCAGTCCACCATACCTATGTAGGCGAGGACCGCCGAATTCTAGTCTCGCCGTGTACTGGCCTCAGTACTGACCGCTCTCTCTTTTTCCTTCGCCCTTTGTCGGCACCCCTTTTGTTTAAGCAGGTTTTGGGATCGACGTCGTTAGCAGGGTTACCCTTCCGGCTTGGCCTGGGCAGGGTTATGGACGCCATTGGTTATTCTTCAGGGCTCTTTGCCCCATTTGCATCTTGTACGTAGCTGCGCGCTTTCCGGAGCATAATACAAAAAATTCAGATTTTTTTTTGGGGCTAACCTGTTTCTAGACACTGTCGATCAGTTCTAGACACTCGCCATCATAGTGATTTTCAACATCTCGGTTCGCTTTTCAGGGTGCCATATCATCATACATTGCTTGTTGTGTCGTGTCGTGACATCGTTGGTGATCTAGGCTCGCGTCTCTAGTACGGTCTAGCCTAGGACCAGCACAGTACCATCGTTGAGCATTCTTTCAACATTTGCATTGATGTTTTGATAATTTCTCACCCCTTTGCTAAGCCTTCCCAGAGCTCCACAGATTTCTCCACGTGCGGTGTCTCGACTCCTGGTAATCGCTCAGTTCAATCTTTGGACCCACTGCTCCTCGCGGTTGCACATTGCCTTTTTCCTGCTGTTTGGTAAGAACTTGTAAGAGCTTCGTATATGGCTTGACGGATTACGCGTGCCTTACACCATATTTCCGTAGTTATAGGCATATATACCAGTGCTTTTTAAAGGACTAACCATGACAGATACTTCGCGGAACCCTGCCACAATGACGAACCAAAAACTACATGCCCACTTCTCCGAGCTCTTGGTCAGTCGCGCTGAATATGTGGATGCACGACTAGGGGAGTTTGACCCCAAGCTCACCAACGCCATGGACAAGATCGATGGACTCGAGAAATCCTTCAACGACAAGCTTGACGCTCGTTTCAAGGAGGTTTTCGACAGATTGCCGGCACCCGCACCCGCCCCATTTGCACCTCGGCATGGCGCACGGCGCATTCCGATCATAGGTCGATCGCTGGTTCACCGGCTGCACGGCTTTCAGTCGCTATCACCGCAATTGAGGCACCTCAGACTTCCACCGTGGCTGCTGCTGCGACATTGGGGACAGACGACGGGTACTACTACGAACCCGACGACGACGATCTGTTTGATGAGGAGGTTGAACAACCTCCACACCCTGCTAGTAGTCCCCGACATTACCACCGCAACGCTCGACCACCGGTACGTGATGATGATCATGTTGCAAAGCTTAAATTAAATATTCCATCTTTTGATGGTAAATATAATCCCGATGCATATCTTACATGGGAGATGGAAGTAGAACAACGTTTTGCATGTTTAAAATATCCTGAGAATATGCGTGTTAGTGCTGCTACATGTGAATTTACTAAATTTGCTTCCCTCTGGTGGTCTGAGTATTGTCGTTTAAATGCTACTACTATTCCTAGTACTTGTACTGCTTTAAAAACTGCTATGCGTGTTCGTTTTGTGCCTCCCACTTATCAACGTGATTTACTAAAGAATCTGACACGTTTGGAACAAGGGAAAATTTTTGTAGAAGAGTATTATCAGGAATTGCAAACGGGGATGGTTCGGTGTGGTCTTGTTGAATCTACTGAACAAATGCTTGGACGTTTCTTTGGTGGATTAAACAAGGACATTCAAGACATATTAGACTATAAGGAATATAATTCCATCACTCGCTTGTTTCATCTTGCTTGCAAAACTGAACGAAAAGTGCAGGATCGCCAAACACCATGGAGGAGGACAAACAATTCTGCAGGTCGCACATCCACTTGGACATCCCGACAATCAGCGCCTCCTTCTCGTGATTCTCCACCAGCTACTACCACATCCAAGGCCACCACAAGATTTCCGCCAGCTGCTCCTCCACCGTCATCCAATGCTCCTGCTCGTAGTGCATCTTCTCTGGCTTCCACGGCCAAAACAAAGGATATACAATGCCGCAAGTGCTGGGGTTTTGGTCATATTGAGAGACAGTGCACAACACAACGTGTTATGATGGTGCGTGATGATGGTCAATATGATTCAGCGAGTGACTGATGAAGATACATTAGCCCTTATTTCTGCTCGAGATGGAGACAATTGTGATTCTGATGAAGAGACAGCGGTAATGGGAGCTGAAACTGCAGATCAATACAAGAGCTTAATTACACAATGTGTGTTGAGTGTGTAATTGAGAAAATCTGAGCAAGATCAACGCCACAACCTGTTCCAAACACGTGTTGTTGTCAAAAAAAGAGCTATACGGATCATCATTGATGCAGGGAGTTGTAATAATCTGGCTAGTGTTGACATGGTAGAGAAGCTTGCACTTCCAACAAGACAACGGACACATTCATATTACATCCAATGGTTTGAGAGTTCTCGCAAGATCAAGGTAACAAGAACGGTACGCGTGCATTTTACTATTGGTACATATTCTGATTTTGTTGATTGTGATGTTGTACCTATGCAAGCTTGTTCTTTGTTACTTGGTAGACCATGGCAATTTGATAGAGAATCTGTTCATAATGGCAAAACTAATCACTATTCTCTTATGCATGATTGAAAGAAAATTGGTCTAAAACCTATGACTCCCGAACAGATTTTAAAAGATGATCTTGCTAGAGCTAGTAGAGCTAAAACTGAGGAGAAAAATAAAAGTGAGAATCAGATTGTTGCTATAGATTTTGTACCACCAAAGAACATTAAATCTGATTCTAAACATGCTACTGAAATTCGTTTGAAGAGTCCATGTATGCTTGCAAATAAAATTGATATTGCTGAACTAGATGTAAACAATACTCAATGTTATGCAATTATCTGCAAAGAGGTTTTGTTTTCATTTGAGGATATGCCTCCTTCTTTGCCACCCGCTATTGCTAACCTTTTGTAGGAATATGAGGACGTCTTTCCCGCTGAGCTGCCACCAGGACTACGTCCTATTGGAGGAACTGAGCACCAAATTGATCTAATTCCTGGTGCTACATTGCCCAATCGCGCGCCATATAGAACCAATCTAGAGGAGACAAAGGAGATACAACGCCAAATTCAGGAACTACTCGACAAAGACCATATTCGTGAGTCCCTTAGCCCCTGTGCTGTTCCTATTATTTTGGTACCTAAGAATGATGGTTCTTCGCGCATGTGTACTGATTGTAGAGCTATCAATAATATTACTATTCGATATCGTCATCCTATTCCATGTTTGGATGACATGCTTGATGAATTGAGTGGCTCTACCATGTTTTCTAAAGTTGATTTGCGTAGTGGTTACCACCAGATTCGTATGAAATTGGGAGATGAATGGAAAACATCATTTAAAACTAAGTTCGGTTTGTATGAGTGGTTAGTGATGCCGTTTGGTTTAACTAATGCACCCAACATTTTCATGAGATTAATGAACGAAGTTTTACGTGCTTTCATTGGATGTTTTGTGGTAGTCTACTTTGATGATATTCTGATTTATAGCAAATCTTTAGAGGATCATTTGGACCATTTACGTGTTGTTTTCAATGCTTTACGTGATGCACATTTTTTTGGTAATCTTGAGAAGTGCACCTTTTGCACCAATCGAGTTGCGTTTCTTGGCTATGTTGTTACATCACAGGGTATTGAAGTGGATCAAGCCAAGATTGAAGCTATTGAGAATTGGCCGCAGCCCAAGACGGTCATACAAGTGAGGAGTTTTCTTTGCCTCGCTGGTTTTTATAGGCGCTTTGTCAAAGACTTTGGATCAATTGCCGCGCCGCTGAATGAACTTACCAAGAAGGATGTGCCCTTTGTTTGCGGCGATGCACAACAACAGGCCTTCGTGATATTGAAAGATAAGCTAACATATGCTCCCTTACTCCAACTTCCTGATTTTAATAAGACTTTTGAGCTTGAATGTGATGCTAGTGGAATTGGTTTGGGAGGTGTGTTATTACAAGAGGGAAAACCTATTGCATATTTTAGTGAGAAATTAAGTGGGGCTAGTCTGAACTATTCGACTTATGATAAAGAATTATATGCGTTGGTTCAGACATTAGAAACTTGGCAACATTATCTATGGCCTAAAGAATTTGTTATACATTCTGATCATGAATCTTTGAAGCATATTCATAGTCAAGCTAAGTTGAATCGTCGTCATGCAAAGTGGGTTGAATTTATTTAGTCTTTTCCTTATGTTATCAAACACAAAAAAGGGTAAAGATAATATTATTGCTGATGCTTTGTCGTGCTGTTATACTTTGTTATCTCAACTTGACTTCAAAATATTTGGATTGGAAACTATTAAGGAACAATATGTGCATGATGTTGAATTTAAAGATGTGTTGCAGAATTGTAGAGATGGAAGAACATGGAACAAGTTTGTCTTCAATGATGGATTTGTGTTCCGTGCTAACAAACTATGCATTCCAGATAGTTCTGTTCGTCTTTTGTTGTTACAGGAGGTGCATGGAGGAGGATTGATGGGACACTTTGGTGTCAAGAAAACGGAGGATGTTCTTGCTGCGCACTTCTTTTGGCCACTTATGCGTTGAGATGTTGAGAGATTTGTGGCACGCTGCACTACTTGTCAAAAAGCTAAGTCTCGCCATAATCCACATGATTTATATATGCCTCTTCCTATTCCTAGTGTTCCTTGGGAGGATATCTCTATGGACTTTGTTTTGGGATTGCCACGTACACAGGAGGGGAGGGATAGTATTTTTGTTGTTGTGGATCGGTTTTCTAAGATGGCACACTTTATTCCTTGTCATAAAACGGATGATGCTGCGCATATTGCTAATTTGTTCTTTCATGAAATTGTTCGTTTACATGGTGTGCCAAATACTATTGTTTCTGATCGTGATTCTTAGCCACTTTTGGAGATGTTTATGGGCTAAGTTGGGACTAAATTGATGTTTAGTACTACATGTCTGTAAGGTCCCTCCTTTATAAAGGAAAAGGATCCCTGTGATTGCAATGCTAGTCCCTGGATCATTGCTAGCATCCACAGTTTAAGATAAAGTACACAGAAACAAAGGTCATTATTACAGGCATTCCAGAGACAAACATAGTCTTTACAACTCCAAGGCCACATGCCTAGTACAAGAGTTTGAATAAGTAGATAAATAAAAGTCTTCATCTTCATGTGCCACAGGCAAACATGTTGAGTGTAGACTCATGACTCCTAATCCTCATCAGAGTAACCTGCAACATCACATGTTACAGCCACAGTGGGTCAATACTTTGGAATAGTATTGGCAAGTGATACCTTAGTATAATTTAGGTGGACTGGATACTATATGCAATTTGGCTAAATGTAGCTTGGCTTGCTTTGCTCAAAATAGGTTTTGCCTATTAGTTGAAATCACTAAGTTTTTCTTTGTCAAAACTTTTCCCAAGGAACCACCAATAGACATTGAGGTCCTTCACCCTTGTTCACCCACAAGTTTTACTTAGAAATTGGGATGAGGATATTCTTGATAATTTCCATGTCTTGATGCTCAAGTTGTCCTTTTCTAGGGACATGGCTAAGTACTTAGATTTTTCCATCTGCAGAGGTTGTGCACTTTCCCCACCAGACTTGATTTTCACCAAGACAGGACCTTTCAGAAGCCTTCCCTTAGACCAAATGGACGCGCTCCAACCTATCATTCCCACTACCACCAACTGTCCAAATGGCTAAGTTCTAGCAACCTATATGATCCAGGCAGAGCCCATATTGCCAAGTGGCTGCACTAGAAGCTTCTCAACACTTGGCCTATAAAATCTCTTTGTTCCTGGGTGGCTTTCCACAAGTGAGATACACAAGGTTCACTACCCCCGCCTTGTGTAACCACTCAACACAAACCATTCCTTCCATTCCACCCAGGTGTTTCATTTACTTCGTTGTTTTATTAGGCAAAACAAAAGTCCAAAGACTTAGAAATATTTTCATCATAGCATGTATATTTCTCCAACCCTTGGTTGCTACTAGCTAGGCTAAGCATGGCATAGATAAGTATCTGAACTTAGAAATTTCCTAGCAATTCTACAACTACTAGGATTTCCCAACATGGCATATAAGCAAAATATAGCATGCAAGACTAGCAAAATATATCTAATGCTTAATAGAAAACATAGGGATAAAATATTCATGAAGTACCACTTGCCTTGGTAGTTTGGAGAGTAGCTACACTCCTCACAATCACAATCACTAGCACCAAAATCTACACAAAGAATCATAGCCACAAATCACATACAAAAACATGTACAAACAAAAATATATGCATGCATGTAATATGATATGTGATGATTTTTAAAACTCAACAAAGCAAGTGTATAGTACTGGTTCATAAACAAGTTAAAAACTTGCCAAACAACATTTAATTAAACCCTAAATCAATTCTTGAATAATTCATATACTCAAATTAGCCCTACACAAAATTCTGCAAATTAAACCATTTTAACAGAAGCAAAACATTAAACACATTGCATATTTAAAAAGGGCTTGTTCTCCAGATTCCAACGATATAAAATTTGTCAAATTCTAACGTGGGGATCAATAGTTATAGCCAAAACAAAATCAAACTTCTAATAGATTCAAATTCTGTTTTTAAACCTAAACAGATGCCACGCGTCTTAATCTTATTGGTGCGTACCGGTTCGCGTTGGATCACACTTCTGAGCCGCTGGATCTGACTTAATTGCACGGCTCAGGTCTAAACTTAACGGTTCGTTAAGTGATCTAATCTCGCATGCTGGATCCAGATCCAATGGCTCTGGATCAAACGACCAAAGCTGGGCGGCGGCTATCGGGCGGCGGTAGGCTTCACGGCGGCGGAGCTACAGATGGCTAGGGGGTCATCAGAGACGCTTACGAACGCGACGCGCGATGCTCAACCCGACGACGCTTGGCAGGGGCGACGGACACGATCGGCCGGAGCTCGTCGGAGTTGCGGGCGGCGTCTGTTGCTTGATGTCGAGGTCGTTGCTGAGGCTCTGCGTCGACCTAGCACAAGCCAGAGGATTTAGGAGATGCGCAAGGGTCTGGTGAACAGGACAGTACCAAAGGGAAGGCAAGGAGTGCTCGATTCTTACCGCTATTGCTCGTCGGAGTCGAGCGGCGGCTCTGGTGGTTGCGGGCGTGAACGAAGACGTCGACCTGGGTCACGAGCAGGAAAACCAGGGGTGTTAGCAGATGCACAAGGACGTGGCAGTCACGCTCGTTTGAACCAGAGACAAAGGGGCGGTCGGAGCTTACCGGAATCGCCGGAGTTGTTACATGCTGGCGGTGCGAGCAGCCTGGGGGCGTAGAGGTGGCGCTAGGTGAGGCGAAATGGCCGTGGTGCAAAGGGGGTCTTATAGACAGAGCGGGGGCGAGGATCGCGCGGCGTATCAATGGCAATTAAGCGCGCAGTAATAGCGGTGAGGTAACGGTGGAGCGAGCGTCGCAGGCACGCGTGATTGACGACGAAGGCGACGTGGTCGCAGGGTCCACTCGCCAGCGAGTTAAACAGCGAGGGGGTGGGGTCGTGCGATCGGTGACTGGGGTTGTGTCATGGGTGAGCGAGAGAGGAGACCGGTGGGCTTAGTGGGCTAGATTAGCGGTTGGGCGATAGGTATACGGCCCTTTTCTATTTCTTTTCTCCTTTTCTTTTTCTGTTCTGATTTTCTGGAATGATTTTCAAATCCAAATCAAATGAGTTTGAATTCAAATTTTCTCTAGGTTTTTATACTGCAAACCTTGCACTCAAATGTGTGTCAAACACTACTGTCCATTCCAAACACTTTGATCAAGTGAAAATAAAAATAAAACCAAGCCTTTATGATATATATTCAATAGGCATAATATTTGTTTTATTACTCATTTTGTTTTGAAACTTGTTCAAACTTTTGAAAGTGCCTAAGTTTGAATTTCAAACCTTACTGAACCTAAACAAGTATTCTTCTCCTTGGAAGATAGCATTAAGGCTAGAGCAAACTTACATGAAACATTAAGCATAAATGCTTCTATTTTGAAATGTTTTGTTTGAAATGAAATTTATATGATCATGGATGCATGGATGATATGCATGAGTTTGAAACATGATTTTAGGGATGTTACAAATCTAACCCCCTTAAGGTGAATCTCGCCCTCGAGATTCGGATTGTCTAGCAAATAGGTGAGGGTGGTCTTTCCAAAGCTCATCTTCTCTTTCCCATGTTGCTTCCTCTTCGGAATGATGGTTCCACTGAACTTTGCAAAACTTGATAGTCTTAGTCCTTGTGACTCTTTCTGCAGTCTCAAGAATCTTGATAGGCTTCTCCGCATAAGTGAGGTCACTTTCCAATTGTACCTCCTCCAAAGGTATAGTATCCTTCAAAGAAGTTTCTTCCATTTCTGGATGACATTTCTTAAGCTGGCTCACATGAAACACATTATGGACAGCTGACAAAGACTCTGGCAATTCAATTTCATAAGCAACTTCTCCTTTGCGACTTAGAATCTTGAATGGCCCAACATATCTTGGGGCCAACTTTCCTTTGACTCCGAACCTCTTCACTCCACGAAGTGGTGACACTCTAAGATAAGCTCTATCACCAACTTCGTAGGTGACCTCTCTACGCTTAGGATCCGCGTAGCTTTTCTGTCGGGACTGTGCTATCTTCAATCTGTCTTTAACCAACTTGACTTTCTCTTCGGCTTCTTTGATAAGTTCTGGTCCGAACAAACTTTTTTCTCCCACACCATTCCATAACAATGGGGTGGTACACTTTCTCCCATAGAGAAACTCAAATGGTGCCATCTCAATGCTGGCTTGATAGCTGTTGTTATAAGAAAATTCTGTAAGCACTTTCATCCCAACTGGCTCCATAGTCTAGGGCACATGCCCTCAACATGTCTTCAAGAATCTGATTAGTTCTTTCTGTCTGTCCATCAGTTTGAGGATGAAAAGCAGTGCTGAATTCTAACCTCATTCCCAATGAATCATGTAGCTATCGCCAAAAATGGGAAGTGAATTGAGTTCCCCTATCAGACATAATACTCTTGGGCACTCCATGTAGACATACAATTCTACTCATGTAGATCTTGGCCAACTTAGCACTTGTATAAGTTGTCTTCACGGGTATGAAATGAGCCACTTTAGTTATACAATCCACTACTACCCAAATAGAATCGTATCCTGACCTGGTCCTTCGTAATCCGGTAATGAAGTCCATACCAATCTTGTCCCACTTCCAATCAGGAATAGGTAGTGGTTGAAGCAAACCGGCTGGTTTCTGATGTTCCGCCTTCACTCTACTACACACGTCACATAAAGCAATATGTTCAGCGATGTCCTTCTTGAGATTATTCCACCAAAATCTTTCTTTCATATCCATGTACAACTTCGAGTTACCCGGATGAATGGAATACGGTGAGTTGTGTGCTTCTTGCACAATCAGTTTCCGAAGCTCCGGATCTTGTGGAACACAGATACGTTTCCCATGCCATAAAGTACCCTGTTCGTCTTCATGGAACCCTTTGGCTTTTCCTTTGCCAAACTTTTCTTTAATCTCTTCAATTTCCTTATCAATCTTCTGGGCTTCTTTGATCTTGTCCAACAAAGTGGGTTGAACATCCAAAGACATGAGATGTCCTTCGGGCACAATATCCAATCTGAGATCTATAAATTGGGCACACAAATCATCTGGCAATTCTCCTTTTGTAAGGCCATTCACAAAAACCTTACGGCTTAAAGCATCCACTACAACATTTGCTTTACCGGGATAGTATTGCAAACTTAAGTCATAGTCCTTGATGAGTTCTAGCCATCTTATTTGTCTCATATTAATTTCGTTCTGGGTGAAGATATACTTCAAACTCTTGTGATCTGTGAACACTTCACAACGCTTACCAAAAAGACAGTGTCTCCATGTTTTGAGTGCATGGACAACAGAGGCTAACTCTAAATCATGAGTAGCATAGTTCACTTCATGAGTTTTGAGTTGTATCGAGGCATATGCCACAACTTTTCCTTCTTGCATAAGTACTGCACCCAAACTATGATGATATGCATCACAATATACTTGGAAATCTTTTTCCAAGTTTGGCAAACACAAGACTGGTGTTGTCACAAGTCTCTTCTTCAATTCCTGAAAGCTGAGTTCACAACCTTCAGACCAAGCAAATTTCTTGTCTTTCTTTAGCAATTCTGTCATAGGCTTGGCAACCTTGGAGAAATTCTCAATGAACCTTCTGTAGTAACCTGCTAAGCCAAGGAAACTACAAACTTCTTTCACTGACTTGGGAGATTCCCATTCAGTTACAGCTGAAACTTTAGCAGGATCAACTGCTACACCATCTTTTGTCATAACATGACCAAGGAATCCAAATTCATTCAACCAAAATTCACACTTGCTGAATTTGGCATACAGTTTATGCTCTCTAAGCTTCTCAAGTATCAAACACAAATGTCCTTCATGTTCTTCTTTGCTCTTGGAGTAGATCAAAATGTCATCGATGAAAACGACAACAAACTTATCAAGGAATTCCATGAACTGAAGGGTTCGCAGCATAGAAAACAAAAATTTTCCTACGATGGGAACAACTATGTACCAAGATCTATCTACTAGATACAAACAACGGGCGGATGTATATCCGTAGAGAACATACCCTTGAAGACCGACAAAGCTTAACGAGTCCAAACTCGTGGTTGATGTAGACGATCTCTTGCCGATCTCAAGATCGAGAGGAAGTCCTAGCGCCAAGAAAAACAGCGGGATCCGTTTCGCACACACGTTCGAGGCACTGAGCAACCTCCGCCTCGCCCAGCGATGCGGAAGCACAACTCTTTCTTGCCGAAAGCCACGGAACATGTATCTCGCTAGTCCGAGACCATGGGGATAAAATCTAGAGGGGAGAGATCCTTCACGAGGAGGTGTGATGTGAGAGGAGGAGAGGGCCTTTATAGGAGAGGGGGCACCCAAGGGGCCATGCGCCCAGCCATGGGGCTGCCCCACCTCTTCCACATTCATGTGGGTGGAGCTCCCTCAAAATGAAAAGCCTCCACTCCCATAAAAAGCCTCCACTCAAAATCCACTCACATGCATTAAATTTCCACCAAATTTAATGCAAGCTCTCATTAAATAAAACTCTTTTATTTATTTATTCAGAATTTTGTTAATTACTTTAATTAACAAACATTCACATAAAACCCTTGCTAGTATTCTATTTCACATGCGCGAAACTTTGCAATTTCAAGCAAAGCAGATTGTCTAGTGAAATAAATTCTGCGCTTTCCTTTTCTTTTCGGCATGAAACTTTTGCTCCAAATGGATGTCGGTGTCTCTTAAGTGTGTCACCCTACGGTTCGCGAATAATGCGGACATGATCGAGACCCTCTCGGATCAATAATCGAAGCGGGATCTCGAGACCCATGCCACTCCCACACATTCAACGATGACTTTCTTGTGATCGTAACCTTTACGCTAGTATCTTAATCCTTTGTTTCGCGATATATTACATGTCCGAGATTCGATCATCGGTATCTCCATACCTAGTTTGATCTCACATGCACTCTTTTCTCGTTCGTGATATAACATTCTAGTGATCAAATCACTTGCTTGCAAGCTAATCAATGTGATATCACCGAGAGGGCCAGTATATCTATCCGTCATCGGGATGAACAAATTCCACTCTCGATCCATGGCCTCAACATAACACTTTAGTAGTTCAACCCATCTTTATAATCACCACGGTTGTGACGTTTGATGTTATCAAGAAACTCTTCCGTTAGTGATTGACATGATCTCATGGTCTAAGGATTAGGATCACTTTGTAAGTTGTTATAGCAATATAAACTCAATGACTTTGATCGTAATGCTATACTGATGAATGTTCATCACACCATTACACTAATGTTGTGACCCCGTTATTAACAACATCCAATGTCCATGATCAGGAAACCTTGATCATCTTGTTAATCAACGAGCTAGTTTATAAGAGAGGCATAACTAGGAACTTTCTTTTTGTTTATTAAACACACATGTATTAACGTTTCCGTATTAATACAATTATAGCATGCAAAATAAACATTTATCATAAATAAGGAATACGATAATAACCACTTTATTATTGCCTCTCGGGCATATTCCCTTCATGAACACCTTGTTCATCATATTCATAAAGTATGCTGGAGCATTGGTTAAACCAAATGGCATCACGGTATACTCATACAATCCATACCTTGTGGTGAAAGCTGTCTTAGGTATGTCTTGTTCCCTTATCTTGAGTTGGAAATAACCTGACCGGAGATCAATCTTCGAGAACACACAAGCTCCTTCTAGCTTATCAAACAAGTCATTGATTCTAGGCAAAGGGTATTTGTTCTTGATAGTGACCTCATTGAGTGAACGGTAATCTATGCATAACCTTTGACTTCTATCTTTCTTTTCCACAAACAACACTAGGGCTCCCCAAGATGAAGAACTTGGTTGAATAAATCCTTTCTGCAACTGCTCTCCGAGTTGTTTCTTGAGTTCTTTCAGTTCATCTACTGACATCTTGTATGGTCTCTTTGCTATTGGTCCAGATCCTGGTAGCAAATCAATAAGGAACTCCACATCTCTATCTGGTGGCATTCGCGGCAATTCTTTCGGAAACACATCCGGATATTCACTCACAATTGGCACACTGTCTATGCTAACCCCCTTAAGAGAATTTAGCTTACTCCCTTTTGATTCAAAGTTAGACTTGAATTTTATCCATTTTCTTTCCGGGGTTGCGAGTGCGACAGTACGATTAGCACAATCTAGTACTCCTTCATATTTAGCCATCCAATCCATTCCCAATATTACGTCCAGTCCTTGAGAATCTAGGATTATCAGACTCACTGGAAATTTATGCTTTCCAAACTCTATTACTAGATCCCGGCATCCAAGACTTACTATCATATCTCCACCTGGAGAACTAACTTTTATTGGACACCCAATGTTTTCAGTTGGAAACTCATTTCTATCAACAAATGCTTTTGATATGAATGAATGCAATGCTCCAGTATCAAAAAGAATAAATGCTGGAATAGAATTAAGTCTGAACTTACCAGCAACAGCATCAGGCTCCTCATAAATTTCCTCCACATTGATGTGGTTCACTTGTCCATTCTGAAAAGGGTTGGGCTTGTTGGGTCCTTCAACTTTCTTTTCTGGGAATTCATTTGCATAATGCCCCATCTTCTTGCACTGGAAGCATTCAACCTGACTGATGTCCTTCTTGACAGGCTTGCTTCCACTGCCACTTCCATTTCCACTGTGGTGGCTCTTATATCCACCCTTGTGGTTCTTGTACTTGTCATTGTCATGAGTACGGTGATGTCTTTGTCATGATTGGTTGTGGTGCTTGTTGAATTTCCCATGCTTGTGGGATCCTGAGCTTCCACTGTCATCGTAATGGGAACGTTTGTGAGATGATCCCGAGTTGTGCTTGTCCGAGTGCTTTCTCTTCCTACTCTCAACTTGCTTCATTTTGTTCTCCAAAATAGCAGCCTTATCACAAAGAGACTGGTATGTGGGAACATATGCCACAGCCAACTGTAGGTTCAGCTCATCATTCAACCCTTCGAGGAACTTTTCTTTCCTCTTAGCATCAGTGTCAACTTCATCCGTGCGCGCATTGTTGAACTGAACTCCTCTATATATTCAGCCACACTCCGGTGGCGCTGCTTCAGGTTATGAAACTCTTTCTTTTTCAGACTCATCACTCCAGATGAGATAGGAGCAGTACGAAAGCCATCCTCAAAGATAGCCCATGTCACATCTTCTATGGGAGTGGTGATCTGGAAGTTATCCCACCAAGTGGCAGCTAGTCCTTCCAGCAAATGTGCTGAAAATTTGACCTTTTCTGCATCAGTATAGCCCACAGTTACCAAGTCCTTGTTCACAGAGCGTAGCCAATCATTGGCCACCATGGGATCAGTTGTTCCTGAGAACTTTGCTGGACTCAATCTCAAAAACCTGGTAAGCATGTCAAAACCCGGTGGGTTGTTGTTGTTGTTATTGTTGTTATTGTTGTTGTTGTTGTTGTTGTTGTTGTTGTTGTTGTTTTGGTTCTGGATGAACGTCGTCATCATTTGCATCAGTTGAGTCTGCGCTGTCATCATTTGCTGCATTTCTGGAGTGATGTTGTTGTTGTTGGGGTTGGGATATGCACGACGGGGAGGCATCTGTGGTTTGTTCAATAGAGATAAGAATGAGATACCCATAGATGATTTCATGCACAATACATCACATAAACAATCAAAAAACATGAAGTATAAAGATAAAAGTTCAACAACCAGATAACAAGTTCGCAAAGTAAAACACACACAAATAACAAGCCATCCACATGTCGGATGGTCAAATAACAAGTTCCCAACAACAAGTATGATAATAAATGATAAATGAGTAGTCAAATCTACTCCTCGGCATCAACCTCCTCCTCGACAAAGGTAAGACCTGCGTTCTCCATCGCGGTCTTGTATTCCTCGACACTGGTGGTCAAGGTCTCTATCTTGGCTTTGAGAGCCCTCTTCTGAGAACGAAGCCTCTCAATCACCGTCTGCTGATGATCGAGCTCGAAGTCCTTGGCCTGCAGTTCTTCAGTCATGTCCCGGATCTTCTTGTTCCTATCCTGGACCCCCTTCTCCTGACTCTTGAACTTTCTGTCCTGGCTCTCGAACTTTGCCTCCATCTCCTTAAATATCTCATCTTGCTCTGCGAAGAGCTTGTCCTTCTCGCAAAGCTGCACCTGGAGTTCGTCATTGCTGAGCATGACGTTGGTCCTATCAGAATCCACGTGCCTAATGAGAACCTCTAAGTCCTGGAGGTATAGATGAATGGGCTCCGCTGTCTCCCTGGAAGTGTCCTCGAAGTCGATGGACTCTCCATCCTCATCACGTCTACCGAAGACGTGGAAGTGAGTACCTCTAACCTGTCGGGAGTGTCTCCCCAGCAGACGTCCTATCAGATCCTGCATGACTACCTCAAGGCCTCTCTCCTTGTCATCGTGCATGAGCTTGAAGACGATGGCCTCCGTGATAGGCTCAGTCTGGCGTCCGGGCTGGTTGACCTTGAAACCCCAGAGGTCTTTCCTCTCAAACTTGGTGAGGGGAAGCACCATGATGGTAGGAAGAGGGAGATTGAGCAAAGTAGTAAGCTCAACAATACGAGGACCAAAGCGAGTTCCCTGGAACTCCTCAACAGTGCTGATGGTAACAGTAGGCATCTATTTATAAGATAGAAAAGTGAGAACAACACAATTTAAGATGAAACACAAGGAAAAACATCACATACATAACCTTGGAAATCAAAACACACAAGTCATGGCATACAAGAATCCATTACATCAACCAAGGTTCAACTTATTTAAGGTAACATTTGGAAAATAAGGTGATAAGTGGTGGTCCAACTAACGTAGTACGTTTAAAATCCTATCTCACTGGATCTGTTGGCTAACATAATGTTTCTAGAAGCAAGCAGTCTATCTTGTTCACATGACTCCATCACTAAGTCTATAATGTCTCCTCTTAAAGTTTGGTTGGTAGCCTCCAACTCTTGGGTATGTTTCTTCTCTTCTTCTAGGCTATTTTGGATGTTGAACATTCTGCACTTGACTCTTTCACCAAGTTCTTTGATGGTATTCCAAGCTGCATCCCTTGCTGAGTCAAAGAATGTAGGGTGCATCACTGAATTGGTGAACATGCAGAATCCTGAGTCCTTGTGGTTGTCTTCCTTGTTTTTGTACAAGTGAAGTTGCAACCACCAGTACTCAACTCCTTCATCCATCACAGGAAAACCTTTGTACACAGTTGCACCATGTATTTCCATTGCAACCATGAGGTCCTTGAGAGCCTTGGGGAATTCTGTATCACATTCCAAAGTCATTGTCATGAGTGGTCCTTTCCTCACGGCTTCGTTGATGGAGTTCATCTACAATTAGAGATGAGAAAGAAGATTAGAAAAGTTTACGAGAAGAATAGACAAGTGTAGAAATTGTTGAAATTTTTTTCCTTAGTGGTTTTCCAATCCTAGGGTCATAATCCTACAGGCAACATAGTGCTCTGATACCATATGTAAGATCCCTCCTTTATAAAGGAAAAGGATCCCTGTGATTGCAATGCTAGTCCCTGGATCATTGCTAGCATCCATAGTTTAAGATGAAGTACACAGAAACAAAGGTCATTATTACAGGCATTCTAGAGACAAACATAGTCTTTACAACTCCAAGGCCACAGGCCTAGTACAAGAGTTTAAATAAGTAGATAAATAAAAGTCTTCATCTTCATGTGCCACAGGCAAACATGTTGAGTGTAGACTCATGACTCCTAATCCTCATCAGAGTAACCTGCAACATCAGAAGTTACAGCCACAGTGGGTCAATACTTTGGAATAGTATTGGCAAGTGATACCTTAGTATAATTTAGGTGGACTAGATAATATATGCAATTTGGCTAAATGTATCTTGGCTTGCTTTGCTCAAAATAGGTTTTGCCTATTAGTTGAAATCACTAAGTTTTTCTTTGTCAAAACTTTTCCCAAGGAACCACCAATAGACATTGAGGTCCTTCACCCTTGTTCACCCACAAGTTTTACTTAGAAATTGGGATGAGGAGATTCTTGATAACTTCCATGTCTTGATGCTCAAGTTGTCCTTTTCCAGGGACATGGCTAAGTACTTAGATTTTTCCATCTGCAGAGGTTGTGCACTTTCCCCACCAGACTTGATTTTCACCAAGACAGGACCTTTCAGAAGCCTTCCCTTAGACCAAATGGACGCGCTCCAACCTATCATTCCCACTACCACCAACTGTCCAAATGGCTAAGTTCTAGCAACCTATATGATCCAGGCAGAGCCCATATTGCCAAGTGGTTGCACTAGAAGCTTCTCAACACTTGGCCTCTAAAATCTCTTTGTTCCTGGGTGGCTTTCCACAAGTTAGATACACAAGGTTCACCAGTCCCCTGGCCTTGTGTAACCACTCAACACAAACCATTCCTTCCATTCCACCCAGGTGTTTCATTTACTTCGTTGTTTTATTAGGCAAAACACAAGTCCAAAGACTTAGAAATATTTTCATCATAGCATGTATATTTCTCCAACCCTTGGTTGCTACTAGCTAGGCTAAGCATGGCATAGATAAGTATCTGAACTTAGAAATTTCCTAGCAATTCTACAACTACTAGGATTTCCCAACATGGCATATAAGCAAAATATAGCATGCAAGACTAGAAAAATATATCTAATGCTTAATAGAAAACATAGGGATAAAATATTCATGAAGTACCACTTGCCTTGGTAGATTGGAGAGTATCTACACTCCTCACAATCACAATCACTAGTACCAAAATCTACACAAAGAATCATAGCCACAAATCACATACAAAAACATGTACAAACAAAAATATATGCATGCATGTAATATGATATGTGATGATTTTTAAAACTCAACAAAGCAAGTGTACAGTACTGGTTCATAAACAAGTTAAAAACTTGCCAAACAACATTTAATTAAACCCTAAATCAATTCTTGAATAATTCATGTACTCAAATTAGCCCTACACAAGTTTCTGCAAATAAAACCATTTTAACAGAAGCAAAACATTAAAATATTGCATATTTAAAAAGGGCTTGTTCTCCTGATTCCAACGATATAAAATTTGTCAAATTCTAACGTGGGGATCAAAAGTTATAGCCAAAACAAAAACAAACTTCTAATAGATTTAAATTCTGTTTTTAAACCTAAACAGATGCCAAGCGTCTTAATCTTATTGGTGCGTACCGGTTCGCGTTGTATCACACTTCTATGCCGCTGGATCTGACTTAATCGCACGGCTCAGATCTAAACTTAACGGTTCGTTAAGTGATCTAATATCGCACGCTGGATCCAGATCCAAAGGGTCTGGATCAAACGACCAAAGCTGGGCGGCGGTGGTGGTGGCTACTGGAGGCGGCGCGGCGCTACAGATGGCTAGGGGGTCGTCGGAGACGCTTACCAGAAACGCGATGACGTGCTGATGCTCAACCTGGCAACGGCTTGGCAAGGGGCGCACGGACACAGTCGCTGGAGCTCGTCGGAGTTGCGGGCGGCGTCTGTTGCTTGATGTCGAGGTCGTTGCTGAGGCTCTGCGTCGACCTAGCACAAGCCAGAGGGTTTAGGAGACGCGCAAGGGTATGGCGAATAGGACAGTACCAAAGGGAAGGCAAGGGGCGCTCGATTCTTACCGCTATTGCTCGTCGGAGTCGAGCTGTGGCTCTGGTGGTTGCGGGCGTGAACGAAGACGGCGACCTGGGTCACGAGCAGGCAAACCAGGGGTGTTAGCAGATGCACAAGGACGTGGCGGTCACGCTCGTTTGAACCAGAGACAGAGGGGCGGTCGGAGCTTACCGGAATCGCCTGCCGAAGTTGTTCTGTCTGCGGCGGTGCAGAGGCAATTGCGGGCAGTTTGGGGGCGTAGAGGTGGCGCTAGGTGAGGGGAAATGGCCATGGTGCAGAGGGGGTCTTATAGCCAGAGCGGGGGCAAGGATCGCGCGGCGTATCAATGGCAATTAAGCGCACAGTAACAACGGTGAGGTAACAATGAGCGGCGTCATGGCGCGTGATTGATTGGCGGCGTGGTCGCAGGTCCACTCTTCACGAGTTAAACAGCGAGGGTGGGGTCATGCAACAAGGACTGGGGTGTCTGCGGGTGAGCGAGAGAGAGGGAGACCCCGGGTGGGCTTAGTGGGCTGGATTAGCAGTTGGGCCAGATAGGTAGCGCTGGCCCTTTTCTATTTCTTTTCTCCTTTTCTTTTTCTGTTCTGATTTTCTGGAATGATTTTCAAATCCAAATCAAATGAGTTTGAATTCAAATTTTCTCTAGGTTTTTATACTGCAAACCTTGCACTCAAATGTGTGTCAAACACTACTGTCCATTCCAAACACTTTGATCAAGTGAAAATAAAAATAAAACCAAGCCTTTATGATATATATTCAATAGGCATAATATTGGTTTTATTACTCATTTTGTTTTTAAACTTGTTCAAACTTTTGAAAGTGCCTAAGTTTGAATTTCAAACCTTACTGAACCTAAACAAGTATTCTTCTCCTTGGAAGATAGCATTAAGTCTAGAGCAAACTTACATGAAACATTAAGCATAAATGCTTCTGTTTTGAAATGTTTTGTTTGAAATGAAATTTATATGATCATGGATGCATGGATGATATGCATGAGTTTGAAACATGATTTAGGGATGTTACAATGTCATCCCCAAACTGATGGACAAACTGAAGTAGTAAATAGAACTTTGTCTACTATGTTGCGGGCTGTTTTAAAGAAGAACTTAAAATTGTGGGAAGAGTGTTTACCTCATATAGAATTTGCTTATATTCGTTCGCTGCATTCATGATAATATGATGCCACACAACGCGCAAAATAATTTATTTATTGCCTGTACCTTCTTCGGTGCAAAATAATTTGGATGCTACACAACACGCTGAAATGATATTAAACTTGCATAAGACTACTAAAGATAACATAGGACACATGAATGCTAAGTATAAACTTGCTGGGGATAAAGGGAGAAAGCATGTTGTGTTTGATGTTGGAGATCTTGTTTGGTTACATTTGCGTCAGGATCGTTTTCCTGATTTACGCAAGTCTAAGTTAATGTCGCGTGCTGCTGGTTCCTTTAAGGTGTTAGAGAAAATAAACGATAATGCATATAAACTTGAGTTGCCTCCAGACTTTGGTACGGTTAGTCCTACGTTTAACATTGCAGATTTGAAGCCTTACTTTGGTGAGGAAGATGAGATTGCGTCGAGGACGACTTCAATTCAAGAAGGGGAGCATGAGGTGTACATCCCATCTATTGGTACAACCGTTGTACCTACAGCTACACACATACAAGGATATATCACAAGATCTCATGCCAAACAACTTAACTATCATGTACTTTCGTTTCTTGGAACAATTCCTCACATACATGATAATATGATGCTACCTAAATCAGATGTATTTATTACTCTTAGGAATGATGGAACAAGCATGGATGAGAGGGACAAGCATTGGAGCATGGCCATGCATGGAGATGGCTGCAAGCATGTGATGATTCAAGAGGAGGCCATGGATGAAGATTTCAGAACTTTGAGGCCATCATAATGAAGAAAGAAGGCTTGGACGAAATATTCAAGATTAATACTTCACAAATTCGTCCATAGCTTAATATGGTGCTGCGACAACTTTATTTTGGGCCAGGCCCATGTAATTTTCGCAGGATTTTAATTAGCCACTTTTTAGAGTCCGTATTTGAGGAGAAAAGGACTTCTAGGGTTGGATTTGGCCACAACTTCTATGACTGGTCGAAACCCCACCTTTTCCTCCTTAAATACTCCCCATAGCCGTCACCGTAGACTCGGATTTTATTTAGACATTAAGTTAGCCATCATAGCAACTTCGCCAAGGCTCGAGCGTCTAAGAGGCCTCTTGTACTTCGCATCTATACAGGATCCCACCTTTTCAATAAAGCTTTCATCTTAATCCGCAATATCTTGATTGCAATATTAGTTCTTACTTGTTCTCGATTTCAGGTAGGAATTAAGACCCTCACTGGTCAGGCTGATCGTGTTCCCGCAGGATCGGTAACCTCCAGGAGATTGGCCTAGCGATTGCATTGGCGCTCGTGCTCGCACGTGTAGTCAGATCGTCAAGCCCGAACTCCACCAAATCGACTATCCCCATCTCATCGAAAGATCGGACACCTTTGGCCTATCAGTTCCAAACAAAGGCTGTTGTTGGTCCTGGCAAGGCGTGCAAAGTGATAGTTGATGGTGGTAGCTGTCGCAGTTTGGCTAGTAAAGAGCTTTGTGCAAAGGTAAAACGGAAGTATTTACCGCACCCCAATACATATTATATTCAGTGGTTGAGTGATAATGGAGATATGAAGGTTAGCTACATGGTGCGTGTGAATTTCAGATTGGACCATATAAAGATTCCATTGTATTTGATGTGGTTCCTATGACCGTGTGTCATTTGTTATTAGGACGCCCATGGCAATATGATCGCAATGTGCAACACAATGGGAGAGCCAATACATATCATTTGAATTGGCATGGTAGAAACATTATTTTGCGGCCCATGACACCACAACATATTATAAATGAATCTCGTCAAAAGATTGAAGTGAATCTTGAGAAAGAAACTGAGAGAGTAGATAGACGAGAGACTACACCTTAGGTGAGTGATAGCCAAAAGCCAAATATGAGTGGTAAAAAGAAAGGTGAGCGAGTGCATTCCTTAGTAATGTTAGCCACCAAATCTGATCTGAGAGAGTTTCGTGAGGATCCTACTGTTGTCCCACTTGTGCTTATGTACAATGGTGAAATTTTAGTTTCTAATGACATGACCCCTCTCTCTCTTGGTGTTTCTCATGTATTACAGGAATACAGCGACGTGTTTCCAAGCGAGGTACCTGCAGGTTTGCCACCAGTGTGAGGTATTGAGCATCAAATTGATTTTATACCAGGAGCATTGTTGCCCAATCGAGCCCCCTACCGCACCAACCCCGAAGAAACGAAGGAAATTCAGAAGCAAGTGCAAGAACTTCTCGACAAAGTGTATATTCGTGTGAGCCTAAGTCCTTGTGTTGTTCTTGTTATATTAGTTCCTAAGAAAGATGGTACATGGCGCATGTGTGTAGATTGTAGAGCTATTAATAACATCACTATTTGGTATCGCCATCCTATCCCACGCTTAGAGGATATGCTGGATGAACTGAGTGGTGCTGCTATTTTCTCTAAATTTTATTTGCATAGTGGTTATCATCAAATTAGGATGAAAGAAGGGGATGTGTGGAAAACAGACTTTAAAACTAAGTTCGGATTATATGAGTGGTTAGTAATGCCATTTGGGTTAACTAATGCACCTAGTACTTTCATGCGATTGATGAACCATGTTTTAAGGCATTTCATTGGCAAGTTTGTGGTTGTGTACTTTGATGATATATTAATTTACAGCCGCAATGAATCTGAACATAGTGCTCATATCCGACAAGTTTTGCAAGTGTTGCGTGATAATAAGCTTTATGGCAATATTGATAAGTGCACTTTTTGCAAAGAAAAGGTCATATTTTTGAGATATGTTGTTTCTAAAAATGGAGTTGAGGTCGATGCATCTAAAATTGAAGCTATACAAAATTGGCCTACTCCTATGAATGTTAGTCAAGTACGAAGCTTTCACGGTCTTGCCGGTTTCTACATGCGTTTTGTGAAAGATTTTAGTACTATTGCTGCCCCTTTGAATGAACTTACTAATAAAGGTGTTGAATTTGTTTGGGGCCTAGCCCAAGATCATGCTTTTGATGAACTGAAACGTTTATTAACTACTGCACCATTACTTGCACTTCCTAATTTTAATAAACACTTTGAGATTGAATGTGATGCTAGTAGAATTGGTATTGGAGGTGTTCTCATGCAAGAGGGTAAACCAATTGCATATTTTTCTGAGAAATTGAGTGGTGCACAATTAAATTATCCTATTTATGACAAAGAATTGTATGCGCTTGTTAGAGTTATTGAGGTTTAGCAACATTATTTGTGGCCAAAAGAATTTATTATACATTATAATCATGAGGCTTTGAAATATTTAAAATCTCAATCCAACTTGCATAGACATCTTGCTAAGTGGGTTGAATTCATTGAGTCTTTCCCATACATCGTTAAGCACAAGAAGGGTAAAGATAATGTTGTTGCTGATGCTCTATCTAGGAAAAATATGTTGTTGACACACTTGGATGTAAAGGTTCTTGGTTTAGAGAGTTTGCGTGCTTTATATGCTACCGATCATGATTTTGCAGCACCATATGGTTTGTGTACTGATGGGAAAGCAAGAGAAAAATACCATATACATGATGGCTTTTTGTTTCGAGCTAACAAACTGATAAGGTATCCCTTGTGGGATTGACCCTAGGGTGGCCCGATCTTCACGGATTTGAGGCGGGGAGTGAGGGGGAAACTCGATGAACATGATGAACGCAACACAAACGCAAGGAAAAGATACAAACGCATGCAAACACAACCCGATTCGGTTTGCTCCCGTTGGCTCGAACAACCATTCCAATAGAATGCTCGACGAGAGACCGTTAGGTAGAATCGCCAAAGGAGAGATTGGCAAGCGGATGATAGAATCCAAATCAAAGGAGAGAGTAGCAACCAAGTAGAATCCCAAAGGGGAGAGACCTAGCACTACTAGAATCCTTGATGAGGAGAGACCAAACACTTGAGGAGGGTCTTGATGACTTGGAGACGAACACCGAACTCCAAGGCCTTGTACAACTCATAAATTAGCTATAGAGAGGGGTTCCCATCTAGGGTTAGGCACAAGCCTTCATTCATCATCAACTGACTGTCCTGGGCGCTGGTTTGGGGGTTGGTTCGGAGATGGGCCGGACACTCCGATGTGGTAGACCGGAGACTCCGGTCTGGCTTCAGCTGCTTCTTGCGTCTTCTCTTCCAGGCCTCTTGCTTGGGGGTCTTGGTTTCTGGGGTATTCTTGTCATCTCCTCTTGGTGTCATGGTCATGGGCCTGGTCATAGCATGGGCACTTGTCTCAAGTAAGATCCCATTCACATGATAACCAAAGGAGGGTGAGATATGGAATGAGTTCACCTTTGAGGGTATGGTTGATGTAGCATGGTGTGGGCCAATGGTGAATGCCATGTGTTGGGCTGCATCATCTCCCCCCGCTTCAAAACGAGTCGTCCTCGACGAAGTTCCATCATCATATAGGGAGAGAGGTGTGCACATGGTCTTGAGTGCGTAAGTTGTTGGATATCCCGTGTCGTAGCCTTGTTCGAATTGGTTGAAGTTATTGAAGTTGAGCTTGTCATCAAGATGTGGTTGGAGATCTTGTAGCGTGTTACTTGTAGGTGGTGGGTGAGGTTGTTTATCCTGCAAAACCGACAACAAGGAGAAAGAGTTGTATGATTGACTGTTAGTATTGGTCACACTCAAATCACTCTTCTCACGTGTGGTGGCATGCGACATGGCACTCATGATTTTTCCACTCATTTGAGGCTTGTAGCACTCACTCATGTGTTGGTGGATCACTCTCTCACCACTCAGCTCACAAGGGTCCTTAGCTTGTTTTATCTTGGGCAACAACGTCATGTTGGATGTGATAATTTGGCTTGGCATCATAGGTTGGAACACAAACGTCTTTTCATTCCACTTAAAGGAATATTGGTTGGAGGTACAATCATGTAGTGCGCCCTTGTCGTATTTCCATGGTCTTCCAAGGAGCATGTGACACACGGTCATAGGCACGACATCACACTCGACGGTGTCTTGATATGGACCAATCTTGAAGGAGACATTGACCTTGTGTTTGATTTGAATGGTACCATTTTCATCAAGCCACTTGACATGATAGGGATGAGGATGCTCCATGTATGATAACTTGAGTTTTCACAAAGATCGATGCTCGCAAGGTTGTGACAACTTCCTCCATCAATGATAACTTTTATAGACTTGCCATCAATTCCGGCTCGGGTTTGGAAGATGTTTAGGCGTTGGTCCTCTCTAGGGATGGAGTTGGTCGTCAAGACTTGGGCAATGACAAGTGAGGGGCTTGGACCATGTTCACATAGAAGCGTGTCCTCATCTTGTATTGCGGCATCCTTTGTGATAGCGGCTTGAGTCAAAGCTTCAAATTCATCTTCGCTCACGGAGTATGTTGCGCCGTTCTCATCCGTTAGCATGACTCTTGTGTTGAGGCACTCGTAAGACTTGTGGCCCTTTCCTCCACACTTGTAGCAAACTACTTGATTATCCATTGTTGTGTTGGAGGAGGATGCCATAGGCGTCTTGGATTGCTTGGAGGAGCTTGGTGCTTGGTTTGTTGGCTTGGAGGGGGTAGTCGAGTTGATGGAAGCGAAGTACGCCCTTTGCTTATCATAAGCATGTTTCTTTTGGAAGTGGCGTTCGACCTTGGTTGCTTGGTGAAGAAGGTTGACGAGAGTCTTGTAAGGTTGGAAATCGACTATTTTGCGTATTGGGCGGTTCAAACCATTGAGGAACCGTGCTATTGTTAACTCTTCGATCTCCTTCACATCGGCTCTCATCATAGTCATCTCCATCTCCTTATAAAACTCTTCATTTGTCTTTGTGCCTTGCTTCAAGTTTTGTAGCTTGTCGAAGAGGTCTTGGCGATAGTGCTCGGGGACAAATCTTGCATACATCACATTCTTCATCTCGGTCCAAGTGGAGACCGGTGGTTCTTCTTGCTTCTCACGATTGCTTTGGTTGTCTTCCCACCAAACATTGGCGTAATCCTCAAACTCAAGAGATGCCATTGCCACTTTCTTCTCTTCGGAAAAGTTGTGGACTCGGAAGATCGTGTCGACTTTGAGCTCCCATTAAAGGTATGCATCGACATTTTCTTCTCCTTTGAACTTGGGCATAACGAACTTGAGCTTTCCAAACTTGCCATCATCACGCTCATGGTGGTTGTTGCGACGTTCTTGGTGCATACTTGCGTCACTGGGAGGGCGTGGAGGCGGAGGAGGAGGCTCTTGATTGCCTTGAGGTTGCTGTGGTGGATGAGCTTGATGATGCTCGAAGTCTCTTCTTCGCTGTTGGTCGGCATCATTGACATTCATAGCTTGACGGTGTCGGTGGTGGTGTTGTGCATGCCGGTTGTTGTGTCGAACTTGGTGTGCATCCTCATCATCATCGCTTTTATCCCATGCCGGTGCTTGATTGTGTTGAAGTTGCACATGGTGGTCATGAGGAGAGTGACGATGCCTATCATTGTGGTTCGCTTCATCATGGCGTTCCCGAGGTTGGTGCACGTCGTTGATTGCTTGGTGTGGTGGTGGACCATGCTCTTGGCGTTGTTGTTGAGGTTGAGGAGCATTTGGGTCCACGGCTTGATGGTGACGATGGCGAGCTTGTTGGTCCCCATTATGGTGGTGGGGTTCTCCGTGGCGGGAGTGTGGCCTTGAAGACTCGCCATGTCGACTTGAGGAGTGCGTACGGGAGGAACTTGGCGAGATTGAACAATGACCATGCCAGTTGCCAAGGTTGGCAATAGCCTGGTGAAGAGCTTGGAATTGAGCATGGTATTCCTCTTGACGTTGCCGCTCACGGTACTCAAATTCTCAAAAAGTATCATCAAGACGGTGCTCATCTCAAATTGATTGTTGAATTCTTGGCGTTGCGCCCATAAGTTGTCGCGCGTGGCAAAGCCATGTGGTTGTTGAAATTGCTATATCCACTAGCTTCACTTGCCCTAGACATGGTGCACAAACACACTTGATAGATATGGTGAGATTGGTGGAATGGTAATTTCTACCTTGCCTCACCGGAGTCAATAATTGTAAAGATTGTTCTTGCCGAGAGCAAAGCGAATAGTGAGTACACAAGACACACACACAAAGGCCTATGGTGGTGGGTTAGAAAGGTGGATAGCAAATGGAACAATCAAAAGAAAAGGGTTTTTGTCAAAAGTGGGTAAAATCCAACAAAAACAGTCAAAGGAAAAGGTCAAAAAGGGTGACGAGAACCTACGACTATACACACACAGTGGAGATTAATGTGGCTAGCACGACTATGAAAAATGAGCAATGAACAAAATTGGACCTAACGAAGACTAGTGCTCGGTGTCGTGCCAACGCTAGGAGAGACCGTAGCCCGTTTGCAACAAGGTTGAGAAGCAACGGATTTGTACGCTTGCCTTGCTCTTGCTCGCACTCTTGCTTAGAAGCTTTGGACTCTCTTTAGCCATTGGTATGTTTCTTTGTTTCTTTTGCTCAGAAGCTTTTTTTTGGGTACTATGGAGTCAATTTTGTTATTGCCTCTATATCATGACTATGCAAGAGCAAGCGCACAATGCTTCGGCAAACATAAGAGGGCTACTCTCGATAGGTTGGGTAACACACACAGGAAGAAGGGGGGTTAACAACGGTGGTGCAAGTTATACCTTGTGGTGATGTTGTACTTGCAATCATTGGTGTAGGGATAGTTCGAGTTCCGCGGTGTCGATGTCGAGCACGAGGTGTTGTTGGCGTTGCGGAAGCTTGTTAGTTGATAGACACTCAGGCGAAACACAAACATACAAAGGAAATTAGTCGAAAAAGGAAGAGGGGTCAAAATTTTTGTTCAGGGTTGGAGACTCCGGTGTGTTGGGGCCAGAAACTCCGGTGTGGTCCGGAGACTCGGTGTGATGGCCGGAGACTCCGGTCTGGTTCCAGCATGACAAACAACTCGAGTTCGTGAGCGGAAATTCGGCCCTTTAACCCTCAAATCCAGAAAATTTCGACCAAATTGGGCTGAGAAATGGAGGGCAAAGGTAGACCAAATCCAAGGACAAGTTTCTAATGGAGCAAAACCACAATCAACTCACCAAATCAAGAGATCAATCCAAAAGCAATTTGGGGCTAATATTTTTGGTATTTTCGAATTTGTGGTGGATATGGTGAAACGAAGTCAAATCTGTGCCAACCAAAAGCTGCTGATACTAGTTGATAAGGTATCCCTTGTGGGATTGACCCTAGGGTGGCCCGATCTTCATGGATTTGAGGTGGGGAGTGAGGGGAAACTCGATGAACACGATGAATGCAACACAAACGCAAGGAGAAGATACAAACACATGCAAACACAACCCGGTTCGATTTGCTCCCGTTGGATCGAACAACCAATCCAATAGAGTCGTTGGTGAGAGACCGTTAGGTAGAATAACCAAAGGAGAGATCGGCAAGCGGATGATAGAATCCAAATCAAAGGAGAGAGTAGCAACCAAGTAGAATCCCAAAGGGGAGAGACCTAACACTACTATAATCCTTGATGAGGAGAGACCAAACACTTGAGGAGGGTCTTGACGACTTGGAGACGAACACCAAACTCTAAGGCCTTGTACAACTCATAGATTAACTATAGAGAGGGGTTCCCATCTAGGGTTAGGCACAAGCCTTCATTCATCATCAACTCTAGGGTTTCAAGGAGGGGTGGGGGCTTATATATAGGCCAGCCACGAGGTAAGGGTAAAACAGGCATAAACTGGAAGTTCTGGGCGTTACATGGGCCAGGCCCAACCCGAGGCGCGCATGCCCGATACATTCAGACCGGAGATTCCGGTGTAGAGGTCCGGAAACTTCGTTCTTGACCGGAGACTCCGGTCAATCTCCGGCGTCGTCTCCAAAGGGGCCTACTGACTGTCCTGGGCGCTGGTTTGGGGGTTGGTCCAGAGATGGGCCGGAGACTCCGGTGTGGTAGACCGGAGACTCCGGTCTGGCTTCAGCAGCTTCTTGTGTCTTCTCTTCGAGGCCTCTTGCTTGGGGATCTTGGTTTCTGGGGTCTTCTTGTCATCTCCTCTTGGTGTCATGGTCATGGGCCTGGTCATAGCATGGGCACTTGTCTCAAGTAGGATCCCATTCACATGATAACCAAAGGAGGGTGACATATGGAATGAGTTCACCTTTGAGGGTATGGTTGATGTAGCATGGTGTGGGCCAATGGTGAATGCCATGTGTTGGGTTGCATCACAAACTATGTGTTCCAGAATCGTCCGTGCGTTTGCTATTGTTGTAGGAATCACATGCCGGTGGTTTAATGGGTCACTTTGGACGAGAGAAGACTTTTCTCATGCTCGCTGATCACTTTTATTGGCCTAAGATGAGTCGTAATGTGGACAGATTTGTGAAGCGTTGCATTACTTGCAACAAGTCAAAATCAAAACTGAAGCCTCACGGTTTGTATACTCCTCTTCCTGCTCCTACTACACCATGGGAAGATATAAGCATGGATTTTGCGTTAGGACTACCTAGAACTAGGAGAGGACATGATTTAGTTTTTGTGGTAGTTTATCGATTTTCTAAGATGGCACATTTTATTGCCTGCCACAAAAGCAACGATGTGTCGCATGTTGCTAATCTGTTTTTCAGGGACATCGTCCGCTTACATGGAGTACCAAAGGCGATTGTTTCTGACCGTGATGTGAAGTTTATGAGTTATTTCTGGAAGACACTTTGGGGAAAACTGGGAACAAAGTTACTATTTAGCACCACTTGTCATCCCCAAACTAATGGTCAAACGGAGGTGATAAATTGCACACTTTCAACGTTGCTGCGATCAATGATCAAGAAGAACCTGCGTGTGTGGGAGGACTATTTGCCGCATGTGGAGTTTTCATATAACAGGGCAGTCCATTCAACAACGCAGCTTTGTCCGTTTGAGCTGGTCTATGGTTTTAAACCAATTACACCACTTGATTTGCTGCCCTTTCCACTTCAAGAGAGAGTCAACATGGAGGCATCCAAGAGGGCAGATTTTGTGAAGAAGACACATGAGAAGACAAAGGAAGCAATTGAGAAGAAGGGCAAGTACACCGCTGATAGTGTTAATAATAAGAGAAAGGAGGTGCTGTTCCAGCCAGGTGATATGGTATGGGTGCATTTTCGCAAAGACAAATTTCCACAACAGCGCAAGTCCAAGTTGCAGCCAAGAGGTGCTGGTCCATATAAAGTGCTTTCCAAGATAAATGATAATGCATACAAGATTGATCTTCCTATTGATGAGTTTGGTTTCAGTAATTCATTCAATATTGTTGATTTGACGCCATATGATGGAGAAGACCTTGGAGCGTCGAGGTCGACGCCTTTTGAAGGGGGGAGGATGATGAGGATATCTCTAGTCCTTTACCATTTTCTCCCAATGATGATGATGATGTTGCTGCACAAGACAAGTCCAATGAAATCAGAATTGGACCAATTACAAGGGCACGTGCAAAGCTACTAGGCCAATAGGTGAATTCACTCTTAATTGAATCTGATATTTTAATTGATGATAAATTTATACTACCTAAGTCTATGCATCTTTGTATGATCAGGTTTGTTGATAACACAAGCGTTGCACATGGAGAAGGAGAGTTGCAACAAGAAGAACAAGCACTGATTTCCAATATCAGCAAGTGCGTGAGGGAGGAGAGGGAGGCAGGCGCACTAGGAGACAATGAGGAAATCACGTATGATCAAGAGAGGGACGAGGAGCCCCAAGAAATACATGTTTGAGGTGTTCCACAATGTTTGGCCTGCGTGCCATTAGGCCGAATCCATCTATGGGTCGGTATGTATCAGTTCGAGTCAGTTTGGGCCAAGTTATGACTGTTTTTATGAGGGAGGAAGCCCCAGCCCTCATATATACCCAGCAGCTGTCGCAATTAGGGTTAGACCACATTTAGATTAAACCAATACTTGTTTCGTTGAACTGCTGCAAGCATTCATCTGAAATTATATGTTCCTCTTTGATTCGATCAGGAATATCTACCATACCTCCACTTTGATTTGATCTGGAGTTTGCTAATGAAAGTTTTCGTGTTTTCTGCTATTCCATTGGGAATTGGTAGAATGCAAACCGCTTCGTGGTCAGCGGCTACGTGCGCAAGTGTGTGAAGTTGTGAATACCATCTGGGTTGAGATCTGTTGCATTGGTAGCGGGGGGACAGCCGGTGATTCATAGCATCCCACAAGTTATCTCCATTATATCCACCATCAGCTATGACGTGCTCAACGAGAAGATCGGGCCACCCCTTATCACAAGCTTGATACTCTCTTTGTATTGGGAGACTATGTACCTTTATATTTTTCTTTTGTTTTTCCTCTTTTTTTAATTCTTCTCTCCCTTTCTATGCTACTAAGTTAACTTTTGTCTTTGCTTCCACACACTCACTTTCCAAGGACAAGTGCACAATTCTTAGGCAAACACAAAAGGAGTTGCTCTCATAGGATAGGTACACACAAAGGAAGATATGGCTACAAGGGTTGACACAAGTTATACCTTAGTTGTTGATGATGAGCTTGTGTCGATGGAGCGGGGATGAGTTTGGGGTCCGTGGTGTCGAAGAGAGAGGGCGATATTGCGGAAGCTATCTGTTAGTTGGTGACACGCACACGGAACACAAACAACAAGCGGACAAATCAGCCAATGCGGAATAAGAGGAAGAAGACAAAACTGGCTATTAGGGTCGGAGATTCTGGTCTGGGCCGGAGAATTTATGGGATATTTTCGAATTTATGGTGGGTAGAAGAAAAATTGAGGGAAAATTCATGATCAACCTTGCTCTTTCACGAATCCCGTGGAAATCGAGGGGAAGTGAGGGGGGAGGAGAGGGGTGAAATCCACGAACTCACACGCGAAGAACTCGATGAACACACACACGAAAACACGATACAAGCCGATAGCTCACGTCGGTGGCAACCGGTCCAACACAATCCCTAGGATCGGCGTTGGGCAAGACACTCTCCCACGACCAACAACGGGGTTGAGAGGCTTGATGAGATCTTGACTACTTGGAGATGAACACCGAACTCCAAGGACTTGTACAACTTGAACGCACGAGGCAAAATCCAAGAGGAGGGGGATAATTGGTGCTCCTTGTCACGGAGCATGAGACTAGCAATTTATAGATCTTCTAGGGGTGTCTTCAATTACAAATATCCAAGTCTAGGGTTTACAATAGAGGGGTGGGGTTATATATAGGCCAGCCACATAAACAGGGGTAATTTGGGGATAAAAATGGAAGTTGGGACGAATCTGGGGGTTACATGGGCCAGGACCAAAAGGCCTTAACATGACAGTTGTCGCGCAGGCCGGAGACTCCGGTGTAGGGTCCGGAGACTCCGTTCTAGGCTGGGGACTCCGATCAATCTCCAGACCCGTCTCCAGAGGGGCATATAGACTGTCCCCGGGTCGGTTCCTGGGGTCGGACGGGGGGTCGGTCCGGAGACTCCGGTGTAGGCCGGAGACTCCGGTGTCGACAGGAGACTCTAGTGTGGTGAGCTCCATCAGCGGGTTCTCCTGGTTTTTTTTCCTTGGTGGATTGGCGAGGTAAAGGTGCTTCATCGCAGAGGATACATAGTGTAGTTGCATGAAGTAGCAAGCCATCCAAAGGCATATCAAAGTCACACGAGGAAACGAGCGAGTTAACCTTAGCTTGTAGGAGCTTGGCTCGGGCGCGGGTCATTGGTCCACTTGGGGGATTAGGTGGTGTAGATGGAGGGGCGTCCGTAGGATGGGCTGCATCAAAAGATATCCAAAGCAACATCATTATGTGTGCAAACCAATCTGATAGGGCAAAGGTGTCCGATCTTTTGATGAGAAGGTGATAATCGATTTGGTGGAGTTCGGGCTTGACGATCCGACTACACGTGCGAGCACGAGCGCCAATGCAATCGCTAGGCCAATCTCCTGGAGGTTACCGATCCTGCGGGAACACGATCAGCCTGACCAGAGAGGGTCTTAATTCCTACCTGAAATCGAGAACAAGTAAGAACCAGTATTGCAATCAAGATATTGCGGATTAAGAGGAAAGCTTTATTGAAAAGGTGGGATCCTGTATAGGTGCGAAGTACAAGAGGCCTCTGCGACGCTTGAGCCTTGGCGAAGTTGCTACGATGGCTAACTTAATATCTAAACAAAATCCGACTCTAGGGTGACGGCTATGGGGAGTATTTAAGGAGGAAAAGGTGGGGTTTCGTCCAGCCATGGAAGTGGTGGCCGAATCCAACCCTAGAAGTCCTTTTCCCCTCAAATACGGACTCTAAAAAGTGGCTATTTAAAATCCTGCGAAAATTACATGGGCCTGGCCCAAAATAAAGGTGTCGTGGCACCATATTAAGCTATGGACGAATTCATGAAGTATTAATCTTGAATATTTCGTCCAAGCCTTCTTTCTTCATTATGGTGGCCTTAATGTTCTGAAATCTTCATCCGTGGCCTTCTCTTGGATCATCACATGCTTGCTGCCATCTCCATACATGGCCATGCTCCAATGCTTGTCCGTCTCATCCATGCTTGGTCCAGCATTCCTAAGAGTAAGAAATACATCTGATTTAGGCAGCATCATATTCTCATGTATGTGAGGAATAGTTCCAAGAAACGAAAGTACCTGATAGTTATGTTGTTTGGCACGGGATCTTGTGATGGGTCCTTGTATGTGTGTAGATGTAGGTACAACAGTTGTATCAATAGAAGGGATGTCCACATCATGCTCCCCTTCTTGAATTGAAGTCGTCCTCGACGCAATCTCATCTTCCTCACCAAAGTAAGGCTTCAAATCTACAATGTTAAACGTAGGACTAACCGTACCAAAGTCTGCAGGCAACTCAAGTTTATATGCATTATCATTTATTTTCTCTAACACCTTAAAGGGACCAGCAGCACGCGACATTAACTTAGACTTGCGTAAATCAGGAAAACGATCTTTACGCAAATGTAACCAAACAAGATCTCCAACATCAAACACAACTTTCTTTCTCCCTTTATCCCCAGCAAGTTTATACTTAGCATTCATGTGTTCAATGTTATCTTTAGTAGTCTTATGCAAGTTTAATATCATTTCAGCGCGTTGTATATCATCCAAATTATTTTGCACCGAAGAAGGTAAAGGCAATAAATCAATAGGTGCACGAGGAAACAAACCATACACAATCTCAAATGGGCACATATTTGTGGTAGAATGCAGCGAACTATTATAAGAAAATTCTATATGAGGTAAACACTCTTCCCACAATTTTAAGTTCTTCTTTAAAACATCCCGCAACATAGTAGACAAAGTTCTATTTACTACTTCAGTTTATCCATCAGTTTGGGGATGACATGTAGTACTAAACAGCAATTTAGTCCCCAACTTAGCCCATAAACATCTCCAAAAGTGGCTAAAAAATTTAGTATCACGATCAGAGACAATAGTATATGGCACACCATGCAAACGAACAATGTCATGAAAGAACAAATCAGCAATATGCGCAGCATCATCCATTTTATGACAAGGAATAAAGTGTGCCATCTTAGAAAACCGATCCTCAACAACAAAAATACTATCCCTCCCCTTCTGTGTTCGTGGCAATCCCAAAACAAAGTCCATAGAAATATCCTCCCAAGGAACAATAGGAATAGGAAGAGGCATATATAAACCATGTGGATTAAGGCGAGACTTAGCTTTTTGACAAATAGTGCAGCGTGCCACAAATCTCTCAACATCTCGACGCATACGTGGCCAAAAGAAGTGTGCAGCAAGAACATCATCCGTTTTCTTGACACCAAAGTGTCCCATCAATCCTCCTCCATGCGCCTCCTGTAATAACAAAAGACGAACAGAACTATCTGGAATGCATAGTTCGTTAGCACGGAACACAAATCCATCATTGAAGACGAACTTGTTCCATGTTCTACCATCTCTACAATTCTGCAACACATCTTTAAATTCAGCATCATGCACATATTGTTCCTTAATAGTTTCTAATCCAAATATTTTGAAGTCAAGTTGAGATAACAAAGTATAACGGCGCGACAAAGCATCAGCAATAATATTATCTTTACCCTTTTTGTGTTTGATAACATAAGGAAAAGACTCAATAAATTCAACCCACTTTGCATGATGACAATTCAACTTAGCTTGACTACAAATATGCTTCAAAGATTCATGATCAGAATGAATAACAAATTCTTTAGGCCATAGATAATGTTGCCAAGTTTCTAATGTCCGAACCAATGCATATAATTCTTTATGATAAGTAGAATAGTTCAGACTAGCCCCACTCAATTGCTCACTAAAATATGCAACATGTTTTCCCTCTTGTAATAACACCCCTCCCAAACCAATTCCACTAGCATCACATTCAAGCTCAAAAGTCTTAGTAAAATCAGGAAGTTGGAGTAAGGGAGCATGTGTTAGCTTATCTTTTAATATGACGAAGGCCTGTTGTTGTGCATTGCCCCAAACAAAGGGCACATCCTTCTTGGTAAGCCCATTCAGCGCCGCGGCAATTGATCCAAAGTCTTTGACAAAGCGCCTATAAAAACCAGCGAGGCCAAGAAAACTCCTTACTTGTGTGACCGTCTTGGGCTGCGGCCAATTCTCAACAGCTTCAATCTTGGCTAGATCCACTTCAATACCCTGTGATGTAACAACATATCCAAGAAACGCAACTCGATTGGTGCAAAAGGTGCACTTCTCAAGGTTACCAAACAAACGTGCATCACGTAAAGCATTGAAAACAACACGTAAATGGTCCAAATGATCATCTAAAGATTTTCTATAAATCAGAATATCATCAAAGTAGACTACCACAAAACGTCCAATGAAAGCACGTAAAACTTCGTTCATTAACCTCATGAAAGTGATGGGTGCATTAGTTAAACCAAACGGCATCACTAACCAATCATATAAACCGAACTTAGTTTTAAATGCTGTTTTCCATTCATCTCCTAATTTCATACGAATCTGGTGGTAACCACTATGCAAATCAACTTTAGAAAACATGGTAGAGCCACTCAATTCATTAAGCATGTCATCTAAACGTGGAATAGGATGACGATATTGAATAGTAATATTATTGATAGCTCTACAATCAGTACACATGCGCGAAGAACCATCTTTCTTAGGTACCAAAATAATAGGAACAGCACAGGGGCTAAGGGACTCACGAATATGATCTCTGTCGAGTAGTTCCTGAATTTGGCGTTGTATCTCCTTTGTCTCCTCTCGATTGGTTCTATATGGCGCGCGGTTGGGCAACGTAGCACCAGGAATTAGATCAATTTGGTGCTCAATTCCTCTAATAGGGGGTAGTCCTGGTGGCAGCTCAGCGGGAAAGACGTCCTCATATTCCTACAAAAGGTTAGCAATAGCGGGTGGCAAAGAAGGAGGCATATCCTCAAATGAAAACAAAACCTCTTTGCAAATAATTGCATAACATTGAGTATTGTTTACATCTAGTTCAGCAATATCAATTTTATTTGCAAGCATACATGAACTCTTCAAATGAATTTCAGTAGCATGGGTAGAATCAGATTTAGTGTTCTTTAGTGGTACAAACTCTGCAGCAACAATCTGATTCTCACTTTTATTTTTCTCCTCAGTTTTAGCTGTACTAGCTCTAGCAAGATCATCTTTTAAAATCTGTTCGGGAGTCATAGGTTTTAGACCAATTTTCTTTCCATCATGCATAAGAGAATAGTGATTAGTTTTGCCATTATGAACAGATTCTCTATCAAATTACCATTGTTTACCAAGTAACAAAGAACAATCTTGCATAGGTACAACATCACAATCAACAAAATCAGAATATGTACCAATAGTAAAATACATGCGTACCGTTCTTGTTACCTTGATCTTGCGAGAACTCTCAAACCATTGGATGTAATATGAATGTGTGCGTTGTCCTTATGGAAGTGCAAGCTTCTCTACCATGTCAACACTAGCCAAATTATTACAACTCCCTCCATCAATGATGATCCGTATAGCTCTTTCCTTGACAACACCACGTGTTTGGAACAGGTTGTGGCGTTGATCTTGCTCAGATTTGCTCAATTGCACACTCAACACACGTTGTGCAATTAAGCTCTTGTATTGATCAGCAGCTTCAGCTCCCATTACCTTTGTCTCTTCATCAGCATCAGAATTGTCTCCATCTTGAGCAGAAATAAGGGCTAATGTATCTTCATCAAAGTCACTCGCTGAATCGTATTGACCATCATCCTGCACCATCATCACACGTTGTGTTGTGCACTGTATCTCAATATGACCAAAACCCCAGCACTTGCAGCATTGTATATCCTTTGTCTTACCCGTGGAAGCCATAGAAGATGCACTATGAGCAGGAGCATTGGATGACGGTGGAGGAGCAGCTGGAAATCTTGTGGTGGCCTTGGATGTGGTAGTAGCTGGAGGCGAATCACGAGGAGGCGCTGATTGTCGGGATGTCCAAGTGGATGTGCGACCTACAGAATTATTAGTCCTCCTCCATGGTGTTTGGCGATCCTGCACTTCACGTTCAGCTTTGCAAGCAAGATGAAACAAACGAGTGATAGAATTATATTCCTTATAATCTAATATGTGCTGAATGTCCTTGTTTAATCCACCAAAGAAACGTGCAAGAATTTGTTCAGTAGATTCAACAAGACAACACCGAACCATCCCTGTTTGCAATTCCAGATAATACTCTTCTACAAAAATTTTCCCTTGCTCTAAACGTGTCAGATTCTGATAGGGCAAAGGTGTCCGATCTTTCGATGAGATGATGATAATCGATTTGGTGGAGTTCGGGCTTGACGATCCGACTACACGTGCGAGCACTAGCGCCAATTCAATCGCTAGACCAATCTCCTGGAGGTTACCGATCCTGCGGGAGCACGATCATCCTGACCAGCGAGGGTCTTAATTCCTACCTGAAATCGAGAACAAGTAAGAACCAATATTGCAATCAAGATATTGCGGATTAAGAGGAAAGCTTTATTAAAGAGGTGGGATCCTGAATAGGTGCGAAGTACAAGAGGCCTCTGCGACGCTCGAGCCTTGGCGAAGTTGCGACTATGGCTAACTTAATGTCTAAACAAAATCCGAGTCTAGGGGGACGGCTATGGGTAGTATTTAAGGACGAAAAGGTGGGGTTTCGACCAGCCATGGAAGTGGTGGCCGAATCCAACCGTAAAAGTCGTTTTCCTCTCCAATACGGACTCTAAAAAGTGGCTAATTAAAATCCTACGAAAATTACATGGGCCTGGCACAAAATAAAAGGTGTCGCAGCACCACATTAAGCTATAGACGAATTCGTAAAGTATTGATCTTGAATATTTCATCCAAGCCTTCTTTCTTCATTATGGTGGCCTCAAAGGTCAGAAATCTTCATCCGTGGCCTTCTCTTGGATCATCACATGCTTGCTGCCATCTCCATGCATGGCCATGCGCCAATGCTTGTCCCTCTCATCCATGCTTGGTCCATGATTCCTAAGAGTAAGAAATACATCTGATTTAGGCAGCATCATATTCTCATGTATGTGAGGAATAGTTCCAAGAAACGAAAGTACCTGATAGTTAAGTTGTTTGGCACGAGATCTTGTGATGGGTCCTTGTATGTGTGTTGCTGTAGGTAAAATGCTTCTATCAATAGAAGGGATGTCCACATCATGCTCCCCTTCTTGAATTGAAGTCGTCCTCGACGCAATCTCATCTTCCTCACCAAATTAAGGCTTCAAATCTGCAATGTTAAACATAGGACTAACCGTACCAAAGTCTGAAGGCAACTCAAGTTTATATGCATTATCATTTATTTTCTCTAACACCTTAAAGGGACCAGCAGCACGTGGCATTAACTTAGACTTGCGTAAATAAGGAAAACGATCTCTACGCAAATGTAACCAAACAAGATCGCCAACATCAAACACAACATGCTTTCTCCCTTTATCCCCAGCAAGTTTATACTTAGCATTCATGTGTTCAATGTTATCTTTAGTAGTCTTATGCAAGTTTAATATCATTTCAGCGCGTTGTGTAGCATCCAAATTATGTTGCACCGAAGAAGGTAAAGGCAATAAATCAATAGGTGCACGAGGAACAAAACCATACACAATCTCAAATGGGCATATCTTTGTGGTAGAATGCAGCGAACGATTATAAGCAAATTCTATATGAGGTAAACACTCTTCCCACAATTTTAAGTTCTTCTTTAAAATAGCCCGCAACATAGTAGATAAAGTTATATTTACTACTTCAGTTTGACCATCAGTTTGGGGATGACATGTAGTACTAAAGAGCAATTTAGTCCCCAATTTACCCCATAAACATCTCCAAAAGTGGCTAAAAAATTTAGTATCACGATCAGAGACAATAGTATTTGGCACACCATGCAAACGAACAATTTCACGAAAGAACAAATCAGCAATATTTGAGGATGCGAGGCGGACGAGAATAGGGTCTTGATGCCGAGCTTGGCCATGAGTGTATTCTAAAAGTATCTCATGAATTTGACGTCGCGGTCGGAGACGATTGTTCTTGGTACACCGTGTAGCCGAATTATTTCCCTGAAAAACAAATTTGCTACATGTGAAGCATCATCGTTCTTATGGCACGGAATGAAGTGTGCCATTTTGGAAAAGAGATCCACTACCACAAATATAGAATCATGTCCATGTTTAGATCTAGGCAATCCTAACACAAAGTCCATGCTAATGTCCGACCAAGGTGCATGAGGAATAGGCAATGGCATATAAAGACCAAACGGGTTAGACTTGGACTTAGCTTGGACACAAGTAGTGCATCGTTGGACGTGGCGCTCCATGTTGCGCTTCATCTTGGGCCAATAGTAGTGAGTGGAGAGCATGTCATATGTCTTGTCACGACCAAAGTGACCCATAAGTCCTCCACCATGGGACTCTTGAAGAAGCAAAATTTGGAGAGACGACTTCGGAATGCAAATCTTGTTTTGTTTGAAAAGAAAACCCATATGCAAATAGAAATCATTAACCCCTTTGTATATTGAACCCTTTGCAAAAATTGATCCAAAGAATGGGTCGAACGCGTACAAAGATTTGATGTCATCAAGACCCAAGACATTTACTTCGAGTCGCGTAAGGAGGTTTGTGTTTTTGCGAGACATTTTCTTTGCCCTTCTTGTACTTGACAATGTAAGTAAAATATTCCATGAACTCAACCCATTTGGCGTGCCTTTTACTCAAATTGGCTTGGCCCTTAAGATATTCAACGACTCATGGTCGGAATGGATGATAAATTCTTTGGGCCAAAGGTAGTGTTGCCACACTTGAAGGACACGAACCAATGCAAAAAGCTCTTTGTCATAAATTGGATAGTTAAGGCGTGCGCCATCAAGTTTCTCACTATGGTATGCAATAGGGCGCCAATTTTGCACAAGGACGCCTCCAATAACAATACCACTAGCGTCACATTCAATCTCAAAAGTTTTTGTGAAATCCGCTAACGCAAGTAGTGGTGCTTCGGTGAGTCTCTTTTTGAGCTCATCAAAAGCCTTTTGTTGTGCTTTGCCCCAAACGAATGTGACATTTTTCTTGGTCAATTCGTTGAGGGGACAAGCAATGGTAGAAAAGTCTTTCACAAAGCGACGGTCAAAGCCGCCCAACCCATGAAAACTACGAAGTTCACTAACATTGGTAGGGATGGGCCAATCTCGGATGTCCTTAACTTTTGAGACATCAACTTCAATGCCATTAGAAGACACAACAAATCCAAGGAAAATTAGTTTGTCTTTTGCAAAGGTACACTTGGGGAGATTAGCACATAGATTTTCATGAAGAAGGATTTGAAGGACCTCCTTAACATGTGTAACATGCTCCTTTAGTGACTAGTTATTGACAAGAATATCATCAAAGTAAACAACGACACTCTTGCCAATGAGAGATCTCAAAATATGGTTCATAAGGCGGATGAAGGTAGATGGGACATTAGATAAGCCAAAAGGCATAACCAACCATTCATAGAGACCAAGCTTGGTCTTGAAGGCGGTTTTCCACTCATCACCCTCGGCCATGCGTACTTGATGGTAACCGCTATGAAGATCAATTTTCGAAAATATAGTGGCTCCACACAAGTCATCAAGCATGTCATCAAGACGCGGTATAGGATGTCGATAAAGCACGGTGATAGCATTTATTGGACGGCAGTCCATGCATAACCGCAACGTATCATCCGTCTTTGGAACTGGAATCACGGGTACCACGCTTGGGCTAGTGCTTACTTGGATCAAACCTTTGGAGACGAGGTGGTTGATTTGTCGTTCTATGTCCTTCGTCTCTTCTAGGTTCGTGCGATACGTGGCGCGTCTTGGAAGTGGTGCGCCGGGTATGAGGTCAATGCGGTGCTCGATTCCGCGAAGAGGGGGTAGTCCATGAGGAAGATCTTCGGGGAATACATCTTGGAATTCCTGCAAAATAGCCATCAAATAAGGAGGAACATTTTTCAGTCATTAGTTCCTTGCGCTAGTCCCTTGCATATAAGGACATAGTGCAAGATGGATGGGTTGTTCCGCACTTCTCTCATCTCACTTTTGGTGGCAAGAAGAACACTCTTAGTTTTTCCACTCGAGTTTGGCTTGTGGCTCTCACTCACTATAGTGTGGTTCACTCGCTCACCGCTCTTCTCACAAGGTGGTTTTGTGCTTTGCGCCTTCGCTAAAGCCTTTGCATTGTCCGCAATTATTTGGCTAGGAGTCATTGGTTGCAAAACACAAGTCTTGTCAAGCCATTTGAAGGTATAAGTGTTGGTGTGACCATTATGCAAGGCACGCTTGTCATATTGCCATGGTCTACCGAGAAACATATGGCAAACCATCATTGGGACCACATCACACTCCACCGTGTCTTTGTATGGTCTAATTGAGAAGGTTACTGAAACAGTGTGCTTGATCTTGACGGACCCTTGGTCACTTAGCCATTGTATATGGTAGGGATGCTTGTGTGGGTGGAGGGTGAGGTTGAGCTTCTCACACAATTTCGTGCTTGCAAGATTATGGCAACTCCCTCCGTCAATGACAACTTTGATGGACTTCCCATTGATACATGCACTAGTTTGAAAGATGTTTGATCTTTAGTCTTCATTCTCATTGACTTGAGTAGTAACCCTTTGATATGGGGTGGCCCGATCTTCTCAGCAAGCACTTGTTGATGATGATGGTGGATGATAGATAACTAGCATGTAGCTATGAACTCTCCCGCTCGAACCCTGATGCCAATGCAACAGCTCTCGAACCCTGTGGGATATTCACAACACCACGCTCTTGAGCACGCAGTCGTCGACCACGAACGGTAGTTTGCAATCTACTAATTCCCAATGGAACAACAGATCACACTCAATTGCAGTAGTATAACTCGATCACAGGGTAATTCTAGAGGTTCTTGATAAGAAACAACTCCGAAATAGTTTTAACGTGATCTAACCCTTACTATGGGGACGTCCCATGGCTTATAAGGGCGGCTGGGGCGGCCAAAATCGCGAAACAAAACGTGTCTGATACAGTCAGATCCGTCTAGATCTGATGATAAATTTCAGGCCCAGACTTCCCGCCCTAAGTAGGGACGGATTATCCCCCCCCCGGATTATCCTCCCCTGGGGCGGATTATCCGCCCCCTTACTGAGCCTTGCGCCTGAAGTCCTTAGCAGAATTCCTGGAGCAGGGCCGGATTATCCGCCCTTGTGGGGGCCGGATTATCCGCCCCCTGGGGACGTGTAAGTACTCGTTGGAAAGCTCTCGGAGTGATCTTTCCAACAAGTACTTATTTGCTTGATTTGGAGTTCGTATGAAGAATCCACGTCCGTTTCAATTTCAGGGCTTCTGTCTGTCCGAACTGAACCTTCCTTCTTGATGATCTTCTCTTGCACCTTCCTCCCACTCCTCCATCGCGCATCCTTGGCGATCATCATGCTAGGCTCCTCTTGTAATCCTTCCTTCTCGTGTCACGCTTGTTTCCTCAATGAACCTGATCATACACAAGTGCATAGATTTAGGCAGTATAAAGTTCTCATTATCATAAACATCAGATTCATTTAGGAGTGAATTCACCTGTTGTTCAAGTAGCTTTGCACGAGCCCGTGTAATGGGTCCAATTATAATCTCATTGGACTGATCCTTCTTAGCATTGGCTGGAACATCTTCAGTAGTAATTGGGGCAGGTGTAAATATAGGGATCTCCTCATCATCTCCCCCCTTCAAAAGGCGTCGACCTCGACGCTCCAAGGTCTTCTCCATTATATGGTGACAAATCAGCAACGTTGAAACTGTTGCTAACTCCACCAAACTCAGCAATAGGAATATCAATCGAGTAGGAATTATCATTGATCTTGGCTAACACCTTGTAAGGACCAGCACCACGGGGCTTCAATTTGGATTGTCCATGCTTGGGGAACCTATCCTTGCGCAGATGCACCCATACCATGTCTCCAGGCTTGAACAAAACCTCCTTTCTTGCTTGATTCCTTGCAGCAGCAATGTTCTTGCCTTTCTTCTCAATAGCGTCTCGAGTCTTCTCATGAATTTTATTCACATATTCAGCACGTTTTGATGCCTCCATATCAACTCTCTCATGCAATGGTAGAGGCAACAAATCAAGTGGCGTCAATGGCTTGAATCCATACACCACCTCAAAAGGAAAAAGCTGAGTAGTAGAATGCACAACCCTGTTGTAAGCAAATTCTACATGTGGCAAACACTCTTCCCACTCCCGCAGATTCTTCTTGATCATAGTCCTCAATAACTGTGACAATGTTCTATTCACCACCTCCGTCTGACCATCTGTTTGGGGATGACAAGTAGTACTGAAAAGCAACTTTGTTCCAAGCTTCCCCCATAAGGTCTTCCAAAAGTAGCTCAGAACTTCACATCACGGTCAGAAACAATCGTCTTGGGTACTCCATGTAGTCTCACGATGTCCCTGAAAAACAGTTAGCAATATGCGACGCATCGTCGCTTTTGTGGCAGGCAATAAAATGAGTCATCTTAGAGAATCTATCCACTAACACAAATATAGAATCATGACCTCTCTGAGTTTTGGGTAAACCTAGCACAAAGTCCATGCTAATATATTCCCAAGGTGTAGTAGGTGCAGAGAGAGGTGTATACAAACCTTGAGGCTTCAACTTTGATTTGGACTTGTTGCATGTAATGCAGTGACTCACAAATCGATAGACATCACGCCTCATCTTGGGCCAATAAAAGTGATCAGCGAGCATGAGCAAAGTCTTCTCACGCCCAAAGTGACCCATCAAACCTCTAGCATGTGATTCCTGCACTAAAAACAAACGCAAAGATGATTCTGGAATGCATAGTTTGTTAGCTCTAAACAAATAGCCATCATGTATACGATACTTATCCCAAGCATGTTTCAAAGCACACAAACGATATGGTTCAGCAAAATCATGATCAGTTGTTGTAAGGTTCCCAACCTTTAATAAGGTAGAGATCCCTGTGTTTACAATGCTAGTCCCTGGATCAATAGCTAGCATCCACAGTTAAGATGTAATATCAAGAAACAAAGGTCATAACACAACTTTATAACCAGGAATAAAGTAATTTATTACATCTTACATAGCTCATTTGACTATCTCATTACAATGCAGCAGAATATAACAATAGCATGGGGTCCTTCATCTTCAAAGTTCCACATGCATACATGTTGGTTGTAGACTTGTAATCCTATTCAATAAACTTCACTAACATCAAACAAACCTGCAACATAACAAGTTATAGCCACAAGGGTCAATACATTTGAATTGTATTGGCAAGTGATACTATGGTAGTATAGTGGAGTCTATCATCTATATGCATTTGGCTAAGTGGAGCTTAGGCTTGCTTTGCTCAAAATAGATTTTCCTTATCATTTGAAAACACTAAGTTTTTGCTTGACAAAATCTTTCCCAAGGCATCTACCAATAGAAATTAGTGATCCTTCAACCCTTGTTTAATCACAAGTTTTTAACTTAGAAATTGGGATGAGGAGAATCTTGATAGCTTCCATGTCTTGATGCTCCAATTGTCCTTTGCCAGCGACATGGCTAAGTACTTAGATTTTGACACTCTGTAGAGGTGGTGCACTTTCCCCACAAGACTTGGTTTCACCAAGACAAGATCTTTCAGAAGCCTTCCCTTAGACCAGAATGGACGCATTCCAACCTATCATCCCCTACCACCATCTGTCCATTTGGCTAAGTTCTTGCAACCTATATGATCCAGGCAGAGCCCATAATTCCAAGTGGCTGCACTTTAAGCTTCTCAACATTTGACATCTCAAATCTCTTTGTTCCTGGATGGCCATCCACAAGTGAGATACACAAGGTAAACCATATAAATTGTCCTTGTGAACCACTCAACACAAACCATTCCTTCCATTCCACCCAGGTGATTCTTTCACTTAGTTGTTTTATTAAACAAAACACAAGTCCTCAGACTTAGAAATTTTTCCATAGCATGAATATATATTCCACCCTTGTTTTCTATTAGCTAAGCTAAGCATGATAGTAATAGGAATCTTAACTAAGGAAATTTCTACTAAGGTTTCATCTACTAGGATTTCCCATGGCATAGTTTACACTTAGCAAAATTCCATGCAACTCCTACTTAGAAATATCACTAATGCATGGTGAAAATAATGAGACAAAAGTATGAAGCATCACTTGCCTTTTTGGTAGAGAATATAAGTTCACTCCTTGTATTTTCAATGATCACACTCTTCAAATCACTACAACTTAATCAAGCAAGGCACAATTTCAATCTACCATTCAAGCAACATCACATAAAATAATAGAAACAAAACAATGCATGCGAGCATGCCAAACTTTGTTTTATTTACAAAAGTGGTTTATAATCGGTTATAAACATTCTAAAACACTTTATTGGTCATTTTATAAAGTGGCAAAACTATTTGCAAAATATTTTGTTTATAAACCATTTTTAAACCAAATCATTATTTTATGTGGTTGAAAATGCCTTTATCAAAGTAGCAATCTTTATAGGGTTTACCAAATATATTTTTAAGTCATAAAACTTGGTGTTTAGGGTCAGAGAGTTTAAAACAAAACATTTCCCAAAGGTTTTCTTCCAAAACCATTTTTAACAATTAAGCCATATTTTTATTTGGCTAGAAATGTTTTAATTCAAGGTTTTATTCTTTTGCTTCACCAAATACATTTTTGAAACAACAAATTGATTCCTATGGTCAGTAGGTTCAAAACAAACCATTTGCCAAAGATTTTATCCCCAAAATCATTTTAGAACAATTTTTATATTCTAAACATGCATATACAAGTTTCTGTAAAAACAAAAAATCTAACAGAAGATTTTTTCTAAGCAAAGTGCATGGTTGGATAGGGCTTGTATTTCTTATTCCATTGATATAAAATTTTCAAAATTTGGACATGTGGTTTGAAAGTTATGAATTTTTCAAATTGGAACAACACATAGATCATTTCTGGTTTTTAAAACAGACTCTGGGCCACGGGGCGTGATTTTATTCGTCTGTACCGCTTCGGTTGGATCGTGCGATGGCAGCCATTGGATTTAAGTGGGATCACACGGCTCAGAAGCAAGCGTACCCTTTCAGTTAAGTTTCTATCGCACACGTCGGATCTAGATCGAACGGTACACATGAGCTAGTCAAAGATGGGCGGCGCTGGCGGTGGCAGGTGGTGGCGGAGCGGTCAGACGACGATGGTGGCGACGTTACAGGAAGAGAGGGAGGAAGGGGATTGGCTCACCGAGATTGCCGTGACGTGGGGAAGCTCAACGTGGTCTTCGGGTAGCAGGGGGCGCATGGGGTCAATGAGAATCGCTCGTCGGAGTTAGGGGTGGCGCCAAGAGCTTCTGCTTGTCGACGGGGACGGGGCTTCGGTGCATGCCAGAGGGAGAGGAGAGTATGGTTAGATGCGCAAAGACGTGGCGAGGATGCGCGCGTGAAAGAGAAAGAGAGGGGCGGTCAGGTTCTTACCCGAGACTTCGCCGGAGAGGAAACAAACGGTGGCGGCGGTGGTTGTTGTCGTTGCCAAGGTTCTGGGGCGCACGGGGACGAACGGTAGGTACAGTGAGGTGCTCCGGAGGCTGGGGAAGATGCTCGTGTGCTCAAGGGGGCAGGGGGCGACACGGAGCTGCCGGAATTCCTCGCGGAACTCGTCGGAGCAGTGTGTGGTATCTGGACGAATTAGTGCAGCCCGATGGCGAGGAGGGCGTGGCGACGGAGGGGAAAGAGAGAGAGGACGCAGGTGAATAAGAGGGCATGGTCGCGGGGTGGAGTAACGCAGGCAATAAAGCGTATTCATGCCGGCTTCAACGGCCAGAAACGGCGAGGAGGAAAGAGGGGCGCGGTCAGCGGCGGGTGAGGAAGAAGGGAGCTGGCGGTGGAGTCGTCTCGTCAGCGTGAGGGGGAGAGGGGAAGTGGGTCCGGGCGTTCAGCGACTGAGTGGGTGAGTTCTGCGGTGAGAAACGTTTCGCTCGGGTTGAGAGGGAAGATGGGCTGCTGGGCCTAGTGGGCTCGCTGGCTGGTTCCATTTTTTTTGATCTGATTGTTTTTATTTTCCTCATTTGATTTTTCTGTTTTGATTTTGAATAAACAATTCAAACACTCATTTGAATTCAAACCTTAACCAAAATTTGTGTAGGTTTAAATACTAATTAGTAATATAATCTGAAGTCAATTTTGAATAAAACTTTATTCTTTTGGGGGTCTTTTAATTATTCAAATAAGCCCTTGTTTTAAATCAAATAGGATTTAATAATATTTTCAAACACCATTTAAATTCTTTAAACTTTCCAAATATTTTCAGTAGGTTTTTATTTGATTATTAGCGTGTCAAAATATTCATCTTGAATTATTTGGAAAGTATTTAATATGATTCTTAAATCATTTGAATTGGGTATTTGTTTTAATTCCAATAGAAATTAATATAGTTCTAATTCCCTAAATTTTATTTGGAAGTTTTATTTTATTTAAATTAATTAAACAATTTTTTTATACCACTTGGGTAAATTCCAAAATACTATTTTCTCATGAATTATATAATTATTCTTATTAGAGATTTGTCTTTATTCAAATAGAATTTGGTTCATGCCATTTTATTTTATTTGGAGAATTCCTTATCCATTATTTTATTTGGATTTGGATTATAAATCATTCCATTTGCTTATGGATTTGGCCAAGATTTGATTTGGTCTTTAAATATTCTTTATTTAATATTTCTTTCTTCATCTTATAAAATCCATATCTTTTTATTTAGAGATCCAAAATTGGTGATTCCAATTTGTAAAATCTTATTTAATGTTTATTTATATTTTTAAATATCTTTAGGATTATTTGATCACCATTTCGTATGGATTTATAGATAGGTTCTTTATTTTCTTTGGAATTTTAATTTCCTTATCTTATTAAATTCATAAGATTTTATTTATGGCTCCAAATTGAATGAAATAAATTTATATGGTTTTATAATATTTCCATTTGTCATTCTTGATCATTTTGAAATGTTTGTTTGACCAATTTTTATATGGATCAAATCCATATGCTTGGAGATAACTTAGAAATGATTTTATTCCATTAGGGTTTAGGGTTTGGATTTATTTTCCAAGTGTTTAAATTTCCAGATGCATTTTATGAAGAATGCATTTCACTTGATTTGAATTTAGCTGGATTCAAACTTTTAATTAAAGTTTGTTCAAGATGGGATTTTAAGTTATTTAGAAACAAAAAGTTTCTTTTCACCCTAAAATTCAACAATAATTTATTTTGTTTATTTATTTTTCACATTGCAAGATTTGGAAAATCTTGGGATGTGACAGGCTACCGCCCTTAAAATAAATCTCGTCCCAAGATTTGGCGAGGCTAGGGGTTACTAGTTGGCTCAAAGCATCTAGGGTACTACCACCCTTAAAAAATTTCCAACTAAATTACATCTTGGTTTGCTTGGGGTCTTGTTGAAACTTCTCTGGGCAAACATCTGCATAGTGTCCCTTGTTTCCACACTTGAAACATGTGACAAGGCTGAGATCCTTCATAGGCTTTATCTTGTGCTTCATCTTTTCTGGACAATTGCTTGCATAATGTCCTTGGTTACCACAATTGTAACATGTATAAGATTGAGTTCTTCACGTATCTTCTATGGACAAGTTGAGACATAATGGCCTAGCTCTTTCCAGTTGTTGCACCATACTTGGCTAATTTCCTTATACTTCTTCTTCTTTGGACATTCATTGGCATAGTGTCCCATTTCTTTGCAATGACCACATTGCACATGGCTTTTGTCCTTCTTTTTCTTGGGTTTCTCCAAATCTAGGAGTGCTTCTAGTTCATGTTCTTCATATGTTATCTCAAAGGTAGGAATGTTTCTTGGTCTCCTTGAACTTTTATTATTCCTTGGATAATACATATGTCTCCTCTTTGGTCCTTTAAATTGAGTCATATTGCATGGAGGTGCAAGCTGAGATTTTCCTTTGTCTTCATCCTTCTTGGTAGACTTGGCTCTCTCATGGTAGTCTGCAATCAGTTTTTGCACTCCACCTTGTTTCCTTTGTTGAAATATGGAATAGATGGGGCATTGAATATGGACATGATTATTTCCTTCACATAAGTAACAAGTATCTTGAGATGTGGGGCATTGATTAGTTGGATGTTTCTCTTCACAATTGGGGCATTGATCTTCATGCTCCTTGGAAGTGTGATCCTTGTCTCCACAAATATTGCAAGCTTGGGTTCCTTCTAGAATATCACCCTTGACATCCTTGTTGTCACAAACTCCTTGGGAAAGGTTGTCTCCTATGTTGATCATTTGAGTGGCCATACCTTGCAACAATTGGGATTGAATTTTCAAAATCCTTTGTATGGTTGGGTCTAACTCACTGGTGTTGGCTAAAAATTGAGATGTCACTTGGTTCAACTGGGTTTGGGTTACTATGAGTTCTCTCATGTTGTCCTCTTGGTTTTTGTTGTTTTTGTTGTTGTTGTTGTTGTTGTTGTTGTTGTCACCATCCTTGATGTTGGAGTTTCTTGGAGAAGTCATCTGTTTGGGTTGGATTGGGATTAGAATAGGAAAAATATTTCTAAGGGAATAATTCTAATCACACACATCACAACTCACACAAGCAAAGTGCAAGCAATCACAAACAAGCATTCCACTCAAACAACAAGTCTCAAGCATATTTTTAGGCAACCAAAAATATTTTTGCTACACCACATAAGTTGGTGGGTTTGACTTAAACTAAATATGGTGGTCCATCTATATGGTTCACTTGAGATCATTCTATCCTTCTTGGTTGATTATTCTTGAATGAGATCATGGTTTCCTTGGGGAAATTTCTTGTGTCTTGGTCACAAAACTTCAAAGGTGATGATGATTCCTTCTAAGTTGTTTCCTTAGTCTTCTAGTCTTGAGTAACATTTCTTGTCTCACTTGTAGTCGTTAGTGATATCCAAGGTTGAAGTCCTTGTTGAGAATAAGGTTGAAACCACTTGAAGATGTTGAAGTCATTAGAGTTGATGAAGTCCTTTGCTCATGGTGAAGTATTTGTCCATGGGGTAGGCTTTGTCCATCAAGTTTGAAATAGAAGAGATGTAGAATCAAAACCAAAATGGTTGAGGAAAGAGTTTACAAGATTGTTTGTAAATAAGTTTTGGAACAAATTCAAATCCTATTTTTCTAAGGGGTTTTGTCCAATCCTAGGGTTACAAATCCTACAGGCAACACAATTCTCTGATACCATCTGTACAGTTCCCAACCTTTAATAAGGTAGAGATCCCTGTGTTTACAATGCTACTCCCTGGATCAATAGCTAGCATCCACAGTTAAGATGTAATATCAAGAAACAAAGGTCATAACACAACTTTATAACCAGGAATAAAGTAATTTAGTACATCTTCCATAGCTCATCTGGCTATCTCATTACAATGCAGCAGAATATAACAATAGCATGGGGTCCTTCATCTTCAAAGTGCCACATGCAGACATGTTGGTTGTAGACTTGTAATCCTATTCAATAAACTTCACTAACATCAAACAAACCTGCAAAATAACAAGTTATAGCCACAAGGGTCAATACATTTGAATTGTATTGCCAATTGTCCTTTGCCAGCGACATGGCTAAGTACTTAGATTTTTACACTCTGTAGAGGTGGTGCACTTTCCCCACAAGACTTGGTTTCACCAAGACAAGATCTTTCAAAAGCCTTCCCTTAGACCAGAATGGACGCGTTCCAACCTATCATCCCCTACCACCAACTGTCCATTTGGCTAAGTTCTTGCAACCTATATGATCCAGGCAGAGCCCATAATGCCAAGTGCCTACACTTGAAGCTTCTCAACATTTGACATCTCAAATCTCTTTGTTCCTAGGTGGCCATCCACAAGTGAGATACACAAGGTAAACCATATAAATCGGCCTTGTGAACCACTCAACACAAACCATTCCTTCCATTCCACCCAGGTGATTCATTCACTTAGTTGTTTTATTAAACAAAACACAAGTGCTCAGACTTAGAAATTTTTCCATAGCATGAATATATATTCCACCCATGTTTTCTATTAGCTAAGCTAAGCATGATAGTAATAGGAATCTTAACTTAGGACATTTCTACTAAGGTTTCATCTACTAGGATTTCCCATGGCATAGTTTACACTTAGACAAATTCCATGCAAGTCCTACTTAGAAATATCACTAATGCATGGTGAAAATAAAGGGACAAAAGTATGAAGCATCACTTGCCTTTTTGGTAGAGAATATAAGTTCACTCCTTGTATTTGCAATGATCACACTCTTCAAATCACTACAACTCAATCAAGCAAGGCACAATGTCAATCTACCATTCAAGCAACATCACATGAAATAATAGAAACAAAACAATGCATGCAAGCATGCCAAACTTTGTTTTATTTACAAAAGTGGTTTATAATAGGTTATAAACATTCTAAAACACTTTATTGGTCATTTTATAAAGTGGCAAAACTATTTGCAAAAGATTTTCTTTATAAACCATTTTTAAACCAAATCATTATTTTATGTGGTTGAAAATACCTTTATCAAAGTAGCAATATTTATAGGGTTTACCAAATATATTTTTAAGTCATAAAACTTGGTGTTTAGGGTCAGAGAGTTTAAAACAAAACATTTCCCAAAGGTTTTCTTCCAAAATCATTTTTAACAATTAAACCATATTTTTATTTGGCTAGAAATGTTTTAATTCAAGGTTTTATTCTTTTGCTTCACCAAATACATTTTTGAAACCACAAATTGATTCCTATGGTTAGTAGGTTCAAAACAAACCATTTGCCAAAGATTTTATCCCCAGAATCATTTTAGAACAATTTTTATATTCTAAACATGGATACACAAGTTTCAGTAAAAACAAATAATTTAGCAGAAGCTTTTTACTAAACAGAGTGCATGGTTGGATAGGGCTTGTCTTGCTGATTCCATTGATATAAAATTTGCAAAATTTGGACGTGTGGTTTGAAAGTTATGAATTTTTCAAATTGGAACAACACATAGATCATTTCTGGTTTTTAAAACAGACTCTGGGCCACGTGGCGTGATTTTATTCGTCTGTACCGCTTTCAGTTAAGTTTCTATTGCACACGTCGGATCCAGATCGAACGGTACACATGAGCTAGTCAAAGATGGGCGGCGCTGGCGGTGGCAGGTGGTGGCGGAGCGGTCAGACGACGACGGTAGCGATGTTACATGAAGCGAGGGAGGAAGGGGATTGGATCACCGAGATCGCCGTGGCGTGGGGAAGCTCAACGTGTTCTTCGGGTAGCAGGGGGCGCACGGGGTCGATGAGAATCGCTTGCCGGAGTTAGGGGTGGCTCCAGGAGTTTCTGCTTGTCGACGGGGACGGGGCTTCGGTGCATGCCAGAGGGAGAGGTGTAACACCGCGGTTCTGAAAAGACCGAGGCTTCTATGTGAGATGCCAATCCCTAGATCGGTTCATTGGCCCACAATAGAATGAGATGAATAACATAGCAAAATATCCATGTATCATAAATAACGAAGATCCAGAGTACCATAATTACAATAAAAGCTTATCCCAAAGTTAGCTCAAATTATTCAGGTAAAAACATAAACAAAGTAAATCCTCCATTCTTCAAATTGCCCACAAGTGAACAAGTGCCAAGTGGAGTACCGTGGCCTATATCGATAACTCAGAATCGGAATAACCTGCAACATGAAACGTAGCAGCCCCGAAGGGTCAATACATGGAATGTATGGCAAGTAGAGCTAGTAATGGAGACAAAAGTACTAACATCTACATGCATATTTGGCAAGTGGAGCTGTGTCTGGCTTGCATTTGCAAATACCTTTGTCCTACTTTCATAAACATTTTTTGATTTTCTTTGAAAAGATCCCAATTAAGTTAACCCAACAATATTAAAAAAATTATGAAATTGGAATGAGCGAGAAACATGTCATGGAATCAATATCAAGCAACTCAGTTGTCCATTACCGGGGACACGGCTAATCGATTAGATTATACACCCTGCAGAGGTTAGTACACTTTACCCATGTGACTTGGCCAGCCCAGCTCGTACCATCACTCTCATTTTGGGTGGTGATAGGGAGAAGTCCAAGAAGAGACTGTTCGGGAAGTAGCACCCCAATCCCGACGCGCACCGGTCCAACCTACCAAAATTCTACATCTCTGGATACGCGGGTTCGGGTTACCACAACCTACTAAGTCCAACCAACCGCCCATTTCATTATTGGCACATGGTTGTACACGTAAGCTACCAAATAAAGAAGCCAATCAATTTCTCTCGATGCCTGGGTGCCTTTCCGCAATGAAACCACCAAAAATTGTCAAAACCATCACACCCAGGAGATTCATTGATTAAGTTGTTTTAGATTTTCACAAACCAATACTTTTAGAAGCAAGTCTCAATGATGTAACCCAGCCCTCGTACATCATAGCATGGCTAAGCACATCTACCAACGGTGGTTCATCTACAAGGAAGGTCCTACCACATAATAGGACATAGCATAGCGATAGTATCATCCTACACATGCATCTACAAAATACACGACAATGCAATGAAAATAGTAGGACGATATCATGAACAAAGTAGCATCTACTTGCCTTGGTTGTAGCGGTCGGAAGAACAATCCACACACGAGCAAGCGTTGCACTCGTCACAATCTACACGATACAATTGCAATCATAAACAAACAATCCACAAGCATATGCAACAAAGATGATGCATGAAGGTATGCAAGGCAAGTGAATTGGTGCTACAGCTGCACCACATAATCCTATTCAATAATACTACTGATTGCATGCATGGAAAATAGTTTTAGCGCAAGGAAAACTAATATGCAAAGTATAATACTCAAAACTAGAGCTGAAACTCAATTAATTCACTACCGGTAGTATACTGTTTGTAAAATCTTGGGAAAATTCTACCGCATAGGCTTTTCTATTTAGGAATAGTACCAACTGGAATTACTCAAAGAGGAATTATAAAACTCCCGGAGTAATTAAAACACTGCAGAAAGCCACTAGACAGTTTCTGCAGAAGTTTTCACTTTCAGCCTATCCTTTTAATTCACGATGAGATTCCCCTCGTTCCACTGAATCCAGGGACATATCATACGTGATTTTTGGAACTACGAATCTTTTTCTACGAATTAATTACTCCAAAAAGGACATTAACTCATTTGATTAAACTGTACGAAACCTTGCTGCAAAAGTGTGAAACAATGGTACAGAAAGATTTTACACGACTTAATGAATCTACACATGTTTTATTTGCAATTTTTGGTCCAGCGGTTTAATTTCTACGCAATTTACAAGTTTCTACCGAAATCCGCCAACTAAAACGATTAAAGTAATTACCACCAATCGCGGTTCATTGATCGTCAACGCTTGGCCCGATCGGCCTGATCGACGTCTGACTAGTCAACTCCTGGGTACTGACTGGTCAACGGCCGATCTGGACCGTTGATTTGAGATCTAATGGCGGCTGCAGACTCACCGGGAACGAACGGCGGCGATCTCGGGACGCTGGCGGCGATCGGCTCTGGCGACGGCGTTTTTTTCCTGTGCGGAAGGGGAAGGTTGATCAGCGCGCGGGTCAAGGCGGTCACGCAACGGCGGCACGGGACGGTGGCACGGCGCGCGAGGCGGCGGGGCAGGCGCAGCCCGCGCGAGGTGGCGCGAGCAGGCGGGCCTGGCCGCGGCGGAGGCGGGCGGTGGCGCGAGTGGCCCGGCGAGGCAAGACGCGCGCGGGCGGGGAAGAGAGGAGAGGAGAGAGAGTGGCGGCAGCGGCGGGTACTGCGGCGGCGCGGGTGGATCCCGAGGGGAGGCGGCGGCGGGGGGGACCAGGAGGCGGCGCGGCTCGGAGATCGAGGGCGCGGGGCGCGCGGGTCGAGGGGGGGGTGCGGGAATCGAGGCAGGGCGGCAGCGGCTGTGTGGGGCCTCTTAAGTGGGGCCCCCTCGTGGGGTCCTACGTGGTCACGGCGTGCGTTTTGAATCGGACACGAAAATCGGCCCGATTTTCTATCTTTTAATAAAACGGCCGTAACTTTTCCGTACGAGCTCCGAATCGAGCGATTCTTGCTCCTACACTTTTGTAAAATCGAGGGGAACAATCTAGGGTCAATGGTTGAGTGAAACCACTAGGCTAAAGGGGCGGACTACACTAGTCCTACTAATGCCTCCCGCAGGAGCCTCGTAGTAGAATAGAATAGGGTTTTGAAAATAGCATTTCGCAAATTCTTTTCAATCGATGTTTTTGCGTGGAAAAGTATGATGCGATGATATGAATGACATGCAGAACCAAATCTAAAATTTGGGATGTGACAAGACTAACCCCCTTAAGATGAATCTCGTCCTCGAGATTCGGCACGGCTAGTGAATAGGTGTGGGTAGTCCTCTCGGAGGTCATCCTCACGCTCCCAAGTGGCTTCCTCTTCACTCTGATGGCTCCACTGCACCTTGCAAAACCTGATCGTCTTCGTACGGGTAGTCCTCTCCGCTGTTTCCAGAATCTTGATCGGTTTCTCCTCATAGGTCAAATCATTCTCAAGCTGAACCTCCTCTAGCGGTACAGTGTCTCTCAATGGTGTATCCGCCATCTCCGGATGGCATTTCTTCAGCTGGGATACGTGGAACACATTGTGAACAGAGGACAGAGCCTCTAGCAACTCCAACTGATAGGCAACTTCTCCTTTGCGTGCTAAGACCCGATACGGTCCAATAAACCGAGGTGCCAGCTTACCCTTAATTCCAAATCTCTTGATTCCACAAAGTGGCGACACTCTGAGGTATGCTCTATCACCTATCTCATACACCACTTCCTTGCGCTTGGCGTCAGCGTAGCTCTTCTGTCTTGATTGTGCTACCTTCAGCCTGTCCCTAATCAAGGCGACCTTCTCCTCAGCATCCTTGATCAAATAAGGTCCAAACAACTGACGTTCTCCTACTCCATCCCATAGCAATGGTGTCCGGCACCATTTCCCATACCGTACATCAAACGGTGACGTCTTGATGCTGGTTTGATAGCTATTGTTGTAGGAAAACTCAGCATACGACAAATTCTCATCCCAACTAGAGCCATGAGCCAAGGCGCAAGCTCTCGGCATGTCCTCTAAAATCTGATTCACGCTCTCGGTCTGTCCGTCAGTCTGCTGGTGAAACGCTGTGCTAAACTCCAATCTAGTACCAAGTGACTCGTGTAGCTGGCGCCAGAAGTGTGAGCTGAATTGGGTGCATCTATCCGATACGATACTCTTGGGAACTCCGTGTAGGCACACAATTATGTCCATGTAAATCTTGGCCAACTTCGCACTTGTGTAAGTCGTCTTCACCGGTATAAAGTGGGCTACCTTGGTCAAATGGTCGACCACTACCCAAATGGAGTCATATCCTGACCTGGTCCTGGGCAATCCTGTGATAAAATCCATTCCCACTCTATCCCACTTCCAATCAGGCACGGGCAATGGCTGTAGCAATCCTGCTGGCTTCTGGTGTTCCACTTTCACTCGGCTACATACATCACATAGGGAAATATGCTCCGCGACGTCTCCCTTCATGTTGTTCCACCAGAATCTGTCCTTTAGGTCCATATACATCTTCGTATTGCCCGGATGTATGGAATACGACGAGTCATGAGCTTCCTGCAGAATCAACTTCCTCAACTCCGGATCGTTGGGGACGCACAAGCCATCTCCATACCACAAGGTTCCTTGCTCATCCTCGCGGAATTCCTTTGCTCGACCCTCCTTCATGTTTTCCCTTATTCATCTATCTCTTTGTCTCCCACTTGAGCCTTCCTGATTCTGTCCTGTAGCGTTGGTTGGACTTCCATTGTTGCCAAGTATCCTTCAGATACTACCTCCAGTCTAAGGTCCTTGAATTTCTCGCACAAATCCTCGGGAAATTCCCCAATTGTCAATCCGTTGGCATAGACCTTCCGGCTAAGAGCATCTGCTACTACATTGGCCTTTCCTGGGTGGTATTGCAGATTCATATCGTAATCCTTGATAAGTTCCAACCATATCCTTTGCCTCATGTTCAATTCTTTCTGTGTAAATATGTACTTCAGGCTCTTGTGGTCGGTGTACACATCACAGTGTTTTCCCATTAAGTAATGCCTCCATACCTTGAGCGCATGAACCACTGACGCTAACTCCAAGTCGTGTGTGGGGTAATTTCGCTCATGGTGCTTGAGTTGTCGCGAGGCATAAGACACTACTCTCCCATCTTGCATCAGCACACTCCCAAGTCCCTGTCGATAAGCATCACAGTACACTTGGAAATCCTTCTGATGGTTTGGTAAACACAAAACGGGCGCGGTCACTAGTCGACGCTTCAGTTCCTGAAAGCTGGCTTCACATACGTCTGACCATTCAAACTTCCTCTCCTTCTTCAGAAGTTCAGTCATTGGCTTAGCAATCTTGGAAAAGTTTTCAATGAACCTCCTGTAATATCCGGCAAGTCCTAGAAAGCTGCGAATCTCTCCCGCATTCTTGGGTGCTTCCCACTCGCCATCGCTCACTTTGCTTGGATCAATGACTCCTTCTCCCGACACTACGTGTCCAAGAAACCCAACGTGTTAAGCCGAATTCACACTTGCTGAATTTGGCATACATCGATGTTCCTCGCCTTCTCCATAATCAGTCGCAGATGTTTCTCATGCTCAGCATCATCCTTGGAATATATCAGTATGTCATCAATAAACACCACCACGAACTTGTCCAAATACTCCATAAATACCTTGTTCATCATGGTCATGAAGTATGCCGGGGCATTCGTTAGTCCAAAAGACATAACTGTATACTCATATAAACCATACCTAGTGGTGAAGGCGGTTTTTGGCACGTCCTCCTCCCGGATCTTCAATTGAAAGTAGCCTGATCGCAGGTCAATCTTGCTGAACACATTTGCTCCTTCCAGGTGATCAAACAAATCATTTATGTTCGGCAGAGGGTACTTGTTCTTGATGGTTACTTCATTCAGCGAGCGATAGTCCACTACTAATCTCTTGTCATTCTTTCTTCTCCACAAATGTAACAGGTGCACCCATGACGACGAACTAGGCTGAATGAATCCTTTTCCAGCTTCTCTTTCAACCTTCTTCAATTCCTTCACTCATCCACATCCATCTTATATGGTTTCTTTGCTATTGGTCCTGTTCCGGCATCGGTCGATAAAAACTCTACTTCCACGTCGGTGGCATCCTGGCAGCTCTTCCGAAACACGTCGGGTAATCCCTAATCACCGCAGATCCATGCTAACCCCTTAAGAGAATTCAACTTACACCTTCACGGTCGCATACCGACTTGAATCTAATTCTCTTACCATCCGGTTTTGAGTGAAACATTTCGTGCACAATCTATGTGTCCCTCATGCATAGACATCCAATCCATACCTAGAATAACGTCTAATCCCTGTGATTCCAACACTACTAGATGTGCAATGAAGTTGTGTGTTCCAATCCTCATAGTCAAGTCGCGGCATCCCGCGCTAGCTATCATATCTCCTCCAGGTGAACTCACTTTAATAGACCTTTTCATAGACTCAGTAGGTAGCTTATACTTATCCACAAATGCCCTTGATATGAATGAATGCGATGCACCAGTATCGAAAAGTATGAAAGTTGGGTGAGTGTTGATTGGGAACTTACCAATCACAAGGTCAGGCTCATCTGGGATCTCCTCCACATTCATGTGGTTCACTGTGGCCTTCTCATTGTTGGTTGGCTTCAGTCCTTTCCTCTCCGGACAGTTGTCAGCATAGTGTCCCTTCTGCTTACACTTGAAGCACGTCACTTCACTCAGATCCTTCTTCACAAAGCTGCGATCACGGTTGCGGTCATGTCCACCGTGTCCTCCAGAGTGGTGAGAGTGTCCTCCCTTGTGGCTGTGGTGGTTGCTCCTATGGTTGTCATGACGATGCCCATCGCCTCCATGGTGCTGGCGGTCATGGCCGCCATGGTCAGTTCCTCCATGCTTGGAGTATCCATCATATAAAGTGCGAGACTTGTGATGTGAACCAGAGTGGTGATTGTTACTCTTCCTCTTGCGGCTTTCCACCTGCTTGTGATTCCCTTCCAAGATCCTGGCCTTGTCCATAAGCTCCTGGAAAGTGGGGCAATAAACCACCAGTAGCTGTACTGAAAGCTCATCACTGAGGCCATCCAGGAATCTCTCCCTCCTTTTTGCATTAGTGTCAACATCCTCAGGTGCATAACGGGACAGGTTGTTGAACTCCTCAATGTACTCAGCCACAATGCGGTTGGTTTGGCGCAAGTTGCGGAACTCCTTCCTCTTCAGGCTCAGAACTCCTGAAGACACGTGGTTGGTCCTGAAACCTTCCTCAAACATTGCCCAAGTCACAGTATCCAGCGGGTGGGTGATCTAAAAAGTGTCCCACCAAGAAGCGGCTGGTCCCTCCAGTAGGTGAGCGGCAAACCTCACCTTCTCAGAATCCGTGCATCCAACAGTTACCAGATCCTTGTTGAATGAACGCAACCAGTCGAGAGATACCATTGGTTCCGCTGCAGTAGAGAACTTAGCTGGCCTTAACCTCAGAAATCTGGTGAGAGAATCTCCCTGAGGCTGATTGTTTCCATTGTTGTTGTTGTTCTGAGTTTCCATGAACTGAGTCATTACTTGGGTCAACTGTGCCTGAGCTTCCATGAACTGCTCCAACTCAGTGGGTTGACGGCGGGAAGGCATCTGCAGTTCAGCACAGGTAAGTTTAGAAAGAATCAACTACGACAATTGGATTCTACCCATGCATATGATCAATCAACAACAAACAATAGTAGACAATCACAAGCAAGCAACACATCAACAAACAAGCGATCCAGCAACATCCCAGGGGTTATCCTAGCAGTATATACCTACTTAAATAGTTTCACAAGAGTTGGCAATGGTTAACTAAATAGTTGATCAACCAAAAACCAAAAACAGCAATCTGCCAGAACAGTCCAGCAGCGTTCACGAATTTTTCCGCCTGACTTAAACTCGTCAGAAAATTTAGCTGATTTTTGCACATATAGTACAGAGAGTTTCGCATCAGCCCAACTGTTTTCAGATTTTTCCCAGTTACCAGAAAAATATGAAAAATCATACAGTACTGCTGTATCAGCAGAAAACTGCAGCGAAAATAACACATATGTTAACCAAACTTGCCATAACTCTTTCATAAAATTCGCACAAATAATTCCTGGGATATTGGAGTACACAAATAAGCAACTAATCCCTCTTAAACTAACACTAACTAAGATTCACATCGATCGAGACTAATCCTAACGAATTTGCCTAATGTGGACTAATTGGTGGACTTCTATCTACTCCTTGAAGAGGTTGCGGTAGGTCCTTGCACTAATGCGTTGGTGCTTCAGTTCGCGGTACAACCATGGCGGCGGAGTGTACACTTATCCTGAATCATCACTTGAGATCTTAAACTCCACCTCTTCTGGATCCTCTTCTTCTTCACTCTCAGCTGCAACTGCAACAGCTTCATCTCCTCCACCATCATCGTCTCCATCATCATCGTCTTCGTACTCATCATCATCATCGTTCCCACTGTCATCATCATCCCCATTGTTGCCATCATATCCATTGTCATCATCAGAGGGTGGATTCAGCTGTGCTTGGAGAGCGGCAATCTGGGCTGTCATAGCTTCAATAGTTTGATCCCTTTCTTGGACGGTCCCTTGCAACTGTTGTATGTTCTGGGTGTTCTCCTGCACAGTACCATGAAGATGAGCTATGGTTGCATCTCTGGCTATCAGGGCATTCTCCAGAACTCCCACAGCTTCATGCAAGGTGTCAATCTCCTGTCCTTGGACCACCATAACATTGCTAGCAAAATATGCAATCTCCTTTATCATCATCACTTTCTCAGCTAGAGCTCCATTCTCCCTTTCCATATCCTCTATGTGCCTCCGACGGGAAGGCATGTTGTTCCTGTTGCCCGGGTAACCACAATGTGCCCATCTTCATCACGCCTCCCATAGTCACGGTAGGGTGAATCTGCTGGCAGTAGGTGTCGAACATGATGGCACTGGCAAGACTGGGCTTCATGTATGGCCAAGTTGATTCCAAGTCTCCAGTTGCAGTATGTCTTGGTGTAGATCAGGTGCACAGGGTTTGGCAAGGCGGCATCCCTGAAGATGAAGGTGGTGATCTCCCATGCATCCTCACCATATCCATAGGTGTACAGCCTTCTTCCCTTGAACATGGGCAGTGGCAATCCCAATGACTGCGAGAGCTGTGCTAACTGTCTTGCAAAGGGCCTTGGCGACTCCATGGTGGCATACTCAGTCCTGACTTCTCCCATCTATCAATTAAAGAGGAAAGTGTGAGAATAGCATATGATAAGAATTTACGAGAGTGAAAGGCATAAGATGAAAGACAGAGTTAATATAGGCTTTAATAATTCTACGGCTTCCTAATCCGATCCTAGGTCACGATCCTACAGTCGACACACGGGCTCTGATACCATCTTGTAACACCGCGGTTCTGAAAAGACCGAGGCTTCTATGTGACATGCCAATCCCTGGATCGGTTCATTGTCCCACAATAGAATGAGATGAATAACATAGCAAAATATCCGTGTATCATAAATAACGAAGATCCAGAGTACCATTATTACAATAAAAGCTTAGCCCAAAGCTAGCTCAAATTATTCAGGTAACAACATAAACAAAGTAAATCCTCCATTCTTCAAATTGCCCAGAAGTGAACAAGTGCCGAGTGGAGTACCGTGGCCTATATCGATTACTCAGAATCGGAATAAACTGCAACATGAAACGTAGCATCCCCGAAGGGTCAATACATGGAATGTATGGCAAGTAGAGCTAGTAATGGAGACAATAGTACTAACATCTACATGCATATTTGGCAAGTGGAGTTGTGTCTGGCTTGCATTTGCAAATACCTTTGTCCTACTTTCATAAACAGTTTTTGATTTTTTTTGAAAAGATCCCAATTAAGTTAACCCAACAATATTAAAACAATTATGAAATTGGAATGAGCGAGAAACATGTCATGGAATCAATATCAAGCAACTCAGTTGTCCATAACCGGGGACACGGCTAATCGATTAGATTATACACCCTGCAGAGGTTAGTACACTTTACCCATGTGACTTGGCCAGCCCAGCTCATACCAACACTCTCATTTTGGGTGATGATAGGGACAAGTCCAAGAAGAGACTGTTCGGGAAGTAGCACCCCAATCCCGACGCGCACCGGTCCAACCTACCAAAATTCTACATCTCTGGATACGCGGGTTCGGGTTACCACAACCTACTAAGTCCAACCAACTGCCCATTTCATTATTGGCACATGGTTGTACACGTAAGCTACCAAATAAAGAAGCCAATCAATTTCTCTCGATGCCTGGGTGCCTTTCCGCAATGAAACCACCAAAAATTGTCAAAACCATCACACCCAGGAGATTCATTGATTAAGTTGTTTTAGATTTTCACAAACCAATACTTTTAGAAGCAAGTCTCAATGATGTAACCCAGCCCTCGTACATCATAGCATGGCTAAGCAAATCTACCAACGGTGGTTCATCTACAAGGAAGGTCCTACCACATAATAGGACATAGCATAGCGATAGTATCATCCTACACATGCATCTACAAAATACACGACAATGCAATAAAAATAGTAGGACGATATCATGAACAAAGTAGCATCTACTTGCCTTGGTTGTAGCGGTCGGAAGAACAATCCACACACGAGCAAGCGTTGCACTCGTCACAATCTACACGATACAATTGCAATCATAAACAAACAATCCACAAGCATATGCAACAAAGATGATGCATGAAGGTATGCAAGGCAAGTGAATTGGTGCTACAGCTGCACCACATAATCCTATTCAATAATACTACTGATTGCATGCATGGAAAATAGTTTTAGCGCAAGGAAAACTAATATGCAAAGTATAATACTGAAAACTAGAGATGGAACTCAATTAATTCACTAACGGTAGTATACTGTTTGTAAAATCTTGGGAAAATTCTACCGCATAGGCTTTTCTATTTAGGAACAGTACCAACTGGAATTACTCAAAAAGGAATTATAAAACTCCCCGAGTAATTAAAACACTGCAGAAAGCCACTAGACAGTTTCTGCAGAAGTTCTCACAGTAAGCCTATCCTTTTAATTCACGATGATATTTCCCTTGTTCCACTGAATCTAGGGACATGTCATATGCGATTTTTGGAGCTACGGATCTTTTTCTACGAATTAATTACTCCAAAAAGGCTATTAAATCATTTGATTAAACTGTACTAAACCTTGCTGCAAAAGTGTGAAATAATGGGACAGCAAGATTCTACACGACTTACTGAATCTACACATATTTTATTTGCAATTTTTGGCCCAGCGGTTTAATTTCTATGCAATTTACAAGTTTCTACCGAAATCCGCCAACTAAAACGATTAAAGTAATTACCCAGTCAACTGTGTCTGTTGACTGGTCAACGCGGCTGCTGACTGGGCGCTGACTGGGCGTCTGATTAGTCAACGCATGGGTACTGACTGGTCAACGGCCGATCTGGACCGTTGATCTGAGATCTAATGGCGGCTGCGGACTCACCGGGAACGAACGGCGGCGATCTCGGGATGGTGGCGGCGATCGGCTCCGGCGACGGCGTTTTTTTCCTGCGCGGAATGGGAAGGTTGGTCAGCGCGCGGGTCAAGGCGGACACGCAACGGCGGCGGGTACAGCGCGAGGCGGCGTGTGAGGCGCTGGGCAGCGCGAGGGTGCAGGCGCAGCAGCGGCAGCTATGAGGCGGCGGGCGGCAGGAAGGCGAGGTGGCGCGAGCGGGCGGGCGCTGGCGAGGCGGGCGGTGGCGCGAGTGGCCCGGGGCGGCGGCGGCGCACGGCAGGAGGCGGGCGGCGCGGGGAAGAGAGGAGAGGGAGAGAGAGGCCCGGGTCCAGGCGGCGCGGCTCGAGATCGAGGGCGCGTGGTCGAGGCGGGGGTGCGGGAGTCGAGGCAGGGCGGCAGTGGCTGTGTGGGGCCTCTTAAGTGGGGCCCCCTCGTGGGGTCCTACGCGGACACGGCGCGCGGTTTGAATCGGACATGGAAATCGGCCCGATTTTCTATCTTTTAATAAAACGGCCGTAACTTTTCCGTACGAGATCCGAATCGAGCGATTCTTGCTCCTACGCTTTTGTAAAATCGAGGGGAACAATCTAGGGTCAATGGTTGAGTGAAACCACTAGGCTACACGGGCGGACTACACTAGTCCTACTAATGCCTCCCGTAGGAGCCTCGTAGTAGAATAAAATAGGGTATTGAAAATAGCGTTTCGCAAATTCTTTTCAATCGATCGTTTTGCGTGGAAAAGTATGATGCGATGATATGAATGACATGCAAAACCAAATCTAAAATTTGGGATGTGACAAGAGGAGAGTATGGTTAGATGCGCAAAGACGTGGCGAGGATGCGCTCGTGAAAGAGAAAGAGAGGGGCAGTCAGGTTCTTACCCGAGACGTCGCCGGAGAGGAAACAGACGGTGGCGGCAGTGGTCGTTGTCGTTGCCGAGGTTCTGGGGCGTGCGGGGACGAACGGGAGGTACAGTGAGCTGCGCCAGAGGCTAGGGAAGATGCTCGTGTGCTCAAGGGGGCAGGGGGCGACGTGAAGCTGCCAGAATTCCTCGCGGAGCTCGTCGGAGCAGTGTGTGGTATCTGGACGAATTAGTGCAGCCCGATGGCGAGGAGGGCGTGGCGACAGAGGCGAAAGAGAGAGGACGCAGGCGAATAAGAGGGCATGGTCGCGGGGTGGAGTAACGCAGGCAATAAAGCGTATTAACGCCGGCTTCAACGGCCAGAAACGGCGAGGAGGAAAGAGGGGCGCGGTCAGCGGCGGTGAGGAAGAAGGGAGCTGGTGGTGGGGTCGTCTCGTCAGCGTGAGGGAGAGAGGGGGAGTGGGTCCGGGCGTTCAGCGACTGAGTGGGTGAGTTCTGCGGTGAGAAACATTTCGCTCGGGGTGAGAGGGAAGATGGACTGCTGGGCCTAGTGGGCTCGCTGGCTGGTTCATTTTTTTTTATCTGATTGTTTTCTTTTTCTCATTTGATTTTTCTGTTTTGATTTTGAATAAACAATTCAAACACTCATTTGAATTCAAACCTTAACCAAAATTTGTGTAGGTTTAAATACTAATTAGTAATATAATCTGAAGTCAATTTTTGAATAAAACTTTATTCTTTTTGGGGTCTTTTAATTATTCAAATAAGCCCTTGTTTTAAATCAAATAGGATTTAATAATATTTTCAAACACCATTTAAATTATTTAAACTTTCCAAATCTTTTCAGTAGGTTTTTATTTGATTATTAGGGTGTCAAAATATTCATCTTGAATTATTTGGAAAGTATTTAATATGATTCTTAAATCATTTGAATTGGGTATTTGTTTTAATTCCAATGGAAATTAATACAGTTTCAATTCCCTAAATTTTATTTGGAAGTTTTATTTTATTTAAATTAATTAAACAATTTTTTTATTCCACTTGGGTAAATTCCAAAATACTATTTTCTCATGAATTATATAATTATTCTTATTAGAGATTTGTCTTTATTCAAATAGAATTTGGTTCATGCCATTTTATTTTATTTGGAGAATTCCTTATCCATTATTTTATTTGGATTTGGATTATAAATCATTCCATTTGCTTATGGATTTGGCCAAGATTTGATTTGGTCTTTAAATATTCTTTATTTAATATTTCTTTCTTCATCTTATAAAATCCATATCTTTTTATTTAGAGATCCAAAATTGGTGATTCCAATTTGTAAAATCTTATTTAATGTTTATTTATATTTTTAAATATCTTCAGGATTATTTGCTCACTATTTGGTATGGATTTATAGATAGGTTCTTTATTTGCTTTGGAATTTTAATTTCCTTATATTATTAAATTCATAAGATTTTATTTATGGCTCCAAATTGAATGAAATAAATTTATATGGTTTTATAATATTTCCATTTGTCATTCTTGATCATTTTGAAATGTTTGTTTGACCAATTTTTATATGGATCAAATCCATAGGCTTGGAGATAACTTGGAAATGATTTTATTCCATTAGGGTTTAGGGTTTGGATTTATTTTCCAAGTGCTTAAATTTCCAGATGCATTTTATGAAGAATGCATTTCACTTGATTTGAATTTAGTTGGATTCAAACTTTTAATTAAAGTTTGTTCAAGATGGGATTTTAAGTTATTTAGAAACAAAAAGTTTCTTTTCACCCTAAAATTCAACAATAATTTATTTTGTTTATTTATTTTTCACATTACAAGATTTGGAAAATCTTGGGATGTGACAGTTGCATAAAGTGCAGAAATACTCTCTGATCTAGGAATTTTAACATCAAGATGTGTCAATAACATATTCTTCCTAGACAAAGCATCAGCAACCACATTTCTTTTCCTTTCTTATATTTTATAATGTAAGGAAATGATTCAATAAACTCAACCCGGTTAGCTAAGAGTCTATGCACGTTTGATTGAGCTTTAAGATACTTAGATGCTTCATGATCAGAATGTATGATAAATTCTTTTGGCCACAAATAATGTTGCCAAACCTCAAGAACTCTAACAAGTGCATACAATTATTTATCATAAACAGGATAATTTAGTCTAGCACCAGCAAGTTTCTCAGAAAAGTATGCTATTGGACGACCCTCTTGCATCAAAACGCCACCAATTCCTATACCACTAGCATCACATTCAACTTCAAATTGCTTTGAAAAATCAGGTGATGCAAGCAAAGGTGCAGTAGTAAGCAAACGTTTTAATGTATCAAATGCAATATCTTGGGATGCGCCCCATACAAATGGCACACCTTTCTTAGTGAATTCATTCAATGGTGCAGCAATAGTGCTAAAATCCTTCACAAAGCGCCTATAGAAACCAGCTAAACCATGGAAACTATGCACTTGACTCACATTCATGGGAATATGCCAATTTTGAATTGCTTCAATTTTAGATTGATCTACTTCTACCCCATGCTTAGATACAACATATCCCAGAAATATGACCTTATCTTTTCCAAATGTGCACTTCTCAAGATTAGCATAGAATTAATTATCATGCAACACTTGCAAAACTTGTCTAATATGATCAGAGTGTTCAGATTCATTGCGGCTGTATATGAGTATATCATCGAAATAAACAACCACAAAACGGCTAATATATTCTCTCAAAACATGATTCATTAATCTCATGAATGTACTAGGTGCATTAGTAAGACCAAAAGGCATAACTAACCATTCATACAAACCAAATTTTGTTTTGAAAGCAGTTTTCCATTCATACCCTTCTTTCATCCTAATTTGATGGTATCCACTACGCAAATCAATTTTAGAGAAAATAGCAGCACCACTCAATTCATCTAACATATCCTCTAAGCGTGGAATAGGATGACGATATCGAATAGTGATGTTATTAATAGCTCTACAATCTACACACATGCGCCATGTACCATCTTTCTTAGCTACTAAAATAACAGGAACAACACAAGGGCTAAGAGAAACACGAATGTACCCTTTGTCGAGCAACACTTTTACTTGTTTCTGTATCTCCTTAGTTTCTTCGGGGTTGGTTCGGTATGGTGCCCGGTTTGGTAATGTAGCGCCAGGGATCAAATCTATTTGATGCTCAATGCCACGCAATGGAGGCAATCCAGCTGGCACATCTTCTGGAAACACATCACCAAAATCCTGCAAAACAGTAGATACACCAAGAGAAATAGGGGTCATGTCGTTAGAAACCAAAACCTCGCCCTTATACATGAGCACAAGTGGCATGGCTGTAGGATCCTCACTAAATTCTCTCATATCCTCTTTGGTGTCTAGTATGACTAGATTAGGCACTCTCTCACTTTTCGTTATATCATTCTTTTGGGGCTCATTTACAACACTCACAGTTTCAACACTCTCTCTCCTAGGTGAATCTTGCAAGTTCACTTCAATCTTCTGACGAGATTCATTCACAATCTGATGTGGTGTCATAGGCTGCAAATTGATTTTCTTGCCCTTGAACTCCAAATGATATGTATTAGCTCGGCCATTGTGTTGCACATGGCGATCATAAAGCCAAGGCCGACCCAATAGTAAATGGCACATGGTCATAGGAACCACATCAAAATCAATAGAATCCTTGTATGGCCCTATTTCAAAGTTCACACGTACCATATGGTTTACCTTCATATCACCACTGTCACTCAACCATTGTATGTATTATGGCTTGGGATGAGGTAAATATTTCAAATTCAGCTTGGCACACAACTCCTTGCTTGCAAGATTTCTGCAGCTACCTCCATTAATGATTACTTTGCAAGCTTTGTTTGGGCCAACTAGAGCTTTTGTTTGGAACAAGTTGCAGCGCTGAGAGTCAACAACGGTCTGCACACTAAGGATACGTGGAGAGACCATTATGGTAGGCGCATGCTCAGGAAAGGCATCCATACCTTCCTCCTCATAATCAGCGCCATGATCATCAGGATCAACATCATCTCCACTCTCATACTCTCCTTGATCATTAACAAACATCACCTTGCGGTTTGGACAATCTCGCTTGAAATGTCCCCTTCCTCCACAAGTATGGCACTCCACATCACGAGTACGAGCTGTTGACATATTGGAACCCGTGGCAGGAGCAACAGGTTTCCTAGCTTGAGAACCATAGGATGACTGAGGTGTTGGCTTGGAAGATGGTGTAGTAGTATGGCCAGCAGCCGCATTAGGTGTAGAAACTTGTGGCAGTGGTGTAGACCTTGCTGAAAAGCGGCCTGTGGAAGGGTATTTTTCACGCGCCTTTGCCTCTTCAGCAAGTTGTGATTCAGCCTCCCTTGCATGATGCAACAATTCATTCATAGTCTCATACCTATGATGACGAACAATGCTCTTGATTGGTAGCTTCAAATTATTGAGAAATCGTTGCATGGTCATCTCAAGAGATTCACGAACTCTAGCATGCTGCATAAGCATCTCCATCTCCATGTAGTACTCATCAACCGACATGGCTCCCTGTCTCAAGTTTGTCAACTTATCAAAAACTGAGCGCATGTAGTTGGTGGGTACAAAGCGTTCCTTCATGACACGCTTCATCTCTCGCCAAGTCATCACCGGAAGGTCATTGTCATCCCTTCTATTCTGCACAAGGGCATCCCACCAACGCAAAGCATAACCATCAAATTCTAACGCTGCCAGCTTGACCTTCTTTTCTTCAGTGTACTCATACAAGCGCCAGAGCTTCTCAATCTTCAACTCCCATGTGAGGTAATCTTCAGGATCAATGGAGCCATCAAACTTGGGAATTGAAAACTTGGGCTTGCCCAATCCATCATCAACCGGTTGGTGAGGTATACGCTGAGCACGCCCAATTGGAGCAAAGCCACGTCCATGAACAGGTTGAGGAGTACGGCCACGGCCAACTTGTGGTTGTTGACCATCCCCTGCATTACTTGCTTCTTCATCATCATGGGCATCATCATATTGCTGCCTTTGTCCAATTGCTATTGTGAGAGCATCAAGAGAACGTTGCAAATCTATGACATTGTTGTTGATAGCTGTTACTTGTGTTTGTATGGTAGCGACTGCCTCAACATTTGCTCCCAAAGTCACTTGCACGTCCTGAATACACGTGTATGGTAGCGACTGCCTCAACGTTTGTATGGCATCTGTTGTATGGTTGAACACATGTGTCAAATGGGACTTCAATGCTTCATATTCCCGCCATGACAAGCTCGTCGTCCTTGTTTTTCTGTGACACAACATCATCACTAGTAGACATGATTAGTAGGTTCGTGCAAAAAGCAAAATCGATATGGTGGAACACTCACAACTCACTCCAACTGACAAGAAAGTAGATCTTACCGTTCCAAAGTGAATAGAGATGCTTTACCAATTCGAAATCAACAACTAATGCACTGATGTGATGAAATGAATATCAAGGGTATGGAGAACGATCGCAGGGCACACAGGTTATTTATGGTAGAGCTGTAGGTATGGTATCCTAACTACACCGCAAACAAGTCCTAGTGCTGATCGTTATGATAACCCAAGAAACACACACAGTGGAGATAAGCGTGGCAAAGCAACTTAGGAATAGGAATATTGCAATGCACAAGAGAGACGCTAGTAATAGCTCAAAATAAACAGGCACAAGATTGCTCAATCTACAAGTGCTATGATCAACTAGGCCTCCAATAAAGCACACTTTGATATCTCTTTTTGTCACGCTTGTAGCTCTATTCGCTCTTTTTTTTTTTGATACTGAATCTCTTTTTCTTTTCTGTTTTTTTTGTTTTTTACTATATGACTCAATGCAAAACGAATGCAAACTAGGAGGGGCCGGATAATCCGGTTTGTCGGGGGCCGGATAATCCGTTTTGGCGAGGCGAAAATTTTGCACTTTCAAAACCCTAATGAGCAGCCTGTCAGAGAAAAGCAACTAGTCTCGTGGGTACGTTCCTAGGAACAGATGCAGTAGATAGGCTGTAGCTAGGTTTGAAACACAAAGGTACGCTATGTGGACTCCGAAAAGTAGATGGAAACTTGCGGAAAATGGTGATGGTGGACTCGGCGGAAAACAAGATCAAAACCCTAAACTTAAACACAAACGAAAACTAGACTCCTATGAGAAAAACCTGCAGATCGGATCTACGAGAAGACACGACCAGCAACTAAAACTTGAAAAATGATGCAATTTAGGCTAGGGCAAATCTTTTTGTATGGCTTTTTCTGTATAGGACGAAAACAAGAACTAATCTATGGATGGATTTGTGGATGCTCATCGAGTAAATGAGGAAATATGATACCAAGATGATATGGGGTGGACCGATCTTCTCAGCAAGCACTTGTCGATGATGATGGTGGATGATAGATAAATAGCATGTAGCTATGAACTCTCCCGCTCGAACCCTGATGCCAATGCAACAGCTCTCGAACCCTTTGGGATATTCACAACACCACGCTCTTGCGCACGCAGCCGTCGACCACGAACGGTAGTTTACAATCTACTAATTCCCAATGGAACAACAGATCACACTCAATTGCAGTAGTATAACTCGATCACAGGGTAATTCCAGAGGTTCTTGATAAGAAATTACTCTAAAATAGTTTTAACGTGGTCTAACCCTAACTATGGGGACGTCCCAGGGCTTATAAGGGCGGCTGGGGTGGCCAAAATCGCGAAACAAAATGTGTTTGATACAGTCAGATCCGTCCAGATCTGATGATAACTTTTAGGGCCGGACTTTCCGCCCTAAGTAGGGGCGGATTATCCTCCCCTGGGGCGGATTATCCGCCCCCTTACTGAGCCTTGCGCCTGAAGTCCTTAGCAGAATTCCTGGAGCAGGGCCGGATTATCCGCCCCCTGGGGACGTGTAAGTACTCATTGGAAAGCTCTCGGAGTGATCTTTCCAACAAGTACTTATTTGCTTGATTTGGAGTTCGTATGAAGAATCCACGTCCATTTCAATTTCAGGGCTTCTGTCTGTTCGAACTGAACCTTCCTTCTTGATGATCTTCTCTTGCGCCTTCCTCCCGCTCCGCCCTCACGCATCCTTGGCGATCATCAAGCTAGGATCCTCTTGTAACCGTTCTCCTTCTCGTGTCAAGCTTGTTTCCTCAACGAACCTGATCATACACAAGTGCATAGATTTAGGCAGTATAAAGTTCTCATTATCATAAACATCAGATTCATTTAGGAGTGAATTCACCTCTTGTTCAAGTAGATTTGCATGAGCCCGTGTAATGGGTCCAATTCTAATCTCATTGGACGGATCCTTCTTAGCATTGGCTGGAACATCTTTAGTAGTAATTGGGGCAGGTGTAAATATAGGGATGTCCTCATCACCCTTGTGACCACAAGCAATGGACTTGCATCATGCTCACACACAAGTAGCTCTTGGTCATCTTCCAAATGTTGCCTAGCCAATGTTTCCTTGACCCTTGCATCAAACTCATCTTCACTCAAGTATTCTTCATCTCCATTGCCGTCGATGAACAAAACTTTCTTGTTTCCACATGTGTCCGACTTGTGTCATTTGCCTCCACACTTGTAGCATTCACCATTGAATGGTTGATCATCCTTTGTGTATTTTCCACTTGGGGGCGGTTTTCCTTGAGGAAGTGTTGGCTTGAAAGGAAGCTTGGTGGTACTTGATGAGCTTCCACTTGGAGTTGTTGTAGTGGTTGATGCTTGCTTGTAGGCGAAGTGCGTCTTTGGCTTGTTGTACTTGATGTCCTTTTGCACTTGGCTTTTGGCTTTTGATGCTATGTGTACAAGCTCAACCATGTTGTTGTTCTTTTGGAACTCGGTGATGCGCTTGATTGGATTGTTCAAGCCATTGAGGAAACGTGCCATTGTTTGTTCATCCCGCTCTTCAATGTTGGCACGTATCATGTTGAGCTCCGTTTGCTTGAAGTACTCTTCCACGGTCTTTGCCCCTTGACTAAGTGTTTGAAGCTTGTTGAAAATGTCACGTGTGTAGTGCGAAGGAACAAAGCGGGATCTCATATGAGCCTTTATATCTTGCTAAGTTGTGATTGGAGGCTCCTCTTTTGCTTCACGAGTGAGTTAGACTTGTTCCCACCAAAGGTTGGCATAATCATCAAACTCGAGGGATGCCATGGCCATCATCTTCTCATTGCTATAATTGTGCATGCGGAAGATCTTGTCAACCTTGATTTCCCATGAGAGATATTCTTTGGGTTCATTAGAACAGGTGAACTTGGGGATGGTGAATTTGAGCTTGCCGAAAGTTTATTCTTCATTGCGGTTCCAGTATCGGCGGTTGCCATGATTTTGGCGGCCATCTTCATCATCCGAGCTCTCATGTCTTGCTTGGTGATGGTTGCGGTGCCCTTGCGGTTGTTGAGGTGCCGCGTTTGGTGGTGGAACTTGATTTTGATGATGAGCTTGGGGAGCTTGCTCGTGTTGTTGGCGCGGTTGAGGAGGAGGACCAGGTTGTTGGTCCTCACGACGAGCTTGGGGAGATTGCGCTTGTTCTTGTCATGGTTGATGACGATGAGCATTGTCTTGCGCCATGTGGCGAGGAGGACGACGAACCGCATGCGCAATGGGCTTCTCCCTTTCTTCTTGATGTGGAGGAGGCTCGTCATGATGATCATGTTGTCGACGTTGACGTTCATGTCGATGATGACTCCTTGGTGGGTCTTCGAGTGCTTCACGCCGACGGCGATCTTGTTCGTCCACTTCGGATGCTTCACTTGTTGTTGAAGGGACATGTCGTTGGCGATGGGCTTGGTGGTCCACGTGAGGTTGATCTTGTTGAATCACGAGTGCCCTTGGTTGTGGACGGTTCTCTTCAAGTCTTGGAGGTCTTGCGGAGAGGTCACCATCATAGCTTGAAGTCGCAGCGTGTCGCGGAGATGGTACCGCTTGCGAAGAGCTCATGGACTGAAGGACGGGTCCATCTTGGTGTCTTGAAGCGAGATCGTGGCCTTGCTAGCCCATCAATGAGGCATTGAAGCTTCTCATCCGTTGTGGCAAGGGCGCGACCAAGAGCTTCATTTTGATGTCCGAGGTTATGTTGCATAGCATGCATTTGTCCTCGGACCTCCTCGAAGCGGTTGTCGATGCTCTTAAACTCCACTCGGGTTTCACTAAATTGTTCATCTTGGCGCCGCTCAAGGGCGTCACAACAATAGTTGAATTCTCCACGGATCTTCCAATGATCCCACCTAGTCATGTATTGTGCGTCTTCCTCTTAAGGTGGCGTTGGTTGGGACGACTGGCCATTCCTGTCCATGATGCAAAGCCACAAGGATTGTATATGGAGGATAAACGTGGAGAGTTAGCCTTTTTACCTCACCTTGGAGATTGTATCAAACCAATTGCCACACAAGAGAGCTAAGACCTTGCAAAGTGAAATCGCAAAGAGACTCACACACAAGGAACTACACACTCAAAAGCTTTTGGTGGAAAGGAGTGTGGAAAGCCAAATAACCAACCAAACAAAAAGGATAGTCAAAAGTGGATAAGGTCCAACAAAACTCAAGTCAAAAGGAAATGGTCAACTCAAAAGGTGACAAGAACCTATGACCACACACACGCGTGGAGAAAAATGGGGATAGCACGACTATGTAAGTGAGCACAAAAGGGCCTAACGAAGACTACGCTAGGTTGTCGTGCCAACTCAAGGAGAGACCACAACTCGTTTGCCAAAACAGGTTAAGCAATGGATTTGTGCACTTGACTTGGCGCGCTTTTTCCTCTCTCTTTTGCTTACAAGATTGATACTCTCTTTGTATTGGGAGACTATGTATATTTCTATTTTTCTTTTTCTTCTTTTTTTTCTTTTTCTTTTTCTCCCTTTCTATGCTACTATGTTAACTTTTGTATTTGCCCTCACACTCTCACTTTCCAATGGCAAGTGCACAATGCTTAGACAAACACAAAATGATTTGCTCTCATAGGATAGGTACACACAAAGGAAGATATGGCTACAAGGGTTGACACAAGTTATACCTTAGTTGTTGATGATGATCTTGTGTCGGTGGAGCGGGGAAGGGTTTGGGGTCCGTGGTGTCGAAGAGCGCGGGCGATGTTGTGGAAGCTATCTGTTAGTTGGTGACACGCGCACGGAACACAAACAACAAGCAGACAGATTAGCCAATGCGGACAAGAGGAAAAGTCAAAACTGGCGTCCAGGGCCGGAGACTCCGGTCTCGGACGAAGACTCTGGTGTAGGACGGGGACTCCGGTGTGGGAAATCAGCTCGTATTCTTGAGAGGAAATTCACGCCTAGAGTCCTCAAATCCGCGAAAATTGGGCCAAAATTGGGCTGGGAAACACAGGCAAAAGCCGGACCAACACCTTAGACAAGATTTGGTCGGATCAAAACCACAAATAACGCTCCAAAACGATAGATCGATCCAAAGACAAATTGGGGTTATTTTTGGGAAATTTTCGAATTTATGGTGGATAGAAGAAAAATTTAGGGGAAATTCGTGATCAACCTTTCTCTTGATACCAATATGTTAGGGGTGACCCCCTTGGGGTGGCCCGATCTTTCACGAATTCCGTGGGAATCGAGGGGAAGCGGTGGAAGGGGGAAGGGGATGAAATCCACGAACACACCCGCGAAGAACTCGATGAACACACACACACGAAAACACGATACAAGCCGATAGCTCACGCTGGTGGCAACCGGTCCAACACAATCCCTAGGATCGGCGTTGGGCAAGACACTCTCCCACGGTCAACAATGGGGGTGAGAGGCTTGATGAGATCTTGACTACTTGGGCACGAGACACCGATGTCCCAAGGACTTGTACAACTTGAACGCACTAGGCAAAATCCAAGAGGTTTGTGGATAATTTGGTGCTCCTTGTCAAGGAGCATGAGACAAATAGTTTATAGATCCTCAAAGGGGTGTCTTCAACTACAATTATCCAAGTCTAGGGTTTACAATAGAGGGGTGGGGCTTTATATAGGTCAGCCACTTAAACATGGGTAGTTTAGGAATAAAACTAGAAGTTGGGGCGAAACTGGGGGTTACATGGGCCAGGCCCAAAGGCCTTGACATGCCTGGCATCGAGCAGGCTGGAGACTCCGGTGTTGGGTCCGGAGACTCCGGTGTTGGGTCTGGAGATTCCGGTCTGGGCCGGAGACTCCGGTCAATCTCCGGACCCGTCTCTGGAGACTCCGGTGTACACCGGAGATTCCGGTGTGCAGTGCTCCAGCAGCGTCTCCTCCTGATCCTTCTTCCTTGGGGGCTTGGTGCGGTGATGTTGCTTCATAGCTGACGATACACAACATAGTTGCATGAAGTAGCAAGCCATCCAAAGGTAGATCAAAATCACATGAGGAAATGAGTGAGTTAACTTTAGCTTGTAGGAGCTTAGCTCGGGCGCGAGTCATTGGTCCACTTGGGGGACTAGGTGTTGTAGATGGAGGTGCGTCCGTAGGACGGGCTACATCACGCGAGGGAGGAGAGGGAGGAAGCACAAGGATCTACAAAGGAAGGGATCAACACCTGGCAGAGTCTGTGCCGCGGCAGAGAAACGATGCCAAATCCTTCCACAACAGGCCGCCGCGGCACAGAAAGTGGCTAAAATCCCGCCACGGCAGAGAGTCCTGCCGCGGCACGTTTTAGGCCCAATATGCTGCCACGGCAGGAAACAGGCCTATGCGCCTAGAGAGCTATCCCACCTGGGTCGGCATGTATCTTAGTTGTAGTCGTTTGCGTCTTGGACTCTTATCCTAGCCGCCCCCTCTCTCTTAAATAGATGGGGGTACCATTTCGTTCCAGTTAGACCACGTTAAAATATTTTAGAGTTGTTTCTATCAAGAACCTCTAGAATGACTTGTGATCGAATTCTACCAACTACAACTGAGTGTGATCTGATGTTCCACTAGGAATCGGTAGATTGCAAACTACCGTTCATGGTCGACGGCTGCGTGCGGAAGAGCGTGGTGTTGTGAATATCCTACAGGGTTCGAGATCTGTTGCATTAGCATCAGGGTTCGAGCGGGAGAGTTTATAGCTACAGGCTATTTATCTTACATCCAAAATCATCATCGACAAGTGCTTGCTGAGAAGATCGGGCCACCCCATATCATCTTGGTATCAAATTTCCTTGTTTACTCGGTGAGCATCCACAAATCCATCCATAGATTAGTTTATTTTTTCGTCCTATACAGGAAAAGCCTCACAAAAAGATTTTCCATAGACTACATTACATTGCTTTCGAGTTTTAGTTGCTGGTCGTGTTCTTCCATTAGATCCAATCTAGCTTTCTTCTAATAGTTAGTTTCTGTTTTTAGTCGTATTTCCCATCCTTTTTTCCATTGCCATCACCTCAGATCCGATCCAAGCAAAGAGTCCTCTTAGATTACTATTGCCAATTCGGATTCTCAAAAAAAAATTGAGTCTTGGTCTGCCATGGCAGAGAAAAGGCCTCTTTTTCTGCCGCGACAGGGCTGCCAGATTTCTGCCACGGCACATTTTTGCCCTGTTTTCTGCCACGACAACTTGACACATAAAATTTTGATCATTGTTTTCTTGCAACCTTTAGCCACAACCATTCATACTTAGGTGTTAGGAACTTTCCCATTGAGACTAGTTTCCGCTCCTCCAGGCTGCTCATAGGTTGTGGTGCTGTGTTTGTGAATTGGCCATGATCAACGTGTGCTTCATAGTATAAAAAAAGAGAATAGAGCCAAAGAAAAAGTGAAAAGAAAAAGGATTATATCAAAAAAAGAGCAAAGGAGAAGTGAATTCTGCAAGAGAGGCCAACTAATTTCTTTATGCATCGGTAGATTGAGCAATCTTGTGCCTGTGACATTGAGCCTTGCTAGTGTCTCTCCAGCGTAGTGCAACACCCTTCATAGTTGCATTGCCACTTTTATATCCACGTGTGTGTTTCTTGGGTGTTTGTACGATCAGCACTAGGACTTATTTGCGGTGTAGTTAGGATTCCATACCTACAGATCCACCATAAATAACATGTGTGCCTTGTGATCGTTCTCTATATCCTTGATATTCACTTCATCACATCAGTGCATCAGTCTTGATCTTGTTTTGGGTACGCATCTCTATTCACTTTGGAACGATAAGATCTACTTTCTTGTCAGTTATGAGTGAGTTGAGTGTTCCACCAAATAGATTTTATTTATTGCACTAATCTACTAATCATGTCTACTAGTGCTTTTGATGTTGTAGCACAGAAAAAGAAGGATGATGATCTTGTCAATTGGCGGGAATATGAAGCATTGAGATCCCATTTGACACTAGTGTTTAACAACACAACAGATGCCATTGACAAGAATCTTCAGGACGTGCAAGTGACTTTGGAAGCAAACATTCAGGACATGGCTACTATCAAGACACAAGTGACAGACCTCAACACCAATGTGACAGCTTTGCAGTGTTCCATAGAGGCCTTGACACTTGCTATTGAGCAACGACAACAACAACCAATGCATGAGGAGCTCGAGGATGAAGCTGATGGCAGTGTTGCGGGGGCTGCGCCACTTGGCAGGGGACACCCTAATGCTCCTGCGCCTGCACCATTACATGGTCGTGGTTTTGAACCAATCGGTCATGCTCAGCATGTACCTCTATAGCCGGTTGATGATGGTTTGGGCAAGCCTAAATTCGCAATTCCCAAGTTTGATGGTTCCATTGATCCTGAAGATTATTTGATATGGGAGTTGAAGATAGAGAAGCTCTGGCACTTGTATGAGTATACTGAAGAAAAGAAGGTCAAGCTTGCAGCGTTAGAATTTGATGGTTATGCTTTATGTTGGTGGGATGCTCTTGTTCAGCATAGAAGGGATGACAAGGACCTTCCGGTGATGACTTGGCGAGAGATGAAGCTTATCATGAAGGAACGTTTTGTACCCACCAATTACTTGCGCTCCATTTTTGACAAGTTGACACAATTGAAGCAAGGGAACTTGACAGTTGATGAGTACTACATGGAGATGGAGATGCTTATACAACATGCTAGAATCCGAGAATCCCTTGAGATGACCATGCGGCGATTTCTCAACAATTTGAGGTTACCAATAAAGAGCATAGTACGTCATCACAAGTATGAGAACATGAATGAGCTGTTGCATCATGCTAGAGAGGCCGAGTCACAACTCGCGGTGGAAGCGAAGGCACGTCGTTTTCCAGCTACTAGCCGGTTCCACAGGGCCACGCCATCTCCTATGGCGCCGCCTGCAGCGACCAGCTACCCTACTACATCAGCGGCCAAGCATGTTCCTTCGCCCTCTTTTGGTTCTAATGCAAAGAAACTAGCTGCTCCTGCTGCTAGTTCGGGTTCGAATATGTCAACTGCACGTACTCGCGATGTGGAGTTTCACACTTGCGGAGGTAGAGGTCACTACAAGAGAGATTGTCCAAATCGCAAGGTGATGTTTGTCAATGATCAAGGAGAGTATGAGAGTGGAGATGATGTTGATCCTGATGATCATGGTGCTGATTATGAAGAGGAAGGTATGGATGCCTTTCCTAAGCATGCGCCTACTATAGTGGTATCTCCACGCATTCTTAGTGTGCAGCCCATTGTTGACTCTCAGCGCTGCACTTTGTTCCAAACAAAAGCTCTCGTTGGCACTAAAAAAGCTTGCAAAGTAATTATTGATGGAGGTAGCTGCAGGAATCTTGCAAGCAAGGAGTTATGTGCCAAGCTGAATTTATCTAGTTTGCCTCATCCCAAGCCATACTACATATAGTGGTTAAGTGACAGTGGTGAGATGAAAGTGAACCATCTGGTGAGAGTGAATTTTGAAATAGGGCCATACAAAGATTCTATTGATTTTGATGTGGTTCCTATGACTGTTTGCCATTTGTTATTGGGTCGGTCTTGGTTATATGATCGCCATGTGCAACACAATGGCCGTGCCAATACTTATCACTTGGAGTTTAAAGGCAAGAAGATTAACCTGCAACCAATGACACCACAACATATTGTCAATGAGTCTAGACAGAAAATAGAGGTGAAATTTAAAGATGCATCTGTTGGAGGCCGTGAGAGTGTTGCAGCTGTACATGATGTCATAGAGCCTACAAAGAGAGATATAAAGAAAGAGAGAGAGTGCCTAACCTATTAATGCTAGCCACCAAGGAGATATGAGAGAGTTTCGAGAGGATCATAGTGCCATGCCGCTTGTGCTCATGTATAAGGGCGAGGTTTTAGTTTCTAACGACATGACCCCTATTTCTCTTGGTGTCTCTACTGTTTTGCAGGACTTTGTTGATGTGTTTCCAGAAGATGTACCTCCTGGACTACCTCCCATGCGCGACATAGAGCATCAGATTGATGTTATACCAGGCGCCACATTACCTAACTGTGCACCCTACAAGACCAACCCCGAAGAAAATAAGGAGATACAGAAACAAGTACAAGCACTACTGATGTGGACATCCCTTCTATTGATACAACCGTTGTACCTATAGCTACACACATACAAGGACCCATCACAAGATCTCGTGCCAAACAACTTAACTATCAGGTACTTTCGTTTCTTGGAACTATTCCTCATATACATGAGAATATGATGCTGCCTAAATCAGATGTATTTCTTACTCTTAGGAATGATGGACCAAGCATGGATGAGAGGGACAAGCATTGGAGCATGGCCATGTATGGAGATGGCAGCAAGCATGTGATGATCCAAGAGAAGGCCACGGATGGAGATTTCAAAACTTTGAGGCCACCATAAAGAAGGCTTGGACGAAATATTCAAGAATAATACTTCACGAATTCATCCATAGCTTAATATGGTGCTCCGACACCTTTATTTTGGGCCAGGCCCATGTAATTTTCGCAGGATTTTAAATAGCCACTTTTTAGAGTTCGTATTTGAGGGGAAAAGGACTTCTAGGGTTGGATTCGGCCACCACTTCCATGGCTGGCCGAAACCCCACCTTTTCCTCCTTAAATACTCCCCATAGCCGTCACCCTAGACTCGGATTTTGTTTAGACAGTAAGTTAGTCATCGTAGAAACTTCGCCAAGGCTCGAGCATCGCAGAGGCCTCTTGTACTTCGCACCTATACAGGATCCCACATTTTCAATAAAGCTTTCCTCTTAATCCGCAATATCTTGATTGCAATATTGGTTGTTACTTGTTCTCTATTTCAGGTAGGAATTAAGACCCTCGCTGGTCAGGCTGATCGTGTTCCCGCAGGATCGGTAACCTCCAGGAGATTGGCCTAGCGATTGCATTGGCGCTCGTGCTCGCACGTGTAGTCAGATTGTCAAGCCCGAACTCCACCAAATCGATTATCATCATCTCATCGAAAGATCAGACACCTTTGCCCTACCAAGTGGTATCAGATTTCGGGTTGCTTGGTGAGAATTTATTGTTTTCGTAGATTAGATCTATTTTACCTATAACCCACGAAAAAGAAAAAAACACAGTTAGAGTTTAGATCCATCCCATAACCAATCTACGCTTCGCATTATCTTTTTAGTTTTTGCATTGTTGAATTTGTGTCTACATCATCGCGTCGAGTTGCTGGTCTTAGTGTCTCGTCCCTTAGAGTTTCGAGTTCTGATCATAGTAGTCACCGCCACACTCGTCGATCACCGCCACCATATTCCGCCACCATATTCCGCCGCCATATACCCAGCCACCATAAACCCTAAACACTCCGCCACCGCCTTCCTACCGCGACACGGATCCGATCACCTATCATGTCGCGACACGAGGCCAAGTTGAGTTATTGTTTCCTAGTTATTTCTTTTTACTTTCCTTCTTTGTTGTTTCCGTGTTAAGATAAAGTCCGTGTCGAGCTCAGAGTCCGGTCGTAAGTCCAGAAGGAGAGCAAAAAAAAGTCTGGAACCGCCTTCAAAAAAAATTCTGGCTATACTGTTTTTCGACCCCGGGGATCACTTTTCTCCATCGGCCGTTATAGCGACATTTTTTTTGGCGCCTGCGCGCTTTCGGGAGCATAATACAAAAATATTGAAAAAAAATTTTTGGGGCTAACCTATTTTTAGACCCCGTAGATCAGTTTTAGACACTCGCCATCATAGTGATTTTTCGCATCTCGGTTCGCTTTTCAGAGTGCCATATCATCACACATTGCTTGTTGTGTCGCGTCGTGACATCGTTGGTGATCTAGGCTCGCGTCTCTAGTACGGTCTAGCCTAGGACCAGCACAGTACCGTCGTTGAGCATTCTTTCAACTTTTGCATTGCTGTTTTGATAATTGCTAACCCCCTTTGCTAAGCCTTCCCAGAGCTCCACATATATTCTCCATGTACGGTGTCTCGACTCCTGGTAATCTCTTGGTTCAATCTCTGGACCCACTGATCCTCGCGGTTGCACATCGCCTTTTCCTGATGTTTGGTAATAACTTGTAAGAGCTTCGTATATTGCTTGATGGATTACGCGTGCCTTCCACCATATTTCCGTAGTATATACCTGTGCTTTTTAAGGACTAACCATGACAGATACTTTGCGGAACCCTGCCACAATGACGAACGAAGAACTACATGCCCACTTCTCCGAGCTCTTGGTCAGTCGCGCTGAAGACGTGGATACACGCCTAGGGCAGTTTGACGCCAAGATCACCAACGCTATGGACAAGATCGATGGACTCGAGAAATCCTTCAACGCCAAGCTTGATGCTCGGTTCTAGGAGATTTTGAACTGATTGCCCGCACCAAGCACTTTTGGCGCCTGGCGCATTCCGATCACGGGTCGGACTCTTTGATTGCCGGTCACTGCACCGGCTATCACCGCGGACGCACTCGCGGCTGCTGCAGCGACATTGGGGACAGACGACGGGTACTACTACGACCCCGACGACGACGATCTGTTCGACGAGGAGGTTGAACAACCTCCACAGGTACCTGCTGGCCGTCCCCGACATTACTACCATAACGCTCGACCACCGGTACGTGATGATGATCATGTTGCAAAGCTTAAATTAAATATTCTATCTTTTGAGGGTAAATATAATCCTGATGCATATCTTACATGTGAGATGGAAGTAGAACAACGTTTTGCATGTTTAAAATATCCTGAGAATATGCATGTTAGTGCTGCTACATGTGAATTTACTAAATTTGCTTCCCTTTGGTGGACTGAGTATTGTCGTTTAAATCCTACTACTATTCCTAGTACTTGGACTGCTTTAAAAACTGCTATGCGTGTTCGTTTTGTAACTCCCACTTATCAACGTGATTTACAAAAGAATCTGACACGTTTAGAGCAAGGGAAAAATTCTGTAGAAGAGTATTATCAGGAATTGCAAACGGGGATGGTTCGGTGTGGTCTTGTTGAATCTGCTGAACAAATGCTTGCATGTTTCTTTGGTGGATTAAACAAGGACATTCAGCACATCTTAGATTATAAGGAATATAATTCTATCACTCGTTTATTTCATCTTTCTTGCAAAGCTGAACGTGAAGTGCAGGATCGCCAAACACCAAGGAGGAGGACTAATAATTCTGCAGGTCGCACAACCACTTGGACATCCCGACAATCAGCGCCTCCTTCTCGTGATTCGCCACCAGCTACTACCACATCCATGGCCACCACAAGATTTCCAGGTGCTCCTCCACCGTCATCCAATGCTCCTGCTCATAGTGCATCTTCTATGGCTTCCACGGGTAAGACAAAGGATATACAATGCTGCAAGTGCTGGGGTTTTGGTCATATTGAGAGACAGTGCACAACACAACGTGTGATGATGGTGCAGGATGATGGTCAATACGATTCAGCGAGTGACTTTGATGAAGATACATGAGCCCTTATTTCTGCTCAAGATGGAGACAATTCTGATGCTGATGAAGAGACAAAGGTAATGGGAGTCAAGTCTGATCAATACAAGAGCTTAATTGCACAACGTGTGTTGAGTGTGCAATTGAGCAAATCTGAGCAAGATCAACGCCACAACATGTTCCAAACACGTGGTGTTGTCAAGGAAAGAGCTATATGGATCATGATTGATGGAGGGAGTTGTAACAATCTGGCTAGTGTTGACATGGTAGAGAAGCTTGCACTTCCAACAAGACAACGCACACATTCATATTACACCCAATGGTTTGAGAGTTCTCGCAAGATAAAGGTAACAAGAACGGTACGCGTGCATTTTACTATTGGTACATATTCTGATTTTGTTGATTGTGATGTTGTACCTATGCAAGCTTGTTATTTGTTACTTGGTAGACCATGGCAATTTGATAGAGAATCTGTTCATAATGCTAAAACTAATCACTATTCTCTTATGCATGATGGAAATAAATTTGGTCTAAAACCTATGACTCCGAATAGATTTTAAAAGATGATCTTGCTAGATCTAGTAGAGCTAAAACTGAGGAGAAAAATAAAAGTGAGAATCAGATTGTTGCTGCGGATTTTGTACCACCAAAGAACACTAAATCTGATTCTACACATTCTACTGAAATTCGTTTGAAGAGTCCATGTATGCTTTCAAATAAAATTGATATTGCTGCACTAGATGTAAACAATACTCAATGTTATGCAATTGTCTGCAAAGAGGTTTTGTTTTCATTTGAGGATATGCCTCCTTCTTTGCCACCCGCTATTGATAACCTTTTGCAGGAATATGAGGACGTCTTTCCCGCTGAGCTTCCACCAGGACTACCTCCTATTAGAGGAATTGAGCACCAAATTGATCTAATTCCTGGTGCTACGTTGCCCAACCGCGCGCCATATAGAACCAATCCAGAGGAGACAAAGGAGATACAATGCCAAATTCAGGAACTACTCGACAGAGTTCATATTCGTGAGTCCCTTAGCCCCTGTGTTGTTCCTATTATTTTGGTACCTAAGAAAGATGGTTCTTCGCGCATGTGTACTGATTGTAGAGCTATCAATAATATTACTATTCGATATCGTCATCCTATTCCACGTTTAGATGACATGCTTGATGAATTGAGTGGCTCTACCATGTTTTCTAAAGTTGATTTGCGTAGTGGTTACCACCATATTAGGAGATGAATGGAAAACAACATTTAAAACTAAGTTCGGTTTATATGAGTGGTTAGTAATGCCGTTTGGTTTAACTAATGCACCTAGCACTTTCATGAGATTAATGAACGAAGTTTTACGTGCTTTCATTGGACATTTTGTGGTAGTCTACTTTGATGATATTCTGATTTATAGCAAATCTTTAGAGGAACATCTGGACCATTTACGTGCTATTTTCAATGCTTTACGTGATGCACCTTTTGCACCAATCGAGTTGCGTTTCTTGGCTATGTTGTTACATCACAGGGTATTGAAGTGGATCCAGCCAAGATTGGAGCTATTGAGAATTGGCCGCAGCCCAAGACGGTCACACAAGTGAGGAGTTTTCTTGGCCTCGCTGGTTTTTATAGGCGCTTTGTCAAAGACTTTGGATCAATTGCCGCACCGCTGAATGAGCTTATCAAGAAGGATGTGCCCTTTGTTTGGGGCGATGCACAACAACAGGCCTTCATCATATTGAAAGATAAGCTAACACATGCTCCCTTACTCCAACTTCCTGATTTTACTAAGACTTTTGAGCTTGAATGTGATGCTAGTGGAATTGGTTTGGGAGGGGTGTTATTACAAGAGGGAAAACCTGTTGCATATTTTAGTGAGAAATTGAGTGGGGCTAGTCTGAACTATTTTACTTATGATAAAGAATTATATGCATTGGTTCGGATACTAGAAACTTGGCAACATTATCTATGGCCTAAAGAATTTGTTATACATTATGATCATGAATCTTTGAAGCATATTCAGAGTCAAGCTAAGTTGAATCGTCGTCATGCAAAGTGGGTTGAATTTATTGAGTCTTTTCCTTATGCTATCAAACATAAAAAGGGTAAAGATAATATTATTGTTGATGCTTTGTCGCGCCGTTATGCTTTGTTATCTCAACTTGACTTCAAAATATTTGGATTGGAAACTATTAAGGAACAATATGTGCATGATGCTGAATTTAAAGATGTGTTGCAGAATTATAGAGATGGTAGAACTTGGAACAAGTTCGTCTTCAATGATGGATTTGTGTTCTGTGCTAACAAACTATGTATTCCAGATAGTTTTGTTCGTCTTTTGTTATTACAGGAGGCGCATGGAGGAGGATTGATGGGACACTTTGGTGTCAAGAAGACGGAGGATGTTCTTGCTGCACACTTCTTTTGGCCACGTATGCGTCGAGATGTTGAGAGATTTGTGGCACGCTGCACTACTTGTCCAAAAGCTAAGTCTCGCCTTAATCCACATGGTTTATATATGCCTCTTCCTGTTCCTAGTGTTCCTTGGGAGGATATTTCTATGGACTTTGTTTTGGGATTGCCACGAACACAGAAGGGGAGGGATATTATTTTTGTTGTTGTGGATCGGTTTTCTAAGATGGCACACTTTATTCCTTGTCATAAAACAGATGATGCTGCGCATATTGCTGATTTGTTCTTTCGTGAAATTGTTCGTTTGCATGGTGTGCCAAATACTATTGTTTCTGATCGTGATACTAAATTTCTTAGCCACTTTTGGAGATGTTTATGGGCTAAGTTGGGGACTAAATTGTTGTTTAGTACTACATGTCATCCCCAAAATGATGGACAAACTGAAGTAGTAAATAGAACTTTGTCTACTATGTTGCGGGCTGTTTTAAAGAAGAACTTAAAATTGTGGGAAGAGTGTTTACCTCATATATAATTTGCTTATAATCGTTCGCTGCATTCTACCACAAAGATGTGCCCATTTGAGATTGTGTATGGTTTTGTTCCTCATGCACCTATTGATTTATTGCCTTTACCTTCTTCGGTGCAAAATAATTTGGATGCTACACAACGCGCTGAAATGATATTAAACTTGCATAAGACTACTAAAGATAACATTGAACACATGAATGCTAAGTATAAACTTGCTGGGGATAAAGGGAGAAAGCATGTTGTGTTTGATGTTGGAGATCTTGTTTGGTTACATTTACGTAAAGATCGTTTTCCTGATTTACGCAAGTCTAAGTTAATGTCGCGTGCTGCTGGTCCCTTTAAGGTGTTAGAGATAATAAATGATAATGCATATAAACTTGAGTTTCCTACAGACTTTGGTACGGTTAGTCCTACGTTTAACATTGCAGATTTGAAGCCTTACTTTGGTGAGGAAGATGAGATTGCGTTGAGGACGACTTCAATTCAAGAAGGGGAGCATGATGTGGACATCCCTTCTATTGATACAACCATTGTACCTACAGCTACACACATACAAGGACCCATCACAAGATCTCGTGCCAAACAACATAACTATCACGTAAAGCATTGAAAACATCACGTAAATGGTACAAATGATCCTCTAAAGATTTGCTATAAATCAGAATATCATCAAAGTAGACTACCACAAAACGTCCAATGAAAGTGCGTAAAACTTCGTTCATTAATCTCATGAAAGTGCTGGGTGCATTAGTTAAACCAAACGACATCATTAACCACTCATCGAAACAGTAGTTTTAAATGTTGTTTTCCATTCATCTCCCAATTTCATACGAATCTGGCGGTAACCACTATGCAAATCAACTTTAGAAAACATGGTAGAGCCACTCAATTCATCAAGCATGTCATCCAAACGTGGAATAGGATGACGATATCGAATAGTAATATTATTGATAGATCTACAATTAGTACACATGCGCGAAGAACCATCTTTCTTAGGTACCAAAATAATAGGAACAACACAGGGGCTAAGGGACTCACGAATATGATCTCTGTCGAGTAGTTCCTGAATTTGGCGTTGTATCTCCTTTGTCTCCTCTAGATTGGTTCTATATGGCGCGTGGTTGGGCAACGTAGCACCAGGAATTATATCAATTTGGTGCTCAATTCCTCTAGTAGGAGTTAGTCCTGGTGGCAGCTCAGCGGTAAAGACGTCCTCATATTCCTGCAAAAGATTAGCAATAGCGGGTGGCAAGGAAGGAGGCATATCCTCAAATGAAAACAAAACCTCTTTGTAGATAATTGCATAACATTGAGTATTGTTTACATCTAGTTCAGCAATATCAATTTTATTTGCAAGCATACATGGACTCTTCGAACGAATTTCAGTAGCATGTTTAGAATCAGATTTAGTGTTCTTTGGTGGTATAAAATCTGCAGCAACAATCTGATTCTCAATTTTATTTTTCTCCTCAGTTTTAGCTCTACTAGCTCTAGCAAGATCATCTTTTAAAATCTGTTCGGGAGTCATAGGTTTTAGACCAATTTTATTTCCATCATGCATAAGAGAATAGTGATTAGTTTTGCCATTATGAACAGATTCTCTATCAAATTGCCATGGTCTACCAAGTAACAAAGAACAAGCTTGCATAGGTACAACATCACAATCAACAAAATCAGAATATGTACCAATAGTAAAATGCACGCATACCGTTCGTGTTACCTTGATCTTGCGAGAACTCTCAAACCATTGTATGTAATATGAATGTGTGCGTTGTCTTGTTGGAAGTGCAAGCTTCTCTATCATGTCAACACTAGCCAGATTATTACAACTCCCTCCATCAATGATTATCCTTATATCTCTTTCCTTGACAACACCACGTGTTTGGAACAGGTTGTGGCGTTGATGTTGCTCAGATTTGCTCAATTGCACACTCAACACACATTGTTTAATTAATCTCTTGTATTGATCAGCAGCTTCAGCCCCCATTACCTCTGTCTCTTCATTAGAATCACAATTGTCTCCATCTCAAGCAGAAATAAGGGCTAATGTATCTTCATCAAAGTCACTCGCTGAATCATATTGACCATCATCACGCACCATCATAACACGTCGTGTTGTGCACTGTCTCTCAATATGACCAAAACCCCAACACTTGCGGCATTGTATATCCTTTGTTTTACCCATGGAAGCCATAGAAGATGCACTACGAGAAGGACCATTGGATGTCTGTGGAGGTGCAGCTGGAAATCTTGTGGTCGCCTTGGATGTGGTAGTAGCTGGTGGAGAATCACGAGAAGGAGGCGTGATTGTCGGGATGTCCAAGTGAATGCGCGACCTGCAGAATTATTAGTCCTCCTCCATGGTGTTTGGCGATCCTGCACTTCACGTTCAGCTTTGCAAGCAAGATGAAACAAACGAGAGATAGAATTATATTCCTTATAGTCTAATATGTGTTGAATGTCCTTGTTTAATCCACCAAAGAAACGTGCAAGCATTTTTCAGTAGATTCAACAAGACCACACCGAACCATCCCCGTTTGCAATTCCTGATAATACTCTTCTATAGAATTTTTTCCTTGTTCCAAACGTGTCAGATTCTTTAGTAAATCACGTTGATAAGTGGGAGGCACAAAACGAATACGCATAGCAGTTTTTAAAGAAGTCCAAGTACTAGGAATAGTAGTAGGATTTAAACGAAAATACTCAGACCACCAAAGGGAAGCAAATTTAGTAAACTCACATGTAGCAGCACTAACACGCATATTTTCAGGATATTTTAAACATGCAAAACGTTGTTCTACTTCCATCTCCCATGTAAGATATGCATCAGGATTATATTTACCCTCAAAAGATGGAATATTTAATTTAAGCTTTGCAACATGATCATCATCACGTACCGGTGGTCAAGCGTTGCGGTGGTAATGTCGGGGACGGCTAGCAGCGTGTGGAGGTTGTTCAACCTCCTCGTCAAACAGATCGTCGTCGGGAGGTGGCAGAGGTGCGGTGGCAACCGAACTAGCAGTACGACCCGTGATGGGAATGCGTCGTGCACCATGCCGAGGTTCCAATGGGGCGGGACCGGGTGCCGGAAATCTGTCCAAAACCTCCTTGAACCGAGCGTCAAGCTTGTCGTTGAAGGATTTCTCGAGTCCATCGATCTTGTCCATGGTTTTGGTGAGCTTGGTGTCAAACTCCTCTAGTCGTGCATCCACATCTTCAGCGCGACCGACCAAGAGCTCGAAGAAGTGGGCATGTAGTTCTTGGTTCGTCATTGTGGCAGGGTTCCGCGATGTATCTTTCATGGTTAGTCCTTTAAAAAGCACAGGTATATATGCATAACTACGGAAAGATGGTGGATGGCATGCGTAATCCGGCAAGCAATATACGAAGCTCTTAAAAGTTCTTACCAAACAGCAGGAAAAAGGCGATGTGCAACCGAGAGGAGCAGTAGGTCCAGAGATTGAACCGAGCGATTACCAGGTGTCGAGACACCGCACGTGGAGAAATCTGTGGAGCTCTGGGAAGGCTTAGCAAAGGGGTTAGCAATTATCAAAATAGCAATGCAAATGTTGAAAGAATGCTCAACTACGGTACTGTGTTGGTCCTAGGCTAGACCGTACTAGAGACGCGAGCCTAGATCACCAATGATGTCACGACGCGACACAACAAGCAATGTATGATGATATGGCACCCTGAAAAGTGAATCGATATGTTGAAAATCACTATGATGGCAAAGTGTCTAGAACTGATCTACGTGGTCTAAAAACAGGTTAGCCCCAAAAAATTTGTATTATGCTTCGGAAAGCGCACAGGCGCCAAAAACATATCGCTATAACGGCCGATGGAGAAAAGTGATCCCGGGGCCGAAAATCAGTATAGCCAGAAAAAAATTTCAGAGGCGGCTCCAGACTTACGACCGAACTTTTAACTCGACACGGACTTTAGCTCAACACGGAAACAACAAAGAAGGAAAGTAAAAAAGAAATAACTAGGAAACAATAACTCAACTCGGACTCGTGCCACGGCAGGAAAGGTGATCGGATCCGTGTCGCGGTAGGGAGGCGGTAGCGGAGTTTTAGAGTTTATGGTGGCTGGGTATATGGCGGCGGAAATAGGTGGCGGAATATGGTGGCGGTGATCTACGAGGGTGGCGGTGACTACTGTGATCAGAAATCGAAACTCTAAGGGACGAGACAGTAAGACCAGCAAATCGACGCGACGATGCAGACACAAATTCAACAATGCAAAACTAAAAAGATAATGCAAGGCGTAGATTGGTGATGGGATGGATCAAAACTCTAAATGTGTTTTTGGATTTTTCGTGGGTTATAGGTAAAAAACAGATCTAATCTACGAAAACAGTAAAATCTCACCGAGCAACCTGAAATCTGATACCACTTGATAGGGCAAAGGTGTCTGATATTTCGATGAGATGGTGATAGTCGATTTGGTGGAGTTCGGGCTTGACGACCCGACCACACGTGCGAGCACGAGCGCCAATGCAATCGCTAGGCCAATCTCCTGGAGGTTACCGATCCTGCAGGAACACGATCAGCCTGACCAGCGAGGGTCTTAATTCCTACATGAAATCGAGAACATGTAAGAACTAATATTGCAATCAAGATATTGCGGATTAAGATGAATTCTTTATTGAAAATGTGGGATCTTGTAAAGGTGTAAAGTACAAGAGGCCTCTGCGACGCTCGAGCCTTGGCGAAGTTGCTATGATGGCTAACTTAATGTCTAAACAAAATCCGAGTCTACGGTGACGGCTATGGGGAGTATTTATGGAGGAAAAGGTGAGGTTTCGGCCAGCCATAGAAGTAGTGGCCGAATCCAACCCTAGAAGTCCCTTTCTCCTCAAATACGGACTCTAAAAAGTGGCTAATTAAAATCCTGCGAAAATTACATGGGCCTGGCCCAAAATAAAGGTGTCGCAGCACCATATTAAGCTATGGACGAATTTGTGAAGTATTAATATTGAATATTTCGTCCAGGCCTTCTTTCTTCATTATGGTGGCCTCAAAGTTCTGAAATCTTCATCCGTGGCCTTCTCTTGAATCATCTCATGCTTGCTGCCATCTCCATGCATGGCCATGCTCCAATGCTTGTCCCTCTCATCCATGCTAGGTCCTTCATTCCTAAGAGTAATAAATACATCTGATTTAGGCAGCATCATATTCTCATGTATGTGAGGAATAGTTCAAAGAAACGAAAGTACCTAATAGTTAAGTTGTTTGGCACGAGATCTTGTGATAGGTCCTTGTATGTGTGTAGCTGTAGGTACAACGGTTGTATCAATAGATGGGATGTCCATGTCAAGGACTTATCACTATACCATGGAGAGAATCAAGATGTAAACCATGATGAGTCGAGGACGACTCTTTCCCAAGGGGGGAGCTGATGCAGCCCGTCCTACGAACGAACCTCCATCTACAACACCTAGTCCCCCAAGTGGACCAATGACTCGTGCCCGAGCCAAGCTCCTACAAGCTAAGGTTAACTCGCTCCTTTCCTCATGTGATTTTGATCTACCTTTGGACGGCTTGCTACTTCATGCGACTACGTTGTGTATCCTCAGCTATGAAGCAACATCACCGCACCAAGCCCCCAAGGAAGAAGGACCAGGATAAGACGCTGCTGGAGCACTACACACCGGAATCTCTGGTGTACATCGGAGTCTCCGGTCCTGTACAACGGAGTCTCCGGACCATCCTCCGGTCCGGCCCCAGGAACCAAACCAGGGACAGTCAGAAGGCCCCTCCGGAGACGGGTCTAGAGATTGACCAGAGTCTCTGGCCCAGACCGGAGTCTCCGGACCCAACACCAGAGTCTCCGGCCTGCTCGACGCCAGGCATGTCAAGGCCTTTTGGGCCTGGCCCATGTAACCCCCAGTTTCGCCCCAACTTCCAGTTTTATCCCTAAACTACCCCTGTTTAAGTGGTTGGCCTATATAAAGCCCCACCCCTCTATTGTAAACCCTAGACTTGGATAATTGTAGTTGAAGACACCCTTTTTGTTAGAGATATGCCCTAGAGGCAATAATAAATGTAGTTATTATTATATCTTTGTGTTTATGATAAATGTTTGCATTCATGCTATAATAGTATTAACAAGGAAACATTAATACTTGTGTGATTTGTAAACTTAATTTGAAGTCCCTAGTATAGCCTCTATACATCACTAGCTTGTTGGTTGATAAATGATTGTGGTTTCCCTATCATGAACATTGAGATGTTATCAACAACAAGATCATATCGTTAGGAGAATGATATGATGGACATACTCCTATAGATAAGCATAGCATAAAGATCAAGTCATTTCAATAGTTCAATTGCCATATGCTTTCTGATACATAGTAACCTAATTCCTTCGACCATGAGATCATGCATATCATCTTTACCAGATGGATGCTTTGATGACATCAAACACCACACCGTAACTGGGTGGCTATAAAGGTGGTATTGAGTGTTCGGAAAGTATTGGTTGAGACACATGGATCAAGAGTGGGATTTGTCCATCCATATGACGGATAGATATACTCTGGGCCCTCTTGGTGGAATGTCATCCAATTAGCTTGCAAGCATGTGGTGGCTCTGGGGATCACATATCACGGAACGAGAAAGAGTACTTATCGGTAACGAGGTTGAACTAGGTATGCGGAGATACCGATCATAACCTCGGATAAGTAAAGTATCGTGAGACAAAGGGAAATTGGTATCGTATGTAAGTGGTTCATTCGATCGCAAAGTAATCGTAGAAATATGTGGAGCCATATGAATTTCAGATTCCTCTATTGGTTATTGTTCGGAGAAGTGTCTCGATCATGTCCGCATAATTCACGAACCGTAGGGAGACACACTTAAGGATTCGACGTTGTTTGAGTAGTTATGGAATGAATGAGAAAGAGACCGAATGTTGTTCGGAGTCTTGGATGGGATCCGGGATATCACGAGGAGATCCGGAATGGTCCGGAGAATAAGATTCATATAAGGAAAGTCCCGTTTCGGAGTTGGGGAATGATTCCGGTGTTTTCATCGGGAATGTTCTAGAAGGTTCCGGAATGTCCGGCACTCCGGAGGGAAGGGGTACATGAATGTGTCATTGCAAGTTGGAATGATTGCATCATGTACTAAGTGTCATCGCTGTTCCAAATAAGGGATTAATTCAAATCCTAGTTTGAAAAGTTAAATAGCTAGTTTGAAAAGTCAAATGGCTAAAATTGGAAAGAGGAAAAGAGGAGGAAGTGGGAAACCGAGTTGGGGAGGGAATCCCTCCTCCAACCGGCGGCGCCCCCTCCAAGCCGAGTTGGGGAGGGACTCCCCTCCCTCCCTTGGCCGTCGGCCCCTCCACCTATATAAGGAGGGGCAGGGCTCCCTCCTAGTACACACAAGTACCTCTCCTCAAACCCTAGCTTGGCGCCTACCACCATAGCCGCCGCCGCCCCCTAGGGTTTTGCCCTAGCCGCCGACTTGAGGGTCCCCGGAACCCTAGCCGCCGGCTCTAGCACTTCCTCCTTGGTGTTTCTAAACCCTAGATCGCAGAGGAGCTCTCTCATACTCCACCATACTCGCTCCGGCTTAAGGCGAAGCCCTGCGAGATCTCTCCTCTACTTCCGGTACCACGCCGTTGTGCTGCCGGAATCGCAAGGAGAGTGCTACAACCTCTGCTTCCTGCTGGAACAAGGGAGAGGAAGGTCTTCGTCGAGTACCGAACGTGTGACCGACTGCGGGGCGCTAACGAGCAGCCACGGAAGGATCGTCTACGCGATCTTGAGATCGGGAAGAGTACGACTACATCACCCACGAGAATCCGCTCTCGTTAAACACTTTGGTATCTTCGAGGGTAAGTTATTCCATCGACTCGTTGCTACAATCTAGTAGATAGATCTTGGCTTGTTTTTTTGTATGCGATAGAATTTTTTTGTTTTCCATGCTACGAAACCCTACAGTTGTATCAGAGCCGTGTCTATATGTAGATCTGTTGCACGAGTAGAACACAATGGTCATTGTGGGCGTTGATGATTTTATTGTCGATTGCTTATTGTGTACTTTGCATCTTGCGGTATGTTGGGATGAAGCGGCCCGGGCTAACCTTACATGACATCGTTCATGAGACTTGCTCCACGCTTGACATGCAACTTGTATTGCACAAGTGGCTTTGCGGGTGCCTGTTTCTCCTAGCATAGTTAAGATCCAATTTACAACGGGTGACTAACAATACTAGTATCAATGTTGTGGTTCATGTTCGTAAGTTAGAACAACACTTATTGAAAGCCCCAAACCACGTAAAACATGCAAAGAAAGTAGAGGCGTCTAACTTTGTTTTGCAGGGGTGTGCAGTGATGTGATATGGCCATGATTGTGATTATATTTGATGTATGCAATGTTCCTTATTGTAAGTTGGCAACCGGCAGGAGCCATATGGTTGTCTTCAATTTATGTTAAGACCCGCGTGTCTATTCAAAGTAGTTGTAATAGTTGATGCCGATGGACGACAACCATGGAGAAGCGTCATTGACCTTGATGCAATGCCGGTAATGATGGAGATCATATTCGTGCTTGAAGATGGAGATCGGAAGAACAAAGAAGAAAGGCCATATCATATCACATATTATGAATTGCATGTGATGTTAATCCTTTATGCATCTTGTATTGCTTAGTAGACGACGGTAGCATTATAAGATGATCCCTCATGCACATGAATTTCAAGTCATAAAGTGTTCACCCTTAGTTAGCACCGTTGCTAAAGCTTGTTGTTTCGAAGCACCACGTGATGATCGGGTGTGTTAGATTCCGCAAGTGTATACAACGTGAGCAAGCCAGATTTTCTCATGCGGATACTAAGGTTTGATCTTGACGAGCCTAGCATGTACAGACATGGTCTTGGAACACGGATCACCAAAAGGTAAAGCATGAATCATATAGTAGATATGATGAACATGACGATTGTTCTCCATTGAAACTATATGAACTCTCGTGATGATCGGTGTTGATGTAGTGGATTTGGTTCGTGTGATCACTAAAAAAATGTGAGGGATGTTGTTTTGAGTGGGAGTTCACCTAGATTAACTTTATTATTAATTTGAACTCAATTTGTCATAAACTTAGTCTAAAGTATTGCAAATATGTTGTAGATCAATGGCAGCCCCTACCATCAATTTTAATGCGTTCCTAGAGAAAGAAAAGTTGAAAAACAATGGAAGCAACTTCGCGGATTGGTTCCGCAATTTGAGGATTGTCCTCACAGCTGGTAATTTGACCTATGTCTTTGGATGCACTGGGTGACCCACTGCGGTGATGCTTCCGATGAAGTAAAGAATGTTTACCTCGCTCGGAAGAATCAGTACTCCATAGTTCAGTGTGCTATCTTGTATGGTTTGGAATCGGAGCTTCAGAAAAGGTTTGAGAATTCAGACCCATATGATATTGTCGAGGATCTCAAATTGATCTTTGAGACTCATGCGGCAATTGAAAGTTATGAGGCTTCTGAAAAGTTCTTTAACTGCAAGATGGAAGAGGGCAGCTCCGTCAGTGAGCATGTGCTTAAGATGTCTGGGCACGCAAACAAACTTAAAAGCTTGGGTATAGTGATTCCTAATGCTTTGGGGATTTACCGTGTCCTCCAATCACTACCACCAAGTTACAAGAACTTTGTGATGAACTACAACATGTAGAACATGAACAAGCATTTGCCAGAACTGTTTGCTATGTTAAAGTCTACAGAAGTGGAGATCAAGAAAGAGCACCAAGTGTTGTTGGTCAATAAGACCACCAAATTCAAGAAAGGCAAGTCTAAGCAGAAGGGACACTTCAAGAAGGGTGGTAAGAAAGTTACCACGCTGGCGAAGAAGACCAAGGCTGGACCTAAGCACGATCTTGAGTGCTTTCTTGCAAGGGAGAAGGTCCTTTGAGCGGAATTGCCCAAAGTACTTGGCGGATTTGAATAACGGCAACATCAAGAAGAAAGGTATATCTGATATACATGTTATTGATGTGTATCTCACTAGTACTCGTAGTAGTTCCTGGGTATTTGATACTGGTTCGGTTGCTCATATTGATAACTCGAAACAGGTGCTGCAGAATAAACGGAAGCTAGCGAAGAACGAGGTGACGATGCGCGTGGGAAATGGATCAAAGGTTGATGTGATCTCGGTCGGCACGCTACCCCTTCATCTACCATCGGGATTAGTTTTATACTTAAATAATTGTTATTTGGTGCCTGCGTTGAGCATGAACATTATATCGGGATCTTGTTTATTGCGAGACGGTTACTTGTTTAAGTCCGAGAATAATGGTTGTTCGATTTATATGAGTAATATGTTTTATGCACATGCACCTTTGATAGATGGTCTATTCTTGTTGAATCTCGATAGTGGAAATACACATATTAATAACATTGAGGCTAAACGTTTGAAATCAAGCGATAATTCAACTTATATGTGGCACTGTCGTCTTGGTCACATTGGAGTGAAGCGTATGAAGAAACTCCATTCCGATGGACTTCTTGAATCACTTGATTTCGAATCACTTGATAGATGTGAAGCATGTCTGATGGGTAAAATGACTAAGACTCCATTTTATGGTATGATGGAGCGAGCTACGGACTTATTGGAAATCATACATACCGATGTGTGTGGTCCAATGAGTGTAGCATCGCGCGGTGGTTATCGTTATGTTCTTACCTTCACGGATGATTTGAGTAGATATGGGTATATCTATTTCATGAAACATAAGTCCGAAACTTTTGAGAAGTTTAAGGAGTTTCAAAGTGAGGTAGAGAATCAACGTAACAAGAAGATTAAATTTCTACGTTCTGATCGTGGAGGTGAATATCTAAGTTACGAGTTTGGTGAGCATTTGAAGAAATGCGGAATACTTTCACAGTTGACACCGCCGGGAACACCATAGCGTAATGGTGTGTCCGAACATCGTAATTGAACTCTCTTAGATATGGTTCGTTCTATGATGTCACTTACAGATTTACCGCTATCATTTTGGGGTTATGCATTAGAAACAGCCGCATTCACTTTAAATAGGGCACCATCTAAATCCGTTGAAACGACACCGTATGAATTATGGTTTGGGAAGAAACCTAAATTGTCGTTCCTTAAAGTTTGGGGTTGCGAAGCCTATGTAAAGAAGTTACTGTTAGGACAAGCTTGAACCCAAAGCGGAAAAATGCGTCTTCATAGGATACCCAAAGGAAACTATTGGGTATACCTTCTATCATAGATCCGAAGGAAAAATCTTCGTTGCCAAGAATGGATCCTTTCTAGAGAAGGAATTTCTCTCGAAAGAAGTGACTGGAACGAAAGTAGAACTCGACGAGGTTGTTGAACCTTCTCTCGAAATTGCGAGTAGCGCAGCACCGGAAGAAGTTCATGTGATGCCTGCACCAATTAGAGAGGAAGCTAATGATGGTGATCATGAAACTTCGGTTGAAGTTGCTACAGAGCCTCGGAGGTCAACGAGAACTCGTACCACTCCAGATTGGTATGATCCCGTTATGAGTGTCATGTTGGTGGACAACACCGATGACCCTGAGACATATGAGGAAGCAATGATGAGCCCAGATTCCAATAAATGGCAAGAAGCCATGAAATCCGAGATTGGATCCATGTACGAAAACCAAGTATGGACTTTGGTGGACTTACGGATGGCGGAAGGTGTCGAGAACAAATGGATCTTCAAGAAGAAACAGATGATGATGGTAATGTTCTGTCTATAAAGCTCGACTTGTCGCAAAGGGTTTCGACAAATTCAAGGAGTTGACTACGATGAGACTTCCTCACCAAGATGGCGAGCTAAAGTCTGTGAGGATTATGTTAGCAATCGCTGCATATTATGATTATGAGATATGGCAGATGGATGTCAAAATAGCATTCCTCAATGGAGATATTGATGAAGAGTTGTATATGATGCAACCCAAAGGTTTTGTCGATCCTGAAGATGCTAACAAGGTATACAAACTTCAACGGTCCATCTATGGATTGAAGCAAGCATCCCGAAGTTGGAATCAATGTTTTGATAAGGTAATCAAAAGTTTTGGTTTTATACAAACTTATGGAGAAGCTTGTATTTACAAGAAAGTGAGTGGGAGCTCTGTAGCATTCTTAATACTATATGTGGATGACATATTATTGATTGGGAATGATGTAGACCTTCTTAATAGTGTCAAGGAATATTTGAATAATAGTTTTTCAATGAAGGATCTTGGCGAAGCAGCTTACATATTAGGCATAAAGATTTATAGAGATAGATCGAAAGCAAATATCATTGTCACAGTACATATTTGGACAAAGTTCTAAAGAGATTTGGAATGGAAGATAGCAAGAAAGGGTTCTTGCCCATGTTGCTAATACGACCTTGAGTAAAACTCAAAGTCCGACATCGGCTAAGGCAGAGAAAGGATGAGTAAGACTCCCTATGCCTCAGCCATAGGATCTCTAATGTATGCCATGCTATGTACTAGACCGACATTGCATATGCTATTAGTTTAACTAGCGAGATATCAAAGTGATCCAGAGTGCATCATTGGACGGTCAAAACATCCTTAAGTAGTTGAGAAGAACTAAGGATATGGTTCTTTCTTATGGAGGTAATGAACAGTTCGTTGTTAATGGTTACACCGATGCTAGTTGGAACACCGATCCGGATGATTCTAAATCACAATCTGGATACGTATTTACTTTGAATGGCTGGAGGAGTGCAAAGCAAAGCGTTGTGGCGAGATCTTCAACTGAATCAGAATACATGGCTGCTTCGGAGGCTTCACAAGAAGCGATATGGATGAAAGAGTTCATTACAGAGCTGGGTGTGGTTCCTAGTGCGCTGGACCCAATGTCTATCTACTGTGATAACATGGGCGCCATAGCCAATGCGCAAGAACCAAGGTCACACAAGAAGCTGAAGCACATCAAGCTACGTTTTCACGCTATTCGAGAACATATCCAAGATGGGGATATAAATATTTGCAAAGTACACACAAATCTGAATGTGGCGGATCCATTGACTAAACCTCTCCCGAGGGCAAAACATGACCAGCACCAAACTGCCATGGGTGTTCGGTATATTACCATGTAATCTAGATTAGATGACTCTAGTGCAAGCGGGAGACTGTTGGAGATATGCCCTAGAGGCAATAATAAATGTAGTTATTATTATATCTTTGTGTTTATGATAAATGTTTGCATTCATGCTATAATAGTATTAACAAGGAAACATTAATACTTGTGTGATTTGTAAACTTAATTTGAAGTCCCTAGTATAGCCTCTATACATCACTAGCTTGTTGGTTGATAAATGATTGTGGTTTCCCTATCATGAACATTGAGATGTTATCAACAACAAGATCATATCGTTAGGAGAATGATATGATGGACATACTCCTATAGATAAGCGTAGCATAAAGATCAAGTCATTTCAATAGTTCAATTGCTATATGCTTTCTGATACATAGTAACGTAATTCCTTCGACCATGAGATCATGCATATCACCTTTACCGGATGGATGCTTTGATGACATCAAACACCACACCGTAACTGGGTGGCTATAAAGGTGGTATTGAGTGTTCGGAAAGTATTGGTTGAGACACATGGATCAAGAGTGGGATTTGTCCATCCATATGACGGATAGATATACTCTGGGCCCTCTCGGTGGAATGTCATCCAATTAGCTTGCAAGCATGTGACTGGCTCACAAGGGATCACATATCACGGGAGCGAGAAAGAGTACTTATCGGTAACGAGGTTGAACTAGGTATGCAAGATCACGATCATAACCTCGGATAAGTAAAGTATCGTGAGACAAAGGGAAATTGGTATCGTATGTAAGTGGTTCATTCGATCGCAAAGTAATCATAGAAATATGTGGGAGCCATATGAATTTCCAGATTCCTCTATTGGTTATTGTTCGGAGAAGTGTCTCGATCATGTCCGCATAATTCACGAACCGTAGGGAGGCACACTTAAGGATTCGATGTTGTTTGAGTAGTTATGGAATGAATGAGAAAGAGACCGAATGTTGTTCGGAGTCTTGGATGGGATCCGGGATATCACGAGGAGATCCGGAATGGTCCGGAGAATAAGATTCATATAAGTAAAGTCCCGTTTCGGAGTTGGGGAATGATTCTGGTGTTTTCATCGGGAATGTTCTAGAAGGTTCCGGAATGTCCGGCACTCCGGAGGGGAAGGGGTACATGAATGTGTCATTGCAAGTTGGAATGATTGCATCATGTACTAAGTGTCATCGCTGTTCCAAATAAGGGATTAATTCAAATCCTAGTTTGAAAAGTCAAATAGCTAGTTTGAAAAGTCAAATGGCTAAAATTGGAAAGAGGAAAATAGGAGGAAGTGGGAAACCGAGTTGGGGAGGGAATCCCTCCTCCAACCGGCGGCGCCCCCTCCAAGCCAAGTTGGGGAGGGACTCCCCTCCATCCCCTTGGCCGCCGGCCCCTCCACCTATATAAGGAGGGGCAGGGCTCCCTCCTAGTACACACAAGTACCTCTCCTCAAACCCTAGCTTGGCGCCTACCACCATATCCGCCGCCGCCCCTAGGGTTTTGCCCTAGCCGCCGACTTGGGGGTCCCCGGAACCCTAGCCGCTGGCTCTAGCACTTCCTCCTTGGTGTGTCTAAACCCTAGATCGCCGAGGAGCTCTCTCATACTCCACCATACTCGCTCCGGCTTAAGGCGAAGCCCTGCGAGATCTCCCCTCTACTTCCGGTACCACCTTTGTTGTCTTCGGAATCGCAAGGAGAGTGCTACAACCTCCATTTTCTTTGGAACAAGGGAGAGGAAGGTCTTCGTGTACCGAGCGTGTGACCCGACTGCGCTCTTGGACGCAGCCGGAAGGATCGTCTACGCGATCTTGAGATCGGGAAGAGTACGACTACATCACCCACGAGAATCCGCTCTCGTTAAACACTTTGGAATCTTCGAGGGTAAGTTATTCCATCGACTCGTTGCTATAATCTAGTAGATAGATCTTGGCTTGTTTGTTTGTATGCGATAGAAAATTTTTGTTTTCCATGCTACGAAACCCTACACCTTTAAGGATCTATCAACTATTTGTCTCATGCTCCTTGACAAGGAGCACCAAATTATCCACAACCTCTTGGATTTTGCCTCGTGCGTTCAAGTTGTACAAGTCCTTGGGATCTCGGTGTCTCGTCACCAAGTAGTCAAGATCTCATGAAGCCTCTCACCCCCGTTGTTGGTCGTGGGAGCGTGTCTTGCCCAACGCTGATCCTAGGGATTGTGTTGGACCAGTTGCCACCGGCGTGAGATAATGGCTTGTATCGTGTTTTCGCGTGTGTGTTCATCGAGTTCTTCGCGCGTGTGTTCATGGATTTCATCCCCCCTACTCCGTCCACTCGCTTCTCCCCTCGATCCCCATGGGATTCGTGAAAGATCAGGCCACCCCAAGGGGTCACCCCTAACACTATACTTACACCTACCCCAGTTACTACTAATGATGTTCCAGCTGCTACTAACAAGGATAAGTCCAATGAGATTAGAATTGGACCAATTACAAGATCTCGTGCTAAGCTACTAGAACAACAGGTGATTTTTTTCTTAATGATCCTGATGTTTTACTTAATAAGAATTTTATACTGCCTAAGTCTTTGTGTTATTGTATGATCAGGTACATTGGAGAAGAAGGTATAGCACGGAGAAAGGAGGTGAAGCACATGGAGCAAAAAGTGTGGTGATCAATGAAGCAAGCGCGAGGGAGGAGAGGGAGGAAGCTCAAGGAGCTACAAAGGAAGGGATCAACACCTAGCAGAGTCTCTGCCGCGGCAGAGAAATGATGCCAAATCCTGACACGACAGACTGTCGCGGCACAGAAAGTGGCTGAAATCCTGCCACGGTAGAGAGTCCTGTCGCGGCACGTTTTAGGCCCAATTTGCTTCCACAACAGGAAACAGGCTTGTGCGCCTAGAGAGCTATCCCACCTGGGTTGGCATGTATATTAGTTGTAGTATTTTGCATCTTGGACTCTTAGCCTAGCCGCCCTCTCTCCTTTAAATAGATGGGGGTATCGTTTCTTTCCAATTAGACCACGTTAAAATATTTTAGAGTTGTTTATATCAAGAACCTCTGGAATTACTTGTGATCGAATTCTACCAACTACAATTGAGTGTGATCTGTTGTTCCACTCGGAATCAGTAGATTGCAAACTATCGTTCGTGGTTGACGGCTGTGTGCGCAAGAGCGTGGTGTTGTGAATATCCTACAGGGTTCGAGATCTGTTGCATTTGCATCAGGGTTCGAGCGGGAGATTTCATAGCTACAGGCTAGTTATCTTACATCCACCATCATCATCAACAAGTGCTTGCTGAGAAGATCGGGCCACCCCATATCAAGATCCATAGCATGGCATGTTTATGGCAATGATATCACAATCAAACAATTCCACATGATCAATATTATGCAAAGGCAAAGCATCACATGGAAATATGAATGAAGCATATGTAATGTCACAAGTATCAAGAAAACATGCATATCCTCACAATTCATCATGTCCACTAGTGGGATCATGGCATCATCAACACCCTTAGTGTTACCTTGTTCATACCTCTCATATGAAGTGGGTGTTGTGGTAGTAGTGACCTCCTTGTGGATGACTTCGTCTTTTGGATGTAGCCATGGTGTAGCATCCTCTTCATCCACCATGTACATCTTCTCCATTCGAGGCATCATTGCTTCATGGCTTGGCGTGTCGTCATCCATGGAACCTATCATAACATAAGAGAACACATTAGAGGTAGAGGGTAAGTCATTAGAAATAGAAATGTTCTCACTTGACCTATCAACTACCACTCTCAACTCACTCGGTGTATCACTCATGCCCTCAAAGTGGAAGCACTCAATCTCACATAAGGTGGAGTCACTCATCTAAATCTTATACTTACTCAAGTGGGCTAAGTGGCTCTCATACTCACATGGGATTGGTACCACATCATCACTCAAGCATATAGGGGTAGGCTCGGTTTCGTCAACTCCATGCGCCTCCTTTGGTGAAGGGAAAATCCCATGCTCACCATTATTGACCTTGTCGCCTCCAAGGATGGATGCCATAAGATGGGCATCATCGCTCGCCTCCATGGTGTAAGGGAAAATACCATGCTCAACTGTCTTGTGGCCATGTTGTAGTAGTGGTGGAAGTCGGCTCATTGTTGTCGAGAGCGGTGCTCGGATTGACTTCGTCACATATGTGGCCTTGGTTTCCTCCATCTTAGAGTGTAGACATCCTCTTGTCATACTCAGCCAACTTGGCGAAGTAGAGGTCTTCGTTTTCCTCGTTCACGAGGTCGCGGAAGTCAAGCGTAGGCGTTGAAGCTTGATGTCGTGGAGGAAGGCTTTCTCTTGGTGCCATTGTGGTGGTGGAACTAGTAGTTGAAGGTGCCTTATGATGGTGTCGACGGAGGTCATTGGCGTGCTTTGCTGGTTGATGTAGGTGGCACACTTGGACATTCACATGACGCTCGCGACGATGATTATTTTCCTTAGCACTCTTCTTGTGCTTGTGGTGCCTTCTTGAGCTTGATTGAGCATTATGGATGGAGCTCATCATGAATTCTTCGTATTGGTGGCAAAGATGCCTTTGACGATGTCTTGTATCCTCTTTATGGTGGCGATGCTCATGAGAGGATGTTTGTCGATGAAGATTCTTGCTTTGTGGCACCTCTTGTGGAAGATGATGTTGGGGCGCCATTTTTGTTGAAGTAGGGGGTGCTTGACGCCTAGGAGGAGGTGTTGCTTTGCACCTTGGAGATGGTGGAGCTTGACGCCATCTAGGTGGTGGAGTTTGATGATGTGGAGATAGTGGCGCTTGACGCCTTGGACGTGGTTGCGCTTGATGCCTTGGAGGTGGATCATCGAAGTAGCTGGTGCCCTTCTATGTGGCACGCGTGACCTTGATGGTCATGGATTCTTGATGATGCGCCTCCTCTTGATTGGCGTAGTAGTCTTCCATCTCCAAGCGCTGGAGGAATTCTTCATGGCTCATGGAGGAGCCATCAAAGTCGATGAAGTTCTCCATGTCATCCATGCTCGGCGAGGCATTGTCGATGTCACACTCGAAGTCATCCATGCTTGGAGAGTAATTGTTGGTGTAGTACTCCATATCACCCAAGCATGTGGAGCCATTTTCGGTGTAGTTCTCCATATCCTCCATGCATGAGGAGCCATTGTCGATGTAGAGATCCAAGTCTTCCCTGCATGCCGAGTCGTCGTAGGTGTATTGCTCCGAGTCCTCAAAGCATGCAAAACGTTTATTTGTGCTGTGCTCCATCATGTCCTCTATACTTGAGGAGTCGTAGTCATGGTGGCTCATCATGGATTCTTCATAGATATCATCCTCGGTTCCAGAGTCCCTAGAGATGATTCACAAGACCAAGTTTTGTATATGGAAGTGGTAGAGGGTGTTGGGGATGCAACGTCAAACCTTACTTTACCTTGGAATATAGTATCGTGCAAGTGGCCACACTTGAGAGCAATAAACCAAGCAAAGTGAAGTTCACACGGAACACCGAAACCAACTACTAACCAAAAAACACACACACAAGGCCTATGGTGGATAGGTATGGAAAGTGGCATGTCAAGAAACAATCAGAAATCAGGTAATGGAAGTAAAGAACCACAATGATCACAAAGCAAAACAAGTCAATCCACAAGATAGTAAATATGTACAAGGAGACACACACGGTGGGATAAATGGGACTTGTGCGACAGAGAAAGTGAGCTAAGAACCAAATGATTACCTAGTGAAGACTATAAGCTCATGTCACACAAGTACAATGAGAGACGCTAGTTCGATTGTACAAAATTGGTGGGCTACAAGATATGCACAATAAGTACCACCTATATGATTGATGTGGACATCCCATCTATTGATACAACTGTGGTACCTACAGCTACACACATACAAGGACCTATCACTCGATCTCGTGCCAAACAACTTAACTATCAGGTACTTTCATTTCTTGGAACTATTCCTCACATACATGAGAATATGATGCTGCATGAATCAGATGTATTTCTTACTCTTAGGAATGATGGACCAAGCATGGATGAGAGGGACAAACATTGGAGCATGGCCATGCATGGAGATGGCAGCAAGCATGTGATGTTTCAAGAGAAGGCCACAGATGAAGATTTCAGAACTTTGAGGCCTCCATAATGAAGAAAGAAGGCTTGGATGAAATATTCAAGATTAATACTTCACAAATTCGTCCATAGCTTAATATGGTGCTGCAACACCTTTAATTTGGGCCAGGCCCATGTAATTTTCGCAGGATTTTAATTAGCCACTTTTTAGAGTCCGTATTTGAGGGGAAAAGGACTTCTAGGGTTGGATTCGGCCACCACTTCCATGGCTGGCCGAAACCCCACATTTTCCTCCTTAAATACTCCCCATAGCCGTCACCATAGACTCGGATTTTGTTTAGACATTAAGTTAACCTTCATAGTAACTTCTCCAAGGCTCGAGCGTCGCAGAGGCCTCTTGTACTTCGCCCCTATACAGGATCCCACCTTTTCAATAAATCTTTCCTCTTAATCCGCAATATCTTGATTGCAATATTGGTTCTTACTTGTTCTTGATTTCAGGTAGGAATTAAGACCCTCGCTGGTCAGGCTGATCGTGTTCCCGTAGGATTGGTAACCTCGAGGAGATTGGCTTAGCGATTGCGTTGGCGCTCGTGCTCGCACGTGTAGTCGGATCGTCAAGCCCGAACTCCACCAAATCGATTATCACCATCTCATCGAAAGATCGGACACCTTTGCCCTATCAATGATGTTCATCGAGCTTGCGCTTCCTATTCTATGAGGCACGTTTATATTTCTTTCTTTTCTTTTTTCTATGTTTCTTTTGTCTCTTTTTCCTTTTCTTTTTTTTTCCTTTTCACTTGCCTCTTCCTTGTGCCAACAACTATACAAGATAACTATATAAGATAGCGCTCATAATGTTTGCTCGAAATCTACAAGGTATCAAATGTGCATAGCCCAAGCAATCATAAGAGGAACTAGTCTCAATAGGTGTTTGTTGTTCGGAAAGATAATGGGGTTCACATAGGAATTCAAGTGGGGAGAAGTCGCGGGATGTTATACCTTTCGTCGACGATCTTCACCCTCTATTGTTGGACTCCGCCTTGCTCATGGAATTTTTATGGAGTATATAGCATGAACAACATGGATGATGATGTATATGTCCTTCTCCTCTTCGAAACGAGCTAAAGAACACCAAAATCCAAGTTCGAATGCAAAATTTATGCTCAAAATCGTGTGAAGCTGAATCTGTTGACGACCAGGTCGGTGGACCAAAAATCTCGCCGGAATTTCTGGTGGTGGGCCCGGTTTGACCGAAATTTTGACTCGAATTTCCGGCGGGAACTCCGATTTGGCGGATCTGGTGCCGGAACGAGTTCAGGAACGCGAAAAACTCGATGGAAAACTTCAGATCTAATGGTCAAATGGTGAAATTAGGCCATGGGAACGCAGAGGAAGGTAGATCAACAACTTTAGCAAGTAATCCACTGATCAAAACCTACCAAAACTCACTCAAATCACAGATCGATCCAAAACACGATTGGGGCTATTTTTGGTGGAAGTTCTGAATTTATGGGGAAAAGACCTAATCGATGAGGAATCCGTGGCAACCAAAAGCTGTTGATACCAGATGATAAAGGGGTTCACCTCTTGGGTGGCCCGATCTTCACGGCTCTCATGGTCAAATTGATGGGAAAGCGAGGGCAAAGGGAGAAGGTAGCGGCAGCGAACACACACCTCACGAAGAACACGATGAACACACACAAAACTCACACGATACAAATCCGATTGCTCCCGAACGGCGGCCACAGATCCGATTGAATCCTCGCAAAGAAAGATCGTTCAACGTGCTCCCTCAAATCCACATCGGAGAGGGAAGAACACCTTGGGGAGGGTCTTGACAACTTGGAGACGAGACATCAAACTCCAAGGCCGTGTACAACGATGGATGCGGGATGCAAAGTCCAATCAAGGTTGGTGATGATAGTCGGTTGAAATGGATCGTATTGGGACCTAGAGGGGGGGTGAATAGGTGCTAACCAATTTTTAATACTTTTTCAATTTTAGGCTTGACACAAAGTAAATTCTCTAGATATGCAACTACGAGAATTTCCCTATATGTAACCCTAACTACTAAGCACGTAAAAGAGGAGCGAGGAAACCGCAGTGGAGCACGCGGAGACATGGGGATTTGTTTTACCGCAGTTCCTTCCTTGTTAAGGGAAGTACATCTGCGTTGGAGGGGTGGGCGGTGCTAAGACCACCACGCCACAATAGGCCTCACCCTATTCTCCGATGGATCTCGCCACGAGAGGCCTGATCCACCTTCTCCACTATTGGATCCCTTCGAGGCGGGAACCGGTGCCTTTTACAACACTATCGGGGCACACACCCACAACCGAATTGGGGGCTCCCGAGATGACAACAAGCTGCCACAAGAACAAGGTTTATCAATATAAACAAAAACGAGGATCTAGATATTTGCAAGAAATACTAGATTGGAGGTTCTCCAAATGAATGGAGAGGATATGAAGCGCTTGATTGCTGATAATGAAGATCGAGTTCTCCTCCTTCGATTCCCAAAGGGATGGGGCCTTTGGGTGGATCTAGGTGGAGCACTCTTGAATGAAGCTTTCAGATCGGATCTGGTCTTTTTCGTGATGAATCAAGAGTTCTGGCAGGAGGGGGAAGGCTGGCTTAAATACCCCTCCCGGATCTGTTGCACAACTTTGGGGCGGATTATTCGCTTTCACTTGGGCGGATTATCCGCCTCGAAAACTCGCCCAAGGCGGATTCTCGGGAAAGTCCGCCTCTCGCACTTGCGCTTGAGGAACTTAGTGGAAATCTTGGGGGGCGGATAATCCGGCCCCCTCCTGGGGCGGATTATCCGGCCACGCCGGAAAGTCCGGCAGAAACTCCGCCCCCTCTCTAGGGCTTGCGCCTTGGCGTTGAGCAGGGGGGCGGACTATCCGGGGCCGAAAATCCCAAAACTCGCCTCTTTATACAGGGCTTGCGCCTGCTTGGGCAAAGGGAGGGGCGGATTATCCGCCCCTGGTGGGGCCGGATTATCCCCCCCCAAAGGCAGAGTTCTTTTCCCTTTATTCTCAAATAGAGCTGCAACACTTGAACACACATTAAATGATCCTTGGTATTGTTATCTAACACACAAAACACTAGGGATTAAGAAATGTTCTTTCAATCTCCCCCGTTTTGGTGTTAGATGACAATACTAGGATTTGCAATGAAACCGGCTATCGCCACGTTAAGATGAAAGGCGCTCCCCCTAGATGTGTGCATATTTAAAATTTTCATTTGAATACAAATACACACACTAGAGAGAGCACAACTTCCATGGCAAAGATAATTGGAACAAAAGTGGATTGAGGGACAAGGTCATACCACCGGGATGAGAATAGCCAAAGCATACATAGATAATCCCATGAATCCATATGCCATCAAATATGTTCCATAATTCCAGAATTCCATGGGGTCCATAATAGATAAATCCAGAATTCCATGAATACCCAACATAGTACCAAACAAAGTGGAGTACGACAAAGTCTTACATAAACAAACACAAATAGCAAATGAGTTCACGCTAGAAAAGGCACAAGCAAGCAAATAAAAACGACTAAAATCGAAAAGCTTGTGCCCGACCCTTGCAAATCCACGAGCCCTAATAGAACTACTTCTCCCCCTTTGGCATCGAAACGCCAAAAAGAAAGAAGAGCAAAGCTAACGCCCCTGAAGATCACTCCTCCTCATCCTCGTCGTATTCATCCCCGTAACCTTCCTCTTCATCATACTCATCATCATCGTCATCAGCTGGAGGAGTGGGTGCCCTCGGTGGAGGAGGGAAGAGGCAACTCTCGAGCTCGCCATAGTTAATCCCTGAGGTGTTCCACTGAGCATACGGATCCGGGGCAGTGGGAGGAGGTGGATGGCCAGTGGCACCAGAGATATGGTGGAGAATAAGCTGCTGCGTGTGATCCCTCTTATGATCCCTGCGGTACGCCTCATATTGGCCCTTGTGAATGTCAATGCCCATGGAAAGAATGTTCCGCTGGAACCAAGTAAGCTGCTTAACCTCGCGTGCCATTGGGGACACCGTGGAATGACGACCACTGGCCCGAGCATCACGCATGAAGGACTCCGGGGCAGTGGAAGGGTGATGAGTCTTCTGAGCCTTGTTGTAGATTTTCTTGGGCTTATGAACACCATCCATAGCAGTGCCAAACTCCTCATGGGGTAACATATGCTTGACAAGCATCATAATGAACGGAGCATAGGGAATAGAGAGCCTGTTGATCATAGCATCCGTCATCTCATGAAAAATATAGTCCATGACATCCAGTTTGTAACCTGTGGCTGATCCAGGGTTGGTGGCACACTCGTGAGCAAACGCAAGGAGAGGAACCAGGTGGCCACGGATCTTGTCATTGTTGCCACCACTAGGAGCGATGCAGTCCCGAAACATGCCAACAAGGGAGGCATACAAGGGAGAGAGACCAGCGAAAGTGCCAGCAATACCATCAGGAGAAAGGCAGGGAGCTAGCACAGTCTCCTTGGATGGCTTCAATGGAGTAATGATGCGGTGACCAGCGGGAGTGTCACGACCATGGAAAGCATACCCAAGAACCTTCCCAAAATTGCGAAAGTCCGACTGAAGCATTGTAGTCCCGGTCATCCACTTCATAGTGCGGCGCTCATCACCGCAGATCACAAGTGTGGAGAAAAACTGGCGCACCACAGAAGAGTCATAGTTGCATTGAATGGTTATGAGGTGGTGAAGCCCCGTCTTGTTGGTCACATCCAATGCTTCAAGGAGCCGAGCCTTGGATTGAGCCTCAGTCAAGTTGATGGGACGCATGAGGCGAATCTTGAGAGTAGCATAGACATCATCATGAATAGCCCAAAAGTGGGCATTCCAAAACATAGTGTCCTCGGGTTGGCCATCACTGTCAGCTTCATCATAGTAATCTGTCTGGCGGATGGTGGCATACTGAGTGATGTCCATAGACTTGTAATTGGGCCGAGACTGTTTGCCCTTGCGAGAAGCGGTCCTCTTAGATATCTTACTTGCCTCTGCCATCCTTGCAGCCTCTCTTGCTGCCCTGCTGACCTCTGTTTCGTCAATAAACTTCCCTTCTGCAGTAGGCTTGAGATAACGGGCACGGGGAGGACAGGCGAAGGTCTTGGTCGGCTTGGAACCACCTGTGAATAGCATTTAGAGAGGTAGTATGGAGATGAGCATACACACAAGTACAGGAGAAAGAAAACACGGAGAAAGAGTAGCAATGCAACCCCATAACCAATGATGTGCATTAGCGAAAGCAGAAAAAAAGCAGAATTTAACTCTCCAGGCCGGATTATCCGGCCCTGGCAGGGGCGGATAATCCGCCTCCCGCAAAAAAATTCTGGATTGGCTTAGATCTACCATGGCAAAACAGATCGGGTACTAGGGTTGCAAGTCTACTGATTCTAGCATGTAAGGAACAACACCAAGAACCTTCCACAACGAGATTTCCACCAAATAAAATACATCCCATACAAAAGGAGAGAGATGAGGGAGTTACCCTCACTCATTGGAGGAAAATCGCGGAGAAGAAGATACCCGGAGGTGAGGTGAAGGAGATCCGGGGAGAGCCCGGAGAATCCGGTGGTTGAATCGACTCCGGGAGAGGCGGATGCTCCGTGGTGAGGCAGAGGTAGGGTTGGGGAGGACTGCCTGCTTGAGCCTGCCTCCCGACCCTATAAAGGGCCGATTTTGCCCGGGGCAGATAATCCGCCCCCCACTTAGGGCGGATAATCCGCCCCCCCCCCCAAAAAAAATTTTGGAAAATGCAGAATCAGGCCAGAGCAACCTAGCAAACCTCTCGATGGTGTTTTAGAGGACTTGTGTGCAAGAATAGATGGTTCAAGGGGGAAGAGAAAGGCTTGGGTTGAGAGCATCAAACTGAGATGGTACTACACACCCAAATTTGCAAAAATCAAATCAAACAAAAGCCAAATTTGAGTGTGTTTTCCATAAGAACATGAGATATGCAAGAAAATCCAACGAGACCCATGAAAAACCAACTCTTCTCAAGGAAGAGGGCGGTGGCCGAAGCCACCATGTTGGAGCGCATGGCATGACACCGCGAAGATGTATCTTGAGTTAAAAACAAATGCTCATCGATGACCCACATGTCACAAAATGATATTAAGGGAAATGATTTTACTTGCTTTCGGCATTATGGTGGGAGGGTTGGCCCAATCAATTAGGACCACACTACCCTATGTCTATGCCCGCATCTAAACCAAATACATGAATAAGAGCAAGTGAGTGTGCAAGGGTAGTCAAGCCAAGCTCCTTGAATCTATGATATTTAGCTCATTCCTCAAATAACAGAATCTTGCTTCATCAAGAGGCTTCGTGAAACGATCAGCAAGTTGGTTCTTCGTGCTTACAAAGGATAGAGCAATATCTCCACGAGCAACATGATCCCGAATAAAGTGGTTGCGAATCTCTATATGTTTTGTTCTTGTATGCTGCACGAGATTGTACGCAATTTTGATAGCACTTTCATTGTCGCATAATAGAGGCACTTTGTCACAATTGACACCATATTCCTTTAAAGTTTGCCTCATCCATAACAATTGTGTACAAGCACTTGCAGCAGCAACATATTCAGCTTCGGCGGTTGAGAGTGAAATACAATTTTGTTTCTTTGATGACCAACACACTAGAGACCTGCCCAAGAATTGACATGCACCAGAGGTTGATTTCCTATCATCTTTGTCACCAGCCCAATCTGAATCAGTGTAGCCACATAGAGAGAAACTTGAACCCTTGGGATACCATAACCCAAAATTTGGGGAATGAACCAAATATCGGAAGATTCGCTTGACCACCGCTAAGTGGCTTTCTTTAGGAGCGGCTTGGTACCTAGCACACACTCCTACAGTTAACACGATATCGGGCCTAGATGCGCAAAGGTAAAGGAGAGACCCGATCATGGATCGGTATACCTTTTGATCCACGTCTTTACCCTTTGGATTGAGCCCAAGATGACACTTGGTTTGCATTGGGGTAGCAACGCCATTGAGATCCGTCATCTTGAACCTTTTGAGCATGTCTTGGATGTACTTAGCTTGATTAAGAAAGGTTCCCTCTCTAAGTTGTTTGATCTCAAATCCAAGAAAGAACCTGAGCTCACCCATCATGGACATCTCAAACCTGTCAGTCATAAGCTTCGAAAATTCAGCGTTAAAAGCTTGGTTAGTAGAGCCAAAAATAATGTCATCTACATAAAGTTAGCATACAAAAAGCTCCCCATTAACCTTCTTAGTAAAAAGAGTGGGATCAATTTTCCCAACTTCGAAACCACGGTCTAGCAAAAGCTCTTTAAGGTGCTCATACCACGCACGTCGGGCTTGTTTAAGGCCATAGAGAGCCTTATCGAGTTTGTAGACATGGTTTGGAAATTTGGGGTCCTCAAACCCCGGGGGCTGCTTGACGTATACTAACTCATGTAGAGGACCATTAAGGAAAGCGCTCTTAACATCCATTTGTTGTAATTTAAAATTATGATGGGTTGCATATGCAAGAAGGATACAGATGGACTCAAGACGAGCCACATAAGCGTAAGTCTCGGCAAAATCAATTCCTTCCACTTGAGAGAATCCTTGAGCCACGAGACGTGCTTTATTCCTCACAACAATGCCATTTTCATCCTGTTTGTTCTTGACGATCCACTTGGTGCCGATAACATTGCGGCAATCCTTTGGCTTTTCTACGAGCTTCCAAACTTTGTTGCGTTTGAAGTTATTTAATTCTTCATGCATTGCAACAACCCAATCGGGATCTTCAAGAGCATCAAAAACCTTCTTCGGTTCAACCATGGAAATGTGAGCTTGATGATCACAGAAGCTTGCAAGTTCTCTTCTAGTGGATACCCTTCGTCGTAGATCACTAACAACCTTGTCAAGAGTGTGACCTCTTAGTTCAAGGTTCCAATCAGCACGAGCCTTGCGACGAGCCTCAATGTCCTTATTGTTTCTAGAAGGATTTGATTCAATATTTGTATCCTTGTCTTGATTACTGCCTTGCCTTGATCTTGGTCACCGTTACTGCCAGAAGATTGTTGCTGAACATTTTCTTCAGGCCCGGATAATCCGCCCCTTGGAGGGGCCAGACTATCCGGCCTGGGAGGTGAAGAACCCGAGCCATCTTCTTGGGAATGCCTGATGAGAGTTGGAGACCCAGGGCAGGATAATCCGCCCTCGGGGGACGGAGAATCCGGCCTGGGAGCTTCAGAGTTGCTGACTTCTCCTTCGGATCCTCTGGAATGAGTTGGAGTGCCAGGGGCGGATTGTCCGCCCCTTGGAGGGGTAGTCTGGCCTGGGACTACCAACTTGTCCAGGGGACAGTTGATCTTCAGCAGATTGCGGTGTTGATGCAGGATTTTCTCCAACAGTAGGAGCTTGTTGATCTTGTGTAGATGAGGGCTCCACATGTGTGGAGCATTGTCCTTCCCGATCCGCCACAAGGGTTTCCTCAATGGGGCGGAAAAATCCCACGCCCATTCTTCTTATGGCATCCTGGGGTATTTCAACATTTGCATCACAAACATCAACTTGCCTACAAAGGAGCCGTTATTTTCATCGAACTCCACACTACAAGATTCTACAACAATCCCAGTGAGCTTGTTGTAGACTCTATAAGTGTGGGATTCGGCACCGTAACCAACAAAAATACCTTCTAAAGCCTTGGACTCAAATTTTTACAAACGGACACCTTTAATAAGAAAGAAACACTTACACCCGAATACCCTGAAGTATGAGATGTTGGGCTTGTTACCGGTAAGTATTTCATATGGGGTCTTGTCCAAAATCTTCCGAAGGTAGAGCCGGTTTGATGAGTGACAAGCAGTGGATATGGCTTCAGCCCAAAAATTATAAGGAGACTTGAATTGAGCTAGCATAGATCTTGCCATATCCATCAAAGTCCAGTTCTTCCTCTCGGCTACACCATTTTGTTGAGGGGTGTACGCAGCGGAATGTTGGTGTCTAATCCCCTCTTCGCTAATAAACTCATTTAAAGTGTAGTTCTTGAATTCTGAGTCGTTGTCACTTCTAATTGCCAAGATAGGAACATTGTGTTGACGTTGAACTTCATTGGCAAAGTCGATGACAGTTTGTTGGGTCTCACTTTTCAGCTTGAAGAAATATATCCATGTATATCTTGAGTAGTCATCGACAATGACCAAGCAATATTTCTTCCCACCAAGACTTGCATGAGAAGGAGGACCAAATAAATCCACATGAAGTAATTCCAAGATCCTCTTTGATGACACAATAGTCTTCCTCTTGTGGGGAGAGTCATGCATTTTTCCTTCAACACAAGCCCTGCAAACACGATCTTTGGCAAAAGAGACATTGTCTTTTAGTCCAAGGATGTGGCCACCCTTTTGGAGACTTTGCAAAGTTCTCATGTTGACATGGGCTAAACGGCGATGCCATAGCCAGCCCACGTCGGCCTTTCCGAATAGACACATCAGACCCGAAGTGGTTTTCCCCTATTATGTATATGTGGGTGAGGGATAGGCGGATCAGGGGAATACACATGAGAAACCTCATTGTATACATCCTTACCGCTATCCTTTTTCGAGGAGGAGCTCTTTCTAGTATCATCACCAACCACTTCGTTATCTTTAGAAACAGTTTTACCCGTTTCCTTGGATTGCGGAGTGGTATCCTCCGAGTTAGATGGAGGTGATGCTGCGGATGTGGAGAGACGCATTATCAATTGACGCATCTCTTCCATCTTAGCCTCCATTGAACTCACCAAGGTTGTTTCCAACGTCTTGAGATCGTTCATGGTGACTACCTCCGGAGCATCACTCCCATCTACCTTGGAACCCATACTTCTCTTAGGCGGTTAAGCCAAATAAGAGCCGAGGCTCGATACCAATTGAAATGGATCGTATGGGCACCTAGAGGGGGGGTGAATAGGTGCTAACCAATTTTTAATACTTTTTCAATTTTAGGCTTGACACAAAGTAAATTCTCTAGATATGCAACTACGAGAATTTCCCTATATGTAACCCTAACTACTAAGCACGTAAAAGAGGAGCGAGGAAACCGTAGTGGAGCACGCGGAGACACAGGGATTTGTTTTACCGCAGTTCCTTCCTTGTTAAGGGAAGTACATCTGTGTTGAAGGGATGGGTGGTGCTAAGACCACCACGCCACAATAGGCCTCACCCTATTCTCCGATGGATCTCGCCACGAGAGGCCTGATCCACCTTCTCCACTATTGGATCCCTTCGAGGCAGGAACCGGTGCCTTTGACAACACTATCGGGGCACACACCCACAACCGAATTGGGGGCTCCCAAGATGACAACAAGCTGCCACAAGAACAAGGTTTATCAATATAAACAAAAACGAGGATCTAGATATTTGCAAGAAATACTAGATCGGAGGTTCTCCAAATGAATGGAGAGGAGATGAAGTGCTTGATTGCTGATGATGAAGATCGAGTTCTCCACCTTCGATTCCCAAAGGGATAGGGCCTTTGGGTGGATCTAGGTGGAGCACACTTGAATGAAGCTTTCAGATCTAATCTGGTCTTTTTCGTGATGAATCAAGAGTTCTGGCAGGAGGGGGAAGGCTGGCTTAAAACCCCCCTCCCCAGATCTGGCCGGTGCACAACTTTGGGGGCGGATTATCCGCCCCCCACTTGGGGCGGATTATCCGCCCCCTGGGAAAACTCCGCCCCAAGGGCGGATTCTTCGGGGGAAAGTCCGCCCCCTCTCTGGCGCTTGCGCTTGAGGAACTTAGTGGAAATCTTGGGGGGCGGATAATCTGGCCCCCTCCTAGGGCGGATTATCCGGCCACGCCGGAAAGTCCGGCAGAAACTCCGCCCCCTCTCTGGGGCTTGCTCCATGGCGATGAGCAGGAGGGGCGGACTATCCGCCCCCCTGAGGGGCAGATTATCCGGCGGGGCCGGAAAATCTGGCCAAAAATCCGCCCCCCCCTTCTGGGGCTTGTGCCTGCTTGGGCAAAGGGAGGGGCGGATTATCCGCCCCTGGTGGGGCCGGATTATCCGCCCCCAAAGGCAGAGTTTTTTCCCTTTATTCTCAAATAGAGCTGCAACACTTCAACACACATTAAATGATCCTTGGTATTGTTATCTAACACACAAAACACTAGGGATTAAGAAATGTTCTTTCATCGGTCCCCTTGGTAAAGGGGATGATGCAAAACTAGAGATTCCACACAAGGGGATTGTCTTTAGTCTATCATATATGCCTGAGGGATACATGAGGGGTGGGGATCTATTTATAGGCCAGCCACTAAACAAGGGGTAGTTTGGGAATAAACTAGGCAAAGGGGTAAGTAAAGGGAATATTCCAGGGCATCAAACCCTGATCCGCGCGCTGAGAGGGGATTCCGGAAGTGGGTCCGGCGGCGCCGGATCTGATGCCGGGATTTTTGATCATCGCTGAATATTCCGATCGGTCACCAAAGAGACTCTATGTAAGCGTTTCCGGTGGCGTTTCCTGTCGACCGGTCCTGGCGCCAGGAATTCCGGCGGGGCGCTTGGTTCACCGGGGCTGTCGCCGGATATTCTGGTGGTGGTTCCGGTTCGCCGGTCCTGTCGCCGAATCCAGCTAGAGCTTCTTCCGTCTCCTCTTCCAAGCCTCCGTCTTGTCGGGCGTGAGTCCTCGGGGTTCCTCCCTTGTCTCCGTACTTGTTAGTGTGAACCTATCATGGTCATAGGACGGATTATGAAGTAGTATACCATTCAAAAGGGTAGGAAGTGGGATCTCAAAGAGGATAGGATTCACCTTTGGAGTCTATGATGACTTGGCATAAGTTGAAGACCTTGATGTGGCAACGACCGCAGGTCGTGCTACATTAGCTCCACTAGTTAGGCCGCGACTCGGCTTGGTTGGACAGACCCAAACCAAGAACACACATAATCAAACCTAATTGGCCCACAACATGACCTGGAATAATAAAACCTATTTATTAAGTTACAAAGTCATGCCTAGCTTGCTGGAGTCCTGAATTTGGGCTGCACTTCCTTCGTTGTGCCCATATCAAATGGGAGCTTAATCTGCTGATCAATACAAGAGTCTAGTTGCACAACGTGTGTTGAGTGTGCAATTGAGGAAACCTGAGCATGATCAACGTCACAACCTGTTTCAAGCATGCGACGTTGTCAAGGAAAGAGATATAGGGATCATCATTGATGGAGGGAGTTGTAAAAATCTGGCTTGTATTGACATGCTAGAGAAGTTTGCACTCCCAACAAGAAAACACACACATTCATATTATATCCAATGGTTTGAGAGTTCTTGCAAGATCAAGGTAACAAGAACGGTATGCGTGCATTTTACTATTAGTACATTTTATGATTTTTTTGATTGTGATGTTGTACCTATGCAAGCTTGTTCTTTGTTACTGGGTAGACCATGGCAATTTGATAGAGAATCGGTTCATAATGGTAAAACTAATCACTATTCTCTTATGCATGCTGGAAAGAAAATTGTTCTAAAATCTATGACTCCCGAACAGATTTTGAAAGATGATTTTGTTAGAGCTAGTAGAGATAAAACTGACGAGAAACGTAAAAGTGAGAATCAGATTGTTGCTCAGATTTTGTACCACCAAAGAACACTAAATCTGATTCTAAAAATTCTACTGAAATTCGTTTGAAGAGTCCATATATGCTTGCAAATAAAATTGATATTGTTGAACAAGATGTAAACAATACTCATTGTTATGCAATTATCTGCAAAGAGGTTTTGTTTTTATTTGAGGATATGCCTCCTTCTTTGCCACCTGCTGTTGCTAACCTTTTGTAGGAATATGAGGAAGTTTTTCCAGCTGAGATGCCACCAGGACTACCTCCTATTAGAGGAATTGATCACCAAATTGATCTAATTACTGGTGCCATGTTGCCCAACCGCGCGCCATATAGAACCAATCCACTGTAGACAAAGGAGATACAACGCCAAATTTAGGAACTACTCGACAGAGATCATATTTGTGAGTCCCTTAGCCCATGTGTTGTTCCTATTATTTTGGTACCTAAGAAATATGGTTCTTAGCGCATGTGTACTGATTATAGAGCTATCTATAATATTACAATTAGATATCGTCATCCTATTCCACGTATAGATGACATGCTTGATGAATTAAGTGGCTCTACCATGTTTTCTAAAGTTGATTTGCGTAGTGGTTACCACCAGATTCGTATGAAATTGGGAGATGAATGGAAAACAAAATTTATAACTATGTTCGGTTTATATGAGTGGTTAGTGATGCCGTTTAGTTTAACTAATGCACCCATCACTTTCATGAGATTAATGAACGAAGTTTTATGTGCTTTCATTGGATGATTTGTGGTAGTCTACTTTGATGATATTCTGATTTATAGCAAATATTTAGAGGATCATTTGGATCATCTGCGTGTTGTTTTCAATGCTTTACGCGATGCACATTTGTTTGGTAACCTTGAGAAGTGCACCTTTTGCACCGATCGAGTTGCGTTTCTTGGCTATGTTGTTACATCACATGGTATTGAAGTGGATCCAGCCAAGATTGAAGCTATTGAGAATTGGCCGCAGCCCAAGACGGTCACACAAGTGAGGAGTTTTCTTGGCCTCGCTGGTTTTTATAGGCGCTTTGTCCAAAGACTTAGGATCAATTGCTGCGCCGCTGAATAAACTTACCAAGAAGGACGTGTCGTTTGTTTGGGGCGATGCATAACAACGGGCCTTCATGATCTTTAAAGATAAGTTAACACATGCTCCATTACTCCAACTTCCTGAGTTTAATAAGACTTTTGAGCTTGAATATGATGCTAGTGGAATTGGTTTGGGAGGTGTGTTACTACAAGAGGGAAAACCTATTGCATATTTTAGTAAGAAATTGAGTGGGGCTAGTCTGAACTATTCTACTTATGATAAAGAATTATATGCGCTGGTTTGGACATTCGAAACTTGGCAACATTATATATGGCCTAAAGAATTTGTTATACATTCTGATCATGAATCTTTGAAGCATATTCGTAGTCAAGCTAATTTGAATCATCGTCATGCAATGTGGATTGAATTTATTGAGTATTTTCCTTATGTTATCAAACACAAAAAGGTTAAATATAAAGTTATTGTTGATGCTTTGTCGCGCCTTTATGCTTTTCTATCTCAACTTGACTTCAAAATATTTGGATTGGAAACAATTAAGGAACAATATCTGCATGATTCTAAATTTAAAGATGTGTTGCAGAATTGTAGAGATGGTAGAACATGGAACAAGTTCATCTTCAATGATGGATTTGTTTTCCGTGCTAACAAACTATGCATCCCAGATAGTTTCGTTCGTCTTTTGTTGTTGCCGGAGGCGCATGGAGGAGGATTGATGGGTCACTTTGGTGTCAAGAAGAAGGAGGATGTTCTTGCTGGACACTTCTTTTGTCCACGCATGCATCAGGATGTGGAGAGATTCATCGCACGCTGCACTACTTGTCAAAAAGCTAAGTCTCGCCTTAATCCACATGGTTTATATATGCCTCTTCCTGTTCCTAGTGTTCCTTGGGAGGATATTTCTATGGACTTTGTTTTGGGATTGCCTCGTACACAGAAGGGGAGGGATAGCATTTTTATTATTGTGGATCGGTTTTCTAAGATGGAACACTTTATTCCTTGTCACAAAACGGATGATGCTGCGCATATTGCTGATTTGTTCTTTTGTGAAATTGTTCGTTTACATGGTGTGCCAAATACTATTGTTTCTGATCGTGATACTAAATTTCTTAGCCACTTTTGGAGATGTTTATGGGCTAAGTTGGGGACAAAATTGATTTTTAGTTCTACATGTCATCCCCAAACTGATGGACAAACTGAAGTAGTCAATAGAACTTTGTCTACTATGTTGCAGGATGTTTTAAAGAAGAACTTAAAATTGTGGGAAGAGTGTTTACCTCATATTGAATTTGCTTACAATCGTTCACTGCATTCTACCACAAAGATGTGCTCATTTGAGATTGTGTATGGTTTTGTTCCTCGTGCACCTATTTGATTTATTGCCATTACCTTCTTCGGTGCAAAATAATTTGTATTCTACACAACGTGCTGAAATGATATTAAATTTTCATAAGACTACTAAAGACAACATAGAACACATGAATGCTAAGTACAAACTAGCTGGGGATAGAGGAAGAAAGCATGTTGTGTTTGATGTTGGTGATCTTGTTTGGTTACATTTGCGCAAAGAACATTTTCTTGTTAAGGTGTTTGATAAATGATAATGCAATAAAAATTGAGCTACCTGCAGAGTTTGGTACGGTTAGTCGTACATTTAACATTGAAGATTTGAAACCTTACTTTTGTGAGGACGATGAGATTGCGTCGAGGACGACTTCAATTCAAGAAGGGGAGCATGATGTGGACATCCCATATATTGATACAACCATTGTACCTACAGCTACACAAATACAAGGACCTATCACTCGAGCTCGTGCCAAGCAACTTAACTATCAGGTACTTCCGTTTCTTGAAACTATTCCTCACATACATGAGAATATGATGCTGCCTAAATCAGATGTATTTGTTACTCTTAGGAATGATGGACCAAGCATGGACGAGAGGGACAAGCATTGGAGCATGATCATGCATGTAGATGGCAGCAAGCATGTGAGGATTCAAGAGGAGACCACAGATGAAGATTTCAGAACTTTGAAGCCACCATAATGAAGAAAAGAAGGCTTGGACGAAATATTCAAGAATATTATAGCATAAATTCGTCCATACCTTATTTTGGTGATGCGACACCTTTTATTTTGGGCCAAGCACATGTAATTTTCGTAGGATTAAAATAGCCACTTTTTAGAGTCCGTATTTGAGGAGAAAATGACTTCTAGGGTTGGTTTTGGCCACCACCTCTACGGCTGGCAGAAATCCCACCTTTTCCTCCTTAAATACCCCCCATAGCCATCACTTTAGACTCGGATTTTGTTTACACATAAAGTTAGCCATCATAGCAACTTTGCCAAGGCTCAAGCATCGCAGAGGCCTCTTATACTTCGGACCTATACAGGATCCCACATTTTCAGTAAATCTTTCATCTTAATCCACAATATCTTGATTGCAATATTAGTTCTTACGTGTTCTCGATTTTAGGTAGGAATTAAGACCCTTGCTGGTCAGGCTGATCGTGTTCCCGTAGGATCGGTAACCTCCAGGAGATTGGCCTAGTGATTTCATTGGCGCTCGTGCTCGCATGTTTAGTCAGATCGTCAAGCCCGAACTCCACCAAATCGACTATCACCATCTCATCGAAAGATCGAACACCTTTTCCCTATCAAGAAAGCATAACACGGAGCGAGGAGATAAAGAAAATGGAGCATGGCATGTTGATCAATGAAGCAAGCGCGAGGGAGGAAGCACAAGGGGCTACAAAGGAGGAGATCAACACATGGCAAAACCTCGCATGGCGAAGAAACTACGTTTCCTGCCACGGCGAACTACCGCAAGAAACCGATCAAACTCGCCGGCAGAAGTTCTACCACGACACAGAATTGGCCTATTATCCTGCCCCAGCAGAAGTTGGCATGCGCGCCTAAAGGGATTACCTATGTGGGGTCGGCATGTATCTTAGTTGTAATCATTTGTGACTTGGACTCTTAGCCTAGCTGCCTCCTTAGTCTTTAAATAGATTGGGCGCCACTTCAATCTAGGTTAGACCACGTTAAAACTATTTTGGAGTTGTTTCTTATTAAGAACCTCTGGAATTACCACGTGATCGAATTATCTACTGCAATTGAGTGTGATCTGTTGTTCCATTGGGAATTAGTAGATTGCATACTATCATTCGTGGTGGATGGCTATGTGCGTAAGAGCGTGGTGTTGTGAATATCCCATAGGGTTTGAGAGCTGTTGCATCGGCATCAGGGTTCGAGCGGGAGAGTTCATAGCTACAAGCTAGTTATCTATCATCCACCATCATCATCGACAAGTGCTTGCTGAGAAAATCGGGCCACCCCATATCATTACTCTTGAATTAAATGTCTTTTTGAAGGTAGGTGGGTTCATCTTCTTATAGTAAATAGTGTTGTTAGTCTGAGTTTCCAACTATCACGAAGGAACATTATCAATTTTCTGAGTGATGATGATATTGCTATTTTTTTAATAATATGATTTTTTATTAAATTCCACGAATAATACACAATTTTGACAAACTCAAAATCTAGCGTGGCCTCTAGGTTTGAACTCCCAACAAGGACCTTTCGGAAGTTTAACTCCCGACCAGTTGGTTAGAGCCAAGCACAGGGTGGTCCAAACACCCACGAGTGCTTCTCGGTGGTTCAACTACCGACGGGTGTAGGTCGGTGTTTGAGACCCCGAGGCCGCGCTACTTTTCAAAATTCCTAATTTTGTGTATTATTCTTGGAATTTAATAAAAAGCCATATTATTTAAAAAAAGCGACGAGATTGTTCTTTCCCATAAATAAAGTCTGAAGAATATGGATCTGAATGCCACAAGCCAAGTTTCCGGACATTTGCCACAAGGTAGGACCCACAATATATAAGGTGAACCTTAGCGGATGCCACATAAACCTTAAGGTGTTTTTATCACATTGCGGATGCTAAGGAAAAAGAAAATAATGGGCCCACTTGGCAGTGTAAAACTCCTATGCAGAAATTAGCCTCTTCAGTATAGTGGGTCCCACGAATCATGTCATATAGCCAATGTCTAAATGGTGAAGCTTACTCGTGTACTAGTAGTGTAGTGTACATATGCTCACCTCTGTCCACGCGCTTTACATGTAGAGAGAATAAAAAAGTAGGTAGGGGAAGAGGGAAGTAGCGAAGAGCAAAGTTATGATGGGTTCTTCACTCGAGGTACTCCTGCCGCCTTATAGTTACAGTGTATACTCTACTAGTAGTAAATTTCAGGACCTATGCATGCAAAAATGTGTGTTTTCTCTCTCCTTTGCTGCCTCTCATCTCTCCACCCCTCTACCCTTGCGCACCGGCCCGGCTGGTGTCTCCCTCATCCATAGCATGGCGCTCCGCACGTGTGGCTTGGTACAACGACTCTGTTTCTTTTTCTTTTTATTTTTGAGAGGTCGGCTCTGTTTATCTGGCGTGTTCGGCAACCGCGTTGGTGTGGACTGTGGAGTAGGAGGAGTACATAGGAAGGAAAGCACTTTGGTCTTCGACAGCAAAAAAATTCAAACTTTTCTGGTTTTGATATCTTCATTTGCTTCCCAAACATTGGGAGGGAAGGTTATTCAAAAGATCGGCAATTCGCAGTAGTACTTCTTATCTTATCTTTATCTTGTCTTATCTCTTCCAATACCATACCACTATACTATAGTGTACGAATAAATTTGAACATTGACCGTTGGATCAAGAGTGGCAAATCCAAACATTGCTAACCGTTCGATCTTCTTTTCCATTCTTAGCATCTAGAAAATCCTATTGATAGACTTTAGCACAATGAATGAATGCTAGTATGTGCAAACCCGAAAACACACTTCATTGCTTAGTTCCAGTGACCTTGTTGTAAATGCATGGACTTGGATGTAATTTTCATTTTTATGAGGTCCTCGATGTTACTTGTACTTCCACTGACTGTGTTAACTGAAGCACCTCGCTCCTATGGGTCCTGCCATAATTATAAGAAAATGAAACCCTCCCAATTATCACACAAAGTGGACAACAGTTTCTTATATAATTACATTTTCAAGCTTCCTAGCTAACTTCGCACACTTCACCTACTTCTTCCCGATTTAACAAAATTAGGTCAAACTTGATCTACAAGTAAGCGAGGTAGATCTCTCTTGAATTAAATGTCTTTTAGGAGGTAGATGGGTGCATCTTCTTGTAGTAAACAATGTCTTTGGTGTGAGTTTCCAACTATAGGGAAAGGACATTCTCAATTTCTCGAGTAATGACGAGATTGTTATTTTTCATAAAGATTGTCCAAAGAATATGGATCTTAATGCCTTAAGCCAACCTTCCGGACATATTAAGTGTACCGACATGTTTCACTTACGATTCCTATGTTTAATTTTATGATTTCTCAAACTTCATCCTAGCGAACTGTGCCCACTTGAATGTCTTTATATCGACTTATCGAAATTAGGTCAAATTTGAATTACAATAAAATTGGAGGCTTGGTTTGAAAGTTTGTGATTTTTTGAGGTAACCATCGGGGGCATTTATACATCACAAACCACCACCGAGAGTTTTGACACCAGGTTCAACTTCTTTCTAAAATTTTGCATCTTGATAATTTAATGAAATTAGGTCAAACTCGAGCTACCATTAAGCGCGATAGATTGCTCTTTAATTACTAATTGTATTTTCGAATGTAAATGGGTGCAGGGGTGGCGATGGGGGTATTCCAAGGTATTCAAGTGAATACCAAATATTTTGGAAAAACAGCTAAAATTTTGTCAAAGAAGTGACAATTAGTGATGATTTTAGCGGAATGAATACCAAATTAGCAAAATGAATACCGAGAGGCAAATTCCTGGTGCCGCCACTAGATGGGTGCATCTTATTTTTAGTAAACAATGCCATCGGTGTGAGTATCCAACTATCGGGAAAGATCATTCTTAATTTTCCGAGTGGAGACGAGATTGTTCCTATCCATAAAGGAAGTCTAAAGAATATGGATCTGAATGCCTCAAGCAGACCTTTCAAATATTTATAGTGGACCAACATATTGTACTTACGATTCTCATGTTTTATGATTTTTTAAACTTCATCCCATCACGAATTCTTTATCTTGGTGCAAAGATGCCTTTGACGATGTCTAGTATCCTCTTTATGGTGGCAATGCTCATGACAGGATGTTTGTCGATGAAGATTCTTGCTTCGTGGTACCTCTTGTGGAAGATGATGTTAGGGCGCCACTTTTGTTGGAGTAGGGGGTGCTTGAATCCTAGGAGGTGGTGGTGCTTGGTGCCTTGGAGATGGTGGTGTTTGGCGCCTTGGATATGGTGGAGCTTGACTCCATCTAGGTGGTGGAATTTGACGCCGTAGAGATAGTGGCTCTTGACGCCTTGGACGTGGTGGCGCTTGATGCCTTGGAGGTGGATCATCGAAGTAGGTGGTTCCCTTTTGTGTGGCACACTTTGCCTTAAAGGTCATGGATTCTTGATGATGCGCCTCCTCTTGCTTGGCATAGTAGTCTTCCATCTCCAAGCGGTGGAGGAATTCTTCATGGCTCATGGAGGAGCCATCAAAGTCGATGAATTTCTCCGTGTCCTCCGTGCTTGGAGAGGCATCGTCGATGTCACACTCCAAGTCGTCCATGCATGGGGAGTCGTTATTGTTGTAGTACTCCATATCACCCAATCATGTGGACACATTGTCAGTGTAGTGTCCATATCCTCCATGCATGAAGAGCCCTTTTCGATGTAGAGCTCCAAGTCTTCCATTCTTGAGGAGCCATAGTTGATGTCATGCTCCATGTCTTTCATGCATGTGGAGTCGTCGTAGATGTAGTGCTCTGATGTCTACGCACTTCTATTCTTGTAGACAGTTGTTGGGCCTCCAAGTGGTTTGTAGAACAGCAGCAAGTTTCCCTTAAGTGGATTACCCAAGGTTTATCGAACACGGGGAGGAAGTGGTCAAAGGTATCCCTCTCAAGCAACCCTGCAATCAAGATACAAGAAGACTCTTGTGTCCCCAACATACCTAATACACTTGTCAGGTGTATAGGTGCACTAGTTCGGCGAAAAGATAGTGAAATACAAGTGGTATGGATGATAAATGATGCTAGAAAAGAGCTTTTGATGGGTAGGAAAAGACTTTGATGGTGTGGAAGAGACTAAAGAAAGCAAACATGTAATAGATCTAATTGTGAACGGTGTTTCAATATTTAGAAACAAGGCCTAGGGATCATATTTTCACTAGTGAACACTCAATAAATATATTCTCTTCATGATTCTACCATGAACTACTCTCCGTTTGGACACTCTAATCCATGGTAGGGCTACAAAAGCACACCTCAAAGTCCGTATTCCCCGTCTAGATAACCCCACACTGTCACCTTGAGCGCTAGATTGTTCCAACAAACACCACAATTTCATAAAGACATCCAACTCCAAATATACTCATGATAAATATTTATGAACTCCATCCTAAGTGCCACCATGGCATGCACGCTGTCACTTTCACACACTAGGGAGAGCATAGATCTATGGAAGCACTTGAGTATTCATGTAGACTCTAGCCTAAGTGCCATCACGGTATGCACGCTGTCACTTTCACACACGTGGGGAGAGCCGGAGATCTACTAAAGCACTTGAGTAGCAGAGTAGATCTACTTGATTATAAAGCTCATGATCACGGTATGATCATGCATAGAGAGAGAGATGAACACATAGCTACTGGTAGAGCCCTTAGCCTCGAGGAAGAACTACTCCCTCCTCATCATGGGAATCAGCAACAGCAATGGAGATGGTGGTGGAGATTGAAGGAGATGGCTCCGGGGCACTTCCCCGTCCCGGCAGGGTGCCGGAATAGAGACTTCTGTCCCCCGAATCTCCCCTTCACCGGCGGCGGCGCTATGGACCTTTTTATGGAGATCTGATCCGCGTTTGGGTTACGTCTCGGGGAGACGTGTAGGAAAAACGACAAGGTCGATGGAGGGCCAGGGGGCCCACACCCTGTGGCCGCGCGGGTCGGCCCGCGCCACCACCAGGTGTGGCCGCCCTAGTGCCCTACTCCATCTCTGCTTTGTGTTTCCGTGTTGCTCCGGGAAAAATAGTAACTTTGTCTTTTGTCCCGTCCAATTCCAAGAATATTCATTTTTTAGCTTTTCTGAAACCAACAATAGCAGAAAATAGGCAACTGGCACTGCGACATCTTGTCAATAGGTTAGTTCCAGAAAGTGTATAAAAATACCTCAAAGTGTAGACAAAACATAAGACAAATGATATAAAACAAGCATGGAACATCAAAAATTATATATACGTTTACGATGTATCAAGCATCCCCAAGCTTAACTCTTGCTCGTCCTTGAGTAGGTAAGTGATAAAAAGAATAATTTTTCAGGAGACATGCACCATCACAATCTTGATTAAACCATTTGCAAAGCATGAAAGCTGGGATCAAAGAACTCTAAACATGAGCATGAAAGATGAAGTTCTAACAATAATACATACTAACTATGTTGTAACATGAAAAGGTACAAACAAAGATCATGAATAACAATGCATTGAAAGACGTTTATTTGTTTCACATATAGAAAGCATAGCATATGTGGTATTCAGCTTGTCCCTCATGGAGTAGGAAAACATAAATGCATAGGGAACCTTCCAAGTTCATAAGGGTGAGTAGATACAAATAGTTCAAGACCAAGAAATATCAACATTATGAATCAATCAATAAGTTTTGGGACAATGCACATAGAACTAAGAATGAAAATATTCTCTCCTAGTTGGTACCTAAGGATAGAAGGTGGAGACTCCATATGAAAGTGGAAGAAAGGCCCTTCAAAGGGAAGAAGGGATTTCAAGTCTCATAAAGAGCTTCCAAAAATTATGGTATTGTTAGATATTAGCTCTCATTTCCCCTATCATAAGAATCTTGAAGTGATTAAGGTTAAAGTGAACAAAATATGGAGTATATGCTTGACAAAGTATAAGTTGGCAATCTCATGTACCTTTAGTACGAGGGTCATTCCACATGCTAGTCAACTTTAGTCACCAGTAAGTTCTTGTCATAGTAAATACATGTGTATCATAGAGAACCGCCAACGGGGTACCCCTTGCCCCATGATACAGTAGCTATCCCATATCAAAATGACAAGGCAAGCAGACAATGAGCATCTCAACAATCTTCTTATTTACCATGGGAAAATGATGCTTTTTTCTCCCTTTCCTCTTTTCTCATATCTTTTTTTCACAATCTCTTTTTTCTATCTCTCTTTTTTTATAAGAAGAATGCTTCATAGATTGCTCACTATGGTGATGCTGCAAGTTTCCACCATGATTAGGCATGGCTTAGGCTAGCGGCCCAGGTGTTTGTCTAACACACATACATAAATCCATGGACTTACAAGCTCGCCTTTTATTTCAAACCGATGACATCCGCAAACAAAAGATCATGATATCAACTAGGTACAATGTATAGGTGCAATGTTGAAAGCATTCCCCATGATAGCATGGTTTTGCTAATTCCCAACAGATAAGTGCAGGCATGTACAACATAGATGACACAATGGTTCAAGTTTATTAGGGGCAAGAAAAATAAAGTGTGCCATCAAGTTTGTGAGAGCTTTAATCACCAATTTTCACATAACAATTTTCACACAACATGCATAGGAATTTATAGTGGACACTTTGGAATAACTTTGTTTCTTGGGAGTTGGATGCATGAGTAGAGCTTACTCAATACAAGTGGAGGCTAGCAAAAGACTGGGAGCGACCAATTAAGAGAGCAGTAATAGCCATAATCATGCAGAGCGACAAAACATTACTAATCAAAGCATTGGTACCACAAGTCAAAAACTAAATGATCATAGAGGCTAAGGTGACTGGTTCATAGTCATAACATGGTGTGAGCATGTGCCAACTAAACCCAAACAAAACATCAAAGGAGAATACCACAATATTATGCTTTTGTAAGCTAAAACAACGCATGATTCTTGCAAGGAGCATTAAGCAATCTCAATTGTTTGGAACAAGGCATGCTACAGCAATAATGACCAAGCATATGGTCAAAACAACATCTAGCATGACATGATGAAGTCTAAGACACAGTCAAAGCAAGCTGCTTCTTATACCACTTAAGCATGAAGCTTCCTACTCTTTTCCAACACCAATCGACTTATTTGAAACAACTCATAAAGATAATAATCAATAAAGATCAGTGAGCTTGTCTCACAAATCCACAAAGAAGAACTAAAAAGTTCTAAGCAGAAAGCATAAGAAAACAAAGGCTAAAAACAGTGCTAGCAAAAGAGAACACTCACCAAACAATAAGAGTGAAAACTAGAGTGTTCTAAACAATGAAAACTGAGCGTGTCTCTGATAAAAGGGTTAACCTCTTGGGTGGCCCGATCTTCACGGATCTCGTGGTAAAATCAATTGGAAAGCAAGGGGAAAGGGAGAAGGTAGCGGAAGCAAACACACACCTCGCGAAGAACATGATGAACACATGCAAAACTCACACGATACAAGGCCGATTGCTCCCGGACGGCGGCCACCGGTCCGATAGAATCCTCGCAAGGAAAGATCGGTAAACGTGCTCCCTCAAATCCACATCGGAGAGGGAAGAACACCTCGGGGAGGGTCTTGACAACTTGGAGATGAGACACCGAACTCCAAGGCCTTGTTCAACGATGGATGCGTGATGCAAAGTACAATCGAGGTTGGTGACAATAGTCGGTCCCCTTGGTAAAGAGGATGAGGAAAAACTAGAGATTCCACAATGGGGGTTGTCTTTAGTCTATCATCTATGCCTAAGGGATACATGAGGGGTGGGGGCTCTATTTATAGGCCAGCCACAAAACAAGGGTAGTTTGGGGATAAACTAGGCGAATAGGTAAGTAAAGGGGAATACATGGGCTATGGCCCAACTGGTGCGCGCAGGCACAGGCCTGACCGGTAGTACCAGACTTAGGACCGGTAGTACCGGTCATCACCAGTAGTACCGCTCTAGGACCGGTAGTACCGCTTGCAGTCCTGGAGCGATGGTTGGAGCCGTCAGTAGCGAGCGGTAGTAGGGGCGGTAGTACCGCTGACCGGTAGTACCGGTTCTGACGACCGGTAGTACCGCTTGGACCTGGCAGCTTCCGATCTATCTTCTTCTGTCTCCTCTTCCAAGCCTCCATCTTGTCGGGCTTGATGTTCCGGGCTTCCTCCCTTGCCTTCGTACTGGTCGGTGTGAACCTATCATGCATATGTGACGGAGTATGAAGTAGCATACCAGTCAATACGGTAGGAAGTGGGCTAGCATAGAGGAACGGATTCACCTTTGGAGTCCATGATGACTTGGCGTAAGTTGGAGACCTTGGTGTAGTAACGACTGTAGGTCGAGCTGCATCAGTCTCTCTCTAAAAGAAGTGTGCTGGGATCAACCATCTTATTCAAGCAAACAAAACAAACAAAAACCAAAAACGAAAACTAAGACGCTCCAAGAATAACACAACTGTGCGTGAAACAATAAAATGAAGTGTCTAGAAAGACCTGAGATTTTTATTGATGAAGAAGGGGATGCCTTGGGCATCCCCAAGCTTTGACACTTGTACCTCTTTAATATTTCTTGGGGTGACACGGGGTGGCATCCCCAAGCTTGAGCTTTTGTCCATTCTTCATCTCATTACATCATTCTTTCCCTACACCTGAAAATTTTCCTTCATACAAAACTTCACACAATATTCATTAGGAACTTAGTGCATTCAAAAGATAACAAACCTTTGGGTTTAGTTTTAAAACAGCAAAACTTTCATTAAAAACAGAAGCTACTATAGCAATTCCCTGATACGAATCGTCCCGATGATCATATAGTTTTGTCCCGATCTTTCACAGCGAGTCAACCAGGTAGTAATCCTTCCAATAACACTAATGGATGTCACCTGAAGAAGAGGAATCAAATCCAGCAAGCAACATGATGGAGATCACCACGCCTGAAACCAAAACACGACAATCCTTGATGAACACAATCCGCGACAATATCAATATGATATATTACATAGCATCGTCGTCCCCGAAGGGATGCTTCACCAAGTAGCACACAAAATAGTTTTAGACTAATCCACTAATCAAAGCTAACCCTAACCCTAGATAGAGTGACTCTTTATATAACCGGTTGGACAAACCCAAATCGTACTCAAAATGGACTCAAACCGAACTCTAACAGATACGTCTGGATCGGATGAAACCTCGTAGGCCAGACATTCTGGTGTATATGGGCCGGACACTTCGGTAGGCCGTACATTCCGGGTGATTCACATCAGACATTCTGGTCCTGGCGGAAACTTCAGTGTGATTCCGGGTGGCTTCCGATCTGGCATACAGAATGGCTGCCACCTTGACACGTCTTGGGTAGGCCGGACATTCCTGCTTGCTTCGACCGAACACTCCGGTCTTCACAGGAATCTTCGCGTCCTTCTTGATGATATCCTCTTGCGCCTTCCTCCCGCTCCTCCCTCACGCATGTACTGAAATTAGGCTTCACCTCCTCCTTTGTGCCCATATCATCCTCCCCCTTCAAGAATTGTCCCCAAGGAGTGAGGGTCTGCTCGAAAGGGTGGCGTGATATCAACACAATCAACACCCGATGTCACCGTCTTCAGGTCTCGCCTGCCTTCCACTCCGCATCCTCCCTCTCAGCTTGCTTGACTTGAACCGACCCTTGGCGCCTACACCTCCTTGCGTCTCCATATGAGCTTGGACCTAGGCGCCACCATCTTCTTCTTCTTCTCAACCATTGTTGAAACTCGTGGTTGCTGAACATCGACCTTCGTTGCACAGACCTGCACAAGATGAGTAATGCCTGGACCACACAACTGACGAACATTTCCATCCTTGCCTCTATGCATATGCACTGCTGCTCCAACAAAACGTCTCCGAGGTGTCCTAACAGAACTATGGCTAACTACTTGCGGCACAATATGCACCGGAACGTGATTAGCACCACCGTCATCGGTCTGAACACCCATGTCAACACGAACTGGAAGTGGAACACATGCTGACATATCCTTCCCTTCATCAATAAGAGGCTTGACTTCAAGCGGCTTGTCACTAACAAGAACAACTGGCTTGTCATCTACAGGCTTGGCTGAAACAATATTACCACTGACGCTCTTCGCATCATGCTCCTCATGCTGCACCTTATCTAGCCCTGGTTATGGTTTAGCCGTATGCAACTTCTCCTTGCGAACCACCAGCACAACATCGGACTTGATTTGATCATCTCCCATAGGCTTCAAAGCCCGCTGTTTTCCATCATGCACAAAAGAATATGTATTTGCTCTCCCAGCATGTAAAACATTACGATCATACTGCCATGGACGTCCAAGTAAGATCCCACATACCTCTAATGGCAACACATCGCACTCCACCTCATCAACATAGTCACCAACTTTAAATGGCACACACACGCTATGATTTACCTTCACCATACCGCAGCTATTTAACCACTGTAGATGCTTAGGTTCAGGAATACGCTATGTGGACAACCCCAACCCTGCCACCATTGCCTTGTTAATGCCATTAGTACAACTTCCTCCATCAATAAGCAACTTGCATACTTTTCCTTTGATCATACACTACACCTGAAATAAATTCCAACGCTGGACCTTATCAAATGTAATGCAAGCATCATCATGTACCCGCTTGAGATGCAAATTCAGCCCACTCAATGGTTCAACCTCTACCACTGTAGTTTCAGCGCACACAACAACCTTGGCAACAATAGGCTGCTTCTCTTCAGAAGGTTTTGTCACTGCCACGCTAACTGTTTGCAATGGAACGACTGTTGCAACCTCCTTTGGACGAGGCAGATAGACATAACTGCAACCCTGGATGACTGCGGGACTGCCTTCACGGGCTTGGTACAAGATACCTTGCGACGCGGAGACATAACACAACCACGCAAAAAAATATTGAAGTCCTTCCAAGTTGCATCTATAATGTCCTTGTCATACATCTCTTTATCCCACCAATGAGTTATCTCCTCATCCACACGCCGTAATGCAAGAAGCACACGTGTAGGATTAACCAAATACTCGTATGTATCACATCTGTAAAAACCATCTTGCATGTGACGCTCCTGTTATGGGGTAACCCCTTGGGGTGGCCCGATCTTTCACGAATCTCCGCGGAAATCGAGGGTAAAGTGGTGGAAGGGGGAAAGGGGATGAAATCCACGAACACACGCACACGAAGAACCCGACGAACTCACGCACACAAAACATGATACACGCCGGTAACTCACGCCGGTGGCAACCGATCCAACATAATCTCTAGGATCGGTGTTGGGCGAAGCTCTCTCTCCACGCCAACAACGGGGGACGAGGTGCTTGGTGAGATCTTGACGACTTGGGGGCGAGAAACCGAGAACCCAAGGCCTTGTACAACTTGAACGCACTAGGCAAGATCCAAGAGGAGGGTGGATAATAGGGTGCTCCTTGGTAGGATCATGAGACCAATAGATGTAAGATCCTCAAAGGGTTTCCTTAATCTATTATTATCCAAGTCTAGGGTTTACAATGGAGGGTGGGGGATATTTATAGGCCAACCACATAAACAGGGGTATTTTAGGAACAAGTAGCAAAATATAGAGAGGGTTACAGGGCGCTGGGCCGACTTAACACGTTTAGGTCCATACACGTCCGGTAGTACCGGTCCAGCACGACCGGTAGTACCGGTCAGCCGGTAGTACCGCTTCCGGGCCCGGTAGTGCCGCTTGTCGGCCTGGGACTTGCGCTGGCGTCGTCTGTTGGTGGCGGTAGCAGGGGGCGGTAGTGTCGTGGTCCGGTAATCTGGTCCAGAGTACCGATAGTACCGCCGATGAGAGTATTTGGCTTATGGCGTCTTCATTGGTGGCGAGGCGGTAGTGCCTGAGCGGTAGTAATGGCCGGTCGATAGTACCGCTGACGATAGAGGGCATTTGGTTCCCTCCGCTGGTGCTCCTCCGTTCTCTGGGTCATTCTCTTCGTACCTGATGATGCACAAGGTATGCGTATGAAGTAGCAGGCCATCCAAGGGTGTATCGAAGTCACACAAGGAGAGGAGCGAGTTCACCTTAGCTTGAAGGAGTTTGGCTCGGGCTCGATTCATGGGTCCACTTGGGGGGCTCGTGGGAGTAGATGTAGTAGCGGTCGTAGGACGGGCTGCATCAGCTCCCCCCCTTGGGAAAGAGTCGTCCTCGACTCTTCAACCTTCTCAACTTCATCTTCTCCATGGTAGGGTGATAGGTCTTGACATTGAATGTCGAGCTCACAAGATACTTTGATGTTGGGATATCGATGATATAGGCGTTGTTGTTGATCCTCTTTAGCACTTTGAATGGTCCATCACCTCTTGGCTTGAGTTTGGAGTCGCGTTCCTTGGGGAAGCGCTCTTTACTTAAGTGTATCCACACAAGGTCGCCTTCTTCGAAGATCATTTCTTTCTTGTTCTTGTTTAGTCTTTATGCTTGGCGAAGGACTTGTTGCTCGATCGTAGCACTTGTGTCTTCATGGAGTTTCTTCATTGTGTGGGCGCGCTTGACAACGTCCATATTGGCACGTTCATGAAGTGGTAGTGGAAGGATATCGAGCGCGGTGAGAGGCTCGAAACCATAGACGATCATGAACGGTCTCCTCATGGTGGTGGAGTGCTTGGCACGGTTGTAGGAGAACTCGGCGTGTGGAATACATTCCTCCCAGTATTTAAGGTTCTTCTTTATCAACACCCGGAGGAGTGTGCCAAGACTTCGATTGAAGACCTCGGTTTGTCCATCGGTTTGAGGATGCGAGGCGGACGAGAAGAGGAGCTTGATGCCGAGCTTGGCCATGAGAGTCTTCCAGAAGTAGCTCATGAATTTTACGTCGCGGTCGGAGACGATTGTTCTTCGTACATCGTGTAGCCGAATTATTTCCCTAAAAAACAAATTTGCTACATGTGAAGCATCATTGGTCTTATGGCACAGAATGAAATGTGCCATTTTTGAAAAGCGATCCACTACTACAAATATAGAATCATGTCCATGTTTAGATCTAGGCAAACCTAACACAAAGTCCATGCTAATGTCTGACCAAGGTGCATGAGGAATAGGAAATGGCATATAAAGACCAAAGGGGTTGGACTTAGACTTAGCTTGGATGCATGTAGTGCATCGTTGGACGTGGCGCTCCACGTCGCGCTTCATCTTTGGCCAAAAGTAGTGAGTGGAGAGCATGTCATATGTCTTGTCACAGCAAAAGTGACCCATAAGGCCTCCACCATGGGACTCTTGAAGAAGCAAAAGTTGGAGAGACGATTTCGGAATGCAAAGCTTATTTTCTTTGAAAAGAAAACCCTTATGCAAATAGAAATCATCAGTCCCTTTGTCTAGTGAACAATTTGCAAAAATTGGTCCAAATAAAGGGTCGGACGCGTACAAAGATTTGATGTCATCAAGACCCAAGACATTTACTTCGAGTCGTGTAAGAAGGCTTGTGTTTTTGCGAGACAAGGCGTCCGCTACCACATTTTCTTTGCCCTTCTTGTATTTGACAATGTAAGGAAAATACTCCATGAACTCAACCCATTTGGCATGCCTTTTACTCAAATTGGCTTGGCCCTTAAGATACTTCAACGACTCATGGTCGGAATGGATGATAAATTCTTTGGGCCAAAGATAGTGTTGCCACACTTGAAGAACTCGAACCAAGGCAAAACGTTCTTTGTCATAAATGGGATAGTTTAGGCGTGCGCCATCAAGTTTCTCACTATGGTAAGCAATAGGACGCCCATTTTTCATAAGGACGCCACCAATTCCAATACCACTAGCGTCACATTCAATCTCAAAGTTTTTTGTGAAATCCGGTAATGCAAGAAGTGGTGCTTCGGTGAGCCTCATTTTGAGCTCATGAAAAGCCTTTTGTTGTGCTTTTCCCCAAACGAATGTGACATTTTTCTTGGTCAATTCGTTGAGGGGGCAAGCAATGGTAGAAAAGTCTTTCACAAAACGACGGTAAAAGCCAGCCAACTCATGAAAACTACGAAGTTCACTAACATTTGTAGGGATGGGCCAATCTCGTATGTCCTTGACTTTTGAGACATCAACTTCAATGCCATTAGAAGACACGAAAAAACCAAGGAAAATCAGCTTGTGTTTTGCAAAAGTGCACTTTGGGAGATTAGCATAAAGCTATTCATGACGAAGGATTTGAAGGACCTCCTTAACATGAGTAACATGCTCCTCTAGTGACTTGCTATAGACAAGGATGTCATCAAAGTAAACAACTACACTCTTCCCAATGAGAGATCTCAAAATATGGTTCATGAGGCGCATGAAGGTAGATGGGGCATTAGATAAGACAAAAGGCATAACCAACCATTCATAGAGACCAAGCTTGGTCTTGAAGGCGGTTTTCCACTCATCACCTTCGGCCATGCGAATTTGGTGGTAACCACTATGAAGATCAATTTTCGAAAATATAGTGGCTCCACATAACTCATCAAGCATGTTATCAAGACGCGGTATAGGACGTCGATAACGCACGGTGATAGCATTGATTGGACGGCAGTCCATGCATAAACGCAATGTATCATCCGTTTTTGGGACTAGAATCACGGGGACCGCGCTTGGGCTAGTGCTTACTTGGATCAAACCTTTGGAGACGAGTTGGTTAATTTGACGTTCGATCTCCTTTGTCTCTTTCGGGTTCGTGCGATACGCGGCGCGGTTTGGGAGTGGGGCGCCGGGTATGAGGTCGATGCGGTGCTCGATTCCACAAAGTGGAGGAAGGCCATGAGGAAGCTCTTCGGGAAATACATCTTGGAATTCCTACATAATAGCCATCAAAGAAGGAGGAACATTTGTCAAATCATTAGTTCCTTGCGCTAGTCCTTTGCAAATAAGGACATAGTGCAAGATGGATGGGTTGTTCCGCACTTCTCTCATCTCAGTTTTGGTGGCAAGAAGAACACTCTTAGTTTTTCCACTCGAGTTTGTCTTGTGGCACTCACTCACTATGGTGTGGTTCTCTCGCTCACCAATCTTCTCACAAGGTGTTTTGTGTATTGCGCCCTTGCTAAAGCCTTTGCATTGTACGCAATTATTTGGCTAGGAGTCATTGGTTGCAACACACAAGTTTTATCAAGCCATTTGAAGGTATAAGTGTTTGAGTGACCATCATGCAAAGCACGCTTGTCATATTGCCACGGCCTTCCGAGCAACATATGGCAAACCGTCATTGGGACCACATCACATTCCACCGTGTCCTTGTAGGGCCCAATTGAAAACGTTACCGAGACGGTGTGCTTGATCTTGACGGATCCTTGGTCACTTAGCCATTGGATATGGTAGGGGTGTTTATGCGGATGGAGGGTGAGGTTGAGTTTATCACACAATTCCGTGCTTGCAAGATTGTGGCAACTCCCTCCATCGATGACAACTTTGATGGACTTCCCATTGATGTCGGCACGAGTTTGGAAGATGTTCGAGCGTTGGTCTTCATTCTCATTGACTTGGGTAGTTAAGACCCTTGTGACCACAAGCGATGGACTTGCGTCATGCTCACACACAAGAAGTTCTTGGTCCTCTTCCAAATGTTTCTTGCCATGGCTTCCTTGACCCTTGCATCAAACTCTTCTTCACTCAAGTATTCTTCATCGCCGTTGTCATGAATGAACAAAACTTTCTTGTTCCCACATGCGGCCGACTTGTGTCCTTTGCCTCCACACTTGTAGCATTCACCATTGAATGTTTGATCATCTCTTGTGTATTTGCCACTTGGGGGATGTTTTCCTTGAGGAAGTATTGACTTGAAGGGAAGCTTGGTGGTACTTGAGGAGCTTCCACTTGGTGTTGTTGGAGTAGTGGTTGGTTGTTGCTTGTAGGTGAAATACGTCGTTGGCTTGTTGTACTTGATGTCCTCTTGTACTTGACGCTCGGCCTTTGATGCGATGTGCACAAGCTCAACCATGTTGTTGTACTTTTGGAACTCGGTGATGCGCTTGATGGGATGGTTCAAGCCATTGAGGAAGCGTGCCATTGTTTGTTCATCTCGCTCTTCAATGTTGGCACGGATCATGTTGAGCTCCATTTGCTTTAAGTACTCTTCCACGGTCTTTGTCCCTTGACTAAGCGTTTGAAGCTTGTTTAAGAGGTCACACGTGTAATGCGAAGGAACAAAGCGGGATCTCATATGGGTCTTCATATCTTGCCAAGTTGAGATTGGAGGCTCTTCTTTTGCTTCTCGAGCGAGTTGGACTTGTTCCCACCAAAGGTTGGCATACTCATCAAACTCGAGGGATGCTATGGCCATCATCTTCTCATTGCAATAGTTGTGCATGCGGAAGATCTTGTCGACCTTGAGTTCCCACGAGAGATATTCCTCTGGTTCATTGGAACCGGTGAACTTGGTCATGGTGAATTTGAGCTAGCCGAAAGTGTCTTCTCCATTGTGGTTCCGGTTGCGGCGATTGCCATGATTTTGGCGGTCATCATCATCATCCGAGCTCTCATGTCGTGCTTGGTGATGGTTGCGTTGCTCTTACGGTTGTTGAGGTGCCGCGTTTGGTGGTGGACCTTGGTTTTGACGACGAGCTTGGGGAGCTTGCTCTTGTTCTTGTCGCGGTTGAGGACGAGGAGGAGGTTGTGCATCCTCACGACGAGCTTGGGGAGCTTGCTCTTGTTCTTGTCGTGGTTGATGCCGAGGAGCATTGGCTTGCGCCATGTGGCGAGGAGGACGTCGAGCCGCATGCGCAATGGGCTGCTCTTCTTCTTCTTGGTGTGGAGGAGGCTCGTCATGACTATCATGTTGCCGACGTTGATGATCATGTCGATGATGACGCCTTGGTGGATCTTTGAGTGCTTCACGTCGATGGTGATCTTGTTCATCCTCTTCGGATGCTTCACTTGTTGTTGAAGGGACATGTCGACGGTGATGGGCTTGGTGGTCCATGTGAGGTTGCTCTTGTTGAATCACAAGTGCCCTTGGTTGTGGCCGGTTTGCTTCACGTCGTGGAGGTCTTGCGGAGAGGTCACCATCATAGCTTGACGTTGCAGCGTGTCGCGGAGATGGTACCGCTTGAGAAGAGCTCATGGATTGAAGAACGGGTCCATCCCGGTGCCTTGAAGCGTGACGGCGAGGTGCACTTGATTCACTTGAGGAGTGCCGAGATGAGCTTGAGTCGCGCGAGCGTGGCCTTGCTAGTCCATCAATGTAGTGACCTCGGATCAAGTAAGATCCTAAGTCCCTGTGAATAACATGCTAGTCCCTGGATCAATAGCTAGCACTCACAGTCGATGAAATATCATGTAAAACACAAGTCTTTATTACATGAATCGAGTAATCCAGAGTTTACATTATTACAACAGAAGCGATATAAATACAACTTGGAGTCCCATCAATGCCACAGGCAGGTTGAGTGAAGACCCGCGATCCTAGCGCACCTTTCAACGATCTCCAAATTCGCACATAAAGCGTGCAGCCAACAAGTTGGGTCAATACTTTGAATGTATTGGCAAATTACACCAAGGAGAGAAAAGACTATCTCTACATGCAAGGCTGGTATAGGCTGTAGAGTTCATTTGCTCAAAGCTAGTTTTCTTAAGTAGAGAGAAGAAGAGAGGATTGTCCTACTTTGTAAACATTTGCTTAGACAAAATAAGGTCGAGTGGCACACGAGGATATTACGCACCAAGTGTCCAAACAACCAAACACTTGGATATTACGCACCAAGCGTCACTTGGATATTACACACCAAGTTTCCCAAAATCCCACCCATTAGCGATATTACGACGCCATGGGGTTTCAAAACTTTGTTTTAGAAAAGAGAGGAAGATCCTTGAGGCTCCATCCTTGACGCTCATTGTTGTTACATTACGTGAACACGGTGATCGATCGATTGCAATACTCTCGAGAGTTTGTGCACTTTACCCACAATCCACGATCAAGCCCTTTTCTGAGACAAGACCATGGCGAGGCTTTCCTTAGTAGCCCCTCTACCTTCCGGATCCAACCGTGCAAGAACCTCCAAATGTTGGTACCGGTGAGGTTTCCCACTAAGTACTAGGCCAAGACAGAGCCCATAATGTATTGTGGTTGCCTTTGGAAGCTTCAATTCTGAAACATGGCGGACTTCTTTGATTCTGGTAGCGTCCTCCACCAAAATCACACTCGTTGACCCGACAACCATTCCGCCTGAAGAAAACTTAGTTTTATTTTGAAGTGGATTTGAGAAGAAAAGTTTGCTCTAGAGAGCCTTTATACTTAGAAAAATTTTGTCTTTCGAACCCCCAACGGTACTTTGTATATATAGCATAGCAAGCAAGACTTAGTAAAAACAGGGTAACCTATTAGGAGTGGAAAATCCTAAGTATAGAGATACTCATGGCATACTAAAAATCATCGCACTTGCAAAATAATACTAAGGAAAAATTCTACTAGATCATCCTACACATGCATACTACAATTTTGAAGATCACATGCATAGAATCAAAACTGGGACAAAATTATGATCAAGTGGTGTAACTTGCCTTATGTTGATAATATGGGTGTTGAGTGTATTTCTTCGCGACAATCGCACTCTCCAACAATCTAACACGAGGACAAGGTAGTTCCAATCAAAACAATTGCAATTGCAAACATAGCAAACACAACAAGGATGATCGAAAACATGCATGATGATTTAACATGACACAATGGTTATAATTAGTTTTATGAACATTAATATATCATATGATGCATGTATGAGTTCATTTTAATGCAATAGGGTACTTGTTATTAATGATTACTTGCCAATATAAGGGTTTTGATAGTTCTGTTGTAACGCCTGTTCTAACTGTAGAATTAAAATTGTTTCTTGGGTTTACTGGATAGAGGACGTTAATACGAACCAAGAGGGCGTTGGATTCACCCTAATCGGAGTTATAGATCTTTTATATGATTTAAATAGTGTTTAATGGGTTTTAAATGATTCATATAGTTTCTGTTGCCTAAAATCAAACTAAAATTATATCTGTAATCTCCACGGAATTGTGATTTCAGGGACATATTATTTGTAATTTTCTGAATAGTATTTATTTTCTTATGAATTTATTACTCTAAATAAGCCATTAAACTATTTAAATCTTCACGTCAAAACCTTACAGTAAAATGCCGAACTAATTGCAGATTGATGATCTACATGGAACCAGCTTTCCATCGGTATATCATTTGTATTTTGTGACAAGCAATTAACTTACTATGAATTTAATGATTTATAAAGGCATTAAAACTAATTAAATTTATACGGGTTAAATAATCTGCAAAGGCTAGATCCAACCAGATATTATTAAAGTACATTACAGTAGCTTCAAATTGATATATTATTCATATTTTCGGAGTTACAGATAATTTCTTATGAATTTATTAACCTAAAAGACCATTAAAACTAATTAAATTACTGCAGTAACCACGTACAGTAAAAGTTGGATCTATTCAATAAGATGATTCTACGTGAAATTATCTTTAATTTGATATATTATACGCAATTTTTGGACATGGTATGAATTTCTAATGAATTTTACAAGTTAGATCTATAATATGCAATTTTAAATCCGAACGGAATATTCGGAATATTCCGCTGACCTGCGTTGACTTTGCATGCTGACCGACTAGATGTTGACCTTACGTTGACGTGGCGTTGATGAGGAAGATGACCGGGATGACGACATGGCGCATCGGTTTGATTGAATCTCGGCCGTCTGGATAGGATCCGGCTAGAAGAAGAGATTGACCCGATTTTGGCTCGAATAGACAAAAAATAGATCTGTGTTAGAGACAAATCCGTAGGTCAAATCGAAAAACTCAGAACATGAAAGTTGTGGGGAATCATTATTCCTACCTTCTCACCAAAGGAATTTGGATTTGGAGAAACGAGCGCGAGTACATCTTGGATTTACACCGTAAGATCTGAAATATTGCGATACGAAATTCTCCGGCTGTGGTGGATGAAAAGAGGTGAGGTTTGTCGGGATTGAAAGATTTCGACGATCTCTACAACTTTCGTGTTTTGACCGAAAGCAAACGACGAAGTCTAGATGGGTTAAAAAGCGAAACAAGATTCGGGAATAGGTAGATTCGGGATTTCGAGAATAGAAACTCGTACAGCCGTGGCTCCACGAGTTTATATGGAGATTTGAGACGTTGTAGAGATAGGCCTTGGAGTAGGGAACAAGTAGAAACAAACGGAAGTCAATTCAGAGTTGTAGATAAAAAGTTATAGCAGTTTGAATAGAGATAGGTTTGTCAAAACTGTTCTGCACGCTTTTTAAAGCACGCGCGACACGGTCAACGCGCGCTGGCTGGCTGGTCCGGTTCGGCCTTGCTGGGCCGCCGGCTGGCTTGGCCGGCCCATTGGGTTTTTTTTTCTTTTTTTTTTCTTTTTCTATTTACTTGTTTCTCTCATATCTTTTGCATACGAACTCCAAATGACATGATTCTTGTTTCTAAATTTTTCTAAAATCGAATAGATCATTATAGGATCAAATTTGCAATCTTTTTACTAGTTTGGAAGTAGTGGATTTACAAATCCTTGTATATTCCAATTTTATTTATATCTTTATGTGTTTGTATTTGTTTCATAACTTTTTCATACTAGTTCCAAATGAGCTCAATTTTGTTTCTAAAATTTTGTAGTATTAATTATATCTCTTTAGGCTATAACTATCAATAATTTATGCCTTAATAATAATGGGTTTTATAAAGTCAATTTAATTACCCTTGGGAACATTTGGGCGAATCAACTATAGGATTTAGATACTAGGATTTGGATTCAGTTTGTGACATCTTTGCCTGGATGAAATGCTTATGAATGATTCATGATTTTCATTTTGAAATCTTGCACACCAACTCTACAATCCAAAGTCAATCCATGCCTTTTTGCCTATATGGCTACTTAGGTCTTAGCAAAAGAATATAAGATTTTGAATTCAAGGTTGAGAGGATTTTCTATTGCAAAAAGTTTCTTCTCTTTGAGAATTTTCAACATAGTCAAACAATCAATCAATCTTATTTGTTTATTTCGCATTACAACATTAGGAAAATTTTAGGATGTGACGACACACTTAAAAGAAATCTCGTCCGAGATTTGGGAAGGCTAGAAAGAAAGAAAGGTTCGGATCCATTAGGATGCTACCACCCTTAAAATAAAATTTCTGGGTCACTTCTAGGATTTACTTAGCTCAGATTGGTTCTCCTAATAGAGGTCTTCTATTGCTATTACCATCGCTGCTTTTATCCTTTCCAGCTACATTCACATGTTTTGGACAATTATCGACATAATGCCGGATTGTGACACTTTGGAAGCATAGGACTTTTCTTAGATCCTTCCTCCTTTTTGGCAAGGACATCCCGTCTTGTGGTTCTTCATGCTCTACCTCAACATTTGGAAGCCTTGATCGTTTCCTTGGGCGATTTGGGGAAAATGGGCATTCCTTTCATATGTCGAGTATTGCGAAGTGATGACTTTGGGTGCGGGTCTAGAGTCTTGAATCCATTCCTTGTATTTGTCGTGTCCTCGCGAGCTTCATGAGGTCTTGGCATTCCGTCCTCGAATTGTTGATTCGGTTGGTGTACCACCGGTAGAGGTGCATTGAGCGGGGTTGTGATTGGTCCTTCGCATAGGAAGAATGTAACTTGAGAGGTGGGACATTCTTCTGATGGGTGCCTTCCTTCACAGTAGGGGCGCTGATCATGATGCTCCTTGGTGATATGCCCTATTTCTCCACAGATCGTGCAAGCTAACAGTTTCGAGACTTCAACTTCTTGGATTTTTGGTATACGAGACGAGATTGAAGCAGAACCACTTTAAATTCCTCCTAAGATATCACCCCTTGATGATCATCAATGGTGTGTTGCATTACCCACCAGGTTGGACCGTCGTCCTTTAGGAATTGGGTGGCATAATGAGGCATTCTGTTGACTTCAATGTTGGCGTCCTTCATTCTTTCTTCAACCTGGAGCATCCACTTCTTTGCATCGGCGTGGCTCTTACGCTTGGTGGAGTTGAGTTCCTTGTCCTCCTTATTGATATGGTCCATCCGTCGTGTTGACCAAGGTTTAGAGTAGGAACGAATGGAGTATGGAAAGAAGAAGAATAACCCATACAAGAAATCTTGTTTAGAAAACAGGTTTTCATTAGCGAAGGTAATAAACCATACAAGATAGCAAACAATTTATCGTATCATATTTAGCGAAATCTTATTCGGGTTTGGTTCCTAATAGGTCAATTGGAATCTTCGAGGCTTCGAGTCTCCTAAAGTATTCGTGCTCTTGATAGTCTTCATGTTCTTCATAATCTTCAATCTTTCGAGTTCTTTAGTTAATAACATTGACTTAAGGCCTTTGAAGTCTTTAATCTCGTAGCTTCAGTCTTGGAACATCTTTCATGGAGGTCTTCAGGTACCAACTTAATCGAAACATTGAGATGATCTTCTTTGAAAAGGTAATCTTGAGAAAGTTTCTTCTTGAAGTGTGTAGTGGTCATTTTCTAATGTTGAAAAGAAGAGACTTAAGAAATTTTTAAAACCCCAAGGTAGATGATGAGAAGTATGAGAGTTTTCTGAAATAACTTAGAAAATATTTGTCCTAAGGTTTTTCCATGTCTAGGGTCACGATCTCTGTCAACTTATGCTCGATACCATCAGAGTGACCTCGGATCAAGTAAGATCCTAAGTCCTGTGAATAACATGCTAGTCCTGGATCAATAGCTAGCACTCACAATGATGAAATATCATGTAAAACACAAGTCTTTATTACATGAATCGAGTAATCGAGTTTACATTATTACAACAGGCGATATAAATACAACTTGAGTCCCATCAATGCCACAGGCAGGTTGAGTGAAGACCCGCGATCCTAGCGCACCTTTCAACGATCTCAAATTACGCACATAAACGGTACCAACAAGTTGGGTCAATACTTTGAATGTATTGGCAAATTACACCAAGGAGAGAAAAGACTATCTCTACATGCAAGGCTGGTATAGGTCAGAGAGTTCATTTGCTCAAAGCTAGTTTTCTTAAGTAGAGAAGAAGAGAGGATTGTCCTACTTTGTAAACATTTGCTTAGATAAAATAAGGTCGAGTGGCACGAGGATATTACGCACCAAGTGTCCAAACAACCAAACACTTGGATATTACGCTAAGCGTCACTTGGATATTACACACCAAGTTTCCCAAAATCCCACCCATTAGCGATATTACACGCCATGGGGTTTCAAAACTTTGTTTTAGAAAGAGAGAGGAAGATCCTTGAGGCTCCATCCTTCAGACGCTCATTGTTGTTCATCGTGAACACGGTGATCGATCAGATTGCAATACTCGAGAGTTTGTGCACTTTACCCACAATCCACGATCAAGCCCTTTACGACAAGACCATGGCGAGGCTTTCCTTAGTAGCCCCTCTACCTTCCGGATCCAACCGCCAAGAACCTCCAAATGTTGGTACCGGTGAGGTTTCCCACTAAGTACTAGGCCAAGACAGAGCCCATAATGTATTGTGGTTGCCTTTGAAGCTCAATTCAAACATGGCGGACTTCTTTGATTCTGGCGGCCGTCCTCCACCAAAATCACACTCCTTGACCCGACAACCATTCCGCCTCGAAGAAAACTTAGTTTTATTTTGAAGTGGATTTGAGAAGAAAAGTTTGCTCTAGAGAGCCTTTATACTTAGAAAAATTCTGTCTTTCGAACCCCCCAACGGTACTTTGTATATATAGCATAGCAAGCAAGACTTAGTAAAAACAGGGTAACCTATTAGAGTGGAAAAATCCTAAGTATAGAGATACTCATGGCATACTAAAAATCATCGCACTTGCAAAATAATACTAAGGAAAAATTCTACTAGATCATCCTACACATGCATACTACGTAATTTTGAAGATCACATGCATAGAATCAAAACTGGGACAAAATTATGATCAAGTGGTGTAACTTGCCTTATGTTGATAATATGGGTGTTGAGTGTATTTCTTCGAGAATCGCACTCTCCTAACAATCTAACACGAGGACAAGGTAGTTCCAATCAAAACAATTGCAATTGCAAACATAGCAAACACAACAAGGATGATCGAAAACATGCATGATGATTTAACATGACACAATGGTTATAATTAGTTTTATGAACATTAATATATCATATGATGCATGTATGAGTTCATTTTAATGCAATAGGGTACTTGTTATTAATGATTACTTGCCAATATAAGGGTTTTGATAGTTCTGTTGTAACGCCTGTTCTAACTGTAGAATTAAAATTGTTTCTTGGGTTTACTGGATAGAGGACGTTAATACGAACCAGAGGCGTTGGATTCACCCTAATCGGAGTTATAGATCTTTTATATGATTTAAATAGTGTTTAATGGGTTTTAAATGATTCATATAGTTTCTGTTGCCTAAAATCAAACTAAAATTATATCTAATCTCCACGGAATTGATTTCAGGGACATATTATTTGTAATTTTCTGAATAGTATTTATTTTCTTATGAATTTATTACTCTAAATAAGCCATTAAACTATTTAAATCTTCACGTCAAAACCTTACAGTAAAATGCCGAACTAATTGCAGATTGATGATCACATGGAACCAGCTTTCCATCGGTATATCATTTGTATTTTTGTGACAAGCAATTAACTTACTATGAATTTAATGATTTATAAAGGCATTAAAACTAATTAAATTTCTACGGGTTAAATAATCTGCAAAGGCTAGATCCAACCAGATATTATTAAAGTACATTACAGTAGCTTCAAATTGATATATTATTCATATTTTCGGAGTTACGATAATTTCTTATGAATTTATTAACCTAAAAGACCATTAAAACTAATTAAATTACTGCAGTAACCACGTACAGTAAAAGTTGGATCTATTCCAATAAGATGATTATACGTGAAATTATCTTCAATTTGATATATTATACAATTTTGGACATGGTATGAATTTCTAATGAATTTTACAAGTTAGATCTATAATATGCAATTTTAAATCCGAGCGAATATTCCAGAATATTCCGCCGATTGACAAGTTGACTTTGCATGCCGACTGGGACTAGATGTTGACCTTACGTTGACGTGGCGTTGATGAGGAAGATGACCGGATGACATGGCACGCATCGGTTTGATTGAATCTCGGAATTGGATGGATAGGATCCGGTAGAAGAAGAGATTGACCGATTTTGGCTCGAATAGACAAAAAATAGATCTGTGTTAGAGAGACAACCGTAGGTCAAATTGAAAAACTTAGAACACGAAAGTTATGGGGAATCATTATTCCTACCTTCTCACCAAAGGAATTTGGATTTGGAGAAACGAGCAAGTACATCTTGGATTTACACCGTAAGATCTGAAATATTGCGATACGAAATTCTCCGGCTGTGGTGGATGAAAAGAGGTGAGGTTTGTCGGGATTGAAAGATTTCGACGATCTCTACAACTTTCGTGTTTTGACCGAAAGCAAACGAAAGTCTAGATGGGTTAAAAAGCGAAACAAGATTCGGAATAGGTAGATTCGGATTTCGAGAATAGAAACTCGTACAGCCGTGGCTCCACGAGTTTATATGGAGATTTGAGACGTTGTAGAGATAGGCCTTGGAGTAGGGAACAAGTAGAAACAAACGGAAGTCAATTCAGAGTTGTAGATAAAAAGTTATAGTTTGAATAGAGATAGGTTTGTCAAAACTGTTTGACGCTTTTTAAAGCACGCGACACAGTCAAAGCCGCTGGCTGGCTGGTCCGGTTCGCCTTGCTGGGCTGGCTTGGCCGCCCATTGGGTTTTTTTTTTTTCTTTTTCTATTTACTTGTTTCTCTCATATCTTTTGCATACGAACTCCAAATGACATGATTCTTGTTTCTAAATTTTTCTAAAATCGAATAGATCATTATAGGATCAAATTTGCAATCTTTTTACTAGTTTGGAAGTAGTGGATTTACAAATCCTTGTATATTCCAATTTTATTTATATCTTTATGTGTTTGTATTTGTTTCATAACTTTTTCATACTAGTTCCAAATGAGCTCAATTTTGTTTCTAAAATTTTGTAGTATTAATTATATCTCTTTAGGCTATAACTATCAATAATTTATGCCTTAAGAATAATGGGTTTTATAAAGTCAATTTAATTACCCTTAGGAACATTTGGGCGAATCAACTATAGGATTTAGATACTAGGATTTGGATTCAGTTTGTGACATCTTTGCCTGGATGAAATGCTTATGAATGATTCATGATTTTCATTTTGAAATCTTGCACACCAACTCTACAATCCAAAGTCAATCCATGCCTTTTTGCCTATATGGCTACTTAGGTCTTAGCAAAAGAATATAAGATTTTGAATTCAAGGTTGAGAGGATTTTCTATTGCAAAAAGTTTCTTCTCTTTGAGAATTTTCAACATAGTCAAACAATCAATCAATCTTATTTGTTTATTTCGCATTCCAAAATTAGGAGAATTTTGGGATGTGACAATCAATGAGGCATTGAAGCTTCTCATCCGTATAGGCAAGGGCGCGACCAAGAGCTTCATTTTGATGACCGAGGTTGTGTTGCATGGCATGCATTTGGCCACGGACTTCTTCGAAGCGGTTGTCGATGTTCTTGAATTCCACACGGGCCTCGCTAAATTGTTCATCTTGGCGCCGCTCAAGAGCTTCACAACGGTAGTTGAATTCTCCTCGGACCTTCCAATGGTCCCATCTTGTCATGAATTGTGTGTCGTCCTCCGGAGGTTGTGGTGGTTGGGACGGCTCGCCATTCCTGTCCATGATGCAAAGCCGACAAGGTTTGTATATGGAGAATAAGGGTGCGAGGAGTTAGCCTTTTACCTCACCTTGGAGATTATATCAAACCAATTGCCACACAAATGAGCGAACAGCGTGCAAAGTGAAATGGCAAAGAAACTCACACAAAAATATGCTACAACTCTCAAAAGCTTTTGGTGGAAGGTTAGGATTGTGGAAAACCAAACGAAACGATCCAAGCAAAAGGTATTGTTCTACGTGGTAAAGAACCAAAGATCAAAAGCAAAAGGATATGATCTACAAAAACACGGAAAAACGCACACGTGGATAAAAACGGGGTTAGCACGACTATGAAAATGAGCACAAAAGGTCCTAACGAAGACTACGCTCGGTTGTCGTGCCAACTCAAGGAGAGACCACAACTCGTTTGCCATAAGAGGATAAGCAACGTATTTGTGCACTTGCCTTTGGTGCGCTCTTTTCCTCTCTCTTGTTGGCTTACAAGCTTGGTATTCTCTTTGTATTGGGAGACTATGTATCTTTCTATTTTATCTTTATTTTTATTCTTTTCCTTTTTCTCCCTTTCTATGCTACTATGTTAACTTTTGTATTTGGCTTCACACTCTCACTTTCCGAAGGCAAGTGCACAATGCTTAGACAAACACAAAATGAGTTGCTCTCATAGGATAGATACACACAAAGGAAGATATGGGGTTGTCAAAGGGGTGCAAGTTATACCTTTGGTATTGTTGACGACTTGCAACCGTTGGTGGGGATGATGTTCGAGTGTCGCGGTGTAGATGAGCGCGGGTGACTTTGATGCGGAAGCTTGTGTTAAATTGGTGACAAACACGAGAAACACGAACAAATTGAAGATGGAAAGTCAGCAAACGAAGTTGAGGTGTCAAGAGAAGAAGAAAAACCTTCTGTGGCGCGCGGTAGTACCGCTTGGTACGGCCGGTAGTACCGGACGGCGGTAGTATCGCTTGAGCCACCGGTAGTACCGCTGGTCACAGAACAGGAACGGGATCCACTTGACACAAATCTCAAATTCGTGGGAAATCTGACCGAAAGGCTGGGCTAGGAACAACAGGGGCTATAGATCGACTCCAAAAGCAACAGATCTATGGACCAAAACCACGAAAAACTCACCAAATCCAAAGATCGATCCAAAGGAAAATTGGGGCTCTTTTTGGTGGGATTTTCGATTTTAAGGTGGATAAAAGAAAAATTGGGGGGAAATTCGTGATCAACCTTGCTCTTGATACCAAGATGTTATGGGGTAACCCCTTGGGGTGGCCCGATCTTTCACGAATCTCCGCGGAAATCGAGGGTAAAGCGGTGGAAGGGGGAAAGGGGATGAAATCCATGAACACACGCACACGAAGAACCCGACGAACTCACGGACACAAAACACGATACACGCCGGTGGCAACCGGTCCAACATAATCTCTAGGATCGGTGTTGGGCAAAGCTCTCTCTCCACGCCAACAACGGGGGACGAGGTGCTTGGTGAGATCTTGACGACTTGGGGGCGAGAAACCGAGAACCCAAGGCCTTGTACAACTTGAACGCACTAGGCAAGATCCAAGAGGAGGGTGGATAATAGGGTGCTCCTTGGTAGGAGCATGAGACCAATAGATGTAAGATCCTCAAAGGGTTTCCTTAATCTATTATTATCCAAGTCTAGGGTTTACAATGGAGGGTGGGGGCTATTTATAGGCCAACCACATAAACAGGGGTATTTTAGGAACAAGTAGAGCAATATAGAGAGGGTTACAGGGCGCTGGGCCGACTTAACACGTTCAGGTCCATACACGTCCGGTAGTACCAGTCCAGCACGACCGGTAGTACCGGTCAGCCGGTAGTACCGCTTTCGGGCCTGGTAGTGCCGCTTGTCGGCCTGGGACTTGCGCTGGTGTCGTCTGTTGGTGGCGGTAGTGCCGCGGTCCGGTAGTACCGGGTCCAGGGCCGGTAGTACCGCAAGTGACAGAGAGTATTTGGCTTGCGCTGGCGTCTTCTATTGGTGGCGGTAGTGCCGCTGAGCGGTAGTATCGGTGGCCAGGTCCGGTAGTACCGCTGACGACAGAGGGCATTTAGTTCCCTCCGCTGGCCCAGGTCCTCCGTTCTCTGGGTCATTCTCTTCGTACCTGATGACGCACAAGGTATGCGTATGAAGTAGCAGGCCATCCAAGGGTGTATTGAAGTCACACAAGGAGAGGAGCGAGTTCACCTTAGCTTGAAGGAGTTTGGCTCGGGCGCGAGTCATGGGTTTACTTGGTGGGCTCGTGGGAGTAGATGTAGTAGCGGTCGTAGGACGGGATGCATCAGCTCCCACGACTCATATTCATCATACGTTGCCATGTCAACCAGTTTCCACTTGATTTGAGAAGAATCACATACTACAATGTCCAAGATGTCGAGATATTCATTGTACACACCACTAGATCTCTTTCCATAAACACACCGTTTGCCAGAAAAATCACCCTGAAACCACTACATGGTTCCTAGCATGAACTGCACAGAATAGGAAAAAAATTCAGGGCTGAACTGTCCGGTGTTGGAGGGCTGGACTGTCCGGGTCTGCCGGATACTCCAGGAGGAATCCGTCGGACACTCCGGTGCGCGGATGTCGAGATCCAATCTTCACAGCCCGATATGTTCTCTTCAGCACTATCTCCGCCAAACACACTAAGCCGATCAATCAACACAATCTCGCCGTGAGCAACCTGGTGCTCTGATACCACATGATACGGATCGTCCCGGTGATCCTATAGTTTTTTCCTGATCTTTCACAGCGAGTTAACCAGGTAGTAATCTTTCCGATAACACCAATGGAAGTCACCTAAAGAAGAGGAATCAAATCCAGCAAGCAACATGATAAAGATCACCACGCCTCAAACCAAAACACGACAATCCTTGATGAACACAAGAACCTCCACGGTAATATCAATACGATAGATTACACGGCATCGCCGTCACCGGAGGGATGCTTCACCAAGTAGCACACACATTAGTTTTATACTATCCACTAAATTCAAAGCTAACCCTAACCCTAGAAGTCTGCTGGGATCAACCAACTTATTCAAGCAAACTAAACAAATGAAAACCAAAAATAAAAACTAAGACACTCCAAAAATAACACAACTGTGCATGAAACAATAAAACGAAGTGTCTAGAAAGACCTGAGATTTTTATTGATGAAGAAGAGGATGCCCAAGGCATCCCCAAGCTTTGACGCTTGTACCTCTTGAATATTTCTTGGGGTGACACAGGGTGGCATCCCCAAGCTTGAGCTTTGTGTCCATTCTTCATCTCATTACATCATTCTTTCCCTACACCTAAAATTTTTCCTTCATACAAAACTCCACACAAACTTCATTAGCAACATTAGTGCATTCAAAAGAAAATAAACCTTTGGGTTTAGTTTTAAAACAGCAAAACTTTCATTAAAACCACAAGCTCTTGTAGCAATTCCCTCAGAAAGTTCAATTTACCAAAGAGAACCTAATACGGATCGTTCCGATAATCCTATAGTTTTGTCCTGATCTTTCACAGCAAGTCAACCAGGTAGTAATCCTTCCAACAACGCCAATGGACGTCACCTGAAGAAGAGGAATCAAGTCCAGCAAGCAAAGTGATGAAGATCACCATGCCTCAAACCAAAACACGACAATCCTTGATGAACGCAAGAACCTTCGCGGCAATATCAATACGGTAGATTACACGGTGATAGGGCAAAGGTGTCCAATATTTCGATGAGATAGAGATAGTCGATTTGGTAGAGTTCGGGCTTGACGATCCGACTACACGTGCAAGCACGAGCGCCAATGCAATCGCTAGGCCAATCTCCTGGAGGTTACCGATCCTGCGGGAACACGATCAGCCTGACCAGCGAGGGTCCTAATTCCTACGTGAAATCGAGAACAAGTAAGAACTAATATTGCAATCAATATATTGCGGATTAAGATGAAAGCTTTATTGAAAAGGTGGGATCCTATATAGGTGCGAAGTACAAGAGGCCTCTACGATGCTCGAGCCTTGGCGAAGTTGCTATGATGGCTAACTTAATGTATAAACAAAATCCGAGTCTACGGTGACGGCTATGGGGAGTATTTAAGGAGGAAAGGTGGGGTTTCGGCCAGCCATAGAAGTGGTGGCCGAATCCAACCCTAGAAGTCCTTTTCTCCTCAAATACGGACTCTAAAAAGTGGCTAATTAAAATCCTGCGAAAATTACATGAGCCGGGCCCAAAGTAAAGGTGTCGCGGCACCAGATTAAGCTATGGACGAATTTGTGAAGTATTAATCTTGAATATTTCATCCAAGCCTTCTTTCTTCATTATGGTGGCCTCAAAGTTCTGAAATCTTCATCTGTGGCCTTCTCTTGAATCATCACATGCTTGCTGCCATCTCCATGCATAGCCATGCTCCAATGCTTGTCCCTCTCATCCATGCTTGGTCCATCATTCCTAAGAGTAACGAATACATCTGATTTAGGCAGCATCATATTCTCATGTATGTGAGGAATAGTTCCAAGAAAAGAAAGTACCTGATAGTTAATTTGTTTGGCACGAGATCTCGTGATAGGTCCTTCTATGTGTGTAGTTGTAGGTACAATGGTTGTATCAATAGATGGGATGTCCACATCATGCTCCCCTTCTTGAATTGAAGTCGTCCTCGACGCAATCTCATCTTCCTCACCAAAGTATGGCTTCAAATTCTCAATGTTAAACGTAGGACTAACCGTACCAAAGTCTGCAGGCAACTCAATTTTATATGCATTATCTTTTATTTTCTCTAACACCTTAAAAGGACCAGCAACATGGGGCATTAACTTAGACTTGCGTAAATCAGGAAAACGATCCTTACACAAATGTAACCAAACAAGATCGCCAACATCAAACACAACATGCTTTCTCCCTTTATCCCCAGCAAGTTTATACTTAGCATTCATGTGTTCTATGTTATCTTTAGTAGTCTTATGCAAGTTTTATATCATTTCAGCTCGTTGTGTAGCATCCAAATTATTTTGCACCGAAGTAGGTAAAGGCAATAAATCAATAGGTGCACGAGGAACAAAATCATACACGATCTCAAACGGGCACATCTTTGTGGTAGAATGCAGCGAACGATTATAAAGAAATTCTATATGAGGTAAACACTCTTCCCACAATTTTAAGTTCTTTAAAATAGCCCGCAACATAGTAGACAAAGTTCTATTTACTATTTCAGTTTGTCCATCAGTTTGGGGATGACATGTAGTACTAAACAGCAATTTAGTACCCAACTTAGCCCATAAACATCTCCAAAAGTGGCTAAGAAATTTAGTATCACGATCAGAAACAATAGTATTTGGCACACCATGTAAATGAACAATTTCACGAAAGAACAAATCAACAATATGCGCAACATCATCCGTTTTATGACAAGGAATAAAGTGTGCCATCTTAGAAAACCGATCCACAACAACAAAAATACTATCCCTCCCCTTCTGTGTACGTGGAAATCCCAAAACAAAGTCCGTAGAAATATCCTCCCAAGGAACACTAGGAACATGAAAGGCATATATAAACCATGTGGATTAAGGCGAGACTTAACTTTTTGACAATTAGTGCAGCGTGCCACAAATCTCTCAACATCTCGACGCATACGTGGCCAAAAGAAGTGTGCAGCAAGAACATCCTCCATTTTCTTGACACCAAAGTGTCCCATCAATCCTCCTCCATGCGCCTCCTGTAACAACAAAAGACGAACAGAACTATCTGGAATGCATAGTTTGTTAGCACGGAACACAAATCCATCATTGAAGACGAAATTGTTCCATGTTCTACCATCTCTACAATTCTGCAACACATCTTTAAATTCAGCATCATGCACATATTGTTCCTTAATAGTTTCTAATCCAAATATTTTTGAAGTCAAGTTGAGATAACAAAGTATAACGGCACGACAAAGCATCAGCAATAATATTATCTTTACCCTTTTTGTGTTTGATAACATAAGGAAAAGACTCAATAAATTCAACCCACTTTGCATGACATCAATTCAACTTAGCTTGACTTCGAATATGATTCAAAGGTTCATGATCTAAATGTATAACAAATTCTTTAGGCCATAGATAATGTTTCCAAGTTTCTAATGTCCGAACCAATGCATATAATTCTTTATCATAAGTAGAATAGTTCAAACTAGCCCCACTCAATTTCTCAATAAAATATGCAACAGGTTTTCCCTCTTGTAATAACACACCGCCCAAACCAATTCCACTAGCATCACATTCAAGCTCAAAAGTCTTAGTATAATCAGGAAGTTGGAGTAAGGGAGCATGTGTTAGCTTATCTTTCAATATGACGAAGGCCTGTTGTTGTGCATCGCCCACATCCTTCTTGGTGAGTTCATTCAGCGGCACGGCAATTGATCCAAAGTCTTTGACAAAGCGCCTATAAAATCCAGCGAGGCCAAGAAAACTCCTCATTTGTGTGACTGTCTTGGGCTGCGGCGAATTCTCAATAGCTTCAATCTTGGCTGGATCCACTTCAATACCCTGTGATGCAACAACATAGCCAAGAAACGCAACTCCATTGGTGAAAAAGGTGCACCTCTCAAGATTATCAAACAAACGTGCATCACGTAAAGCATTGAAAACAACACGTAAATGGTCCAAATGATCCTCCAAAGATTTGCTATAAATCAGAATATCATCAAAGTAGACTACCACAAAACGTCCAATGAAAGCACGTAAAACTTCGTTCATTAATCTCATGAAAGTACTGGGTGCATTAGTTAAACCAAACGACATCACTAACCACTCATACAAACCGAACTTAGTTTTAAATGTTGTTTTCCATTCATCTCCCAATTTCATACGAATATGGTGGTAACCACTACGCAAATCAACTTTAGAAAACATTGTAGAGCCACTCAATTCATCAAGCATGTCATCCAAACGTGGAATAGGATGACGATATCAAATAGTAATATTATTGATAGCTCTACGATTGATCACATGCCAAGAACCATCTTTCTTAGGTACCAAAATAATAGGAATAGCACAGGGGCTAAGGGACTCACGAATATGATCTCTGTCGAGTAGTTCCTGAATTTGGCGTTGTATCTCCTTTGTCTCCTCTGGATTAGTTCTATATGGCACGCGGTTGGGCAACGTAGCACCAGGAATTAGATCAATTTGGTGCTCAATTCCTCTAATAGGAGGTAGTCCTGGTGGCAGCTTAGCGGGGAAGACGTCCTCATATTCATGCAAAAGGTTAGCAATAGCAAGAAGGGGCATATCCTCAAATGAAAACAAAACCTCTTTGCAATTGCATAACATTGAGTATTGTTTACATCTAGTTCTAGTTGCAATATCGATTTATTTGCAAGCATACATGGACTCTTCAACGAATTTAGTAGTATGTTTAGAATCATATTTAGTGTTCTCTGGTGGTACAAAATCTGCAAGACAACAATCTGATTCTCACTTTTATTTTTCCTCGTTTTAGCTCTACTAGCTCTAGATCATCTTTTAAAATCTGTAGGGTTTTTAACCAATTTTCTTTCCATCATGCATAAGAGAATAGTGATTAGTTTTGCCATTATGAGCAAGTCTCTATCAAATTGCCATGGTCTTGCAAGTAACAACAAGCTTCACAATCAACAAAATTAGAATATGTACCAATAGTAAAATGCACGCATGCCGTTCTTGTTACCTTGATCTTGCGAGAACTCTCAAACCATTGGATGTAATATGAATGTGTGCGTTTTCTTGTTGGAAGTGCAAGCTTCTCTACCATGTCAACACTAGCTAGATTATTACAACTCCCTCCATCAATGATGATCCTTATAGCTCTTTCCTTGACAACACCACGTGTTTGGAACAGGTTGTGGCATTGATCTTGCTCAGATTTGCTCAATTGCACACTCAACACACGTTGTGTAATTAAGCTCTTGTATTGATCAGCAGTTTCAGCTCCCATTACCTCTGTCTCTTCATCAGAATCACAATTGTCTCCATCTCGAGCAAAAATAAGAGCTCATGTATCTTCATCAAAGTCACTCGCTGAATCATATTGTCCATCATCACGCACCATCATAACACGTTGTGTTGTGCACTGTCTCTCAATATGACCAAAACCCTAGCACTCGCGGCATTGTATATCCTTTGTTTAATCCGTGGAAGCCATAGAAGATGCACTACGAGCAGGAGCATTGGATGGAGGCGCAGCTGACGGAAATCTTGTGGTGGCCTTGGATGTGGTAGTAGCTGGTGGTGAATCACGAGAAGGAGGCGCTGATTGTCAGGATGTCCAAGTGCATGTGCGACCTACAGAATTATTAGTCCTCCTCCATGGTGTTTGGCGATCCTGCACTTCACGTTCAGCTTTGCAAGCAAGATGAAACAAATGAGTGATGGAATTATATTCCTTATAGTCTAATATGTGTTGAATGTCCTTGTTTAATCCACCAAAGAAACGCGCAAGCATTTGTTTAGTAGATTCTACAAGACCACACCGAACCATCCCCGTTTGCAATTCCTGATAATACTCTTCTACAGAATTTTTCCCTTGTTCCAAATGTGTCAGATTCTTTAGTAAATCACGTGATAAGTGGGAGGCACAAAATGAACACGCATAGCAGTTTTTAAAGCAGTCCAAGTACGAGGAATAGTAGAAGGATTTAAACGACAATACTCAGACCACCAAAGGGAAGCAAATTTAGTAAATTCACATGTAGCAGCACTAACATGCATATTTTCAGGATATTTTAAACATGCAAAATGTTGTTCTACTTACATCTCCCATGTAAGATATGCATCAGGATTATATTTACCCTCAAAGATGGAATATTTAATTTAAGCTTTGCAACATGATCATCATCACGTACCGGTGGTCGAGCGTTGCGGTGGTAATGTCGGGGACGGCCAACAGGGTGTGGAGGTTGTTCAACCTCCTCGTCAAACAGATCATCGTCGTCGGGGTCATAGTAGTACCCGTCATCTGTCCCCAATGTCGCGGCTGCCAGTGGAAGTGGAAATGCAGTGCCTCAGTGCGGCGTTAGCTACTGGTCTGGCCAATACGAACGATGTCGACCGTGTTGAATCGCCGTCGCCATGCCGAGGTGCCAAAGGCGGATCGGGTCGCGGTGCGGCAATCTGTCAAACCTCCTTGAACCGGCGTCAAGCTTGTCGTTGAAGGATTTCTTGAGTCCATCGATCTTGTCCATGGCGTTGGTCGACGGTCCAAACTCCTCTAGTCGTGCATCCACATCTTGGCGTGACCGACCAAGAGCTCGGTAAAGTGGGCATGTAGTTCTTGGTTAAATCATTGTGGCGGGGTTCTACATCATTGTTAGTCCTTTAAAAACGCATATAAGCCTATACTACGGAAATATGGTGGAAGGCACTTTCGTAATCAAATCGCAATATAGAAGCTCTTACAAGTTCTTACCAAGCAATGAGGAAAAGGTGATGTGCAACCACGAGGTGGGTCGAGATTGAAAGCGATTACGAGTCGAGACCTCGTGGAGAAATATGTGGAGCTCTGGGAAGGCTTAGCAAAGGGGTTAGCAATTATCAAAACAACAATGCAAATGTTGAAAGAATGCTCAGCGGCTCTTGTGCTGGTCCTAGGCTGAAGGCTAGAGGCCCTAGATCCTGCGATGTCACGGGCGACACAACAAGCAATGTATGATGATATGGCACCTGAAGCGAACAAGAGATGTCAAAATCACTATGATGGCGAGTGTCTAGAAGCGATATCTGAGGTCTAGAAATAGGTTAGCCCCAAAATATTTTTGAAATTTTTGTATTATGCTTGAAGCCTTGTGGCGTAAAAAATATCGCTATAACGGCCGATGGAGAAAAGTGATCCCCGGGGCCGAAAATCAGTATAGCCAGAATGTTTTTTTTAATTTTTTTTGCTCTCCTTCTGGACTTACGACCGAACTCTGAGCTATACTGATTTTCGGCCTCGGGGATCACTTTTCTCCATCGGCCGTTATAGCGATATTTTTTGGCGCCTGCGCGCTTTCCGGAGCATAATACAAAAAATTTCGAATTTTTTTTTGGGGCTAACCTGTTTTTAGATCCCGTAGATCAGTTATAGACACTCGCCATCATAGTGATTTTCGACATCTCGGTTCGCTTTTTAGGGTGCCATATCATCATACATTGCTTGTTGTGTCGCGTCGTGACATCGTTGGTGATCTAGGCTCGCGTCTCTAGTACGGTCTAGCCTAGGACCAGCACAGTACCGTCGTTGAGCATTCTTTCAACATTTGCGTTGTTGTTTTGATAATTGCTAACCCCTTTGCTAAGCCTTCCCAGAGCTCCACATATTTTCTCCACGTGCGGTGTCTCGACTCCTGGTAATCGCTCGGTTCAATCTTTGGACCCACTGCTCCTCGCGGTTGCACATCGCCTTTTCCTGCTGTTTGGTAAGAACTTGTAAGAGCTTCGTATATTGCTTGACGGATTACGTGTGCCTTCCACCATATTTTCGTAGTTATAGACATATATACCTGTGCTTTTTAAAGGACTAACCATGACAGATACTTCGCGGAACCCTACCACAATGACGAACCAAGAACTACATGCCCACTTCTCCGAGATCTTGGTCGGTCGCGCTGAAGATGTGGATGCACGACTAGGGGAGTTTGACACCAAGCTCACCAACGCCTTGGGCAACATCGATGGACTTGAGAAATCCTTCAACGACAAGCTTGACGCTCGGTTCAAGGAGGTTTTGGAAAGATTGCAGGCACCCGCACCCGACCCATTGGCACCTCGGCATGGCGCACGGCGCATTCCGATCACGGGTCGTACTGCTGGTTCGGCTGCCGCCGCACCTCCGGCGGCTACCACAACAGCTGAGGCACCTCAGACTTCCATCGCGGCTGCTGCTGCTACGATATTGGGGACATACAACGGGAACTACTACGACCCCGACAACGACGATCTGTTTGACGAGGAGGTTGAACAACCTCCACACCCTGCTGGCCGTCCCCGACATTACCACCGCAACGCTCGACCACCGGTACGTGATGATGATCATGTTGGAAAGCTTAAATTAAATATTTCATCTTTTGAGGTTAAATATAATCCTGATGCATATCTTACATGGGAGATGGAAGTAGAACAACATTTTGCATGTTTAAAATATCCTGAAAATATGCGTGTTAGTGCTGCTACATGTGAATTTACTATATTTTCTTCCCTTTTGTGGTCTGAGTATTGTCGTTTAAATCCTACTACTATTCCTCGTACTTGGACTGCTTTTAAAAACTGCTATGCGTGTTTGCCTCCCACTTATCAACGTGATTTACTAAAGAATCTGACATGTTTGGAACAAGGGAAAAATTCTGTAGAAGAGTATTATCAGGAATTGCAAACGGGGATGGTTCGGTGTGGTCTTGTAGAATCTACTGAACAAATGCTTGCACGTTTCTTTGGTGGATTAAACAAGGACATTCAACACATATTAGACTATAAAGAATATAATTCCATCACTCATTTGTTTCATCTTGCTTGCAAAGCTGAACGATAAGTGCAGGATCGCCAAACACCATGGAGCAGGACTAATAATTCTGCAGGTCGCACATCCACTTGGACATCCCGACAATCAGCGCCTCCTTTTCATGATTCTCCACCAGCTATTATCACATCCAAGGCCACCATAAGATTTCCGTCAGCTGCTCCTCCACCGCCATCCAATGATCCTGCTCGTAGTGCATCTTCTATGGCTTCCACGGGTAAAACAAAGGATATACAATGCCGCAAGTTCTGGGGTTTTGGTCATATTGAGAGATAGTGCACAACACAACATGTTATGATGGTGCGTGATGATGGACAATATGATTCAGCGAGTGACTTTGATGAAGATACATTAGCTCTTATTTCTTCTCGAGATGGAGACAATTGTGATTCTGATGAAGAGACAGAGGTAATGGGAGATGAAACTGCTGATCAATACAAGAGCTTAATTACACAACGTGTGTTGAGTGTGCAATTGAGCAAATCTGAGCAAGATCAACGCCACAACCTGTTCCAAACACGTGGTGTTGTCAAGGAAAGAGCTATAAGGATCATCATTCATGGAGGGAGTTGTAATAATCTAGCTAGTGTTGACATGATAGAGAAGCTTGCACTTCCAACAATACAACGAACACATTCATATTACACCCAATGGTTTGAGAGTTCTCGCAAGATCAAGGTAACAAGAACGGTACGCGTGCATTTTACTATTGGTACATATTCTGATTTTGTTGATTGTGATGTTGTACCTATGCAAGCTTGTTCTTTGTTACTTGGTAGACCATGGCAATTTGATAGATAATCTATTCATAATGGAAAAACTAATCACTATTCTCTTATGCATGATGGAAAGAAAATTGGTCTAAAACCTATGACTCCCGAACAGATTTTAAAAGATGATCTTGCTAGAGCTAGTAGAGCTAAAACTGAGGAGAAAAATAAAAGTGAGAATCAGATTGTTGCTGCAGATTTTGTACCACCAAAGAACACTAAAGCTGATTCTAAACATGCTACTGAAATTCGTTTGAAGAGTCCATGTATGCTTGCAAATAAAATCGATATTGCTGAACTAGATGTAAACAATACTCAATGTTATGCAATTGTCTGCAAAGAGGTTTTGTTTTCATTTGAGGAACGTCTTTCCTGCTGAACTACCACCAGGACTACCTCCTATTAGAGGAATTGAGCACCAAATTGATCTAATTCCTGGTGCTACGTTGCCCAACCGCGCGCCATATAGAACCAATCCAGAGGATACAAAGGAGATACAACGCCAAATTCAGGAACTACTCGACAGAGATCATATCCGTGAGTCCCTTAACCCCTGTGTTGTTCCTATTATTTTGGTACCTAAGAAAGATGGTTCTTCGCGCATGTGTACTGATTGTAGAGCTATCAATAATATTACTATTCGATATCGTCATCCTATTCCACGTTTGGAGGACATGCTTGATGAATTGAGTGGATCTACCATGTTTTCTAAAGTTGATTTGCGTAGTGGTTACCACCAGATTCATATGAAATTGGGAGATGAATGGAAAACAACATTTAAAACTAAGTTCGGTTTGTATGTGTGTTTAGTGATGCCGTTTTGTTTAACTAATGCACCCAGCACTTTCATGAGATTAATGAACAAAGTTTTACGTGCTCTCATAGGACGTTTTGTGGTAGGCTACTTTGATGATATTCTGATTTATAGCAAATCTTTAGAGGATCATTTGGATCATTTACATGCTGTTTTCAATGCTTTACGTCATGCGCGTTTGTTTGGTAATCTTGAGAAGTGCACCTTTTGCACCAATCGAGTTGCGTTTCTTGGCTATGTTGTTACATCACAGGGTATTGAAGTGGATCCAGCCAAGATTAAAGCTATTGAGAATTCGCCGCAGCCCAAGACGGTCACACAAGTGAGGAGTTTTCTTGGCCTCGCTGGTTTTTATAGGCGCTTTGTCAAAGATTTTGGATCAATTGCCATGCCGCTGAATGAACTTACCAAGAAGGATGTGCCCTTTGTTTGGGGCGATGCACAACAACAGGCCTTCGTCATATTGAAAGATAAGCTAACACATTCTCCCTTACTCCAACTTCCTGATTTTAATAAAACTTTTGAGCATGAATGTGATGCTAGTGAAATTGGTTTGGGAGGTGTGTTATTACAAGAGGGAAAACCTATTGCATATTTTAGTGAGAAACTGAGTGGGGCTAGTCTGAACTATTCTACTTATGATAAAGAATTATATGTGTTGGTTTGGACATTAGAAACTTGGCAACATTATCTATGGCCTAAAGAATTTGTTATACATTCTGATCATGAATCTTTGAAGCATATTCGTAGTCAAGCTAAGTTGAATCGTCGTCATGCATAGTGGGTTGAATTTATTGAGTCTTTTCCTTATGTATCAAACACAAAAACTGAAAAGATAATATTATTTCTGATGCTTTGTCGCGTTGTTATACTTTGTTATCTCAACTTGACTTCAAAATATTTGGATTGGAAACTATTAAGGAACAATATGTGCATGATGCTGAATTTAAAGATGTGTTGCAGAATTGTAGAGATGGTAGAACATGGAACATGTTCGTCTTCAATGATGGATTTGAGTTCCGTGCTAACAAACTATGCATTCCAGATAGTTCTGTTCGTCTTTTGTTGTTACAGGAGGCGCATGAAGGAGGATTGATGGGACACTTTGGTGTCAAGAAAACGGAGGATGTTCTTGCTGCACACTTCTTTTGTCCATGTATGCGTCGAGATGTTGAGATATTTGTGGCTTGCTGCACTACTTGTCAAAAAGCTAAGTCTCACCTTAATCCACATGGTTTATATATGCCTCTTCATGTTCCTAGTGTTCCTTGGGAGGATATTTCTATGGACTTTGTTTTGGGATTTCCACGTACACAGAAGGGGAGGGATAGTATTTTTGTTGTTGTGGATCGGTTTTCTAAGATGAAACACTTTATTCCTTGTCATAAAACGGATGATGCTACGCATATTGCTGATTTGTTCTTTCGTGAAATTGTTCGTTTACATGGTGTGCCAAATACTATTGTTTCTGATCATGATACTAAATTTCTTAGCCACTTTTGGAGATGTTTATGGGCTAAGTTGGGGACTAAATTGCTGTTTAGTACTACATGTCATCCCCAAACTGATGGACAAACTGAAGTAGTAAATAGAACTTTGTCTATTATGTTGCGGGTTGTTTTAATGAAGAACTTAAAATTGTGGGAAGAGTGTTTACCTCATATAGAATTTGCTTATAATCGGTCGCTGCATTCTACCACAAAGATGTGCCCGTTTGAGATCGTGTATGGTTTTGTTCCTCATGCACCTATTGATTTATTACCTTTACCTTTTTCAGTGTAAAATAATTTTGATGCTACACAACGCGCTGAAATGATATCAAACTTGCATAAGACTACTAAAGATAACATAGAACACATGAATGATAAGTATAAACTTGCTGGGGATAAAGGGAGAAAGCATGTCGTGTTTGATGTTGGGGATCTTGTTTGGTTGCATTTGCGTAAAGATCGTTTTCCTGATTTACGCAAGTCTAAGTTAATGCCGCGTGCTGCAGGTCCCTTTAAGGTATTAGAGAAAATAAACGACAATGCATATAAACTTGAGTTGCCTACAGACTTTAGTACGGTTAGTCCTACGTTTAACATTGCAAATTTGAAGCCTTACTTTGGTGAGGAAGATGAGATTGCGTCGAGGACGACTTCAATTCAAGAAGGGAGCATGATGTGGACATCCCATCTATTGATGCAACCGTTGTACCTACAGCTACACACATACAAGGACCTATCACAAGATCTCGTGCCAAACAACTTAACTATCAGGTACTTTCGTTTCTTGGAACTATTCCTCACATACATGAGAATATGATGCTGCATAAATCAGATGTATTTCTTACTCTTAGGAATGATGGACCAATCATGGATGAGAGGGACAAGCATTGGATCATGGCCATGCATGGAGATGGCAGCAAGCATGTGATGATCCAAGAGAAGGCCACAGATGAATATTTCAGAACTTTGAGGCCACCATAATGAAAAAAGAAGGCTTGGACGAAATATTCAAGATTAATACTTCACAAATTCATCCATAGATTAATATGGTGCTGCGACACCTTTATTTTTGGCTAGGCCCATGTAATTTTCGCAGGATTTTAAATAGCCACTTTTTAGAGTCCGTATTTGAGGAGAAAAGGACTTCTAGGGTTGGATTCAGCCACCGCTTCTATGGCTGGCCGAAACCCCACGTTTTCCTCCTTAAATACTCCCCATAGCCGTCACCATAGACTGGGATTTTGTTTAGACATTAAGTTAGCCATCATAGCAACTTCGCCAAAGCTCGAGCGTCGCAGAGGCCTCTTGTACTTCGCACCTATACAGGATCCCACAATTTCAATAAAGCTTTCATCTTAATCCGCAATATCTTGATTGCAATATTAGTTCTTACTTGTTCTCGATTTCAGGTAGGAATTAAGACCCTCGCTGGTCAGGCTGATTGTGTTCCTGCAGGATCGGTAACCTCCAGGAGATTGTCCTAGCGATTGCATTGGCGCTCGTGCTCGCACGTGTATTCGGATCATCAAGCCCGAACTCCACCAAATCGACTCTCTCCATATCATCGAAAGATCGGACACCTTTTCCATATCAATAGTCATTCTTATTATTTTTTAGTGGGAGCAAATTCAACAAAATAGCTATCATTACTATTCTCATCGCCATAATCAGCAAATATAGGAGGCATAATTAATTTCCTCCTCAATAGTAGGTGGACTGAAAATATCATATTCATCATTGTAATCATCATATATTGGAGGTTTGGTATCATCATAAGCAATAGAATAGCTATCTTCCAAAGCTGGGAAACTAAAAAGATCATTTTCATAAAAACTAGCTTCCACAAGCTTAGACGTTTCCATAGCATTAGCAACAATGGTGTTCAAAAAGTTCATACTAATAACATTGCTATTAACATGCAAATAAAGTTCCATAGGTTTTTTAATTTTCTCTTCAAACACTTCATGTCCTAACTCAAGATAAACACTATAAAGCTCTGTAATTTTGTTGTTGTTTTCCATTAAGCCTAACTAGTGAAAATAAAAACAAGAAACAAAAAGATATAATTACAGAATCTAAAGGAAATAACTTCGAGCACTCACACACCAGCAACAGTACTAGAAGATAGCTTAGTAGCCAGAGGATGTGAGTACCTTTTACCTTACCTCCCCGGCAACGACGCCCGAAAAGAGCTTGATGTCTACGCACTACTATTCTTGTAGACAGTTGTTGCGCCTCCAAGTGCAGAGGTTTGTAGAACAGCAACAAGTTTCCCTTAAGTGGATTACCCAATGTTTATCGAACTTAGGGAGGAAGTGGTCAAAGGTATCCCTCTCAAGCAACCCTGTAATCAAGATACAAGAAGTCTCTTGTGTCCCCAACTCACCTAATACACTTTTCAGGTGTATAGGTGCAATCAATAAATATATTCTCTTCATGATTCTACCCTCAACTACTCTCCGGTTGGACACTCTAATCCATTGTAGGGCTACAAAAGCACACCTCAAAGTCCGCCTTTCGCATCTAGATAACCCCACACTGTCACCTTGAGCGCTAGATGGTTCCAACAGACACCACAATTTCATAAATACATCCAAATCCAAATACACTCTTGATAAATATTTATGAACTCTAGCCTAAGTGCCACCACGGCATGCACGCTGTCACTTTCACACACGTGGGGACAACAGAGATCTATTGAAGCACTTGAATATTTATGTACACTCTAGCCTGAGTGCCACCACGGTATGCACGTTGTCATTTTCACACACATGGGGAGAGATGGAGATCTATTAAAGAACTTTCACTAGTGAACACTCTCAATAAATATATTCTCTTCATGATTCTACCATGAACTACTCTCCGTTTGGACACTCTAATCCATGGTAGGGCTACAAAAGCACACCTCAAAGTCCGTCTTCCCCATCTAGATAACCCCACACTGTCACCTTGAGCGCTAGATTGTTCCAACAAACACCACAATTTCATAAAGACATCCAACTCCAAATATACTCATGATAAATATTTATGAACTCCATCCTAAGTGCCACCATGGCATGCACGCTGTCACTTTCAGACACTAGGGAGAGCATAGATCTATTGAAGCACTTGAGTATTCATGTAGAATCTAACCTAAGTGCCATCACGGTATGCATGCTGTCACTTTCACACACTTGGGTAGAGCCAGAGATCTACTAAAGCACTTGAGTAGCTGAGTAGATCTACTTGATTACAAAGCTCATGATCACGATATGATCATGCATAGAGAGAAAGATGAACACATTGCTACCGGTGGAGCTCTTAGCCTCGAGGAAGAACTACTCCCTCCTCGTCATTGGAGTCAGCAACGGCGATGGAGATGGTGGTGGAGATCAATGGAGATGGTGGTGGAGATCGAAGGAGATGGCTCCGGGGGCACTTCCCCGTCCCGACAGGGTACCGGAATAGAGACTTTTGTCTCCCGAATCTCTCCTTTGGTGGCAGCGGCGTTGCAGACCTTTGTGTTGAGATATGATGCGCGTTAGGGTACGTCTCGGGGAGACGTATAAGTAGGCAAAAGGGCAAGGTCGATGGAGGGCCAGGGGGCCCACACCTTGTGTACACGCGGCTAGGGTGGGCCCGTGCCACCACCAGGTGTGGCCACCCTAGTGCCCTACTCCGTCCCTGCTTCGTGTTTCCGTGTTGCTCCGGGAAAAATATTAACTTTGGCTTTTGTCCCGTCCAATTCCGAGAATATTCATTTTTGCTTTTCTGAAACCAAAAACAGCAGAAAACAGACAATTGGCACTACGGCATCTTGTCAATTGGTTAGTTCCAAAAAGTGTATAAAAATACCTCAAAGTGTAGACAAAACATAAGACAAATGATATAAAACAAGCATGGAACATCAAAAATTATAGATACATTTACGATGTATCATGCTCCGGGTTCTCAAAGCATGCGGAACCATTGTCGGTGTAGTTCTGCGTCATGTCCTGTATACTTGTGGAGTCGTAGTCATGGTGGCTCGTCATGGATTCTTCATAGATATCATCCTCGGTTCCGGAGTCCCTAACATGATTCACAAGACCAAGTGTTGTATATGGAAGTGGTAGAGGGTTTTGGGGATATAATGTCAAACCTTACTTTACCTTGGAAGATACTATCGTGCAAGTGTCCACACTTGAGAGCAATAAACCAAGCAAAGTGAAGTTCACGCGGAACACCAAAACCAACTAACAACTAAACAACATACAACACAAAGCTTATGGTGGATAGGTATAGAACGTGGGATGTCAAGAAACAATCAGAAATCAAGATGTTGTAATGGCAAGTAAAGAACCACAATGATCACAAAGCAAAACAAGTCAATCCACAAGATAGGACATATGTACAAGGAAACACACAGTGGGATAAATGGGACTTGTGTGACGGAGAAAGTGAGAGAAGAACCAAATGATTACCTAGCGAAGACTATAAGCTCGTGTCGCACAAGTACAAGGAGAGATACTAGTTCGATTGCAAGAAATATTGGTGGTCTACAATATATGCACAATAAGTACCACCTATATGATGTTCATCGAGCTTGCGCTTCCTATTCCATGAGGCACTTGTATATTTATTTTTATTTTTATTTTCCTTTTTCTCTTTTTATTTTTCACTTGCCTCTTCCTTGTGCCAATAACTATACAAGATAACTATATGAGATAACGCTCACAATGTTTGCTCGGAATTCTACAAGTTATCAAATGTGCATAGCCCAAGCAATCATAATAGGAACTAGTCTCAATAGGTGTTTGTTGGTCACAAAGATAGTGGAGTTCACTCTAACACCCTCAGAATCGGACCTATGCAAGTTTGGGCAAAATTCACCAAACCCGCATAGAAACGATTCAAAGGTGCCCACCAGGCACTTTCGTGCGGGTGGAAAACGAAGTAATAACATTACTCAACAGTCCTCGATGGGACCCAATGCAGATATATATAAACGACTCAATGAGTCAAGAATACGATATAATATACAAAGAACCAAATCACCGAAAAATGATAGAGCGCCCGACACGGACAAGATGCAAATGGGGCTAAGAGCCTCAAGAATAACCAATGGCGTCCATAACCCTGCCTGTGCCAAGCGAAGGGTAACCCCGCTAACGGCGCCGATCTCAAAACCTGCTTAAACAAAAGGGGTGCCGACAAAGGGCAAAGGAAAAGGAGGAGCGTCGATCGAGGCCAAGACAGCGAGGCTAGAATTCGGTCCGCCTACATAGGTATGGTGGAAGCGGCGTGACGATGCACTAAACAACCTATAGAGACTCGATACAATGGCGGTTATCGAGAGAGGATAAGAATGACCTATTCGAACCAACTGATACTATCATCAAACAAACCCATCCTGGCGTTTCTCGAGACCAATCGAGGAAGTCAACCGAGGAACTCACATTGGCGCTTTTACTTATTTAGTCATAGTTGCGGCACTTTACTAGTCGTTTTGGATAATCGCTCGATAAAATAAGCAAGGCACTTTTAGTTCACCATTCCGCTTGAAGTTGCAGCAATTACTAAACAGACAGATAGTATGAGATAAACCCAAACCCAGCAGCTTGTTGTTACTTTTATTCAGCCATTCCGCTAGAAGTTGCCGATTACTAGTCAGTACAATTGTCGCAAGCGACAACCAAACAAGCAATTGTGGGCGTATTAATTAGCCATTCCATTATAGTGAAGCTGATTACTAGTCATTATAAGTCAAATTATAGCAAGAAACTTTAGTTATGCTTGTCTATGATCGAGATATCAGGCTCCAAGTCGTCCATATCCATGGACACGACTTTCGTAAAGTTTTACCCGCCGGGTGCACCAATAGCAACACACGCCGATCAACCTCGAAAACCAAATCAAAACCCAACGAGGCTTTCACGACTAAACAATCACAGATTCAGAATATTTCAGGGGCCACCCCATTGAGTAGATCCCGAACGGAGTAAGCAAGCTCGAGACGGACTCAAGGTTTGCGTCAATGGTCAGAAGCGATCGGGAACCCAAATTGTGGCTGGGCTTGTCGATACCGCGTAATCACTCCGCTTACCTAACAAGACAAAGGTGCTCCTCGCACAATTTAAATACGTAAAGTAGCATGGCATAAGTACATGATCGTAAATAAAACCTCAAACTAGTTTGTGGCCCCTAGAAATAAGAATGAATCAAGCTCGCTCGGGGGTCCCATATACCTCCCGGATGTGGATAGCGATAAATCAAGGAACAGTATCAAGTACTCGGGGTCTTACGGACACAAGTGGCTGCCGAAACCAATATTTTCTATCACCCACCGATGCCTCGCTTATTTCAATTTTAGTTGTTAAACAGAAATTAAAGTGACGATAAGTAAAACTAGAATCATCTCCAACATCAACTTGCGGCAATACATCAAGAATCGTGGCATATGACGACACACATCAAGACTCGAGCAAGCGACTCACGACGCATAAGTCCAACTATCTACCAAACAATGTAATAGGATGTGTCCAAGGCAATATAGGGCTGCACGGTATATCACAGTACGGAAACTAAAGAATCGCAAATACGTATAGCAAAAGATCAACAGGAGGGGAATAAATACTATAAAAGTAAGATAGGTAGAAAGGGGGAGATGCTCGCCTGAAAACATTGTCGAAGGGTTCATCCGAAGATCGGGGCGAAGCTCACATCAACTCAACGGCCTTATCCGCGAAGAAGCAAAACACTAGAATAAACACCGGATGCAATATTTAAGACAAAGGCAGAAGATCGGCATGATGCATGAATGATGCATGACAAGGCAAGGTGAAATGCGATTAGGTCATATTAAGCGGAACCGGGGTCCCGACAAATATTCAAGTGGTTCAAGTTGTTTAGATACCCCGCAATTTACATGTTGTTATAACAAGGCAAGATAAGATACCGGTTCGCTACACAAGTTTAAATGAGGCCGATTTGAGACTAGATTTGCCCGCATATGGGCCCCATATTTAATTGTTAGGTGAATCGGCATAAGGCCCCCAAACCACAGATATGCATGCGAGATGACAATTTAATATGCATCAAGTTGTTATATTTCATTTATAAAAATAAGGTTTGCGGGAAGGGAGTTCACACATTAGGGTTCCCGACGATCTTGGTTTCCGGGGTTCCGGGTTCGATAGGGTCCAGGGTTCGGCGGGTCCGGGGTTCGGGGTTCGACAGACGCGTTCTCGGATAGCGGGGTGGATCTTATGCCCGGAAGCCGGACTTGGTTCGCCGGGCGATCGGGTCCTTCCGGCGGTGTCGTTCTTGTCCGGAAGACCTTGGGGTCCCACGGGTCGATCTTGTCGCTATGAGGTCTTGGCGGGTCCGGCTCGGATTCCATGAGGGAGATCATGGCGTCGGAGGTCGATCTTGTCGGTTCCACGGTTCTAGTTGTCGGTGATTTCGACTCGGATTCCGGGTTCGGTCTTGGCGTGCCTAGAATTCGGTCTTCGAGGATCGGTCTTGATTCGAGATGTAGATCTTGATGTTCCGTGTCGAGTCCTCGAGTTCAAGACCGATGGTCTCGTGGCTCCAACTTATTGGAACCATGCGCCTTCCAGAAACATCGAGGCTAAACCGCAACGCAGAGTCCGTGGGCTTGACCTTATGCCACGCACGTGTACCCGGACCGGAAACAGGTCAGCTAACATATGACGGCACGCACAGGAGCAAGGCGATGGCTGAACCCGAGCAGAGCCAGCAGGAGGACGTGGCGAGGTGAACGCGAGGCGAGGCAACAGGGCGGACGCGGAGACCGGAGCACCGAGCGGGCGCGGCGACCGGACGGGACGCGGGACGGAGGCACGCCACGGAGGGTGCGGCGAGGGGCAGAGGCAGTAGGAGCGCGCGCCAGAGAGCGGAGGCGCGCGAGGGAGCCGGGGAGGAGCGGGCGTCAATGGGCGGTGGCGGCCTGTGAGGCGGGAGGCAGAGGCCGGGCGGGAGGGGGTCGGGCGGCAGGAGCTGCAGGCGGAGGTCCGCGGGGCGGGCACGGGCCGGAGGCGAGCAGCAGAGGGCGGCGGCAGGCCGGCCAAGGCTGGGAAGATGCGGCGGCAGAGGGCTCAAGGGAGAGCCTCATGGGAGGTCCGGCGCGCAGCGGAAGCTTGCAGGGGCGGGGCGGCGCTGGTGGATGCGAGAGGGAGGCCGGCGGCGAGGTGTGAGGGGCGGGGCACCGGCGGTTGCGTGTTGGCAGAGAGAGGAGGGCGAGCCGGGGAAGAGGATGGGGATGAGGCGTCGGGTGGGGGAGAGGACGCGGTCCAGGCCGCGTGGAGGCGGTGTGCGTGGTCCTGTGGGACCCGGTGGGAAGGTGGGCCCCAGGCGGTGTGTGGTTGAGAGGGAGGGAAGGCATGTGGGGTTAGGCGTGGGGGTGGGCGCGTGGGCCAGGGAGGTCAGCGGCAGGTGGGGGGCGTGTGTGGGGGTGGACCGGGTGCGTGTAGCTGGGGCGCGGGTGGGTTGCTGGGGTTGGTGGTGTGAGCTGGAGAGAGAGGAGAGAGAGGGGGTGAGGTGGAGCGATCCGGTTGGGTGGAAGGAGAGCGTGAGGTGGCGCAAGGAGGTGTGGTGATGTGGTGATAGGTGGGTAGTTTTGGGTAGTCAGAGGATTTGGGGTGGGATTGGTTGGGCCGTTTTAATTTCTGGGGCGGCCGTTCGGGTCGGGTTGGCCCGTTCGACTGCCCCTGCTAAAATAAATAAATATTTTATTTATTTTTAATTGGACCGTTTGCAAACCGGTAGCAACAAAACAAAATAATCCGGAGCCCCGGGCTTTGGGGTTTGAATAAAGATGGGGCGTTTGGAAATCAAATCGGGCGTTACGAATATAGTTTTTGACAAACAACGTATGATGATGATGATGCAATGCACAAATTCAACGCGATTTTCTAGTAGTGGTTTTGCGGGATGCCACAATTCGACACCACTAACAAGGGATCTCGCCCTCGAGATCCGCCTCATGGTACCGGGAGGAAAGGTCGGCGAACTGCGTCTTCTCGCTTCATGTAGATCCTCGCGACACCACTAACAAGAGGTCGTTGTCCCTGTTCGTCAAGAGAACACTCCGGATAACCAACGGACGAAGTTAAAGGTAAGGCCACCTCTAACTTCCATGGAAGGAGTAATTGCATCGATCCGCCATTCAATATACAAAGCAAATGATAAGAGTAGTGGTATGGTCACGACTCCATCCCGCACTCAAAGCATTACCCTGTACACGAATAGACGGATTATGCAACCAACCCTGATTCAGATCAAGATCTCGACAAGCGAGGTTCGAACAAAGGAGTGATGCGATCAGATCGGATCTCGCATAGAGGATAACGTCGTCGGAAAACACCGGAAGGCACAAACAAAGAACAAAGAATGGTAACACCGTGAGACGGATTCATCGAGCTTGAACACCGACGGTAGAACACCGTTACTAAAGGAGGAAGCGAAACCTCAAGGTACGACGGAACCCAACCACGAGATATCCCGGACTCAAGAGAGAAGAGAGCGATTCAAAACACCGAGATAAGAGGAGAATAGCAGGGGGTAAGGAGTAAAATCAGACCTAACCGTAACTATCCAACCGATTTTTCAAAATAGTTTTGACACTCTACTTCGCCGTTAGCTAGGTTATCCTACAGTTGGACTTGTGGGTATCGCAACCGCCGAGCTCGATACCACTCTCTAACACCCTCAGATCGGACCTATGCAAGTTTGGGCAAAATTCACCAAACCCGATAGAAACGATTCAAAGGTGCTCACCAGCACTTTCGGGTGGAAAACGGCAATAACATTACTCAACAGTCCTCGATGGGACCCACGAACAGATATATATAACAAATGACTCAATGAGTCAAGAATACAGATATAATATACAAAGAACCAAATCACGAAAATGATAGAGCGTCCACGGACAAGATGCAAATGGGGCTAAGAGCCCCAAGAATAACCAATGGCGCCCATAACCCGCCTGTGCCAAGCCGGAAGGGTAACCTCGCTAACGGCGTCGATCTCAAAACCTGCTTAAACAAAAGGGTGCCGACAAAGGGCAAAGGAAAAGGAGGAGCGTCAAGATCGAGGCGATACAGCGAGGCTAGAATTGCCCCTCGCCACATAGGTATGGTGGATCGAAAGCGGCAAAGATGCACTAAACAACCTATAGAGACTCGATACAACCTGCGGTTATCGAGAGGGATAAGAATGACCTATTCGAACCAACCTGATACTATCATCAAACAAACCCATCTGGCGCTTTCCCTCGAGACCAATCGAGGAAGTCAACCGAGGAACTCACACTTGGCGCTTTTACTTATTTAGTCATAGTTGCGGCACTTTACTAGTCGTTTTGGATAATCGCTCGATAAAATAAGCAAGGGCACTTTTAGTTCACCATTCCGTTGTAGAAGCAATTACTAAACAGACACAGATAGTATGAGATAAACCCAAACCCAAAGCTTGTTGTTACTTTTATTCACCATTCCGCTAGAAGTTGCGGATTTACTAGTCAGTACAATTGTCGCAAGCGACAACCAAACAAGCAATTGTGGGCGTATTAATTAGCCATTCCATTATAGTGAAGCTGATTACTAGTCATTATAAGTCAAATTATAGCAGTAAACTTTAGTTATGCTTGTCTATGATCGAGATCAGTGCTCCAAGTCGTCCATATCCGCGACACGGCTTTGAAAGTTTTACCCGCCGGGTGCACCAATAGCAACACACGCCGATCAACCTCGAAAACCAAATCAAAACCCAACGAGGCTTTCACGACTAAACAATCACAGGTGATTCAAATATTTGGGGCCACCCCATTGAGTAGATCCCATAACGGAGTAAGCAAGCTCAGACGGACTCAAGGTTTGCGTCAATGGTCAGAAGCGGGAACCCGAAAGTGTGGCTGGGCTTGTCGACACCGTAATCACTCCGCTTACCTAAATAGACAAAGGTGCTCCTCGCACAATTTAAATACGTAAAGTAGCATGGCATAAGTACAGATCGTAAATAAAACCTCAAACTAGTTTGTGGCCCCTAGAAATAAGAATGAATCAAGCTCGCCTGTGGGGTCCCATATACCTCCCGGATGTGGATAGCGATAAATCAAGGAACAGTATCAAGTACTCGGGGTCTTACGGACACAAGTGGGCTCGAAACCAATATTTTCTATCACCCACCGATGCCTCTCGCTTATTTCAATTTTAGTTGTTAAAGAAATTAAAGTGACGATAAGTAAAACTAGAATCATCTCCAACATCAACTTGCGGCAATACATCAAGAATCGTGGCATATGACGACACACATCAAGACTCGAGCAAGCGACTACGCAAGTCCAACTATCTACCAAACAATGTAATAGGATGTGTCCAAGGCAATATAGGGCTGCAGTATATCAAAGGTACTAAACTAAAGAATCGCAACACGATAGCAAAAGATCAACAGAGGGAAATAAATACTATAAAAGTAAGATAGGTAGAAAGGAGATGCTCGCTCGAAAATATTGTCGAAGGGTTCATCCAAGATCGGGTAAGCTCACATCAACTCAACGGCCTTATCCGCCAAGAAGCAAAACACTAGAATAAACACGGATGCAATATTTAAGACAAAGGCGTATAGGGCATGATGCATGAATGATGCATGACAAGGCAAGGTGAAATGCGATTAGGTCATATTAAGCGGAACTGGGGTCCCGACAAATATTCAAGTGGTTCAAGTTGTTTAGATACCCCGCAATTTACATGTTGTTATAACAAGGCAAGATAAGATACCGGTTCGCTACACAAGTTTAAATGAGGCCGATTTGAGACTAGATTTGCCCGCATATGGGCCCCATATTTAATTGTTAGGTGAATCGGCATAAGGCCCCCAAACCACAGATATGCATGCGAGATGACAATTTAATATGCATCAAGTTGTTATATTTCATTTATAAAAATAAGGTTTGCGGGAAGGGAGTTCACACATTAGGGTTCCCGACGATCTTGGTTTCCGGGGTTCGGGGTTCGACAGGGTCCAGGGTTCGGCGGGTCCGGGGTTCGGGGTTCGACAGACGCGTTCTCGGATAGCGGGGTGGATCTTGGCGTTCCGGGAAGCCAGACTTGGTTCGGCGTCGGGGGCGCATCGGGTCCTTCCGGGGCGGTGTCGTTCTTGTCGTCGGGAAGACCTTGTCGGGTCCCACGGGGTCGATCTTGTCGTTGCGAGGGTCTTGGCGGGTCCGCGCTTCGGATTCCATGAGGGAGATCATGGCGTCGGTGAGGTCGATCTTGTCGGTTCCACGGTTCTAGTTGTCGGTGTCGGACTCGGATTCCGGGGTTCGGGTCTTGGCGTGCCTAGAATTCGGTCTTCGAGGATCGGTCTTCGGATTCCCGAGATGTAGATCTTGATGTTCCAGGTCGGAGTCCTCGAAGTTCAGCACCGATGGTCTCGTGGCTCCAACTTATTGGAACCATGCGTCTTCCAGGAAACATCGAGGCGAAACTGGCAACGCAGAGTCCGGTGGGCTTGACTTGCGCCACGCACGTGTACCAGCGACGAAACAGGTCAGCTAACATATGACGGCACGCACAGAGCAAGGCGATGGCTGAACCCGAGCGAGCCAGCAGGAGGACGGGGCGAAGGCCGCGAGGTGCGGCGAACGCGAGGCAGTGGCAGGCGGGCGGGCGGACGGAGACCGGGAGCACCGGAGTGGGCGCGGCTACTGGACGGGACGCGCGGAGGCGGGCACGCCATGAGGGTGCGCGGAGGGGCAGTAGGGCGGAAGGCAGAGCGGAGGCGGCGAGGGAGCCGGGAGGAGCTGGCGCGGGCGCAAGGGGCGCGGCTGCTCGGGAGGAGGAGGCGCGGCAGAGGCCGGCGGAGGGGGTCGTGGGCAGGAGCAGGCGGGCGCTGCTGGAGGTCCCAGGCTGCGGGCAGCACGAGGGGCGACGAGCAGCAGAGGGCGGCGATCGGGCAAAGCATGGGAAGATACGGGCAAGGCGCAAGGGGCTCAAGGGAGAGCCTCGTGGGGAGGTCCCAAGGCAATGAAGCTTGCAGGGCGGCGCTGGTGGATGCGAGAGGGAGGCCGGCGAGGTGTGAGGCGGGCACCAGCGGTTGCGTGTTGGCAGAGAGAGGAGGGCGAGCCGGGGAAGAGGATGGGGATGAGGCGTCGGGTGGGGGAGAGGACGCGGTCCAGGCCGCGTGGAGGCGGTGTGCGTGGTCCTGTGGGACCCGGTGGGAAGGTGGGCCCCAGGCGGTGTGTGGTTGAGAGGGAGGGAAGGCATGTGGGGTTAGGCGTGGGGGTGGGCGCGTGGGCCAGGGAGGTCAGTGGCAGGTGGGGGTGTGTGTGGGGGTGGACCGGGTGCGTGTAGCTGGGGCGCGGGTGGGTTGCTGGGGTTGGTGGTGTGAGCTGGAGAGAGAGGAGAGAGAGGGGGTGAGGTGGAGCGATCCGGTTGGGTGGAAGGAGAGGAGAGCGTGAGGTGGCGCAAGGGGAGTGGCCAGGGTGATGTGGCTGATAGGTGTGGGTAGTTTTCTGGGTAGCTGTAGGATTTGGGGTGGGATTGGTTGGGCCGTTTTAATTTCTGGGGCGGCCGTTTGGGTCGGGTTGGCCCGTTCGACTGCCCCTGCTAAAATAAATAAATATTTTATTTATTTTTAATTGGACCGTTTGCAAACCGGTAGCAACAAAACAAAATAATCCGGAGCCCCGGGCTTTGGGGTTTGAATAAAGATGGGGCGTTTGGAAATCAAATCGGGCGTTACGAATATAGTTTTTGTCAAACAACGTATGATGATGACGATGCAATGCACAAATTCAACGCGATTTTCTAGTAGTGGTTTTGCGGGATGCCACATTCACAAAGGAATGCAAGTGGGGAAATGTCGCAGAATGTTTATACATTTCGTCGCCGATCTTCACCCTTCATTGTTGGATTCCCCCTTGCTCACTGAATTTGGATGTAGTATATAGCATGAACAACGTGAATGATGATGTATAGCTCTCTTTGAAACGAGCTAAAGAACACTAAAATCCGAGTTCGAATGCAAATTTATGCTAAAAACAGTGCGGATTTGAAACTGTTGGCGGCCAAGTCGGTGGACCAGAAATTGCACCAGAATTTCCGGCGGTGGGGCCGGTTTGACCAGAATTTTGATCATAAATTTCGGCGGATGAATCAATTCGCCGGACCTGGCGCCAGAACGAGTTCGGGACGCGAAAAACGCGATTTTCTCCGGTCTCCGGAGTCTCCGGTCCGGTACACCGGAGTCTTTGGACCATCCTCCGGTCCGGCCCCAGGAACCAAGACAGGATGTCGAAGGCCTCCCGAGACGGTCCGAGATTTAATGGAGTCTCCGGCCTGCACGAGTCTCGACCCAACACCGAGTCTCCTGCCGTCGCTGTGCATGTCAAGGCCTTTTGGGCCTGGCCCATGTAACCCCCAGTTTCGCCCCAACTTCCAGTTTTCCCTGTTTAAGTGGCTGGCCTATATAAAGCCCCACCCCTCTATTGTAAACCCTAGACTTGGATAATTGTAGTTGAAGACACCCCTTTGAGGATCTATCAACTATTTGTATCATGCTCCTTGACAAGGATCACCAAATTATCCACAACCTCTTGGATTTTGCCTCGTGTGTTCAAGTTGTACAAGTCCTTGGGGTCTCGGTGTCTCGTCCCCAAGTAGTCAAGATCTCATCAAGCCTCTCACCCTCGTTGTTGGCCGTGGGAGAGTGTCTTGCCCAACGCCGATCCTAGGGATTGTGTTGGACCGGTTGCCACCGGCGTGAGCTAACGGCTTGTATCGTGTTTTGGCATGTGTGTTCATCGAGTTCTTCGAGCGTGTGTTCGTGGATTTCATCCCCTCCTCCATCCACTCGCTTCTCCCCTCGATTCCCACGGAATTCGTGAAAGATCGGGCCAACCCAAGGGGTCACCCCTAACATATTGGTATCAAGAGCAAGGTTGATCACGAATTTCCCCTCAATTTTTTTCTTCTATCCACCATAAATTTGAAATTTTCCCAAAAATAGCCCCAATTTGCCTTTGGATCGATCTATCGTTTTGGAGCGTTATTTGTGGTTTTGATCTGACCAAATCTTGTCTAAGGTGTTGGTCCAGCTTTTGCCTGCGTTTCCCAGCCCAATTTTGGCCAAATTTTCGCGGATTTGAGGACTCTAGGCATGAATTTCCGCTCAAGAATACGAGCTGACTTCCCGCAACGGAGTCTCCGGTCCAGTGCACCGGAGTCTCCGGACCTGGATGCCAGTTTTGACTTTTCCTCTTTTCTGCATTGGCTAATCTGTCCGCTTGTTGTTTGTGTTCCGTGTGCGTGTCACCAACTAACAGATAGCTTTCGCAACATCGCCCGCGCTCTTCGACACCACGGACCCCAAACTCTTCCCCGCTCCATCGACACAAGATCATCATCAACAACTAAGGTATAACTTGTGTCAACCCTTGTAGCCATATCTTCCTTTGTGTGTACCTATCCTATGAGAGCAACTCATTTTGTGTTTGTCTAATCATTGTGCACTTGCCATTGGAAACTGAGAGTGTGAGGGAAAATACAAAAGTTAACATAGTAGCATAGAAAGGGAGAAAAAGAAAAAAAAGAAAAAGAAAAATAGAAAGATACATAGTCTCCCATTACAAAGAGAGTATCAAGCTTCTAAGCAAAAGAGAGAGGAAAAAACGCGCCAAGGCAAGTGCACAAATCCGTTGCTTACCCTCTTTTGGCAAACGAGTTGTGGTCTCTCCTTGAGTTGGCATGACAACCAAGCATAGTCTTCGTTAGGCCCTTTTGTGCTCACTTACATAGTCGTTCTAACCCCATTTTTCTCCACGCGTGTGTGTAGTCGTAGGTTCTCGTCACTTTTCGAGTTGACCATCACCTTTTGACTTGAGTTTTGTTGGATCTTATCCACTTTTGACTATCCTTTTCGTTTGGTTGGTTCTTTGGCTTTCCACCCTCCATTCCACCAAAAGCTTTTGAGAGTGTAGTTCCTTGTGTGTGAGTCTCTTTGCGATTTCACTTTGCAAGCTCTTAGCTCTCTTGTGTGGCAATTAGTTTGATACAATCTCCAAGGTGAGGTAAAAGGCTAACTCTCCACATTTCTCCTCCATATACAATCCTTGTGGCTTTGCATCATGGACAGGAATGGCGAGTCGTCCCAACCAACGCCACCTCAAGAGGAAGACGCACAATACATGACAAGGTGGGATCATTGGAAGATCCGTGGAGAATTCAACTATCGTTGTGACGCCCTTGAGCGGCGCCAAGATGAACAATTTAGCGATACCCAGGTGGAGTTCAAGAGCATCAACAACCGCTTCGAGGAGGTCCGAGGACAAATGCATGCTATTCAACATAACCGCGACCATCAAAATGAAGCTCTTGGTCGCGGCCTCGCCGCAACGGATGAGAAGCTTCAACACCTCATTGATGGGCTAGCAAGGCCACGATCTCGCGACTCAAGCTCGTCACGACACTCCTCAAGTGAATCAAGCGCTCCTCGCTGTCACGCTTCAAGGCACCAAGATGGACCCGTCATTCACTCCATGACCTCTTCGCAAGTGGTACCATCTCCGTGACACGCCGCGACGTCAAGCTATGATGGTGACCTCTCCTCAAGACCTCCAGGACGTGAAGCGAACCGTCCACAACCAAGGGCACTCGTGATTCAACAAGAGCAACCTCACGTGGACCACCAAGCCCATCGCCAACGACATGTCCCTTCAACAACAAGTGAAGCATCTGAAGTGGATGAACGAGATCGCCGTCGGCGTGAAGCACTCGAAGACCCACCAAGGCATCATCATCGACATGAACGTCAACATCGACAACATGATCATCATGACGAGCCTCCCCCACATCAAGAAGAAAGGGATCAGCCCATTGCGCATGCGGTTCGTCGTCCTCCTCGCCACATGGCGCAAGACAATGCTCATCGTCATCAACCACGACAAGAACAAGAGTAAGCTCCCCAAGCTCGTCATGAGGACCAACAACCTCCTCCTCGTCCTCAACCTTGCCAACAACATGAGCAAGCTCCCCAAGCTCGTCATGAAAATCAAGTTCCACTACCAAACGCGGCACCTCAACAACCGCAACCATCACCAAGCAAGACATGACAGATCAGATGATGAAGATGGCTGCCAAAATCATTGCAACCGCCGATACCGGAACCGCAATGAAGAAGAACCTTTCGGCAAGCTCAAATTCACCATGGCCAAGTTCACCGGCTCCAATGAACCCAAAGAATATCTCTCATGGGAACTCAAGGTTGACAAGATCTTCCGCATGCACAACTATAGCAATGAGAAGATGATGTCCATGGCATCCCACGAGTTTGATGATTATGCCAACCTTTGGTGGGAACAAGTCCAACTCGCTCGTGAAACAAAAGAAGAGCCTCCAATCACAACTTGGCAAGATATGAAGGCTCATATGATATCCCGCTTTGTCCCTTCGCACTAAACGCGTGACCTTTTCAACAAGCTTCAAACACTTAGTCAAGGGACAAAGATCGTGGAAGAGTACTTCAAGCAAATGGATCTCAACATGATCCGTGCCAACATTGAAGAGCGGGATGAACAAACAATGGCATGTTTCCTCAATGGCATGAACCATCCAATCAAGCGCATCACTGAGTTCCAAAAGTACAACAACATGGTTGAGATTATACACATAGCTTCAAAATCCAAACGTCAAGTGCCAGAGGACATCAAGTACAACAAGCCAAAGACGTACTTCACCTACAAGCAAGAATCAACCACTACTTCAACAACTCCAAGTGGAAGCTCTTCAAGTACCACCAAGCTTCCTTTCAAGCTAACGCTTCCTCAAGGAAAACCGCCCCCAAGTGGCAAATACACAAAGGATGATCAACCATTCAATGGTGAATGCTACAAGTGTGGAGGCAAAGGACACAAGTCGTCCACTTGTGGAAACAAGAAAGTTTTGTTCATCCACAACAATGGCGATGAAGAATAATTGAGTGAAGATGAGTTTGATTCAAGGGTCAAGGAAGCATTGGAAAGGCAACATTTGGAAGATGACCAAGAACTACTTGTGTGTGAGCATGACGCAAGTCCATCACTTGTGGTCACAAGAGTCTTCACTACTCAAGTCAATGAGAATGAAGACCAAAGATCAAACATCTTCCAAACACGTGCCGGTATCAATGGGAAGTCCATCAAAGTTGTCATCGATGGAGGGAGTTGCCACAATCTTGCAAGCAAGGAATTGTGTGAGAAACTCAACCTCACCCTCCATAAACACAAGCATCCCTACCATATACAATGTCTAAGTGACCAAGGGTCCGTCAATATCAAGCACACCGTCTCGGTAGCTTTCTCAATTGGGCCATACAAAGACACGGTGGAATGTGATGTGGTCCCCATGACGGTTTGCCATATGTTGCTAGGAAGGCCATGGCAATATGACTCCTACACAAATAATTGCGGACAATGCAAAGGCTTTAGCGAGGGCGCAAAGAACAAAACTACCTTGTGAGAAGAGCGGTGAGCGAGAGAACCACACTATAGTGAGTGAGAGCCACAAGCCAAACTCGAGTGGAAAAACTAAGAGTGTTCTTCTTGCCACCAAAAGTGAGATGAGAGAAGTGAGGAACAACCCATCCATCTTGCACTATGTCCTTATTTGCAAGGGACTAGCGCAAGAAACTAATGACTTGACAAATGTTCCTCCATCTTTGATGGCTATTTTGCAGGAATTCCAAGATGTATTTCCTGAAGAGCTTCCTCATGGACTACCTCCTCTTCGCGGAATCGAGCACCGCATTGACCTCATACCCGACGCACCACTCCCAAACCGCACCGCGTACCGCATGAACCCCAAAGATATGAAAGAGATAGAATGACAAATCAACCAACTCGTCTCCAAAGGTTTGATCCAAGTAAGCACTAGCCCAAGCGCGGTACCCGTGATTCTTGTACCAAAAACGGATGATATTTTGCGGTTATGCATGGATTGCCGTCCAATCAATTCTATCATCGTGCGTTATCGACATCCTATACCGCGCCTTGATGACATGCTTGATGAGTTATGTGGAGCCACTATATTTTCGAAAATTGATCTTCATAGTGGTTACCATCAAATACGCATGGCCGAGGGTGATGAGTGGAAAACCGCCTTCAAGACCAAGCTTGGTCTCTATGAATGGTTGGTTATGCCTTTTGGCTTATCTAATGCCCCATCTACCTTCATGTGCCTTATGAACCATATTTTGAGATCTCTCTTTGGCAAAAGTGTCGTTGTTTACTTTGATGATATTCTTGTCTATAGCAAGTCACTAGAGGAGCATGTTACACATGTTAAGGAGGTCCTTCAAATCCTTCGTCATGAAAAGCTATATGCTAATCTCCCCAAGTGTACCTTTGCAAAAGACAAACTGATTTCCCTTGGATTTGTTTTGTCTTCTAATGGCATTAAAGTTGATGTCTCAAAAGTTAAGGACATACGAGATTGGCCCATCCCTACCAATGTTAGTCAAATTCATAGTTTTCATGGATTGTCCGGATTTTACCGTCGCTTTGTGAAAGACTTTTCTACCATTGCTTGCCCCCTCACCGAATTGACCAAGAACAATGTCACATTAGTTTGGGGAAAATCACAACAAATGGCTTTTTATGAGCTCAAAAAGAGACTCACCGAAGCACCACTTCTTGCGTTACCGGATTCCACAAAAACTTTTGAGATTGAATGCGATGCTAGTGGTATTGGCATTGGAGGCGTCCTTATGCAAAATGGGCGTCCTATTGCATACCATAGTGAGAAACTTGATGGCGCACGCCTTAACTATCCAATTTATGACAAAGAGCTTTTTGCCTTGGTTCGTGTCCATCAAGTTTGGTAACACTACCTTTGGCCCAAAGAATTTATCATCCATTCCGACCATGAGTCGTTAAAATATCTTAAGGGCCTAGCCAATTTGAGTAAAAGGCACGCCAAATGGGTTGAGTTCATGGAATCTTTATCTTACATTGTCAAGTACAAGAAGGGCAAATAAAATGTAGTAGCAGACGCCTTGTCTCGCAAAAACACAAACCTTCTTACGCGACTCGAAGTAAATGTCTTGGGTCTTGATGACATCATATCTTTGTACGCGTCCGACCCATTCTTTGGATCAATTTTTACAAAGTGTTCAATAGACAAAGGGGTTGATGATTTCTATTTGCATAAGGGTTTTCTTTTCAAACAAAACAAGCTTTGCATTCCGAAGTCATCTCTCCAAATTTTGCTTCTTCAAGAGTCCCATGGTGGATGACTTATGGGTCACTTTGGCCGTGACAAGACATATGACATGCTCTCCACTCACTACTATTGGCCAAATATGAAGCGCGACATGGAGCGCCATGTCCAATGATGCACTACTTGTGTCCAAGCTAAGTCCAAGTCTAAGCCCTTTGGTCTTTATATGCCATTGCCTATTCCTCATGCACCTTGGTCGGACATTAGCATGGACTTTGTGTTAGGATTGCCTAGATCTAAACATGGACATGATTCTATATTTGTGGTAGTGGATCGCTTTTCCAAAATGGCACACTTCATTCCGTGCCATAAGACCGATGATGCTTCACATGTAGCTAATTTGTTTTTCAGGGAAATAATTCGGCTACACGGTGTACCAAGAACAATCGTCTCTGACCGCGACGTCAAATTCATGAGCTACTTTTGGAAGACGCTCATGGACAAGCTCGGCATCAAGCTCCTCTTCTCGTCCGCCTCGCATCCTCAAACCGATGGACAAACTGACGTTGTCAATCGAAGCCTTGGCACACTTCTACGTCACTACAAGGAATCTATTCACCTATGACCCTCCATTTCCGTCATAGAAACGTCACAATAGTCCATCTATGACGATCTTATGACGAAAATGAGATCGTCGAAAGCTGGGCGTCGCAAATGAACTATAACGACGATTTTGGTGAAATCGTCATAACCGTCTACGATGATATTGGATCGTCATACCATCTATGACGATCTAATATCGTCATGGCCCATCTAGCCTGGCCAAGTCAGATTCTACGTGGCTGATCCTACGTGCCAAATTATAACGAAATTAAATCGTCTTAAATCAAAATCAGCCCAGTCCATTTTAGTGATCTATATGGGCCTAGCCCAACAATTCTAGATTGTTTATATTTTATCTATCTATTGTGGTTAGCTACATGGGCTTTCTACAAGGCCTTGGCCTTTTCACAGTCAATTATTTTCTAATTTTAGGCCTTTTACATTCCTTTTAATTTCTATTTTTAGTATTTTTTTCAAGAGGGTCTCAATTGTCAGTTACTTTGAGAGTGGGTCCCAGACGTCAAGTTTTAATATATTTGATCAATAACCAATATTCCAATTATAAAGAAGAAAGAAAACATATGAAAATCTTTAAATAATATACAAAATCTGTTTGAACACACGTTGAAATTTGACATTTTATATGACAACATTAGCACAAGTGGAATTCAACACTTTACATCACAACCAATTTTTAACAACCTCAGAATCGACCCTATGCAAGTTCAGCGATTCCCGCCAAACCCGCATAGAAACGATTCAAAGGTGCCAACCTCAAACATGTGGCAATACTCCAACAATTGTGGTACATGGCGACACGCAACGGCACTTGAGCAAGCGACTACGACGCGCAAGTCCAACTATCTACCAAACAACAGGTAATAGGAGGTGGCCATGGCAATATAAGGCGGCAAGGGATATCACGGGGACGAAGACTAGAGCATCGCAACACAGATAGCAATAGATCAACAGGAGGGAATAAATACTATAAAAGTAAGATAGGTAGAAAGGGGGAGATGCTCGCCTGAAAACATTGCCGAAGGTTCATCCGAAGATCGGGGCGAAGCTCACATCAACTCAACGGCCTTATCCGCGAAGAACCAAAACACTAGAAGAGACACCGGATGCAATATTTAATACTACGGCAAAAGATCGGGCATGATGCATGAATGATGTATGACATCGCAAAGGAGCGATGCAATTAGGTCATATTAAGCGGAACCGGGGTCCCGACAATTAATTAAACGGTTCAAGTTATTTATCTACCCCGCAAATTAAAGGTTGTTTAACAAGGCAGAATATATTACCGGTTCGCTACACAAATTTAAATGAGGCCAATATGAGACTAGATTTGCCCGCATATGGGCCCCATATTTAATTATGAAGTGAATCGGCCTAATGCCCCCAAACCACATGACAATATGCATGCAAGTATGACAATTCAATATGCATCAATTTGTTATTACATTTATAAAATAGGGCTCGAGAAAAGGGGTCACACATTAGAGTTCGACGATCTTGGGGTTCCGGGGGTTTCAGGGTTCGGCCTTAGGGATCGACGGGAACGGTCTCGGCAGAAACATTCTCGTACAACGGAGTAGATCTTGGAGTTCCGGTGAAGAAGGATTTGGCGTTCCGCGGTGAAGTGCTTGTCGTTCCGGTGGCGACCTTGGCGTTAGGGTTCGCGGTCATCGGTAGATCTTGTCATCGCTTTGGTGTTGGTCTCGACACATACGATGGAGATCTTGGGGTACCATCTTGATTATCGGAGGCAAACTTGGGGCCCGACACTTGGGTCTTCAGGGTTCGACGAGATCGGCCTTCGGGGTCTCGGACGCCGGGATCGGTCTTCGCGGGTTTCGGCGAACTTGGCGTGTCGAGGTCGGGTTTTTTTTCGGGCCCGGCGCCGTGGTTTCTCTTGTACGTCGAATCCTCGTACTGGCTATACTGAAACATCAGCAACATCCCTTCACATACTACTCCTGAAACAGCAGTACTCCATCGGCGTTCATGTATCTCCAGAGGCCACGCACGGAGGGAACAGGTGCCCAGGGGTCAGTGCAGTCATAGCAGCGAAGTAGAGGAACCCGACCCGACAGAGGCGGCGGCGGATCGACACAAAGGGTCGGAGAGCTTGGGAGGAGGACGGCCCGACGAGGACGAGCTGGGGCGCAGCACGAGGCCAGGCCTTGGGAACGCTGTCGTCGGCCCGGTGAGGATGCGGGGACCGGCGACGCACGGGCAGCGGCGAAAGCGGCCTTGAGGAAAGCGGGCGGAAGAGCGAGGAGGCGGAGGAGGTGGGGCTTGGGCGGCACGGCGAGTGGAGGCAGGCGGACAGTGGAGGCGGGTGGTGGCGTGGTCGGCGGGCGGGTGGTGGCGTGGTCGGGCGGGGCGGGCGAGCTCACTGAAAGGCGAGGCGCGCGGAGGAAGGAGGCCACGGCTGGTGGAGGCCGGAGGGTGGAGGCCAAGGAGGCGGGCCGGGGAGGAGCAGAGGCGGGGCCCGTGAGGACGTCTGCAAGGCGGAGGAGGAGGTGGCGGGCGGTGGCGATGGGGGGCAAGGAGAGAGTCGGGGTGGGGCGTGGGGAGAGAGAGAGAACGGGAAGGGGAGAGAGGCAGTGGCGGGACCGGGGTGGGGCAGGTGGGGCTTGGGGTGGGGCCGGCCAGGGGTTGGTGGGGGTGTGGGCCGCGCGGGGCCGGGGCGTGGGGCCGGTATGGCAGTGTGAGCGGGTGGGGAGAGGGGAGTGGGTCCAGGGAGGTGGGGGCCCAGGTGTCGGTGGGGGTGGGTAGATGGGGCTGTGTGAGAAAGAGAGAGAGGGAAGGGAGTGGGGGATTGGTGAGGTGGCAGGGTGGGTAGGGTTTTGGTCCAGGGGTGAGGTGGCGAGCTGGGATAGGTGGGTAGGATAGGTTTGGGTAGATTTAGGACTTCGGCTGGGCTGGTTTAGGTGGACCGATTTTATTCCGGGGGTGGTCGACTGGGTCGGGTCGGCTCGTTCGACTGCCCCCACTAAAAAAATAATTTAATATTTTATTTAATTAAAACCGGGTTTCTGCAAACCGATAGCAGACAAACAAAATAATCCGGAGATCCGGGTTTTGCGTTTGAACAAAGACGGAGCGTTTAGATAACAAAAATAGGTTTTTCCGAAAATAGTTTTATGCAAGCAAATGCAAGATGATGACGATGCTCAAATGCAATGTGGCATGATGACATGAGCATGCGGTCATGATGATGCAATGCACAAAAACAACGCGATTTTCTAGTAGTGGTTTTAGCGGGATGCCACAATTCGACACCACTAACAATGGATCTCTCCCTCGAGATCCTCCTCATGGTACCGGAAAGAAGGTCGGCGATCTCCGTCTTCTCGCTTCGCGTAGATCCTCGCGACACCACTAACAAGGGTTGTTGTCCGTGATCGTCGAGAGAACACTCCGGGATCAAAAGGTCGAAGGTAGAGGTATCAACAAATAAAGCCACCTCTAGCTTCCGTGGACGGAGTAAAATTTGCTGGATCCACTGATTCGATGTACAAGAGCGAATGATAAGAGTAGTCGGATGGTGATCAGTCCATCGCGCACCCAAACCATTACTCTGCACACGAATAGGCGGATTATGCAACCAACTCTCGGAATCAGACTGAAGATCTCGACAAACGAGGTTCAGAAACAAAGGAGTGATGCAGACTCTGCATCGGATCTGGCGTAGTTGATGTCGTCGTGTCGGATAACACTGGGAGGCACGAGAAGGATCAAAGAGAAGTCCACCAGACGAAGGATTCCTCGGATAGCATGAAGACCAGATGTAGAAGCATCGTTACCCAAAGAGGAAGCGAAACCCTGAAGGTACGACGGAAACCCAACCACGAGATATCCTGGACTCGAAGAAAGATAAGAGAGTAGATTCAAAACACGCGGAGGTGAAAGGAGAGCAGCAGAGGGGTAAGGAGTAAAATCAGACCTAATCAGAACTATCCAACCGATTTTGCAAAAATAGTTTTGACACTCTACTTCGGCCGTCAGCTAGGTTATCCTACAGGCTGGACTTGTGGGGTATCGCAATCACGAGCTCGATACCACTGTAACACCAGAATCGTCCTATGCAAGTTCAGCGATTCCGCCAAACCCGCATAAACGATTCAAAGGTGCCCACCAGCACTTTCGTGCGGGTGGAAAAGCAGTAATAACATTACACAACAGTCCTCGATGGGACCCACGTAATGAGATATATATACAACACGACTCCATGAGTCAAGAATACAGATATAATATACAAAGATCCAAATCACCTTGAAAATGATAGAGCGTCCGACTACGGACAAGATGCAAATGGGGCTAAGAGCCCTGAAGAATAACCAATGGCGTCCATAACCCTGCCCAGGCCAAGCCGGAAGGATAACCCTGCTAACGACGTCGATCTCAAAACCTGCTTAAAAAAAGGGGGTGCCGACAAAGGGCAAAGGAAAAAGAAAGAGCGGTCAGTACTGAGGCTAGTACACGGCGAGGCTAGAATTCGGCGGTCCTCGCCTACATAGGTATGGTGGACTGATGCGGCAGCGGCAGCATGCACTAAACAACCTATAGAGACTCGATACAACTGTCGGCTATCAGAGAGAGATAAGAAAGAGCTATTTGGATCCAACCTGAATCTTACACCAAACAATCCCATCCTGGTATTTTCCCCTCGAGACCAAACGAGGGTGTTAACCGAGGAACTCACACAGTTGGCAATTTTATTTATTCTGTTATCGTTGCAGCAATTACTAGTCAGGTATAGATAGCAATCCTGATAAAATAAGCAGTGGGCACTTTTAGTTAACCATTCCGTTGTAGTGGCAAAACTTACTAGTCAGGTACAATTAGCATGAGATAACCCAAAACCCAGCAGTTGTTGGTACTTTTATTTAGCCATTCCGTTGTAGTTGCAATACTTACTAGTCAGATACAATCGTCGCAAGCGACAAACCAAACAAGCAATTGTGGGCAGTTTTATGTAGACATTCCATTATAGTGAAGCTGATTACTAGTCATTATAAAGTCAAATTTATAGCACTACTTTAGTTATAGTTGTCTATGATCGAGATACTGTGCTCCAAGTCGTCCATAACCGCGGACACGGCTTTCATAAAGTTTTACCCGGCCGGGGTGCACCAATAGCAACACACACTCGATCAACCTCGGAAAAACCAAATCAAAACCCAACGAGGCCTTCACGACAAAGCAATCACAGGATTCAGAAATATTTCAGGGGGCCACCCCTTAAAGTAGACCAACGAAGCCGGCCGGCTCGAGACGGACTCAAGGTTGTGAGGACGGCCGTGAACGATCGGGAACCCAAAACTGGGCTTGTCGACACCGTGGAATCGTGCACGATCCTAACAAGACAGTGCTCCTCGCACAATATTAAATAAAGCGATAAAGCATGGCATAAGTACAGATGATAATAAAACCTCAAACTAGTTTGTGGCCCCAAGAAATAAGACTGAATCAAGCTCTGGCTCAGGGGGGTCCCATAATCCTCCCGGATGTGGATAGCGCGATAAATCAAGGAACAGGTATCAAGTACTCGGGGTCCTACGGGACACAAGTGGACGGTTAACAACCAAATAACATCTATTGCCCACCTATGCCTCTGCTTACTTACTTCAATTTTAGTTGTTAAACAGTAATTGAAGTGAACGATAAGTAAAGCCATGATCATCTCCAACCTCAAACATGTGGCAATACTCCAACAACTGTGGTACATGGCGACACGCAACGGCACTTGAGCAAGCGACTACGACGCGCAAGTCCAACTATCTACCAAACAATAGGTAATAGGAGGTGGCCATGGCAATATAAGGCGGCAAGGGATATCACGGGGACGAAGACTAGAGCATCGCAACACAGATAGCAATAGATCAACAGGAGGGAATAAATACTATAAAAGTAAGATAGGTAGAAAGGGGGAGATGCTCGCCTGAAAACATTGCCGAAGGTTCATCCGAAGATCGGGGCGAAGCTCACATCAACTCAACGGCCTTATCCGCGAAGAACCAAAACACTAGAAGAGACACCAGATGCAATATTTAATACTACGGCAAAAGATCGGGCATGATGCATGAATGATGTATGACATGGCAAAGGGGCGATGCAATTAGGTCATATTAAGCGGAACCGGGGTCCCGACAATTAATTAAACGATTCAAGTTATTTATCTACCCCGCAAATTAAAGGTTGTTTAACAAGGCAGAATATATCATCGGTTCGCTACACAAATTTAAATGAGGCCAATATGAGACTAGATTTTCCCGCATATGGGCCCCATATTTAATTATGAAGTGAATCGGCCTAATGCCCCCAAACCACATGACAATATGCATGCAAGTATGACAATTCAATATGCATCAATTTGTTATTACATTTATAAAATAGGGCTCGAGAAAAGGGGTCACACATTAGAGTTCGACGATCTTGGGGTTCCGGGGGTTTCAGGGTTCGGCCTCAGGGATCGACGGGAACGGTCTCGGCAGAAACATTCTCGTACAACGGAGTAGATCTTGGAGTTCCGGTGAAGAAGGATTTGGCGTTCCGCGGTGAAGTGCTTGTCGTTCCGGTGGCGACCTTGGCGTCAGGGTTCGCGGTCATCGGTAGATCTTGTCATCGCTTTGGTGTTGGTCTCGACACATACGATGGAGATCTTGGGGTACCATCTTGATTATCGGAGGCAAACTTGGGGCCCGACACCGGGGTCTTCAGGGTTCGACGGGATCGGCCTTCGGGGTCTCGGACGCCGGGATCGGTCTTCGCGGGTTTCGGCGAACTTGGCGTGTCGAGGTCGGTTTTTTTTTTCGGGCCCGGCGCCGTGGTTTCTCTTGTACGTCGAATCCTAGTAATGGCTATACTGAAACATCAGCAACATCCCTTCACATACTACTCCTGAAACAGCAGTACTCCATCGGCGTTCATGTATCTCCAGAGGCCACACACGGAGGGAACAGGTGCCCAGGGGGTCCAGGCTGCAGGTCATAGCAGCGAGCGAGAGGAACCCGACCCGGACAGAGGGCGACGGCGGCGACTGGACACAGGCGGGGTCGGGGAGAGCTTGGGAGGAGGACGGCCGGCGAGGACGAGCTCGGGGCAGCAGAGGACGCCGGAGGCGCTGGCCAAGGGAACGCTGCCGCCGGTAAGGATGCGGGACCGCGACGGCACGGGCAGCGTTGGGAAGGCCACGCTGAGGAAAGCGGGCCGGAGCAGAGCGAGGGAGGGCGGAGGAGGTGGGGCTTGGCGCGGGCGGCACGGCGAGGTGGAGGCCGCGGGCGACGGTGGAGGCGGGTGGTGGCGTGGTCGGCGGAGGCGGGTGGTGGCGTGGCGGAGGCGGGCGGAGGCGGAGCTCGCCGGAAGGGCGAGGGGCGGACGCGGCGGAGGGAGAGGAGGCGGCGCTGGCCGGTGGAGGCCGAGGGAGGAGGCGGAGGCGAGCTGGGAGGAGCAGAGGCGGGCAGTGGGGACGCTGCAAGGCGGAGGAGGGAGGTGGCGGTGGCGATGGGACAAGGCCGGAGGAGAGAGAGTCTGGGCAAGGGCGTGGGGAGCCAGGGAGAGAGAGAGAGAACAGGGGAAGGGGAGAGAGGCAGTGGCGGGACCGGGGTGGGGCAGGTGGGGCTTGGGGTGGGGCCGGCCAAGGGTTGGTGGGGGTGTGGGCCGCGCGGGGCCGGGGCGTGGGGCCGGTATGGCAGTGTGAGCGGGTGGGGAGAGGGGAGTGGGTCCAGGGAGGTGGGGGCCAGGTGTCGGTGGGGGTGGGTAGATGGGGCTGTGTGAGAAAGAGAGAGAGAGGGAAGGGAGTGGGGGATTGGTGAGGTGGCAGGGTGGGTAGGCTTTTGGTCCAGGGGTGAGGTGGCGAGCTGGGATAGGTGGGTAGGATAGGTTTGGGTAGATTTAGGACTTCGGGTGGGCTGGTTTAGGTGGACCGATTTTATTCCGGGGGTGGTCGACTGGGTCGGGTCGGCCCGTTCGACTGCCCCCACTAAAAAAATAATTTAATATTTTATTTAATTAAAACCGGGTTTCTGCAAACCGATAGCAGACAAACAAAATAATCCGGAGACCCGGGTTTTGCGTTTTAACAAAGACGGGGCCTTTAGAAAACAAAAATAGGTTTTTCCAAAAATAGTTTTATGCAAGCAAATGCAAGATGATGACGATGCTCAAATGCAATGTGGCATGATGACATGAGCATGCGGTCATGATGATGCAATGCACAAAAACAACGCGATTTTCTAGTAGTGGTTTTAGCGGGATGCCACACAATTCAACGATCGAAAGTATTCTGGAACTTTTTCAACCCGTAGCTCTTGTAACGAGACGATTTTCTTCGTCTACTTTGTCATCTTTCAGCAGGACAATACACTCATCGTTCTTGAAGCTCCATAAAAAATACGCCAAACAATCTGACAACAGGAATGGGTTGTGAGAATATAAACCATGCATAAACCATAAAAAAGACGTGAAGTGTGGAAATCACCAAAATGCACATGTTTCTACTAGCTCCAAGTATACGCTACTCACAGAACTAATCGAGTGGTGATTTTCCCATTGACATGCTATGTGTATTTGTTGCAGATGTAGTGACTGCTTACTATACTACTATTTTGCGTAAATTATTATACTAATTATGATGGTTTTCTCCTACTGCTGCGTAACTGTTGCTTCAGTTTCAAATAGAAATGAATTTGCTAAACTTTCACATCATTCTTTCATTTAGCTAGTGAACTTTTCTCTTATTTTTTATATCAGGTGCTGACGTCTTCCTTGGTTTGGATTGGTGGCCAGCACCCGTGAGGCAGTTTTAGGTATCTAAACAAGAGTCAGGACGACTGAATTGATGATCAAGTTCTATTGCATGACTACAGCAAATTCTTCATTGAAGTAGACATTTGAGGTTCGCATTAGACACCAGAAATCCAGAGCTTACATTACCTTACAAATTTTGTCATTGTAGCTTTCTATACTTGAACAGAGTTCGCTGCAGTTCTCGCCCTCCCCTGTAAAGAAAAGAACTCCGGACAACAAAGCCAACCAAGATTTGCATATGCTAAAAAACTATCTCCCGGTGAACTAGATGAAATATATTGTCCATCTATGTAATGAGAAAGAATGTATATTAGCGTCGGCTGATCTACTAATGTATGTCCATCTATATAATGAGAAAGAATGTATATTAGCCACGGCTGATCTACTAATGTAAAACTACATAGCCAACTATGTAACACTAGATTTAGGGGTGCGCCTTGGCGCACGACCCTGTTGAATTTGAGACAACTTAGCAAATTATAGGTGAGCTAATAATAACAATATGTTTGGATGGCACTTATAATAAGCTTACAGAACAAGAGACAATGTCATTAACATGATTACTGGAACCATCACAAAATTGCACACATTAGTCTAACGAACAAGAAATTAGGGGTGATAACACATGGTTTGGTATAAGCGACAGAACAACAGAATAGAAGAGGCTATAAACACCCTACATTTAGAAGCGACAAAACAACAGAATACAGGAATACACAACAAGCTTTTTATAGATACAACCTTGGTTCTAAGTTTAGAAGTAGGAGCTCATCCGCATTTTCTCCACACGCTTTTCTGGAATTTTGGCTGCATGTTTAAGTATAATCCCATATCCTGAAAGTTTACCGGAAGAGTGTTCCAATCCTTGTCCACATGACTATCCGATTGAGATACACAATGCTTAGCATCTGTTGACAAAGGGAAGAATTAGGAGGCACAACACTTCTGTGAAGAAAAACTCATAACTTTTTTCAAATTTTCCTCCATGTTTAAGTCTAATCCCATATCCTGAAAGTTTACCAAAAGAGTGTTCCAATCCTTGTCCACATGCCTTTCCAGTTGAGATATAAAATGCTTAGCATCTGTTGACAAAGGGAAGAATTAGGAGGCACAACACTTCTGTGAAGAAAAACTCATAATTTTTTTCAAATTTGCCTACATGTTTAAGTCTAATCCCATAATCCTGAAAGTTTACCAGAAGAGTGTTCCAATCCTTGTCCACGTGACTTTCCGGTTGAGATACACAATGCTTAGCATATGTTGACAAAGGGAAGAATCAGGAAGCACAACACTTTTGTGAATATTTTTCTCAGCAGAGCACGAGAATGTTCATTTATGCTTAATAATTATCTTAAAGATATACTTCCTCAATTCCATAGTTCATAAAGGAGGTAATAGTTCATAAAATTAGGAAGGTAGTTCTAATAGCAAAAATAGGATTGTATCAAAGGGGCAAGTGAGTCCCTTTTCTTCTTTACAAAATAGGTGCAACATAATTACCCTGTTTTGGCCAGTAAGGAGCTTGCCTTGTGAAACTAAAGAAATATGATAAGAAAGAATATAAGTCTACATCTAATGAAAATAAGGTTGTTGCCTTGGTTGGAAATAAAAAAGAACCATAGTTCAAAAATTAGTGTCAATGAGAACAATCAGATATAGTTATGTTTGTTGTACTTTTGTTACTTTTTATGCAAGAAGAGGAAAACACCAAGACATGTATTTAAAAACTACTCGGTAAAAAATAAATACACTCAATCCTCATTTCACATGCACAAGAAACCAACAACAGGAGCATCCATTAAGAGAAAATATGGCACCCTAGATTGCTTACTTAGCTACTCTTCTACAGTTAAATAAGTGTATTTCTTAGGTACTCCAAACATTAGAGCATGTTGGCTTGCTAGCTTTGTTAGTTTAACAAGTACACTATCCATAGAACTCGTGGTTTATTCAACCGGTTTTGTCCATACGTAATGACTCAAATATTACAACATCAATATTTAAGCTATAAACATATATACGGAAAATGAATGTAGGGCATTCAATGCCCAAACAAAATAGTATATATAAATGTTATGCACTATGAAAATAGATCAGTTGGAATTTGCCTCTTTACAACAACTGACAAGTCTCTTAGTATTAATGAAATTAGACGGATCACTTAAACCATTGTTGCATCAGAGAGAGCAGAGCAGATGTGTATTGAAAAAACTCTTTGCTACTAAACTAAGCTAACACTATGAACTTATGGTCCATTGGAACGAGAAAGTTCTAGGAAGAGTGAGGCCTTTGCTAGGAAAATGCAAGAACCATTCATTTTTCTTCTGCTTGAAACCCAAAATAAGATAATGTTAGAAAAGGCTGCCTAAATAATTAGATGAAAATCTGAAGGGAGCACATCTGATCACATGAAGCCACATCCCAATGGAATTAAATGGAGTGAGCACAATAAGCAATAAGTTTATTATAAATAATAGCTTTTTTAGCTATAGTCGAGGCCCTGCAATAGTGCAAAAAAAAACCATAGAGAAAACTTTTGTAATGTGATACCCGAGACATCCAGTCATCTTTAATTAAGGTAAGAAGCAAACGTAACCCAATTGGAACTGAATCAAGTCATCCGTTCTGAAAATTCCTGTTACACCCGTCAATATCCGAGAACATCTACATAAAAATCAAGATCAGAATAAGCCACAACCAATTTGGTTCAGCTTACTTATATGTAGAAGTCCATATTTATTCATGACAAACGTTTCTTGTAAACTTTACCAATAAAGCATAGAAAATGAGATATTTTTTGAACAAATAGATGGTACTAGTAACCGGAAAATATTACCACACCACGGATAACTTGAGTCTAATTGCATTACATGTTACCCTTATCCAACGTTATCAAGCGGTAGTATATTGTATACGAGTATGATGTAGTTAACTTTAGGTTACTCAGGTACATGATATAGTTAACTTTAGGTTATTCCAGTACATGATGTAGTTAAGCAAAAGAGAGAGGAAAAAGCGCGCCAAGGCAAGTGCACAAATCCGTTTATTACCCTCTTTTGGCAAACGAGTTGTGGTATCTCCTTGAGTTGGCACGAAAACCGAGCATAGTCTTCGTTAGGCCCTTTTGTGCTCACTTACATAGTCGTTCTAACCCCATTTTTCTCCACGCGTGTGTGTAGTCGTAGGTTCTCGTCACTTTTCGAGTTGACCATCACCTTTTGACTTGAGTTTTGTTGGATCTTACCCACTTTTGACTATCCTTTTCGTTTGGTTGGTTCTTTGGCTTTCCACCCTCCTTTCCACCAAAAGCTTTTGAGAGTGTATTTCCTTGTGTGTGAGTCTCTTTGCGATTTCAGTTTACAAGATCTTAGCTCTCTTGTGTGGCAATTGGTTTGATACAATCTCCAAGGTGAGGTAAAAGGCTAACTCTCCACGTTTCTCCTCCATATACAATCCTTGTGGCTTTGCATCATGGACAGGAATGGCGAGTCGTCCCAACCAACGCCACCTCAAGAGGAAGACACACAATACATGACAAGGTGGGATCATTGGAAGATCCGTGGAGAATTCAACTATCGTTGTGACGCCCTTGAGCGGTGCCAAGATGAACAATTTAGCGAAACCCGGGTGGAGTTCAAGAGCATCAACAACCGCTTCGAGGAGGTCCGAGGACAAATGCATGCTATGCAACATAACCTCGGCCATCAAAATGAAGCTCTTGGTCGCGCCCTCGCTGCAACGGATGAGAAGCTTCAATGCCTCATTGATGGGCTAACAAGGCCACGATCTCGCGACTCAAGCTCGTCACGACACTCAAGTGAATCAAGCGCTCCTCGCCGTCACGCTTCAAGGCACCAAGATGGACCCGTCATTCACTCCATGACCTCTTCGCAAGTGGTACCATCTCCGCGACACGCCGCGATGTCAAGATATGATGGTGACCTCTCCTCAAGACCTCCAGGACGTGAAGCGAACCGTCCACAACCAAGGGCACTCGTGATTCAACAAGAGCAACCTCACGTGGACCACCAAGCCCATCGCCAACGACATGTCCCTTCAACAACAAGTGAAGCATCTGAAGTGGATGAACGAGATCGCCGTCGGCGTGAAGCACTCGAAGACCCACCAAGGCGTCATCATCTACATGAACGTCAACATCGACAACATGATCATCATGACGAGCCTCCCCCACATTAAGAAGAAAGGGAGCAGCCCATTGCGCATGCGGTTCGTCGTCCTCCTCGCCACATGGCGCAAGACAATGCTCATCGTCATCAACCACGACAAGAACAAGAGTAATCTCCCCAAGCTCGTCGTGAGGACCAACAACCTCCTCCTCGTCCTCAACCGTGCCAACAACACGAGCAAGCTCCCCAAGCTCGTCATGAAAATCAAGTTCCACTACCAAACACGGCACCTCAACAACCGCAACCATCACCAAGAAAGACATGAGAGATCATATGATGAAGATGGCCGCCAAAATCATTGCAACCGCCGATACCGGAACCGCAATGAAGAAGAACCTTTCGGCAAGCTCAAATTCACCATGGCCAAGTTCACCGGCTCCAATGAACCCGAAGAATATCTCTCATGGGAACTCAAGGTTGACAAGATCTTCCGCATGCACAACTATAGCAATGAGAAGATGATGTGCATGGCATCCCACGAGTTTGATGATTATGCCAACCTTTGGTGGGAACAAGTCCAACTCGCTCGTGAAGCAAAAGAAGAGCCTCCAATCACAACTTGGCAAGATATGAAGGCTCATATGAGATCCCACTTTGTCCCTTCGCACTACACGCGTGACCTTTTCAACAAGCTTCAAACACTTAGTCAAGGGACAAAGACCATGGAAGAGTACTTCAAGCAAATGGAGCTCAACATGATCCGTGCCAACATTGAAGAGCGGGATGAACAAACAATGGCACGTTTCCTCAATGGCATGAACCATCCAATCAAGCGCATCACCGAGTTCCAAAAGTACAACAACATGGTTGAGTTTGTACACATAGCTTCAAAAGCCGAACGTCAAGTGCCAGAGGACATCAAGTACAACAAGCCAAAGACGTACTTCACCTACAAGCAAGCATCAACCACTACTTCAACAACTCCAAGTGGAAGCTCTTCAAGTACCACCAATCTTCCTTTCAAGCTAACACTTCCTCAAGGAAAACCGCCCCCAAGTGGCAAATACACAAAGGATGATCAACCATTCAATGGTGAATGCTACAAGTGTGGAGGCAAAGGACACAAGTCAGCCACTTGTGGAAACAAGAAAGTTTTGTTCATCCACAACAATGGCGATGAAGAATAATTGAGTGAAGATGAGTTTGATGCAAGGGTCAAGGAAGCATTGGAAAGGCAACATTTGGAAGATGACCAAGAACTACTTGTATGTGAGCATGACGCAAGTCCATCACTTGTGTTCACAAGAGTATTCTCTACTCAAGTCAATGAGAATGAAGACCAAAGATCAAACATCTTCCAAACACGTGCCGGTATCAATGGGAAGTCCATCAAAGTTGTCATCGATGGAGGGAGTTGCCACAATCTTGCAAGCAAGGAATTGTGTGAGAAACTCAACCTCACCCTCCATAAACACAAGCATCCCTACCATATACATTGTCTAAGTGACCAAGGGTCCGTCAAGATCAAGCACACCGTCTCGGTAGCTTTCTCAATTGTGCCATACAAAGACACGGTGGAATGTGATGTGGTCCCCATGACGGTTTGCCATATGTTGCTAGGAATGCCATGGCAATATGACTCCTACACAAATAATTGCGGATAATGCAAAGGCTTTAGCGAGGGCGCAAAGCACAAAACCACCTTGTGAGAAGAGCAATGAGCGAGAGAACCACACTATAGTGAGTGAGAGCCACAAGCCAAACTCGAGTGGAAAAACTAAGAGTGTTCTTCTTGCCACCAAAAGTGAGATGAGAGAAGTGAGGAACAACCCATCCATCTTGCACTATGTCCTTATATGCAAGGGACTAGCGCAAGAAACTAATGACTTGACAAATGTTCCTCCATCTTTGATGGCTATCTTGCAGGAATTCCAAGATGTATTTCCCGAAGAGCTTCCTCATGGAATACCTCCTCTTCGCAGAATCGAGCACCGATTGACCTCATACCCGACGCACCACTCCCAAACCGCGCCGCGTACCGCATGAACCCCGAAGGTACGAAAGAGATAGAACGACATATCAACCAACTCGTCTCCAAAGGTTTGATCCAAGTAAGCACTAGCCCAAGCGTGGTACCCGTGATTCTTGTACCAAAAACGGATGATATTTTGCGGTTATGCATGGATTGCCGTCCAATCAATGCTATCATCGTGCGTTCTTGACATCCTATACCGCGCCTTGATGACATGCTTGATGAGTTATGTGGAGCCACTATATTTTCGAAAATTGATCTTCATAGTGGTTACCATCAAATACGCATGGCCGAGGGTAATTAGTGGAAAACCGCCTTCAAGACCAAGCTTGGTCTCTATGAATGGTTGGTTATGCCTTTTGGATTATCTAATGCCCCATCTACCTTCATGTGCCTTATGAACCATATTTTGAGATCTCTCATTGGCAAAAGTGTCGTTGTTTACTTTGATGATATTCTTGTCTGTAACAAGTCACTAGAGGAGCATGTTACACATGTTAAGGAGGTCCTTCAAATCCTTCGTCATGAAAAGCTATATGCTAATCTCCCCAAGTGTACCTTTGCAAAAGACAAACTGATTTCCCTTGGATTTGTTTTGTCTTCTAATGGAATTAAAGTTGATGTCTCAAAAGTTAAGGACATACGAGATTGGCCCATCCCTACCAATGTTAGTGAAATTCATAGTTTTCATGGATTGTCCGGATTTTACCGTCGCTTTGTGAAAGACTTTTCTACCATTGCTTGCCCCCTCAACGAATTGACCAATAACAATGTCACATTAGTTTTGGGCAAATCACAACAAAAAGGCTTTTGATGAGCTCAAAAAGAGACTCACCGAAGCACCACTTCTTGCATTACCGGATTCCACAAAAACTTTTGAGATTGAATGTGACGCTAGTGGTATTGGCATTGGAGGCATCCTTATGTAAAATGGGCGTCCTATTGCATACCATAGTGAGAAACTTGATGGCGCACGCCTTAACTATCCAATTTATGACAAAGAGCTTTTTGCCTTGGTTCGTGTCCATCAAGTGTGGTAACACTACCTTTGGCCCAAAGCATTTATCATCCATTCCGACCATGAGTCGTTAAAATATCTTAAGGGCCTAGCCAATTTGAGTAAAAGGCACGCCAAATGGGTTGAGTTCATGGAATCTTTTCCTTACATTGTCAAGTACAAGAAGCGCAAAGAAAATGTAGTAGCGGACGCCTTGTCTCGCAAAAACACAAACCTTCTTACGCGACTCAAAGTAAATGTCTTGGGTCTTCATGACATCAAATCTTTGTACGTGTCCGACCCATTCTTTGGATCAATTTTTACAAAGTGTTCAATAGACAAAGGGGTTGATGATTTCTATTTGCATAAGGGTTTTCTTTTCAAACAAAACAAGCTTTGCATTCCGAAGTCATCTCTCCAAATTTTGCTTCTTCAAGAGTCCCATGGTGGAGGACTTATGGGTCACTTTGGCCGTGACAAGACATATGACATGCTCTCCACTCACTACTATTGGCCAAATATGAAGCGCAACGTGGAGCGCCACGTCCAATGATGCACTACTTGTGTCCAAGCTAAGTCCAAGTCTAACCCCTTTGGTCTTTATATGCCATTTCCTATTCCTCATGCACGTTGGTCGGACATTAGCATGGACTTTGTGTTAGGATTGCCTAGATCTAAACATGGACATGATTCTATATTTGTGGTAGTGGATCGCTTTTCCAAAATGGCACACTTCATTCCGTGCCATAAGACCGATGATGCTTCACATGTAGCTAATTTGTTTTTCAGGGAAATAATTCGGCTACACGGTGTACCAAGAACAATCGTCTCCGACCGCGACGTCAAATTCATGAGCTACTTTTGGAAGACACTCATGGACAAGCTCGGCATCAAGCTCCTCTTCTCGTCCGCCTCGCATCCTCAAACCGATGGACAAACCGAGGTCGTGAATCGAAGCCTTGGCACACTTCTACGTCACTACAAGGAATCTATTCATCTATGACCCTCCATTTTCGTCACAGAAACGTCACAATAGTCCATCTATGACGATCTTATGACGAAAATGAGATCGTCGAAAGCTGGGCATCGCAAATGAACTATAACGACGATTTTGGTGAAATCGTCATAACCGTCTATGATGATATTGGATCGTCATACCATCTATGACGATCTAATATCGTCATGGACCATCTAGCCTGGCCAAGTCAGATTCTACGTGGTTGATCCTACGTGGCAAAATTATGACGAAATTAAATCGTCTTAAATCAAAATCAGCCCAGTCCATTTTAGTGATCTATATGGGCCTAGCCCAACAATTCTAGATTGTTTATATTTTTTATATCTATTGTGGTTAGCTACATGGGCTTTCTACAAGGCCTTGGCCTTTTCACAGTCCAATTATTTTCTAATTTTAGGCCTTTTACATTCCTTTTAATTTCTATTTTTAGTATTTTTTTCAAGAGGGTCTCAATTGTCAGTTACTTTGAGAGTGGGTCCCAGACGTCAAGATTTAATATATTTGATCAATAACCAATATTCCAATTATAAAGAAGAAAGAAAACATATGAAAATCTTTGAATAATATACAAAATCTGTTTGAACACACGTTGAAATTTGACATTTTATATCACAACATTAGCACAAGTGGAATTTAACACTTTACATCACAGCCAATTCAACGACCGAAAGTATTCTGGAACTTTTTCATCCCGTAGCTCGTAAACGAGACGATTTTCTTCATCTACTCTATCATCTTTTAGCAGGACAATACACTCATCGTTCTTGAAGCTCCATAAAAAACAAGCCAACCAATCTGACAACAGGAATGGGTTGTGAGAATATAAACCATGCATAAATCATAAAAAAGACATGAAGTGTGGAAATCACCAAAATGCACATGTTTCTACTAGCTCCAAGTATACACTACTCACAGAACTAATCGAGTGGTGATTTTCCCATTGACAATGTGTATTTGTTGCAGATGTAGTGACTGCTTACTAAACTACTATTTTTGCGTAAATTATTATACTAATTATGATGGTTTTCTCCTACTGTTGCATAACTGTTGCTTCAGTTTCAAATAGAAATGAATTTGCTAAACTTTCACATCATTCTTTCATTCAGCTAGTGAACTTTTCTCTTATTTTTTTATATCAGGTGCTGACATCTTCCTTGGTTTGGATTGGTGGCCAGCACCCGTGAGGCAGTTTTAGGTATCTAAACAAGAGTCGGGACGACTGAATTGATGATCAAGTTCTATTGCATGTCTACAACAAATTCTTCATTGAAGTAGACATTTGCGGTTTGCATTAGACACAAGAAATCCAGAGCTTACATTACCTTACAAATTTTGTCATTGTAGCTTTCTATACTTGAACAGATCTCGCTCCAGTTCTCGCCCTCCCCTGCAAAGAAAAGAACTCCGGACAACAAAGCCAACCAAGCTTTGCATATGCTAAAAAACTATCTCCCTGTGAACTAGATGAAATATACTGTCCATCTACATAATGAGAAAAAATGTATATTAGCGTCGGCTGATCTACTAATGTATGTCCAGCTATATAATGAGAAAGAATGTATATTAGCCACGGCTGATCTACTAATGTAAAACTACATAGCCAACTATGTAACACTAGATTTAGGGGTGCGCCTTGGCGCACGACCCTGTTGAATTTGAGACAACTTAGAAAATTATAGGTGAGCTAATAATAACAATATGTTTGGATGGCACTTATAATAAGCTTACAGAACAAGAGAAAATGTCATTAACATGATTACTGGAACCATCACAAAATTGCACACATTAGTCTAACGAACCAGACATTAGGGGTGATAACACGTGGTTTGGTATAAGCGACAAAACAACAGAATAGAAGAGGCTAGAAACACACTACATTTAGAAGCGACAAAACAACAGAATACAGGAATACACAACAAGATTTTTATAGATACAACCTTGGTTCTAAGTTTAGAAGTAGGAGCTCATCCGCATTTTCTCCACACGCTTTTTTGGAATTTTGGCTGCATGTTTAAGTATAATCCCATATCCTGAAAGTTTACCGGAAGAGTGTTCCAATCCTTGTCCACATGACTATCCGATTGAGATACACAATGCTTAGCATCTGTTGACAAAGGGAAGAATTAGGAGGCACAACACTTCTGTGAAGAAAAACTCATAACTTTTTTCAAATTTTCCTCCATGTTTAAGTCTAATCCCATATCCTGAAAGTTTACCAAAAGAGTGTTCCAATCCTTGTCCACATGACTTTCCAGTTGAGATATAAAATGCTTAGCATCTGTTGACAAAGGGAAGAATTAGGAGGCACAACACTTCTGTGAAGAAAAACTCATAATTTTTTCGAATTTGCCTAAATGTTTAAGTCTAATCCCATTATCCTGAAAGTTTACCAGAAGAGTGTTCCAATCCGTGTCCACGTGACTTTCCGGTTGAGATACACAATGCTTAGCATATGTTGACAAAGGGAATAATTAGGAAGCACAACACTTCTGTAAATATTTTTCTCAGCAGAGCACGAGAATGTTCATTTATGCTTAATAATTATCTTGAAGATATACTTCCTCCGTTCCATAGTTCATAAAGGAGGTAATAGTTCATAAAATTAGGAAGGTAGTTCTAATAGCAAAAATAGGATTGTATCAAAGAGGCAAGTGAGTCCCTTTTCTTCTTTACAAAATAGGTGAAACATAATTACCCTGTTTTGGCCAGTAAGGAGCTTGCCTTGTGAAACTAAAGAAATATGATAAGAAAGAATATAAGTCTACATCTAATGAAAATAAGGTTGTTGCCTTGGTTGGAAATAAAAAAGAACCATAGTTCAAAAATTAGTGTCAATGAGAACAATCAGATATAGTTATGTTTGTTGTACTTTTGTTACTTTTTATGCAAGAAGAGGAAAAAGCCAAGACATGTATTTAAAAACTACTCGGTAAAAAAGAAATACACTCAATCCTCATTTCACATGCACTAGAAACCAACATCTCGAGCATCCATTAAGAGAAAATATAGCACCCTAGGTTGCTTAATTATCTACTCTTCTACAGTTAAATAAGTGTATTTATTACGTACTCCAAACATAAGAGCATGCTGGCTCGCTAGCTTTGTTAGTTTAACAAGTACACTATCCATAGAACTCGTGGTTTATTCAACCGGTTTTGTCCATACGTAATGACTTAAATATTACAACATCAATATTTAAGCTATAAACATATATACGGAAAATGAATGTAGGGCATTCAATGCCCAAACAAAATAGTATATATAAATGTTATGCACTATGAAAATAGATCAGTTGGAATTTGCCTCTTTACAACAACTGACATGTCTCTTAGTATTAATGAAATTAGACGGATCACTTAAACCATCGTTGCATCAGAGAGAGAGCAGACCAGATGTGTATTGAAAAAACTCTTTGCTACTAAACTAAGCTAACACTATGAACTTATGGTCCATTGGAACGAGAAAGTTCTAGGAAGAGTGAGGCCTTTGATAGGAAAAGGCAAGAACCATTCATTTTTCTTCTGCTCGAAACCCAAAATAAGATAATGTTAGAAAAGGCTGCCTAAATAATTAGATGAAAATATGAAGGGAGCACATCTGATCACATGAAGCCACATCCCAATGGAATTAAATGGAGTGAGCACAATAAGCAATAAGTTTATTACAAATAATAGCTTTTTTAGCTATAGTCGAGGCCCTGCCATTGTGCAAAAAAAAAACCATAGAGAAAAGTTTTGTAATGTGATACCCGAGACATCCAGTCATCTTTAATTAAGGTAAGAAGCAAACGTAACCCAATTGGAACTGAATCATGTCATCCGTTCTGAAAATTCCTGTTACACCCGTCAATATCCGAGAACATCTACATAAAAATCAAGATTAGAATAAGCCACAACCAATTTGGTTCAGCTTACTTATATGTAGAAGTCCATATTTATTCATTAGTTGACAAAAGTTTCTTGTAAAAATTTACCAATAAAGCATAGAAAATGAGATATTTTTTGAACAAATAGATTGTACTAGTAACCCGGAAAATATTACCACACCACGGATAACTTGAGTCTAATTGCATTACATGTTACCCTTATCCAACATTATCAAGCGGTAGTATATTGAATACGAGTATGATGTAGTTAACTTTAGGTTACTCAGGTACATGATATAGTTAACTTTAGGTTATTCCAGTACATGATGTAGTTAACTTTAGGTTATCTACAAGTATGGAGTATACAGTACATGTATGTACCAGCAGCAAAGGCAAGAATTTAGGGTAAATCCGAAGCAAGGCTAATTTTTGTTCCATATCACTAGCCAAATCGATTGGTCTATCAACTTATTCTTCAAAAATAAATACACATAAAACATGAAGGCAGGATATACCAAGCAGCAGAAGTTGGTCTATCAAGTGCAGATGAACTTAACAAGCAAATTATGTGTATAACACGAGCCAAACAAAAGAGCATAAAAGTATCGACCATAGATAATATGTAGACGTCTAATGGTGTGGTGTACCTCTCTGAAAGCAAGAAAACCAGGGATGTATGGTACTAACACAAGTTTCAGTGGCAGCCGATTCAGGTCAAAGAATACTGCATATTAAAGTAATTTAAAAGGTTAACTAATTCTAAGTGGTTGGACAATTCAAAAGTTTCATCACTGTGTTAAACAAGTTAATTAGATGCTGCAGTAAATGAAAAAAAAGGAGGAAAGAGGGATTAAGTCAAAAGGACGTACCTTACAAATGACTGATGTGAAGCTGATTCAGTAACATATCTGGTGCCTGCTTCAGGGTTTCACCATTCTGTATGGGATAAACAGGAGAATAACAAAAAATGAAAATTAGAAAACCAATAGAGATTTTAAGTTTAGGACAAGAAACAATGTTTAACAGGAACACGTAAGATGTTAGTTTCGAGAACCAGTCCACAAAATTCAAGGTTTACTAACCCGACTACATGAGACATCATATTATTTTCTCAGAATAACTAAGTAGCAATTATACCGACTACCAAGAAATCAGACCGGCATTTGTTGAACATCAGCTAGAACTATTTAAAAAATCTTCTAATAATACGATTGTTCATTGGAAAGTAGTGCAATCTGCTGGTTCTACACGATCATCACGCTATACTGATATATGTACTCAGATACTAAACTTGAGTCCTAACGAATACACACTTACTATTACCTCCCGACCCAGCATAAGGAAGCAGATCCAAGCACCAGATTGCAGGCGCCGGAATCTACCATGTACCTCGCCAATCACAAGAGTCTCGGTATGCTAGATGTCCCACTCCAGAACAGTCACATGCATGACCAATCAATCTCAAATTCTGGCTAGTGTTCTAGTGAGAAATATGTGGTGGTGATTACTTCCATGTAAGTATGTAACATGAGCTCAAGAAAAGGCCTCTAATGACACTTATATATATGTGAAAACACACGATAGACTATATGCATAGCTTGATTGATTTTCTTGAGTCAAGTGCTAATTAATTTTCTGCTTAATAATTTTCTTACGCTGACTATTGGCTAAGCTAAACAATTCTTGAGTGTTCTAATAATCAATTTTATTCTTTATTCTGTCTGTTCTTGTGTGGTTTACTGTATCAGATATACTCAATTCAGGGTCTCGGCATGATGGACCACATCATTTTAACATGCATATATAGGATCTAGGATCCTTAACGGTGAAGAAAGTGCAATTTCATCATACTTTCACTTAGTCCAGGATTCCATGGATAGGAATCCAAATTGTTATATCGCTTTTCTACGAGATGTAGGAGTTTGCAGAGGCACCTACAGGCAAGATATTGACCAAATTAATCTTGTCATATTTCGATGAACCTATAATTATTGGGTGTAAAGAACATCTTAAAATTGTTACATCAGTCCATCACAAGCTCATGATTGCAAGTCCATTATAGAATAAGTCTAACACATCTAGCAAGCTCATGATTGCAAGTCCATTATAGAAAAAATTTACAATTATACCTTACAAAATAAGAACAAAGCCAAGGTAATATGCATCAGGGATCATAATTGTTGAACTATTGAACAAAATGCTATGGTGTCTCCTTGTGTACGAGGTTGGCTGTACCTTTGCCGCTGGACTGATCAACTACCTCGTTGAGGGAGACTCGCATGGTCCACTACAGTTGCGATGGAGGGGTGGGGAAAACAATGGGCGCAGCGGTGTGTCCGGAGCCGGCGGCGCCCACAAGGGTTATGAGGTCAGAGAGATGGCGGCAGTGCCTGATTCAAGATGCGGCATAGCAGGAGATGTGACATCCACTCATTTACAAGAAGAAGAACAATTACCATTGTTTTGTCAATGGTTTGGTGCAGTGGTGGAGTGGGTTGACGGAGCTCACCGAGGCGCCGGGAAGCACAAACCTGCTGTCGTCGTAGAGGGGGAGCAGGACATCTTCGGGGAGAACAAGATCCCGTATCCCCAAGACTCCACCGGCCGGGTGGATAGGAGGGCTCGGTGTAGAGGCGAGCGGGGAACCTGGGATCTGGATACGGAGGCACATCCCCATCGACCGCATCTTCCCTATCGGCGGCGGCATCCAAATCGCTGCTCGTCGGGTTTTCCTGCTCTGCGTGTGCGAGAGGTGGAGGATGTGGGGCGGAGGGTGTGGTGTGGGTTTGGTCTGGGAGAGAACCCTGCGTGGGCATGATGGCTGCGGCGGGTGAGGGGTGGTTCCGGCAGGAAATCTAGGGTGGTGGCGCCGGAGAGAAGAAAGAGGAGGTGGCGGTGCTGGAGAGAAGAAATGTCTAGGGTTCTAGAGATGCGGTGGGACTTAGCTAAAAATTTGGTCTATCACGCCTGTGAAATTTGGTTTTCCCGGTTTCCTTTCATGACTGGGCGCGAGTTGCTCGGCAAAGGGAAATATTCCCGGGTCTGCCCGCGATGAATAGGGGCCAGGTCATCGATCCGTGGCAACTTCCCACACAACTTTATTTCAGCCGTTTATCATATTCATATTCAACGGCCGGTATTTCTCTCTCTTATATCTAGTTGGTTATGACGATTTCACGTACTGAAACTATGACATTTATTATCCAAATCGTCATAATTTATCAGGATTTTGACTCTCCCAAATGGCTTACGACCATCTGGTGCGAAATTGTCATAACTCTATGACGATAATATCCATGGTCACTATCAAAAGGTCATAGGTTGACACATTTCTTGTAGTGCATGTGTTGATAAAGAAGAACCTTAAAGATTGGGAGGAATGTATTCCGCACGACGAGTTCGCCTACAACCGCGCCAAACACTCCACCACCATGAGGAGCCCGTTCATGATCGTCTATGGCTTCGAGCCTCTCACCGTGCTCGATATCCTTCCCCTTCCTCTTCATGACCGTACCAATATGGACGTTGACAAGCGTGCCCAAACAATGAAGAAACTCCATGGAGACACAAGAGCTACAGTCGAGCAACAAGTACTTCGCCAAGCATCAAGACTAAACAAGGACAAGAAGGAGCTAATCTTCGAAGAAGGCGATCTTGTGTGGATACACTTGAGCAAAGACCGCTTCCCAAATGATCGTGACTCCAAGCTCAAACCAAGGGGAGATGTCACCTTCAAAGTCCAAAAAAGAATCAACAACAATGCATACGTCATCGACATACCAACCTCCAACTACCTAGTAAGAAATATGTTTAACGTCAAGGACCTATCACTATACCATGGAGAGAATCAAGATGTACACCATGAAGAGTCGAGGACGACTCTTTCCCAACGGGGGGAGCTGATGCAGCCCATCCTACGGACGCACCTCCATCTACAACACCTAGTCCCCCAAGCAGACCAATGACTCGCGCCCGAGCCAAGCTCCTACAAGATAAGGTTAACTCGCTCCTTTCCTCATGTGATTTTGATCTACCTTTGGATGGCTTGCTACTTCATGCAACTACGTTGTGTATCCTCAGCTATGAAGCAACATCACCGCACCAAGCCCCCAAGGAAGAAGGACCGGGAGAAGACGTTGCTGGAGCACTACACACCGGAGTCTCTGGTCCGGTACACCGGATTCTCCGGCCGGGCCCTAGGAACCAAGCCAGGGACAGTCAGAAGGCCCCTCCGAAGACAGGTCCGGAGATTGACCGGAGTCTCCGGCCCAGACCGGAGTCTCCGGCCTGCTCGTCGCCAGGCATGTCAAGGCCTTTTGGGCCTGGCCCATGTAACCCCCAGTTTCGCCCTAACTTCTAGTTTTATCCCTAAACTACCCCTATTTAAGTGGCTGGCCTATATAAAGCCCCACCCCTCTATTGTAAACCCTAGACTTGGATAATTGTAGTTGAAGACACCCCTTTGAGGATCTATCAACTATTTGTCTCATGCTCCTTGACAAGGAGCACCAAATTATCCACAACCTCTTGGATTTTGCCTCATGCGTTCAAGTTGTACAAGTCCTTGGGGTCTCGGTGTATCGTGCCCAAGTAATCAAGATCTCATCAAGCCTCTCACCCCCGTTGTTGGCCATGGGAGAGTGTCTTTCCCAACGCCAATCCTAGGGATTGTGTTGGACCGGTTGCCACCGGCGTGAGCTAACGGCTTGTATCGTGTTTTCGCGTGTGTTTTCATCGAGTTCTTCGCGTGTGTGTTCGTGGATTTCATCCCCCTCCTCAATCCACTTTCTTCTCCCCTTGATTCCCACGAAATTCGTTAAAGATCGGGCCACCCAAGGGGTCACCCCTAACAGGGAAGGAAGAAGGTAGCGGAAGCAAACACACACCTGATAGGGCAAAGGTGTCCAATCTTTTGATGAGATGGTGATAGTCGATCTGGTGGAGTTCGGGCTTGGCAATCCGACTACACGTGTGAGCACGAGCGCCAATTCAATCGCTAGGACAATCTTCTGGAGGTTACCGATCATGCGTGAACACGATCAGACTGACCATCAAGGGTCTTAATTCCTACCCGAAATAGAGAACAAGTAATAACTAATATCTCAATCAAGATATTGCGGATTAAGATGAAAGCTTTATTGAAAAAGTGGGATCCTGTATAGGTGCGAAGTACAAGAGGCATCTGCGACGCTCGAGCCTTGGCGAAGTTACTATGATGGGTAACTTTATGTCTAAATAAAATCCTAGTCTAAAGTGATGGATATGGGGAGTATTTAAGGAGGAAAAGGTAGGGTTTCGACCAACAATAGAGGTGGTGGCCGAATCCAACCCTAGAAGTCCTTTTCTCCTCAACTATGGACTCTAAGAGTGTCTATTAAAAATCCTGTGGAAATTACAAGGGCCTGGCCCAAAATAAAGGTGTTGAAGCACCATATTAAGCTATGGACGAATTTGTGAAGTATTAATCTTGAATATTTCGTCCAAGCCTTCAAATTCATTATGGTGGCTTCAAAGTTCTGAAATCTCCACTCGTGGCATCCTCTTCAATCCTCACATGCTTGCTGCCATCTCCATGCATGATCATGCTCCAATGCTTGTCCTTCTCGTCCTTGCTAGGTCCATCATTCCTAAGAGTAATAAACATATCTTATTTAGGCAGCATCATATTCTCATGTATATGAGGAATAGTTCCAAGAAACGAAAGTACTTGATAATTAAGTTGCTTGGCACGAGCTCGAGTGATAGGTCCTTGTATGTGTGTAGCTATAGGTACAACGGTTGTATCAATAGATGGGATGTCCACATCATGCTCCCCTTCTTGAATTTAAGTCGTCCTCAACGCAATCTCATCTTCCTCACCAAAGTAAGGCTTCAAATCTGCAATGTTAAACGTAGGACTAACCATAACAAAGTCTGCAGGCAACTCAAGTTTATATGCATTATCATTTATTTTCTCTAACACCTTAAAAGGTCCAGCAACATGGGGCATTAACTTAGACTTGCGCAAATCAGGAAAACAATCTTTACGCAAATGTAACCAAACAAGATCGCCAACATCAAACACAACATGCTTTCTCCCTTTATCCCCAACAAGTTTATACTTAGCATTCATGTGTTCTATGTTATCTTTAGTAGTCTTATGTAAGTTTAATATCATTTCAGCGCATTGAGTAGCATCCAAATTATTTTGCACCGAATAAGGTAATGGCAATAAATCAATAGGTGCACGAGGAATAAAACCATACACAATCTCAAATGGGCACATCTTTGTGGTAGAATGCAGTGAATGATAATAATCAAATTCTATATGAGGTAAACACTCTTCCCACAATTTTAAGTTCTTCTTTAAAACAACCCGCAACATATTAGACAAAGTTCTATTCACTACTTCAGTTTGTCTATCAGACATGTAGTACTAAACAACAATTTAGTCCCCAACTTAGCCCGTAAGCATCTCCAAAAGTGGCTAAGAAATTTAGTACCACGATTAGAAACAATAGTATTTGGCACACCATGTAAACGAACAATTTCACGGAAGAACAAATCAGCAATATGCGCAGCATCATCCGTTTTATGACAAGGAATAAAGTGTGCTATCTTAGAAAATCGATCTACAACAACAAAAATGTTATCCCTTCCCTTCTGTGTACGAGGAAATCCCAAAACAAAGTCCATAGAAATATACTCCCAAGGAACACTAGGAATAGGAAGAGGCATATATAAACCATGTGGATTAAGGCGAGACTTAGCTTTTTGACAAGTAGTGCAGCATTCCACGAATCTCTCAACATCTCGACGCATACGTGGCCAAAAGAAGTGTGCAGCAAGAACATCCTCCATTTTATTGACACCAAAGTGTCCCATCAATCCTCCTCCATGCGCCTCCTGTAACAACAAAAGACGAAGGGAACTATCTGGAATGCATAGTTTGTTAGCACGAAACACAAATCCATCATTAAAGATGAACTTGTTCCATATTCTACCATCTCTACAATTCTGCAACACAACTTTAAATTTAGCATCATGCACATATTGTTCCTTAATAGTTTCCAATCCAAATATTTTGAAGTCAAGTTGAGATAACAAAGTATAACGACGCGATAAAGCATCAGCAATAACATTATCTTTACTCTTTTTGTGTTTGATAACATAAGGAAAAGACTCAATAAATTCAACTCACTTTGCATGACGACGATACAACTTAGCTTGACTACGAATGTGCTTCAAAGATTCATGATCAGAATGTATAACAAATTCTTTAGGCCATAGATAATGTTGCCAAGTTTCTAATGTCCAAACCAACGCATATAATTCTTTATCATAAGTAGAATAGTTCGGACTATCCCCACTCCATTTCTCACTAAAATATGAAACAGGTTTTCCCTCTTATAATAACACACCTCCCAAACCAATTCCACTAGCATCACATTCAAGCTCAAAAGTATTATTAAAATCACGAAGTTGGAGTAATGGAGCATGTGTTAACTGATCTTTCAATATCAGAAGGCCTGTTGTTGTGCATCGCCCCAAACAAAGGGCACATACTTCTTGGTAAGTTCATTCAATGGCGCGAAAATTGATCCAAAGTCCTTCACAAAGCACCTATAAAAATGAGGCCAAGAAAAATCCTCACTTGTGTGACCATCTTGGGCTACGGCCAACTCTAAATAGCTTCAATCTTAGCTGGATCCACTTCAATACCCTGTGATGTAACAACATAGCCAAGAAACGCAACTCGATCGGTGCAAAAGGTGCACTTCTCAAGATTACCAAACAAACATGCATCGCGTAAAGTATTGAAAACAACACGTAATATTCCAAATGATCCTCTAAAATGTTTCTATAAATCACAATATCGTCAAAGTAGACTACCACAAAACGTCCAATGAAAGCACGTAAAACGTCATTCATTAATCTCATGAAAGTGCTGGGAGCATTAGTTAAACCAAACGGCATCACTAACCACTCATATAAACCGAACTTAGTTTTAAATGCTATTTTCCATTCATCTCCCAATTTCATACGAATCTGGTGGTAACCACTATGCAAATAAACTTTATAAAACATGGTAGAGCCACTCAATTCATCAAGCATGTCATGTAAATGTGGAATAGGATGACGATATCGAATAGTAATTTTATTGGTAGCTCTACAATCAGTACACATTCGCGAAGAACCATCTTTCTTAGGTACCAAAATAATAGGAACATCACATGGGCTAAGGGACTCACAAATATGATCTTTGTCGAGTAGTTCCTGAATTTGGCGTTGTATCTCTGTCACATCCCAAAATTTTCAAAATTTTGTAATGTGACAAAGAAATAAGCAAAATAAATAATTGTTGAAGTTTAGGGTGAAAAGAAACTTTTTGTTTCTAAATGGAAACTTAAAAATCCCATGTTGAACAAAACTTGGTTAATATTTGAATCCAATTAAAATTCAAATCAAGTGGAATGCATTCTTCATAAATGCATCTGGAAATTTAAACACTTGGAAAATAAACCAAAAACCCTAATGGAAGAAAAACATTTCCAAGTTATCTCTAAGCCTATGGATTTGATCCATATAAAAATTTGTCAACAAACATTTCAAAACGATCAAGAATGACAAATAGAAATAATATAAAACCAGATGAATTGGTTTCACTTAATTTGGAGCCTTAAACACAATCTTATGAAATTAATAAGATAAGGAAATTGAATTTCCAAAGCTAATAAAGCACCTATCTAGAAATCCATACCAAATGGTGAGCAAATAATCCTAAAGATAATTAAAAGGATAAAGAAATATTAAATAAGAATATACAAATTGGAATCACCAAGTTTGGATCTATAAATAAAAAGATATAAATTTTATAAGGTAAAGAAAGAAACATTATATGAGGAATATTTAAAGACCAAATTAAATCTCGGCCTAATCCATAAGAAAATGGAATGAATTTAATCCAAATCCAAATAAGATAAAGGAAAAAAGAATTTTCAATAAAGTGGCATTAACCAAATTCTATTTCTATTTGAATAAAGACAAATCCCTAATAAGAATGATTAATTAAATCATGGGAAAATAGTATTTGGAATTTACCCAAGTGGAATAAAAGTTATTTAATTAACTTAATGGGGATCAAAGAAATCTTCCAAATAAAATTTATGGAATTAAAACTATAATTAATTTCATTGGAATAAAGACAAATACCCAATTTAAAATCATTAATAAATCATATTAAAAACTTTTCCAAATAATTCAAAGTGAATTATTTGACACCCTAATAAATAGATAAAACCTACTAAAAAGATTTGGAAAGATTTAGTTTTCAAATGGAGTTTTTGAAACAATAATAAATCTTATTTAAATTAATGCAAGGGCCTATTTTAAATAATTATTATACCCTAAAAAGAATGAAAGATTTATTCTAAATTTGACTTCAGAATGTATTATAAATCCGGATTTGAATACACACAAAGTTTGGTCGAAGTTTGAAATCAAATTGTTGTTTGAAGAGTTTAACAAAATCAAAACAAATAAATAGAAAAAGAAAAGGAAAAACAAATCTGTACAAAAAAATGAGCTAAGCCAGCCCAGCCCAGCAAAGACCAGCTAGCCCAGTCCAGCTCACTCCCTCACTCCCCGTAGTGAATCGTTTTTTACTCAGAAAGACACCCACCCAGTCGCTGACTAGCAGACCCCACCTCCCCTCTTCCTCTCTCGCTGACGACACGGTCCCACCTGTCAGATTTCGTTTCCACCCGCCGCGACTTCTTCTCCCCCAACCTCGTTGTCGTTTCTGCCGATTGATTGCGCGTTTGATTCCCCATTAACCGCGCGTTGATTCAGCCCGTGACCTCGCGCATTTAAGCACCCTTCTCCCCTCTCTGATCTCCCTCACTCACCAACCCCTCACCGCCACCAGGCTGCTCGGAATTTTCTCCGAACCCCCACTGTCTCCGGCGAGCTCGCGTTCGAATTACGTCCACCACCGTCAGCCCCACTACCTCCAGAGAACACGAGCTTGCTCACCATCATCTCCTTCACCTACCAGTGCCTTCCCCTCACTCGCGTGTGCCCCTATCGTCGGCAACTACTTCGACTGAACGTGCCACCGTCTTCCATTAACTCCGGCGACCCTTTCCTGTAAGTACTGTCCACCCCTTGCCCTCCTTTTGATGCTCACTTGTCTACAACATGTGTGCGAAGCTAACAGCAACCTCTGTTTGCTCTCTCGTGCTCCGTAGTGTCGCCCTCGACGACGACTGACCGCACCTGACGCCAGGCACCACTCCGGGGAGCAATTACGGTCAACCTCGTGCGCCCCTCGACAAACAACAAGCACGTTGAGCATCAGCAGCAAGATGCGAACCTGGTGAGCCCCCTCTCTCTCTTCTTCGCATCCTGCATCGTCGGCAACCTCGCCGCCAGAGCATCGCCGCTGCGCGCCACCGTCGAGCGCCACCAATTAGTGGCTGGTGTGCTGTGAACCGTAGGATGGTGATCCAGTGGACACGATAGATCCACTTAAAATGAAGAGGTATGCTGATCTGTGCCGCACGATTTGCATTATATCCTACGGCCTGCATCGCTTGATCCGCGCGAAACGTTTTCAACCAATCAGAATAGGACGCGTGGCCCAGACTGTTTAACAAAAACCAGAAAATGTTCTATTAGTTACTCAAACTTGCAAAATTCATAACTTTCAAACCACAAGTCCAAATTTTGCAAATTTTATGTCAATGGAATCAGCAAGACAAGTACTTTCCAACCATGCACTTTGTTTAGTAAATTTCTTCTGGTAAAATGGTTTTTTTTAGAAACTTGTGTAGGCATAATTTGAATATAAAATCCATTCTAAAATTATTTTTGTGATAAAATATTTGGCAAATGGATTGTTTTGAACCTACTGACCATAGAAACCAACTTTTGGTTTTAAAAACTTATTTTGAGATGCTAAGGAATAAATCTTTGAATAAAAGCATTTCTAGCCAAATAAAAATGTTGATTATGGTTTAAAAATGATTTTGGAGAAAAACCTTTGGGAAATGTTTTTATTTAAACTCTCTGACCCCAAACAACAAGTTTTAGAATAAAAATGTATTTAGTGAACCCTATAAATATTATTACTTTGCTAAAAAGCATTTTCAACCACATAAAACATTGATTTGGTTTAAAATTGGTTTATAGGTGAAATCTTTTGCAAATGGTTTTGCCACTTTTATAAAATGACCAATAGGTGTTTTAGAATGTTTATAACCTATTAGAAACCACTTTTCCAAATAAAACAATCTTTGGCATGCTTGCATGCATTGCTTTGTTTCTATTATTTTATGTGATGTTTGCTTGAATGGTAGATTGAATCTTTGCTTGCTTGATTGAATTGTAGTGGAATTTGAAGAGTGTGATCATTGCAAGATCAAGGAGTGAACTTATATTCTCTACCAAAAAGGCAAGTGATGCTTCATACTTATGTCCATTATTTTCACTATGCATTAGTGATATTTCTAAAGTAGGACTTGCATGGAATTTTTGCTAAGTGTAAACTATGCCATGGGAAATCCTAGTAGATGAAACATTAGTGGAAATTTCCTAAGTTAAGTTTCCGACTACTATCATGCTTAGCTTAGCTAGTAGAAAGCAAGGGTGGATTATATTCATGCTATGGAATATTTCTAATTCAAGGACTTGTGTTTTGTTTAATAAAACAATTAAGTGAATGAATCACCTGGGTGGAATGGAAGGAATGGTTTGTGTTGAGTGGTTACACAAGGCCCATTTATATGGTTTACCTTGTGTATCTCACTTGTGGATGGCCACCCAGGAACAAAGAGATTTGAGATGTCAAATGTTGAGAAGCTTCAAGTGCAGCCACTTGGCATTATGGGCTCTGCCTGGATCATATAGGTTGCAATAACTTAGCCAAATGGACAGTTGGTGGTAGGGCAATGATAGGTTGGAATGCGTCCATTCTGGTCTAAGGGAAGGCTACTGAAAGATCTTGTCTTGGTGAAACCAAGTCTTGTGGGGAAAGTGCACCACCTCTTCAGAGTGTAAAATCTAAGTACTTAGCCATGTCCCTGGTAAAGGACAATTTGAGCATCAATACATGGAAGCTATCAAGAATCTCCTCATCCAAATTTCTAAGTTAAAACTTGTGGTTGAACAAGGGTTGAAGGATCACCAATTTCTATTGGGAGATGCCTTGGGTGATTTTCAAGAAAAACTTAGTGTTTTCAAATGATAAGGAAAATCTATTTTGAGAAAAGCAAGCCTAAGATCCACTTAGCCAAATGCATATAGATGATAGACTCCACTATACTACCATAGTATCACTTGCCAATACAATTCAAATGTATTGACCCTTGTGGCTGTAACTCATTATGTTGCAGGTTTGTTTGATGTTAGTGAAGTTTATTGATTAGGATTACAAGTCTACAACCAACATGACTGCCTGTGGCACATTGAAGATGAAGGACCCCATGCTATAGTTATTTCTGCTGCATTGTAATGAGATAGCCATATGAGCTATGTAAGATGTAATAAATTATTTTATTCCTGGTTATAAAGTTGATTATGACCTTTGTTTCTTGATATTACATCTTAACTATGGATGCTAGCTATTGATCCAGGGACTAGCATTGTAAACACAGGGATCTCTACCTTATTAAAGGTTGGAACCTCTACAATCTCCTTTGTATCCTCTGGATTGGTTCAATATGGTGCGCAGTTGGGCAACGTGGCACCAGGAATTAGATCAATTTGGTGCTCTATTCCTCTAATACGAGGCAGTCCTGGTGGCATCTCAGCCGGAAAAACGTCCTCATATTCCTACAAAAGGTTAGCAACCGCAGGTGGAATAGAAGGAGGCATATCCTCAATTGAAAACAAAACCTCTTTGCAGACAATTGCATAACATTGAGTATTTTTTACATCTAGTTCAGCAATATCAATTTTATTTGCAAGCATACATGGACTCTTCAAATGAATTTCAGTAGCATGTTTAGAATCAGATTTAGTGTTCTTTGGTAGTACAAAATCTGCAGGAACAATCTGATTCTCACTTTTATTGTTCTCCTCGGTTTTAGCTCTACTAGCTCTCGTAAGATCATCTTTTAAAATCTGTTTGGCAGTCATAGGTTTTAGACCAATTTTATTTCCATTATGCATAAGAGAATAGTGATTAGTTTTACCATTATAAATAGATTCTCTATCAAATTGCCATGGTCTACCAAGTAACAAAGGACAAGCTTGCATATGTATAACATCACAATCAACAAAATCAGTATATATACCAATAGTAAAATGCACACGTACCGTTCTTGTTACTTTGATCTTGCAAGAACTCTCAAACCATTGGATGTAATATGAATGTGTGTGTTGTCTTGTTGGAAGTGCAAGCTTCTCTACCATGTCAACACAAGCTAGATTATTACAACTCCCTGCATCAATGATTATCCTTATAGCTCTTTCCTTGACAATTCCGCATGGTTGGAACAGATTGTGGCATTGATCATGCTCAGATTTGCTCAATTGCACACTCAACACACGTTGTGCCACTAAACTCTTGTATTCAGTTTCAACTCCCATTACCTCCTTCTCTTCTTTAGAATCAGAATTATCTTCATTTGGAGCAGAAATAAGAGGTAATGTACCTTCATCAAAGTCACTTGCTGAATCATATTCACCATCATCACGCACCATCATAACACGCTGTGTTGTGCACTGTCGCTCAATATGACCATAACCCCAGCACTTGCTGATGTAGCCCGACCTACGGTCGTTACCACATCATGTTCTCCAACTTACACCAAGTCTTCATGGACTCCAAAGGTGAATCCATTCCTCTATGCGAGCCCAATTCCTACCCTATTGAATGGTATGCTACTTCATACTCCGTCACATATGCATGATAGGTTCACACCGAAGAGTACTGAGACAAGGGAGGAACCGCGAGGACTCACGCCCAACAAGACGGAGGCTTGGAAGAGGAGACGGAAGAAGCTCCAACTGGAATCGATGTCAGCACTGGCGAACCAGTTCCACCTTGAAATTCAGCGATAGCACCGTGCTGGGCTCACCGAAAGCCGGCGATAGGACGTCGGCCGGCACCACCGAATCGCTTCTGAGAGCACTTCCGGTCGGAATATCCGGCGACGAAATCCGGCACCAGATCCGGCCACCGACTCACTGTCGGAATTCACTGCTGCTGGTGCAGGTTTGATGCCCTGGAATATTCCCTTTACTTACCCCTTTACCTAGTTTATTCCCAAACTACCCCCTTATGTAGTGGCTGGCCTATAAATAGAGCCTCCACCCCCCATGTACCCCTTAGGCATAGATGATAGACTAAAGACAACCCCCATTGTGGAATCTCTAGTTTGCCTCATCCCGTTTACCAAGGGGACCGACTATCGTCACCAACCTCGATTGGACTTTGCATCACTCATCCAGCGTTGAACAAGGCCTTGGAGTTCATTGTCTCATCTCCAAGTTGTCAAGACCCTCCCCAAGGTGTTCTTCCCTCTCCGATGTGGATTTGAGGGAGCACGTTGACCGATCTTTCCTTGCGAGGATTCTATCAGACCGGTGGCCACCTTTCCGGATCAATCGGCCTTGTATCGTGTGAGTTTTGCGTGTGTTCATCGTGTTCTTCGCGAGGTGTGTGTTCGCTTCCACTACCTTCTCCCTTTTCCCTCGCTTTCCCATCGATTTGACCACGAGATCCGTGAAGATCGGGCCACCCAAGAGGTTAACCCCTCCATCATCTGGTATTAGCAGCTTTTGGTTGCCACAGATTTCTCATCGATTTGGTCTTTTCCCCATAAATTCGAAAATTTCACCAAAAATATCCCCAATTCATGTTTTGGATCGATCTGTGATTTGAGTGCGTTTTGGTAGGTTTTGATCCCTGGATTACTTGCTAAACTTGTTGATCTACCTTCCCCTGTGTTCCCATGGCCTAATTCCATCATTTGACACTCCGATCTGAAGTTTCCCATCGAGTTTTTCCGCAAAAAATCGAGTTTTCGAGGTCCTGAACTCGTTCCGGCGCCAGATCCGGCGAACCGGAGCTCCCGCCGGAATTAACGGTCAAACCGGACCTACCGCCGGAATTTCCGGCGAGAATTCCGGTTCGCCGACCTGGTCGCCAACAGATTCAGCCCCGCACGGTTTTGAGCATAACTTTTGCATTCGAACTCGGGTTTTGGTGTTCTTTAGCTCGTTTCGAAGAGTATAAGGAGCTCTACATCATCATCCACGTTGTTCATGCTATCTACTCCATCTAAATTCCGTTAGAAAGGCGGAAACCAACAATAAAGGGTGAAGATCGTCGACGAAAGGTATAAACATTCCGCGACTTCTCCCCACTTGCATTCCTTTGTGAACCCCCACTATCTTTGCGAGTAACAATAACCTATTGAGACTAGTTCCTATTATGATTGCTTGGGCTATGCAAAGTTTATACCTTGTAGATTCCGAGCAAACATTGTGAGCGCTATCTCATATAGTTATCTTGTATAGTTGTTGGCACAAGGAAGAGGCAAGTGAAAAAGAAAATAAAAGAGTGATACAAAAAGAAAAAAATAGAAAAAAGAAAAGAAAAAGAAAAATATACATGTGCCTTATAGAATAGGAAGCGTAAGCTCGATGAACATCATATAGGTGGTACTTATTGTGCATATCTTGTAGCCCACCAATTTTGTGCAATCGAACTAGCGTCTCTCCTTGTACTTGTGTGACACGAGCTTATAGTCTTCGCTAGGTAATTATTTGGTTCTTAGCTCACTTTCTCCGTCGCACAAGTCCCATTTATCCCACCGTGTGTGTTTCCTTGTACATATTTCCTATCTTGTGGATTGACTTGTTTTCTTTGTGATCATTGTGGTTCTTTACTTGCCACTACAACATCTTGATTTCGGATTGGTTCTTAACATGCCATTTTCCATACCTATCCACCATAGGCCTTGTGTGTGTGTGTTTTTTGGTTAGTAGTTGGTTTTGTTGTTCCGCGTGAACTTCACTTTGATGGGTTTATTGCACTCAAGTGTGGCCACTTGCACGATAAGATCTTCCAAGGTAAAGTAAGGTTCGATGTTGTATCCCTAACACCCTCTACCACTTCCATATACAACACTTGGTCTTGTGAAGCATGTCTAGGGACTCCGGGACCTAGAATGATATCTATGAAGAATCCATGATGAGCAACCATGACTACGACTCCACAAGTATAGAGGACATGACGGAGCACAACACCTACAATGGCTCCGCATGCTTTGAGGACCCGGAGCACTACACCGACAACGGATCCACATGCATGGAACACTTGGAGCTCTACACGGACAATGGCTCCTCATGCATGGATAATATGGAGTACTACATCAACAATTGCTCCACATGCTTGGGTGATATGGAGTACTACACCAACACTTACTCCCCAAGCATGGACGACTTCGAGTGCGACATCGACGACGCGTCGCCAAGCATGGAGGACACGGAGAACTTCATCGACTTTGATGGCTCCTCCATGAGCCATGAAGAATTCCTCCATCGTGTGGAGATGGAAGCCTACTACGCCAAGCAAGCGGAGGCGCATCATCAATATTCCATGACCTTCAAGGTCAAGCGTGCCACACCAAAGGGCACCACCTACTTCGATGATCCACCTCCAAGGCGACAAGCGCCACCACCTCCAAGTTGTCAAGCGCCACCATCGACAAAGCATCAAGTGCCACCACCTAGATGGCGTCAAGCTCCACCATCTCCAAGGCTCCAAGCTCCATCACCTCCAAGGCGCCAAGCTCCACCTCCTATCCAAACAAGAGTGTCGTCCAAACATCAAGAGGCGCCAAGAAACAAGAATCTGCATTAACAAACATCCTCTCATGAGCATCGCCACCATAAAGAGGATACAAGACATCGTCAAAGGCATATTCGCCACCAAGACGAAGAATTCATGATGAGGACCAACCATAATGCTCAAGCAAGCTCAAGAAGGCACCATGAGCACAAGAAGAGTGGCAAGGCAAATGATCACCGTCGTGAGCGTCATGTGGATGACCAAGTGCTTCACCAACATCAACCATTGGCAAGGCACGCCAATGACCTCCGTCGACACCATCATAGGGCACCTTCAACTACTCGTGCCACCACCACAATGGCACCAAGAGCAAGCCTTCCCCCACGCCATCAAGCTTCAACGCCTTCGCTTGACTTTCGCGACCTTGCGAACAAGGAAAATGAAGACCTCTAATTCGCCAAGTTGGCTGAGTTCGGCAAGAGGATGTCTACACTCCATGATGGAGGAAGCCAAGGCCACATATGTGATGAAGTCGACCTGAGCACCGCTCTCGACAACACCATGAGCCTACTTCCACCACTACTACGAGATGGCCACAAGACGATCGAGCATGGGATTTTCCCTTCGACTAAGGAGGCGAGCGATGATGCCCATCTTATGGCATCCAACCTTGGAGACGACAAGGTCAAGAATGGTGAGCATGTGATTTTCTCTTCACCAAAGGAGGCGCTTGGAGTTGAGGAAACCGAGCCTATCCCCATATGCTTGAGTGATGATGTGGTACCAATCCCATGTGAGTATGAGAGACACTTAGCCCACTTGAGTGAGAACAAGAGTGAGATGAGTGACTCCACCTTATGTGAGATTGAGTGCTTTCACTTGGAGGGCATGAGTGATACTACTAGTGTGTTGAGAGTGGTATTTCATAGGTCAAGTGAGACCATTTCGATTTCTAACAACTTACCCTCTACCTCTAGTGTGTTCTCTTGTGTTGTGCTAGGTTCCATGGAGGAAGACGCGCCAAGCCTTGAAGCAATGATGCCTCAATGGGAGAAGATGTACATGGTGCACAAAGATGATGCTACGCCATGGCTACATCAAGAAGACGAAGTCGTCCACAAGGATACCACTACTTCCACAACACCCACTTCATATGAGAGGTATGACCAAGGTAACAATAAGGGTGTTGATGATGCCATGATCCCACTAGTGGACATGATGAATTGTGAGGATATGCATGCTATGGATGATACTTGTGACATTACATATGCTTCATCCACATTCCCATGTGATGCTTTGCCTTTGCATAATATTGATCATGTGGAATTGTTTGATTGCGATATCATTGCCATAAACATGCCATGCTATGCATCTTGTGTGTATCCTGCAATTGCTTCGAACTTGTCTTGTCATGCTAGTCATTCAATTTCTCCCGTTGCTTGCTATAAGATGAATGCTTGCTATTTCACTTGTTTTTCTTGTAACAATATTGATCATATGCGTTATAATGAGATGCCCCCCATAGGTTTCTCAATTTTTGGCGATTTTGATGATTGCCATGATAAGCATGTTCCCCACTTGCATACTCACCATGCATCTATGTCATACTTGATTAACATTAATGGTGATGTGCACAAGAAGAGATACATCATGATGGATGATGTGTATCTCTACCATGCACACACGTTCTTTCTTTTGTGTATGATGTGTGTAGGTACCCGCACAAGAATGTCAACCTCGGTTGAGCACGAGTTGAAAAAAAGAGCTCTTGAGAGCATCCCAAAAGTACAAATGCATACACATCAACCTCTACCAACCATGGGTTGACAGGAAGAACCGAAGAGAGTTACCTATGGCTACCCTTCATCGAGCTATCTCTACAAGTTAAGGTGAATTCCTTCTACTTGAGGACTCATGCAATAATCTTCATGAATTGGCTACACTTTGAGTGTTGCTTCGCTTTTGTTGTGAGCTTTGTAGGCTTCATGGAAGGTGAAGGAACATTGAAGTGTTGTCAAGTCAATCTTCTCGAGGACGACTATATGGTGAACCCCAGGATCAAGAAGGTCTCTCGACCTCTTCTACTTTGTGATGAACATGTAGAGTCGAGGACGACTCTGATGCAGCCGTCCTACGGATGCGCCTACATCACCGCCAACTCGTCCCCCAAGTGGATCGATGACCCGTGCTCGAGCCAAGATCCTACAATGTTAACTCGCTCCTCTCCTCGTGTGATTTCAATACATCCTTGGATGGCTTGCTACTTCATGCCAAAACCCTGTGCATTCTCAGTTATGAACCCAATGAAGCATCGCCAAGGGAGGGACCAAAGACTACCGAGGAGATCCGCCAGAGCAAACCGGCGCCAGGCCCGGCGGACCGGTCTCCTCGCCGAAATTCCCGACGACCGGCCCAGTCGACCGGCCTCCACACCGACAATCCCAGCGGCGATCGGAATCCTCCGGTGACGACCGAAAGCACCTTCTGTAAGGCTTTCCGGTGGGCGACCCGAAATGTCGGCGGCGACCGGAATTTCCGGCGACCACGCCGGCGCCGCCGGACCCCTCGCCGGAAATCCCCAGACTCAAGTCAACATTCGGGCTGGGCCCGTGTAACTCCTTATTTCGCCTAGTTTTTACCCTTTCATGCCTAAACTACCCCTGTTTATGTGGCTGGCCTATAAATAGCCCCCACCCCCTATTATAAACCCTAGACTTGGATAATTGTAGTTGAAGACACCCCTTTGAGAATCTATCAACTATTTGTCTCATGCTCCTTGACAAGGAGCACCAAATTATCCACAACCCTCTTGGATTTTGCCTAGTGCGTCCAACTTGTACAAGTCCTTGGGATCTCGGTGTCTCGTGCCCAAGTAGTCAAGATCTCATCAAGCCTCTCACGCCTGTTGTTGGCCGTGGGAGAGTGTCTTGCCCAATGCCGATCCTAGGGATTGTGTTGGACCGGTTGCCACCGGCGTGAGCTATCGGCTTGTATCGTGTTTTTGCGTGTGTGTTCATCGAGTTCTTCGTGTGTGTGTTCGTGGATTTCATCCCCTCCCTCCTTCCACCGCTTTCCCCTCGATTCCCATGGAATTCGTGAAAGATCGGGCCACCCTAAGGGGTCACCCCTAACATATTGGTATCAAGATCAAGGTTGATCATGAATTTCCCCTCAATTTTTCTTCTATCCACCATAAAATAGAAAATTCCCCAAAAAGAGCCCCAAATTTCCTACGGATCGATCTTTGGATTTGTTGAGTTTTTCGTGGTTTTGGTCCATAGATATGTTGCTTTGGGTCTTGATCTACATCCCTTGACCTTTCCCGAGCCCAATTTTGTCGAAATTTTGACACAATTCTTAGTTTAACTTTTTGGATTTCAGCTCGAATAGCTTTTGGCACCAGATCCGGCGAACCGGTTCTGCAAACGGAAATTCCGGCGATAGCTCCGTACGGCCGGAATTTCCGGCAACAGACCCGGCGCCGCCGGTTTCTTCACCGAAAATTTTGGCACTTCTCAAATTTTGACAGTTTCTCCTTGTTTTGTTCGTGCTTCGCGTGCATGTCGCCAAAAACTAACAAAAAGCTTCCGCAAATCATTACGTCACGCGCTCATCGACACCGCGACTCCCGAACATCTTCCACACCACCGGTTGCAAGTCGTCAACAATACCAAAGGTATAACTTGCGCCACTTTGACAGCCCCATATCTTCCTTTGTGTGTATCTATCCTATGAGAGCAACTCATTTTGTGCTTGTCTAAGCATTGTGCACTTGCCTTTGGAAAGTGAGAGTGTGAGGGCAAATACAAAAGTTAACATAGTAGTATAGAAAGGGAGAAAAAGAATAAAAAAATATATATATATATATATAAAGATACATAGTCTACCAATACAAAGAGAGTATCCAGCTTCTAAGCAAAAAGAGAGAGAAAAGAGCGCGCCAAGGCAAGTGCACAAATCCTTTGCTTATCCTCTTTTGGCAAACGAGTTATGGTCTCTCCTTGAGTTCGCACGACAACCGAGCGTTGTCTTCGTTAGGACCTTTTGTGCTCATTTTCATAGTCGTGCTAACCCCGTTAATCCCCACGTGTGCGTTCTCCCGTGTTTTGTAGATCGTATCCTTTTGCTTTTGATCTTTGGTTCTTTACCACTTAGAACAATAACCTTTTGCTTGGATCGTTTCGTTTGGTTTTCCACAATCCTAACCTTCCACCAAAAGCTTTTAAGAGTTGTAGCTTATTTGTGTGTGAATTTCTTTGCGATTTCACTTTGCAAGGTATTAGCTCCCTTGTGTGGCAATTGGTTTGATACAATCTCCAAGGTGAGGTAAAAGGCTAACTCCCCGCATTATCCTTCTCCATATACAACCCTTTTCGGCTTTGCATCATGGACAGGAATGGCGAGCCGTCCCAACCACCACCACCTCCGGAGGACGACACACAATACATGACCAGATGGGATCATTGGAAGGTCCGAGGAGAATCCAACTACCGTTATGAAGCCCTTGAGCGGCGCCAAGATGAACAATTTAGCGAAGCCAGAGTGGAATTCAAGAACATCGACAACCGCTTCGAAGAAGTTCGAGGACAAATGCATGCCATGCAACACAACCTCGGCCATAAAAATGAAGCTCTTGGTCACGCCCTCGCCGCAACAGATGAGAATCTTCAATGCCTCATTGATGGGCTAGCAAGGCCACGATCGCGCGACTCAAGCTCATCACGGCACTCCTCAAGTGAATAAAGCGCTCCTCGCCGTCACGCTTCAAGGCACCAAGATGGACCCGCTCTTCACTCCATGAGTGTAACACCCTTAGAATCGGACCTATGCAAGTTTTAGCGATTCCCGCCAAACCCGCATAGAAACGATTCAAAGGTGCCCACCAGGCACTTTCGTGCGGGTGGAAAACAAAGTAATAACATTACACAACAGTCCTCGATGGGACCCACAGAACAGATATATATACAACACGACTCCATGAGTCATGAATACAGATATTATATGCAAAGATCCAAATCACCTCGAAGACGAGTCAGCGTCCGACTACGGACAAGATGCAAATGGGGCTAAGAGCCCTGAAGATTAACCAATGGCGTCCATAACCCTGCCCAGGCCGAGCCGGAAGGGTAACCCTGCTAACGACGTCGATCTCAAAACCTGCTTAAACAAAAGGGGTGCCGACAAAGGGCAAAGGAAAAAGAGGAGCGTCAGTACTGAGGCCAGTACACGGCGAGGCTGGAATTCGGCGGTCCTCGCCTACATAGGTATGGTGGATCAAGCGGCGGCGGCGGATGCACTAGACAACCTATAGAGACTCGATACAACCGGTTATCGAGAGGGTAAGAAAGACCTATCCGGAAGCAGCCTGATACTAACACCAAACAAACCCATCCTGGCGTTTTCCCCTCGAGACCAAACGAGGAAGTCAACCGAGGAACTCACACAGTTGGCAGTTTTATTTATTCCGTTATCGTTGCAGCAATTACTAGTCAGGTTTAGATAATCATCCTGATAAAGTAAGCAGTGGGCACTTTTAGTTAACCATTCCGTTATAGTGGCAACACTTACTAGTCAGATACAAATAGCATGAGGTATCCCAAAAACCCAGCAGTTGTTGGTACTTTTATTTAGCCATTCCGTTGTAGTTGCAATACTTACTAGTCAGATACAATGGTCGCAAGCGACACTCCAAACAAGCAATTGTGGGCAGTATTATTAGCCATTCCATTATAGTGAAGCTGATTACTAGTCATTATAAAGTCAAATTTATAGCACTACTTTAGTTATGCTTGTCTATGATCGAGATACTGTGCTCCAAGTCGTCCATAACCGCGGACACGGCTTTCAGAAAGTTTTAACCCGGCCGGGGGCACAAATATCAACACACACTCGATCAACCTCGGAAAAACCAAATCAAAACCCAACGAGGCCTTCACGACAAAGCAATCACAGGATTCAGAAATATTTCAGGGGGCCACCCCATTGAGTAGACCCGCAACGAAGTAAGCTAGCTTCGAGACGGACTCAAGGTTTGCGTCAATGGTCAGAAACGAGGAACCGAAAGTGTGGCTGGGCTTGTCGATACCGCGAAAACACTCCGCTTACCTAAACAGTACAGTGTGTTCCTCGCACAATTTAAATAAAGCAGTAGCATGGAATAAGTACAGGATAGTAAATAAAACCTCAAACTAGTTTGTGGCCCCAAGAAATAAGACGGAATCAAGCTCTGGCTCAGGGGGGTCCCATAATCCTCCCGGATGTGGATAGCGCGATAAATCAAGGAACAGGTATCAAGTACTCGGGGTCCTACGGGACACAAGTGGGCGTTCGGAAACCAAATATTATCTATCACTCACCGATGCCTCTGCTTACTTCAATTTTAGTTGTTAAACAGGAATAAAGTGAACGATAAGTAAAGCCATGATCTTCTCCAACGTCAAACATACGGCAATAAACCAACAACTGCGGCACTTGACGACACGCAACAGCACTTGAGCAAGCGACTACGACACGCAAGTCCAACTATCTACCAAACAACAGGTAATAGGATGTGTCCAAGGCAATATACGGCTGCAAGTATATCACGGGTACGAAAACTAGAGCAACGCAACACAGATAGCAATAGATCAACAGGAGGGAATAAATACTATAAAAGTAAGATAGGTAGAAAAGGGGGGAGATGCTCGCCTGAAAACATTGTCGAAGGGTTCATCCGAAGATCGGGGCGAAGCTCACATCAACTCAACGGCCTTATCCGCGAAGAAGCAAAACACTAGAATAAACACCGGATGCAATATTTAATACAACGGCAGAAGATCGGCATGATGCATGCATGATGGATGACATGGCAAAGGTGCGATGCAATTAGGTCATATTAAGCGGAACCGGAGTCCCGACAATTAATTAGATGGTCCAAGTTATTTATCTACCCCGCAAATTAAATGTTGTTTAACATGGCAGAAGATAGCACCGGGTTCGCTACACAAATTTAAATGAGGCCAATATAAGGCTAGATTTGCCCGCATATGGGCCCCATATTTAATTATAAGGTGAATCGGCATAAGGCCCCCAAACCACAGACAATATGCATGCAAGATGAACAATTAACATGCAACAAGTTTTATATAGAATTTATAAAATAGGGCTCGGAAAAAGGTTCACACATTGGGTCTCGGCGATCTTGGGGTTCCGGGGTTCGGGGTTGGTCTCAGGGTGCGGATCTGGGGTTCGGTCTCGGCGGGAGCGTTCTCGAACAACGGGGCAGATCTTGTCGTGCTGTGTAGGCGTTCTCGAGGTCGATGGCGAACTTGTCCGGTACCGGGGTTTGGATCCGGGAAGGAGAGCTTGTCGTTCAGGGTCTCGGTGTCCGGGGTGAAGTACTCGGCGTCCTCGAGGGAGTACTTGGCGTATTCGAGGGGGAACTTGAAGCCCGCGATGGAGATCTTGCCGGTCCATGACGAAGATCTTGGAATAGGGCGCCGTTTGGGTTCGGTGTCGATCTTGCACAGTTTCCGGGTCTCCACTCGTGTCGGTCTAGTCGTTAGCCGAACTTGGCATCGTGGCGGTTACTTCTCGTGGTGTCGGTCTTGTAGTCCGAGAGGGCAGAGGACGCCGTGATCGGTCTTCAAGGGTCCGAAAGGCGATCTTGGTGTTCCGGCCATCTTCGGTCCTTGGATCCGAGAGGGTTCGGGGTCTTGACGGGGTTCGGTCTTCGGACGTCGGGATCGGGGCCTTGGGGGTTCCAGCGTCCAGCGGATCTTCGGGTTCAAGGATTTGTCTTCGGGTTCCGCGAGCGAGGAACTCAGGGTCCGAGAAGGAGTTCATGGCGTTCCGTGACCAGGATTCATGTGGCGATCTTGTTACCGAAGAAGAACTTGTCTGATACCAGGGCCTTCATGAGATCTTGGTAAGCTTCTCGAGTGTGGCCGCGGCAACGAGGCAGACGTGCTGGGGAGCAGCGAACCGGGCACCGTTCGCAGAAGGACCACAAGGGCAACCGATGCAGAGGTGCGCGACAGGGTGGGGCTGCAGGCGAGGCCAGGGCGGCGCAGGGGCGCGGCCAGAGAGGAGCAGACCGTCGGCTCGACGGCTCGCACGCATGTGGCACACGGGGCGGCGACGAGGGAGCCATGGCCGGGGCGAGATCGGGAAGACAGGCGGGGACGCGAATGGGCTGGAGGAGGCGGCGCAGAGAGCCACAGGCTCGGCTGGCAGACCAGCGGGGCGGCGAGGAGGTCGGGCGGGCGGCACCGGAATGCGTCGGGCGGCGGACGCTGCGGAGGAGGAGGGCGAGCTTGCAGGGTGGGGCGAGGACGGACAGGCGCGCGGGAGGCGCAGGCCGACGGCGGGGTCGTCAAGGCGACGGCCAGGCGCAGTTGGGGCCGGGCGCGAGAGAGGCGGGAGGTTGAGGCGGCGGCCTGGCAGCCTTCGAGGAGAGGAGGAGGCGACGGGAGGGCTCAAGGCAGAGGCGAGGCGGTGGAGGAGAGCGGAGGAGAAAAGAAGGCGCGAAGAAGCGGCGCAGCGGGGGCGAGGGGGAGCGGAGAAGGAGCCGGCGAGGAGGAGGTTGCGCGGAGGAGGCAGGCCGGAGACGCGGCCGGCGAGCGGCGGTGGAAGAAGGGAAAGGGGGTGGCCGGCGGGGAGGGAGGAGAAAGAGGGAGGCGGGCGGCGCTGCGTCGGGGAGAGAGCAAGGGAGCGATGGGGACGGCGGGTGAGGGAGGAAGAGAGAGAGAGGGTCCGCAGGTGGGGGCGGTGGGGCCCAGGGCGGTTGAGGGGGTGGGTCGGCTGGCGTGTGTGAGTGCTGTGTGGGAGCTGAGAGAGAGGTGGGGCCAGGGTGTCGGTGGGAGGTGAGAAAGAGGGTTAGGTGGGTCTGGGGTGAGAAAAGAGAGAGATGGGATGGGGATTGATGAGGTGGCAGGTGGGTAGGAAATGGGTGAGAAGGTGAGATGGCGGGCTGTGAGAGGTGGGTAGGATAGATCTGGGTGTAAATAGGATTTAGATTTAGGCTGATTAGAATGTGTGTTTGTTTGGTGTTGTTTATTTTAAAACAAGGCCATTTTGAAAATAGTTTTCAGGGAAATAAAATATCCGATACGCTCGGGGTTTTGCCTTTAAAATAAAGAGGGGTATTTGTACAAACAGAACTAGACCTTTCGAAAATAATGCAGACAAACAATGCAAGATGATGGCGATGCAATGCACAAAACAACGCGATTTTCTAGTAGTGGTTTTTGCGGGATGCCACAATGAGCTCTTCGCAAGCAGTACCATCTCCGCGACACACCGCAACGTCAAGCAATGATGGTGACCTCTCCGCAAGACCTCCACGACGTGAAGCGAACCGTCCACAACAAAGGACACTTGTGATTCAACAAGAGCAACCTCACGTGGACCACCAAGCCCATCGCCAACGAAATATTCCTTCAACAACAAGTGAAGCATCCGAAGTGGACGAACAAGGCCGCCGTCGGCGTGAAGCACTTGAAGATCCACCAAGACATCATCATCGACATGAACGTCAACGTCGACAACATGATCATCATGACGAGCATCCTCCACATCAAGAAAAATGGGAGGAGCCCATTGCGCCAGCGGTTCGTCGTCCTCCTCGCCACATGGCGCAAGACAATTCTCATTGGCATCAACCACGACAAGAACAAGAGCAAGCTCCCCAAGCTCGTCGTGAGGATCAACAACCTCCTCCTCGTCCTCAACCGCGCCAACAACATGAGCAAGCTCCCCAAGCTCATCGTCAAAATCAAGTTCCTCCACCAAACGCGGCACCTCAACAACCGCAAGGGCAACGCAATCATCACCAAGCAAGACATGAGAGCTCGGATGATGATGATGGCCACCAAAATCATGTCAACCGCCGCCACTGGAACCACAATGAAGAAGAAACCTTTGGCAAGCTCAAATTCACCATGCCCAAGTTCACCGGTTCCAATGAGCCCGAAGAATATCTCTCGTGGGAACTCAAGGTTGACAAGATCTTCCGCATGCACAACTATAGCAATGAGAAGATGATGGCCATGGCATCCCTTGAGTTTGATGAGTATGCCAACCTTTGGTAGGAACAAGTCCAACTCACTCGTGAAGCAAAACAAGAGCCTCCAATCTCAACTTGGCAAGATATGAAGGCTCATATGAGATCCCGCTTTGTTCCTTTGCACTACACGCGTGACCTTTTCAACAAGCTCCAAACGCTTAGTCAAGGGACAAAGACCGTGGAATAGTACTTCAAGCAAATGGAGCTCAACATGACCCGTGCCAACATTGAAGAGTGTGATGAACAAACAATGGCACATTTCCTCAATGGCTTGAACCATCCAATCAAGCGCATCACCGAGTTCAAAAAGTACAACAACATGGTTGAGCTTGTACACATAGCATCAAAAGCTGAGCGTCAAGTGCAAGAGGACATCAAGTACAACAAGCCAAAGACGTACTTCACATAGAAGCAAGCGCCAACCACTACTCCAACAACACCAAGTGGAATCTCATCAAGTACCACCAAGCTTCCCTTCAAGCCAACACTTCCTCAAGGAAAACCGCCCCAAGTGGCAAATACACAAAGGATGAACAACCATTCAATGGTGAGTGCTACAAGTGTGGAGCCAAAGGACACAAGTCGGACGCATGTGGAAACAAGAAAGTTTTGTTCATCCACGACAATGGTGATGAAGAATACTTGAGTGAAGATGAGTTTGATGCAAGGATTAAGGAAGCAATGGCAAGGCAACATTTGGAAGATGACCAAGAACTCCTTGTGTGTGAGCATGACGCAAGTCCATCGCTTGTCGTCACAAGGGTCTTAACTACTCAAGTCAATGAGATTGAAGACCAAAGATCCAAAATCTTCCAAACTCGTGCCGGTATCAATGGGAATTCCATCAAAGTTGTCATCGATGGAGGGATTTTCCACAATCTTGCAAGCACGGAATTATGTGAGAAACTCAACCTCACCCTCCATCCGCATAAGTATCCCTACCATATACAATTGATAAGTGACCAAGGGTCCGTCAAGATCAAGCACACCGCTTCGGTAACGTTCTCAATTGGACCATACAAAGACACGGTGGAATGTGATGTGGTCCCCATGATGGTTTGCCATATGTTGCTAGGAAGGCCGTGGCAATATGACAAGAGTGCTTTACATGATGGCCACACAAACACTTATACCTTCAAATGGCTTGAAAAGACTTGTGTTTTGCAACCAATGACTCCTAGCCAAATAATTGCGAACAATGCAAAGGCTTTAGCGAGGGCGCAAAGCACAAAACCACCTTGTGAGAAGAGTGGTGAGCGAGAGAACCACACTATAGTGAGTGAGAGCCACAAACCAAACTCGAGTGGAAAAACAAAGAGTGTTCTTCTTGCCACCAAAAGTGAGATGAGAGAAGTGCGGAACAACCCATCCATTTTGCACTATGTCCTTGTATGCACGGGACTAGCGCAAGGAACTAATGACTTGACAAATGTTCCTCCTTCTTTGATGGCTATTTTGCAGGAATTCCAAGTGTATTTCCAGAAGAGCTTCCTCATGGACTACCCCCTCTTCGCGGAATCGAGCACCGCATCGACCTCATACCCGGCGCTCCACTCCCAAACCGTGCCGCGTATCGCACGAACCTGAAAGAGACGAAGGAGATAGAACGACAAATCAACCAACTCGTCTCCAAAGGTTTGATCCAAGTAAGCACTAGCCCAAACGTGGTACCCGTGATTCTCGTGCCAAAAACGGATGATACGTTACGGTTATGCATGGACTGCCGTCCAATCAATGCTATCACCGTGCGTTATCGACATCCTATACCGCGCCTTGATGACATGCTTGATGAGTTATGTGGAGCCACTATATTTTCGAAAATTGATCTTCTTAGTGGTTACCATCAAATTCGCATGGCCGAAGGTGATGAGTGGAAAACCACCTTCAAGACCAAGCTTGGTCTCTATGAATGGTTGGTTATGCCTCTTGGCTTATCAAATGCCCCATCTACCTTCATGCGCCTCATGAACCATATTTTGAGATCTCTCATTGGGAAGAGTGTCATTGTTTACTTTGATGACATCCTTGTCTATAGCAAGTCACTAGAGGAGCATGTTACTCATGTTAAGGAGGTCCTTCAAATCCTTCGTCATGAAAAGCTTTATGCTAATCTCCCAAAGTGCACTTTTGCAAAAGACAAACTGATTTTCCTTGGTTTTGTTGTGTCTTCTAATGGCATTGAAGTCGATGTCTCAAAAGTTAAGGACATACGAGATTGTCCCATCCCTTCCAATGTTAGTGAACTTCGCAGTTTTGAAAGACTTTTCTACCATTGCTTGCCCTCTCAACGAATTGAACAAGAAAAATGTCACATTCGTTTGGGGCAAAGCACAAAAAAAGCGTTTGATGAGATCAAAAAGAGGCTCATCGAAGCACCACTCCTCGCTTTACCGGATTTCACAAAAACTTTTGAGATTGAGTGTGACGCTAGTGGTATTGGCATTGGAGGCGTCCTTATGCAAAATGGGCGTCCTATTGCATACCATAGTGAGAAACTTGATGGCGCACGCCTTAACTATCGAATTTATGACAAAGAGCTTTTTGCCTTGGTTCGTGTCCTTCAAGTGGCAACACTACCTTTGGCCCAAAGAATTTATCATCCATTCCGACCATGAGTTGTTAAAATATCTTAAGGGCCAAGCCAATTTGAGTAAACGGCACGCCAAATGGGTCGAGTTCATGGAATCTTTTCCTTACATTCTCAAGTACAAGAAGGGCAAAGAAAATGTGGTAGCGGACGCCTGGTCTCTCAAAAACACAAACCTTCTAACGCGACTCGAAGTAAATGTCTGTGGTCTTGATGACATCAAATATTTATACGAGTCCGACCCATTATTTGGATCAATTTTTGCAAAGTGTTCAATAGACAAAGGGATTGATGATTTCTATTTGCATAAGGGTTTTCTTTTCAAACAAAACAAGCTTTGTATCCCAAAGTCGTCTCTCCAAATTTTGCTTCTTCAAGAGTCCCATGGTGGAGGCCTTATGGGTCACTTTGGCCGTGACAAGACATATGACATGCTATCCACTCACTACTTTTGTCCAAAGATGAAGCGCGACGTGGAACGCCACGTCCAACGATGCACTACATGTATCCAAGCTAAGTCTAAGTCCAACCCCTTTGGTCTTTATATGCCATTACCTATTCCTCATGCACCTTGGTCAGACATTAGCATGGACTTTGTGTTAGGATTGCCTAGATCTAAACATGGACATGATTCTATATTTGTGGTAGTGGATCTCTTTTCCAAAATGGCACACTTCATTATGTGCCATAAGACCGATGATGCTTCACATGTAGCAAATTTGTTTTTCAGGGAACTAATTCGGCTACACGTTGTACCAAGAACAATCGTCTCTGACCGCGACGTCAAATTCATGAGCTACTTCTGGAAAACACTCATGGCCAAGCTCGGCATCAAGCTCCTTTTCTCGTCCGCCTCGCATCCTCAAACCGATGGCCAAACCGAGGTCGCCAATCGAAGTCTTGGCACAGTTCTATGTGTGTTGATAAAGAAGAACCTTAAAGACTAGGAGGAATGTATTCCACACGCCGAGTTCGCGTACAAATGCGCCAAGCACTCCACCACCATGAGAATCCCGTTCATGATAGTCTATGGTTTCGAGCCTCTCATCGCACTCGATATCCTTCCACTCCTATGGACATTGACAAGCGTGCCCAAACAATGAAGAAACTTCATGAAGACACAAGAGCTACGATCGAGCAACAAGTCCTTCTCCAAGCATCAAGACTAAACAAGAACAAGAAAGAGATGATCTTCGAAGAAGGCGACCTTGTGTGGATACACTTTAGTAAAGACCGTTTCCCCAAGGACCGCGACTCCAAACTCAAGCCAAGAGGTGATGGACCGTTCAAAGTACTAAAGAGGATCAACAACAATGCCTACATCATCGATATCCCAACATCAAAGTACCTTGTGAGCCCGACGTTCAATGTCAAGGACCTCTCACCATACCATGGAGAAGATGAAGTTGAGAAGGTTGAAGAGTCGAGGACGACTCTTTCCCAAGGGGGGGGAGATGATGCAGCTCGTCCTACGGATGCGCCTACATCGCCGCCAACTCGTCCCCCAAGTGGACCGATGACCCGTGCTCGAGCCAAGCTCCTACAAGCTAAGGTTAACTCGCTCCTCTCCTCGTGTGATTTCAATACATCCTTGGATGGCTTGCTACTTCATGCCCAAACCATGTTCATTCTCAGCTATGAACCCAATGAAGCATCACCAAGGGAGGGAGCAAAGACTACCCGAGGAGATCCGCCAGAGCAAACCGGCGCCAGGCCCGGCGGACCGGTCTCCTCGCCGGAATTCCCGGTGACCGGCCCGGTCAACCTTCCTCCACGCCGACAATCCTGGCAGCGACCGGAATCCTCCGGCGAAGACCGAAAGCACCTTCTTTAAGGCTTTCCGGTGGCCGACCAAAAATGTCGGCGGCGACCGGAATTTCCGGCGACCACTCCGGTGCCGCCGGACCCCTCTTCGGAAATCCCCAGATTCAAGTCAACATTCGGGCTGGGCCCGTGTAACTCCTTATTTTGCCTAGTTTTTACCCTTTCGTGCTTAAACAACCCCTGTTTATGTGGCTAGCCTATAAATAGCCCCCACCCCCTATTGTAAACCCTAGACTTGGATAATTGTAGTTGAAGAGAGCCCTTTGAGGATCTATTAACTATTTGTCTTATTCTCCTTGACAAGGAGCACCAAATTATCCACATCCCTCTTGGATTTTGCCTAGTGCATCCAAGTTGTACAAGTCCTTGGGATCTCGGTGTCTCGTGCAGAAGTAGTCAAGATCTCATCAAGCCTCTCACCCCCGTTGTTAGCCGTGGGAGAGTGTCTTGCCCAACGCCGATCCTAGGGATTGTGTTGGACCGGTTGCCATCGGCGTGAGCTAACGGCTTGTATCATGTTTTCGCGTGTGTGTTTTCATCGAGTTCTTCGTGTGTGTGTTCGTGGATTTCATCCCCTCCCTCCTTCCACCGCTTTCCCCTTGATTCCCACGGAATTCATGAAATATCGGGCCACCCTAAGGGGTCTCCCGTAATAGACTCTTTTTGAAGGGGGAGGAGCTGATGTAGCCCGACCTACGGTCGTTACCACATCATGTTCTCCAACTTACACCAAGTCGTCATGGACTCCAAAGGTGAATCCATTCCTCTATGCGAGCCCAATTCCTACCCTATTGAATGGTATGCTATTTCATACTCCGTCACATATGCATGATAGGTTCGCACCGAAGAGAACAGAGACAACGGAGGAACCTCGAGGACTCACACCCGACAAGACGGAGGCTTGGAAGAGGAGACAGAAGAAGCTACAACCGGAATCAGCATCAGCACCGGTGAACCGGTTCCACCGCCGGAATTCCCGGTGACAGCACTGGCGGACCGGGCTCACCGCCGGATGCCCCGGCGACAGGACCGGGTGACCGGCACCACCACCGAAACTGCTTACAGAGAGCACTTCCGGCGCCCAACCGGAATATCCGGCGACGACCGAAAATCCCGGCACCAGATCCGGCGCCACCGGACTCACCGCCGGAAGTCCCTGCCTGTGCGCGGGTCTGGGTTTGATGCCCTGGAATATTCCCTTTACTTACCCCTTTGCCTAGTTTATTCCCAAACTACCCCCTTGTGTAGTGGCTGGCCTATAAATAGATCCTCCACCCCCCATGTACCCCTTAGGCATAGATGATAGACTAAAGGCAACCCCCAATGTGGAATCTCTAGTTTGCCTCATCCCCTTTACCAAGGGGACCGACTATCATCACCAACCTCGATTGGACTTTGCATCACGCATCCATCGTTGAACAAGGCCTTGGAGTTCATTGTCTTGTCTCCAAGTTGTCAAGACCCTCCCCAAGGTGTTCTTCCCTCTCCGATGTGGATTTGATGGAGCACGTTGACCGATCTTTCCTTGCGAGGATTCTATTGGACCGGTGGCCGCCGTTCGGGAGCAATCGTCCTTGTATCGTGTGAGTTTTGCGTGTGTTCTTTGCGAGGTGTGTGTTCGCTTCCACTACATTCTCCCTTTTCCCTCGCTTTCCCATCAATTTGACCACGAGATCCGTGAAGATCGGGCTACCCAAGAGGTTAACCCCTCCATCACTTGCGGCATTGTATATCATTTGTTTTGCCTATGGAAGACATAGAAGATGCATTACGAGCAGGAGCATTGGATGACGGTGGAGGAGCAGCTGAAGGAAGCCTTGTGGTCGCTTTGGATGTGGTAGTAGCTAGTGGAGAATCACGAGAAGAAGGCATTGATTGTCGGGATGTCCAAGAGGATGTGCGACCTGCAGAACTATTAGTCCTCCTCCATGGTGTTTGGCGATCCTGCACTTCACGTTTAGCTTTGCAAGCAAGATGAAACAAACGAGTGATGGTATTATATTCCTTATAGTCTGGAATGTGTTGAATATCCTTGTTTAATCCACCGAAGAAACGTGCAAGCATTTGTTCAGTAGTTTCAACAAGACCACACGGAACCATCCCCATTTGCAATTCTTGATAATACTCTTCTACAAAAAAAATTCCTTGTTCTAAATGTGTCAGATTCTTTAATAAATCACGTTGATAAGTAGGAGGCACAAAATGCACACGCGTCGTAGTTTTTAAAGAAGTCCAAGTACTAGGAATAGTGGTAGGATTTAAGCGACAATATTCAGACCACCAAAGGGAAGCAAATTTAGTAAATTGACATGTAAAACCTTGTTCTACCTCCATCACCCATGTAAGATATGCATTAGGATTATTTTAGCCTCAAAAGATGGAATATTTAATTTAAGCTTTGCAACATGATCATCATCACGTACCGGTGGGCGAGCATTGTGGTGGTAATGTCGGGGTCGGCCAGCAGGATGTGGCGGTTGTTCAACCTCCTCGTCAAACAGATCGTTATCGCCGAACTCGTAGTAGTACCCGGCTTCTTCCCCCAAGGTTGCAGCAGCAACCACGTTGGAAACCTGAGGTGCATCAGCTGCAGCAGCGATAGCTGAACCAGCAGTACGACCCATGATCGGAATGCGCCGTGCGCCCTACCGAGGTGCGAACGGGGCAGGTGCGGGTGCAGGAGCAGGCAATATGTCCAAAACCTCCTTGAACCGAGCATCTAGCTTGTCGTTGAAGGATTTCTTGAGTCCTTCGATCTTTTCCATGGCGTTGGTGAGCTTGTTGTCAAAATCCTCTAGTCTTGCATCCACATCTTCAGCGTGTCCTACCAACATGATGTAGCCCGACCTACGGTCGTTACCACATCATGGTCTCCAACTTACGCCAAGTCGTCAAGGACTCCAAAGGTGAACCCATTCCTCTATGCGAGCCCACTTCCTACCCTTATACTACTTCATACTCCGTCCCATATGCATGATAGGACCAACAAGTACGGAGGCAAGGGAGGAAGCCCGGAACATCAAGCCCGACAAGACGGAGGCTTGGAAGAGGAGACGGAAGAAGCCACGGCTGAACCACCGGAGTCTCCGGCCTACACCGGAGTCTCCGGACTGACCTCCGGACCGACCCCAGCAACCGCCTTGGGGACAGTCTGTATGCCCCTCCGGGGACGACACCGGAGATAGACCGGAATCTCCGGCCCACACCAGATTCTCCGAACCGTACAACAGAGTCTCCGGCCTCCGCGATGGGCCTGCGCGCCGCCAGCTGGGCCTTTGGCCCATGTACCCCTCTAGCTCGTCCAAACCCTATTTTTATCCCTAAACTACCCTTGTTTATGTGGCTGGCCTATAAATAGAGCCCCCACCCCTTCATGTATCCCTTAGGCATAGATGATAGACTAAAGACAAACCCCTTGTGTGGAATCTCTAGTTTTGCCTCATCCCCTTACAAGGGGACCGACTATCGTCACCAACCTCGATTGGACTTTGCATCACGCATCCATCGTTGAACAAGGACTTGGAGTTCGGTGTCTCGTCTCCAAGTTGTCAAGACCCTCCCCAAGGTATTCTTCCCTCTCCGATGTGGATTTGAGGGAGCACGTTGATCGACCTTTCCTTACGAGGATTCTATCGGACCGGTGGCCGCCGTTCGGGAGCAATCGGCCTTGTATCGTGTGAGTTTTGCATGTGTTCATCGTGTTCTTCGCGAGGTGTGTTGATAACTTGTGGGATGCTGTGAATCACTGGTTGTTCCCCCGCTGCCAATGCAACAGATCTCAACCCAGATGGTATTCGCAACTTCAAACACTTGCGCACGTAGCCGCTGACCACGAAGCGGTTTGCAATCTACCAATTCCCAATGGAACTGGAGAAAACATGAAAACTTTCCGTAGCAAACTCCAGATAGAATCAAAGTGGAGGTATGGTAGATATTCCTGATCGAATCAAAGAGGAACATATAATTTCAGATGAATGCTTGCAGCAGTTCAACGAAACAAATATTGGTTTAATTTAAATGTGATGTAACCCTAATTGCGACGGCTGCTGGGGTATATATGAGGGCTAGGGCGTCCTCCCTCATAAATGGGCCTAAAAACAGTCATAACTTGGCCCAAACTGACTGGGTTTGACTCAAACTGATACATACCGACCCATAGATGGGTTTGGCCTAATTGGCACGCAGGCCAAACATCGTGGAACACCTCAAACATGTATTTCTTGGTGCTCCTCATCCCTCTCTTGATCATACGTGATTTCCTCATTGACTCCTAGTGCACCTGCCTCCCTCTCCTCCCTCGCGCACTTGCTGATATTGGAAATCAGTGCTTGTTATTCTTGTTGCAACTCTCCTTCTCCACGTGCAACGCTTGTGTTATCAACAAACCTGATCATATAAAGATGCATAGACTTAGGCAGTATAAAGTTCTCATCAATTAAAATATCAGATTCAATTAAGAGTGAATTCACCTGTTGGCCTAGTAGCTTTGCACGTGCCCTCGTAATTGGTCCAATCCTGATTTTATTGGACTTGTATTGTGCAGCACCATCATCATTATTGGGAGATAATGGTAAAGGACTAGAGATATCCTCATTATCCTCCCCCCTTCAAAAGGCGTCGACCTCGACGCTCCAAGGTCTTCTCCATCATATGGCGTCAAATCAGCAACATTGAACGAATTACTGACGCCAAACTCATCAATACGAAGATCAATCGTGTACGCATTATCATTTATCTTGTCAAGCACTTTATATGGACCAGCAACTCTTTGCTGCAACTTGGACTTGCGCTGTTGTGGAAATCTGTCTTTGCGAAAATGCACCCATACCATGTCACCTTGCTGGAACAGCACCTCCTTTCTCTTCTTATTAACACGATCAGCGGTGTACTTTCCCTTTTTCTCAATTGCTTCCTTTGTCTTCTCATGTATCTTCTTCACAAAATCTGCCCTCTTGGATGCCTCCATGTTAACTCTCTCTTGAAGTGAAAGGGGCAGCAAATCAAGTGGTGTAATTGGTTTAAAACCATAGACCACCTCAAACAGACAAAGCTGCGTTGTTGAATGGACCGCCCTGTTATATGCAAACTCCACATGATGCAAACAGTCCTCCCACACATGCAGGTTCTTGTTGATCATTGATCGCAACAACGTTGAAAGTGTGCAATTTACCACCTCCGTTTGACCATCAGTTTGGGGATGGTAAGTGGTGCTGAATAGTAACTTTGTTCCTAGTTTTCCCCAAAGTGTCTTCCAGAAATAACTCATAAACTTCACATCACGGTTAGAAACAATCGTCTTTGGTACTCCATGTAAGCGGACGATGTCCCTAAAAAACAGATTAGCAACATGCGACGCATCGTCGCTTTTGTGCAGGCAATAAAATGTGTCATCTTAGAAAATCGATCAACTACCACAAAAACTGAATCATGTCCTCTCCTAATTCTAGGTAGTCCTAACACAAAATTCATGATTATATCTTCCCATGGTGTAGTAGGAGCAGGAAGAGGAGTATACAAACCGTGAGGCTTCAGTTTTGATTTTTACTTGTTGCAAGTAATGCAACGCTTCACAAATCTGTCCACATCACGCCTCATCTTAGGACAATAAAAGTGATCAGCGAGCATGAGCAAAGTCTTCTCTCGTCCAAAGTGACCCATTAAACCACCGGCATGTGATTCCTGCAACAATAGCAAAGGCACGGACGATTCTGGAACACATAGTTTGTTAGCTCAAAACAAAAATCCATCATGTATATGGTATTTTTCCCAGGCTTTCCCATCAGTACACAAGCCATATGGTGCTGCAAAATCATGATCGGTAGCATATAAAGCACACAAACTCTCTAAACCAGGAACCTTTACATCCAAGTGTGTCAACAACATATTTTTCCTAGATAGAGCATCATCAACAACATTATCTTTACCCTTCTTATGCTTAATGATGTATGGGAAAGACTTAATGAATTCAACCCACTTAGCAAGACGTCTATGCAAGTTGGATTGAACTTTTAAATATTTTAAAGCCTCATGATAAGAATGTATAATAAATTCTTTTGGCCACAAATAATGTTGCCAAACCTCAAGAACTCTAACAAGCGCATACAATTCTTTGTCATAAACAGGATAATTTAACCGTGCACCACTCAATTTCTCAGAAAAATATGCAATTGGTTTACCCTCTTGCATGAGCACACCTCCAATACCAATTCCACTAGCATCACATTCAATCTCAAAGTGTTTATTAAAATCAGGAAGTGCAAGTAATGGTGCAGTAGTTAACAAACGTTTCAGTTCATCAAAAGCATGATCTTGGGATGGACCCCAAACAAATTCAACACCTTTCTTAGTAAGTTCATTCAAAGGGGCAGCAATATTACTAACATCTTTCACAAAACGCCTATAGAAACCAGCAAGACCGTGAAAGCTTCGTACTTGACTAACATTCATAGGAGTAGGCCAATTTTTTATAGCTTCAATTTTAGATGCATCTACCTCAACTCCATTTTTAGAAACAACATATCCCAGAAATATGACCTTATCTTTGCAAAATGTGCACTTATCAATATTGCCATAAAGCTTATTATCACGCAACACTTGCAAAACTTGTCGGATATGAGCACTATGTTCAGATTCATTGCGGTTCTAAATTAATATATCATCAAAGTACACAACCACAAACTTGCCAATGAAATGCCTTAAAACATGGTTCATCAATCGCATGAAAGTACTAGGTGCATTAGTTTACCCAAAAGGCATTACGAACCACTCATACTATCCGAATTTAGTTTTAAAGGCTGTTTTCCACTCATCCCCATCTTTTATCCTAATTTGATGATAACCACTACGCAAATCAACTTTAGAGAAAATAGCAGCACCACTCAGTTCATCCAGCATATCCTCTAAGCGTGGAATAGGATGGCGATACCGAATAGAGATGTTATTAATAGCTCTACAATCTACACACATGCGCCATGTACCATCTTTCTTAGGAACTAAAATAACAGGAACATCACAAGGACTTAGGCTCACACGAATATACCCTTTGTCGAGAAGTTCTTGCACTTGCTTCTGAATTTCCTTCGTTTCTTCGGGGTTGGTGTGGTAGGGGGCTCGATTGGGAAACGATGCTCCTAGCATAAAATCAATTTGATGCTCAATACCTCGCACTAGTGGCAAACCTGCAGGTACCTCGCTTGGAAACACGTCGCTGAATTTCTATAATACATCAGAAACACCAAGAGAGAGAGGGGTCATGTCGTTAGAAACTAAAATTTCACCCTTATACATAAGCACAAGTGGGACAGCAGTAGTATCCTCACGAAATTCTCTCGATCAGATTTGGTGGCTAGCATTACTAAGAAATGCACTCCCTCACCTTTCTTTTTACCACTCATATTTGGCTTTTGGCTCTCACTCACCGAAGGTGTAGTCTCTCGTCTATCTACTCTCTCAGTTTCTTTCTCAAGATTCACTTCAATCTTTTGACGAGATTCATTTATAATATGTTGTGGTGTCATGGGCCGCAAAGTAATGTCTCTACCATGCCAATTCAAATGATATGTGTTGGATCTCCCATTGTGTTGCACATTGCGATCATATTGCCATGGGAGGCCTAACAACAAATGACACGAGGTCATAGGAACCGCATCAAATTCAATGGTATCTTTATATGGTCCAATCTGAAATTCCACACGCACCATGTAGCTAACCTTCATCACTCCATTATCACTCAGCCACTGAATATAATATGGATTGGGGTGCGGTAAATACTTCAGTTTCAGCTTTGCACAAAGCTCTTTACTAGCCAAATTGCGACAAATACCACCATCAACTATCACTTTGCACGCCTTGCCAGGACCAACAACATCCTTTGTTTGGAAAAAATTGCATCGCTGATTTTCAGAGCTAGGCGTAACATTCAGAACTTTCTGTGAGAAAACAATGGTGGGATAGTGAGTTGCATATGCATTAATAGGACCATCACTTGAATAACCTTCATCATCTGAAGCTTCAGACTCAGGGTCAGCATCATCACTGGTTTCATACTCGTTGTCCTCATTAATCAACATAACTTTCTTGTTAGGACAATCCTTCCTAAGGTGACCCAAGCCACCACATGTGTGACAAGCCATGTCCCGGTTTCTTGCGGTAGACGAAGATGAACCAGTACCACTAGCTGTAGGTTGTGTTGTTTTCTTTGTATTCGAAACAACAATATCTGACCTATTCGATGACGAATCACGAAAACCTGAATTGGTACTTTGCGGGGGTACGCTACCAGCTGGTCGTGGTGTGAAACGACCACTAGCTGGAGAAGAATGAGCTTTATATTTGGCTTCTTCAGCCAACTGAGCTTCAGCTTCACGTGCATGATGTAATAGATCATTCATATCATGATATTGGTGATGCCGAACAGTGCGCTTGATATTATACGTCAAACCTGAGAGGAAACGATGCAAGGTTTGTTTGGGTTGTTCACGTACTCTAGCACGCTGCATAATCAACTCCATCTCCTGATAATAATCATCAACACTCTTCGTGCCTTGCTTCAAATTCTGCAGTTTATCATAGAGAGAACGAATGCAGTTGCGCGGAATAAATCTGTCACGCATCACATGCTTCATAGTTCTCCATGTAATAATTGGGGAGTCACCTTCTTCTTGCCTTGTACGCACAAGATTATCCCACCAACGCAAATCATACCCATCAAATTCAGAAGATGCTAACTTTATTTTTCTATCCTCGGTGTATTCATGCAAACACCATAGTTTCTCTATCTTCAGCTCCCATATAAGATACTCTTCAACATCATTAGAGCCCTCAAACTTGGAAAGAGAAAATTTTGGTTTCCCTAGCCCATCCTCTTGCTGAACCTCAGGATTAGCAAGATTATGACATGCACCGAAAGGAGCAAAACCACGGCCATGAGGTATAGCGGCAACTCGTCCTCCATTGCCACGACCTCCATTGCCACGACATCCATTGCCACGGCCCGCATGATGTGCAACAGGAGCAGCCGCATCATCATCAAAATGTCCATGATTGTCCCCATGAATACTTGCATCACCCTCTTCCTCCTCAGCAAATTGGTTGCTGATTGTGCTGAAGATCAACAACTTCTTGCAACGTAGTCATAGCTCATGTTAAATCGGTGACAGAACGCTGAATTGCAGTCATGGTGTCTTGAGTGGTGGCGGCTGTTTCTTTTGCCTCTTTAAGTTCTAAATCAAAAGCACGCACATCTTTGTGGATATTGGTAATAGCAACATCTATCTGACGTGTCAAGTGATCACGCAAGGCTTCATACTCATTCCAATGCACCATAGCAGTAGGATCCTTTTTCATCTGCACATTAACACTCTCAGACATGATTACTATGTTAGTCCAAACAAAAATAGGTGTATGGTGGAACTCTCACAACTCACGCGAAACTGAAAGAAAACAATGTATCTTACCGTTCCAAAGTGAATTAGGGTTGCTTACCAACTTGTATGAGCAGAACGTGCACGGATGTGGCCGAAACTAACCCTAGAAGTCCTTTTCTCCTCAAATACGGACTCTAAAAAGTGGCTATTAAAAATCCTACGAAAATTACATGGTCCTGGCCCAAACTAAAGGTGTCACAACACCATATTGAGGTAGAATATCTCGTCCAAGCCTTCAATCTTCATTATGGTGGCCCAAAATAAAGGTGTCACAACATGCTTGCTTCCATCTCCATGCATGATCATGCTCCAATGCTTGTCCTTCTCGTCCTTGCTAGGTCCATCATTCCTAAGAGTAATAAACATATCTGATTTAGGCAGCATCATATTCTCATGTATATGAGGAATAGTTCCAAGAAACGAAAGTACCTGATAGTTAAGTTGCTTGGCACGAGCTCGAGTGATAGGTCCTTGTATGTGTGTAGTTGTAGGTACAACGGTTGTATCAATAGATGGGATGTCCACATGAGAATAATTTTTTTTGCTCTCCTTCTGGACTTACGGCTGAACTTCTAACTCGACACGGACTTTAGCTCAACATGGAAACAACAAGGAAGGAAAGTAAAAAGAGAAACTAGGAAACAATAACTTAACTCGGAATCATGCTGCGGCAGGAAAGGTGATCGGATCCGTGTCGCGGTAGGAAGGCGGTGGCGGAGTTTTAGGGTTTATGGTGGCTGGGTGTATGGCGGCGGAATATGGTGGCGGTGATCTGCGAGTGTGGCGGTGATTACTGTGATCAGAACTCGAAACTCTAAGGGACGAGAAACTAAGACCAGCAACTCGACGCGACGATGCAGACACAAATTCAACAATGCAAAACTGAAAAGATAATGCAAGGCATAGATTGGTGATGGGATGGATCTAAACTCTAACTGTGTTTTTTGGCTTTTTCGTGGGTTATAGGTAAAACAGATCTAATCTACGAAAACAGTAAAATCTCACCGAGCAACCTGAAATATGATACCACTTGATAGGGCAAAGGTGTCAGATCTTTCGATGAGATGGTGATAGTCGATTTGGTGGAGTTCGGGCTTGACGATCCGACTACACCTGCGAGCACGAGCGCCAATGCAATCGCTAGGCCAATCTCCTGGAGGTTATAGATCTTGCGGGAACACGATCATCCTGACCAGCGAGGGTCTTAATTCCTACCTGAAATCGAGAACAAGTAAGAACTAAAATTGCAATCAAGATATTGCGGATTAAGATGAAAGCTTTATTGAAAAGGTGGGATCCTGTATAGGTGCGAAGTACAAGAGGCCTCTGCAACGCTCGAGCCTTGGCGAAGTTGCTATGATGGCTAACTTAATGTCTATACAAAATCTGAGTCTATGGTGACGGCAAAGGCGAATATTTAAGGAGGAAAAGGTAGGGTTTTGGCCAGCCATAGAAGTGGTGGCCGAATCCAACCCTAGAAGTCCTTTTTCCCTCAAATACAGACTCTAAAAGGTGGCTATTTAAAATCCTGCGAAAATTACATGGGCCTGGCCCAAAATAAAGGTGTCGCAGCACCATATTAAGCTATGGACGAATTTGTGAAGTATTAATCTTGAATATTTCCTCCACGCCTTCTTTCTTCATTATGGTGGCCTCAAAGTTCTGAAATCTTCATCCGTGGCCATCTCTTGGATCACATGCTTGCTCTAAAAAGTGGCCTCCACGCCTTCTTTCTTCATTATTAAGCTATGCACGGATGTGGCCGAAACTAACCCTAGAAGTCCTTTTCTCCTCAAATACGGACTCTAAAAAGTGGCTATTAAAAATCCTACGAAAATTACATGGTCCTGGCCCAAACTAAAGGTGTCACAACACCATATTAAGCTAGAATATCTCGTCCAAGCCTTCAATCTTCATTATGGTGGCCCAAAATAAAGGTGTCACAACATGCTTGCTTCCATCTCCATGCATGACCATGCTCCAATTCTTGTCCCTCTCATCCATGCTTGGTCCATCATTCCTAAGAGTAAGAAATACATCTGATTTAGGCAGCATCATATTCTCATGTATGTGAGGAATAGTTCCAAGAAACGAAAGTACCTGATAGTTAAGTTGTTTAGCATGAGATCGAGTGATAGGTCCTTGTATGTGTGTAGCTGTAGGTACAACGGTCGTATCAATAGATGGGAGGTCCACATCACTCCCCAAGGTGTTCTTCCCTCTCCGATGTGGATTTGAGGGAGCACGTTGAGCGATCTTTCCTTGCGAGGATTCTATCGTACCGGTGGTTGCCGTTCGGGAGCAATCGGCCTTATATTGTGTGAGTTTTGCGTGTGTTCATCGTGTTCTTCGCGAGGTGTGTGTTCGCTTCCGCTACCTTCTCCCTTTCCCCTCGCTTTCCCATCGATTTGTCCACGAGATCCATGAAGATCGGGCCACCCAATAGGGTAACCCCTTCATCATCTGGTATCAGCAGCTTTTGGTTGGCACGGATTTCTCATCGATTTGGTCTTTTCCCCATAAATTCGAAAATTCCACCAAAAATAGCCCCAATTCGTGTTTTGGATTGATCTTTCATTTGAGTGCATTTTGGTAGGTTTTGATCCGTGGATTACTTGCAAAACTTGTTGATCTACCTTCCTCTGCGTTCCCATAGCATAATTCCTTGATTTACCCCTTCGATTTGGTGTTTTTCTTGAAGATTTTCCGCCCAAATCGCCCCAAAATCGCGAAAACGCGTCAAATCTGAGCGTCCCAGGACCAACCGGTACTACCGGGCCCAAAATCCGGTACCACCGCACTTAACCGGTACTACCTCTCAAAAAACCGGTACTTCCTCCCAGTACTGAACAAAAACAGCAGATTCCCAGATTTCGGCCGCTCACCGTTTTGAGCATAACTTTTGCATTCGAACTCGGATTTTGGTGTTATTTAGCTCGTTTCGAAGAGGGGAAGGATATCTACATCATCATCCATGTTGTTCATGCTATCTACTCCATCCAAATTCCATGAGCAAGGCGGAATCCAACAATAAAGGGTGAAGATCATCGATGAAAGGTATAAACATTCCGCGACTTCTCCCCACTTGCATTCCTTTGTGAACCCCACTTTATTTGTGAGCAACAAACACCTATTGAGACTAGTTCCTCTTATGATTGCTTGAGCTATGCACATTTGATACCTTGTAGATTCCGAGCAAACGTGTGAGCACTATCTCATATAGTTATCTTGTATAGTTGTTGGCACAAGGAAGAGGCAAGTGAAAAATAGAAAGAAAAAGAAAAAAATATATAGAAAAAGTAAAAGAGAAAAAGAAAGAAATATACATGTGCCTCATAGAATAGGAAGCGCAAGATCGATGAACATCATATAGGTGGTACTTATTGTGCATATCTTTTAGCCCACCAATTTTGTGCAATCGAACTAGCGTCTCTCCTTGCACTTGTGTGACACCAGCTTATAGCCTTCGCTAGGTAATCATTTGGTTCTTAGCTCACTTTCTCTGTCGCACAAGTCCCATTTATCCCACCGTGTGTGTTTCCTTGTACATATTTCCTATCTTGTGGATTGACTTGTTTTGCTTTGTGATCATTGTGGTTATTTACTTGCAATTACAACATCTTGATTCCGAATTGGTTCTTGACATGTCACTTTCCATACCTGTCAACAACAGGCCTTGTGTGTGTGTGTTTTTTTTGGTTAGTAGTTGGTTTTGGTGTTCCGCGTGAACTTCACTTTGCTTGTTTTATTGCTCTCAAGTGTGGCCACTTGCACGATACTATCTTCCAAGGTAAAGTAAGGTTTGACGTTGCATCCCAAAACCCTCTACCACTTCCATATACAACACTTGGTCCTGTGAATCATGTCTAGGGACTCCGAAATCGAAGATGATATCTATGAAGAATCCATGATGAGACACCATGCCTATGTCTCCACAAGCATGGATAACATGATGGAGCACTACACCAACAATGGCTCCACATTCTTGGGTGACATAGAGTGCTACAACAACAACGACTCGCCAAGCATGGGCGACTTCAAGAACGACAGCGACAATATCCTCAAGTGCGCCAAGGTCCACCATCAAATGAACAATTTCGAGAGCGACCTCCACAACTTCAAGAAGGACATGGACAACGTCTTCGACAAAACCATGATCAGGGTCGCCAAGATTAATGATTCTTTGCACTCATTACAAAAACTCACCAAGAAGAGTGCCAAGGACAAGGGTCATCGTCACGAGCGTCATGTGGATGACAAAGTGCGCCGCCTACATCAACCATCGGCAAGGCACGCCAATGACCTCCATCGACACCGTCACAAGGCACCTTCAACTACTAGTTCCACCACCAAAATGGCACCAAGAGCAAGCCTTCGTCCATGCCATCAAGCTTCAACGACTTGCTTGCATTCGAAGACCTCATGAACGAGGAAAATGAAGACCTCTACTTCGCCAAGTTGGATAGCATGAGCCTAGATCCACCACTAATACAAGATGGCCACAAGACAGTCGAGCATGGGATTTTCCCTTCGACCATGGAGGCGAGCGATGATGCCCATCTTATGGCATCCAACCTTGAAGGAGACAAGGTCACGAATGGTGAGCATGGGATTTTCCCTTCACCAAAGGAGGCGCAATGAGTTGAGGAAACCGAGCCTATCCCTATATGCTTGAGTGATGATGTGGTACCAATTCCATGTGAGCATGAGAGCCACTTAGCCCACTTGAGTGAGAACAAGAGTGAGATGAGTGACTCCACCTTATGTGAGAATGCGTGCTCCCACTTTGAGGGCATGAGTGATACACCGAGTGAGTTGGGTAGTTGATAGGTCAAGTGAGACCATTTCGATTTCTAACAACTTACCCTCTACCTCTAGTGTGTTCTCTTGTGTTGTACTAGGTTCCATGGAGGAAGACGCGCCAAGCCATGAAGCAATGATGCCTCAATTGGAGAAGTTGTACATGGTGCACGAAGATGATTCTATGCCATGGCTACATCAAGAAGACGAAGTCGTCCACAAGGAGGCCACTACTTCCACAACACCCACTTCATATGAGAGGTATGACCAAGGTAACAATAAGGGTGTTGATGATACCATTATCCCACTAGTGGACATGATGAATTGTGAGGATATGCATGATATGGATGATATTTGTGACATTACATATGCTTCATCCACATTCCCATGTGATGATTTGCCTTCGCATAATATTGATCATGTGGAATTGTTTGATTGCAATATCATTTCCATTAACATGCCATGCTATGCATCTTGTGTGTATCCTCCAATTGCTTCGAACTTGCCTTGTCATTCTAGTCATTCAATTTCTCCCGTTGCTTGCGATAAGATGAATGCTTGCTATTTCACTTGTTTTGCTTGCAACAATATTGATTATATGCGTTATAATGAGATGGCCCCCATAGCTTTCTCAATTTTTGGAGATTTTGATGATTTCCATGATAAGCATGTTCCCCACTTGCATACTCACCATGCATCTATTTCATACTTGATTGATATTAATGGTGATGTGCACAAGAGGAGATACGTCATGATGGATGATGTGTATCTCTACCATGCACACACGTTCTCCCTTTTGTGTATGATGTGTGTAGGTACCCGCACTATCATATCAACCTCGGTTGAGCACGAGTGGACAAAAAGCTCTCTTGAGAGCATCCCACAAGTGAGTTCAAGATCGAACCTAGCTCTGATACTGCGGTGACCCAGCATACCACTGCATAACAGCAATGAAACACCATTCACTAGTATTACATCCCTCGGAGTAGTACAACAGAAACATAGAAGGTCCAAGACATGACTATAGGTTACAACTCAACTCTTTACACAAGATCCAGAGAACACTCTAGGTTGAAGAGAGAGAAAGAAACTTCTTACAAACAAGAATCAGAAATAAATAACTCATAGCTACCACACTTATAAAACTAGTATCTGAACTACTAGGCTTGCATTGCTGCTATTGCAATACTCTACAGAAGTAGGTTCTATGGTTGGAAATTCTATTCTTATCTAATCAGCAACTTCGTCTTCACTTGAGTTGATGTATATGCTGACTTCCTTGACTTCATTGAAGAACTTTAGATTCTGATGATGATTCCTGGAGCATAACTTGATGTAGACATCGTCTGTACTGGCTTTAGAACCTAGCAAGGGTTAAGAAGATACTTTGAGTATGAGCGTACTCAGCAAGTTCACTAGAAAAGGAGTGTTTGATGCACTATAGCTACAACCATAGGCCATAAGTCATAGGCAATACAAGTTTTCGTAAACATTTCTTCAAAGGTTGCTTTTATTCTGAAAAGCTATGTCCGTCAGCCTTCACGGGTTTACCAGAACTTTCATGGAGTTCCTTTCCCGCCGCGTTCGCAGCTCCTTCCTGGAACAGGGAGTAACAAGTTACAGTTCTTACACTCTGCAGAGGTGCGTCACTTTACACATGAGAGATCTTATCTTTGTTGCACATCCGAATTTCAGGTTCGTTCACACTTCCTTGGTGTGAGGCCCAGACTAAGATCCAAGACAATCACTACCTTCTCCGCGACCCCGCATGTCTCCTTGGTGTATGCCAGCCCACCTATTGAATTACAGCAATGGCAGTACAGCCATTCAGATGCCGGAACTATCGTGGGATGTTGAGGGATCCCACCCATATGCTGCATATCCTCTACGAATTACCATATAATATGCATGCTACGAGTGATAACAGCCATGACCCGCACATCCAGCTCCATGTTAGAGGGAAAAGATACAGCTGACTTCTTCGTCCCATTCCAAATCTCATGGTCAACGTGTAATATACGGCGCAAGAATCACTGGCGACATTGGTTGTTAAGTCCTAGATAATATGTTCCTTTACCACCGAAACTCTTATAGTAGGTTATTACCTCATGGTAAATAACCTATAATCATATTATTATGAAAATAGTGTTTTCTGACCTTTTTCAAATGCAGGTGATGACAACACTGGATTTGTAAAATACTTTACAGAAAATAATCAAAGGACATGAGCAAGTGTGAACTTGCCTTTTGTGATTGCAAGATTATGCACTCACGGTCTTCAAGACAATATTTAAAGACTAATGTTTAAAGAAATCTGCATCATTGGTCCGGTAAGGACTAATGTTTAAAGAAACAAGATGCTTTTATGCATAAGTAATGCAATGCAAGTTGATAAACGCGAATCCCGAGAATAACGTTGTTCTAGGGTTTGGATACTGGAAAGGGTTTACTTGGAATGTGTTGTCCTTTTAGATTAAGTTTCACACATGTGCTTCTTATTAAGGCTTGTGAGTGTGTGGAAAACAACATGTATTTATACAACAACAAAATACACAGTATGGAATGCTACTCAAGGTTGCTTACATCTTAATTGTTTATCTTCAAGTTTTACTTTACAAGTAATGTCAGTTATAAAGAATTTAAGTATTAACAATTTTATTATACAAGTATAGTATAAAGTAAGGTGTTTACTATTAATTGTCATAAGTTGATTGAAGTGGCAAAACAAATCTTACTCAACTAAGCAGAAGCATTTAAGCTTTTAAGTTAACCTTATGAGGTGTTCTTTCTAGTTATAGTCTTTAAGTCAGAAAGAATTGCCTTTACTGGAATAATGAAATTAGTAGTATTTGAGACTTATCTATCTTGGTTTTTAACTGGGTTGGTTTGGTATTAAGATGCTTTATAAATTAATTATAACAGACCAAAGTTAACTATAAAGTATATAATCAAGTTTTTAGCAATATACTTAAAGCTTTGAGACTATAAATAACTTTAAGAATGTAGATAGACTTAGGGTGTATTACTTATGATACTTGTATTATGTTCACTTTATATTGTCTCCTTAGAGTTACTTCAGAATTGTCACATCCCAAATTTTAGATTTGTACTTGCATATCATTCATTGCATCGCATCATATCTTTCCATGCATTACCGTCGAGTAGAGAGGATCGACGAAACGCTATTTGCGAAAACCTAATTTGTTTCGACCCGAGTTTCCTGCGGGAGGCTTCAGAGGGGCTTGCAACAACCATCCCTATAGGTTCAACCTTTCGCTCAAACTTCGACTGAAGGTTGTTACCCTCGACGATACGAACCCGTAGGCGCGAGAATCGCTCCAATCGGAGTTCGTATGCAAAAGACTCGGACGTTTTAGTAAACCGCCGGAAAACGGTCCGAAAATCCGGATCGATTTCTGAATCGGAGTCAAATCTGGACCGATTCGGGTCAGGATTTTTTTCTCTCTTATTCTTCTTCTCACGTGTGGGACTATTTGAAGGGGCCCCACCCCTGCCTCGATTCCCGTGCCTCCTAGAACCCCCGCCGCCACAACTCCTCCCTGGAGCACGCGCTCCAGGCGCCGCCGTCCGCCGCCGCCTTCGCTTCCCCTCGCCGCCGTCGGCCACTCTTTCGTCGCCGTTCGTCGTCGTGTCTGTTGCCGGGTTCGTCTCACCGCCCTCTTTCCGTTCCCGTGCTCCGCGTCTCCATCCGCCGCCGCCAACTGCGCCCTGCAGATCGCCGCGTACGCGCATGCGTTTATTATTCCAGGAGCCGTAGTTGACTGTGTGCGTGCGAGTAGAACCACGACGCCGAACCGTCGCCGTCCGGAGCTCGCCGGAGTTCGTTTCGCAGCCCGATTCCGGTAAGACAGCAGCCACCGTCAGATCTCAGATCAGCGGCTTAGATCGTTCGTTGACTGGTCAGCACTCCAGACGTTGACTAGTCAGATGCCCCAGACGTTGACTGGTCAGACGCCTAGTCAGCGCCCAGTCATCAGGCGAGTTGACCAGTCAAACAGACACAGTTGACTGGGTCAATCTCGTTAATCCCTTTAGTTGGCAGATTTCGATAGAATCTTGTAAATTGCGTAGAAATTAAACCGCTTGGCCAAAAATTGCAAATAAAATATGCACGCGTTCAGTGAGTCGTGTAGAATCTCGCTGTAGCTTTGGTTTAGACTTTTACTGTCAGATTTAGTACAGTTTAATCAAATGAGTTAATGGCCTTTTCGGAGTAATAAATTCGTAGTAAAAGTTTCGTAGCTCCAAAAATCGCGTGTGATATGTCCCTGAACTCGCCTGAACGAGGGGAATCTCATCGTGAAATAAAAAGATAGGCTTACAGTAAAAACTTCTGCAGTATTTGTCTAATGGCTTTCTGAAGTGTTTTAATAACTCGGGATGTTCTATAACTCCTTTTTGAGTAATTCCAATTGGTACTGTTTCTTATCAGCGATGCCTATGCGGTAGAATGTTTCCAGTATTTTACGAACTGTTTACTACCGGTAGTGAATTATTTAAGTTCTAGCTCTAGTAGTGATCACTACTTTTGGTTAATAGTTTCCCTTGCGCCAAATCCATTTTCCATGCATGTATTCGGTAGTAATATGTATTAGTATTATGTGGTGCAGCTGTAGCACCAATTCACTTGCCGTTCTTGCATTCATGCATCATCTTTGTTGCATGTGTTTGTGAATTGTTTGTTTATGAATGCAATTGTGTCATGTATATTGTGTGGAGTGCAACCCTTGCTCGTGTGTGGATTGTTCCTCCGACCGCTACAACCAAGACAAGTAGATGCTACTTTGTTCATGATATCGTCCTACTATTTTCAATGCATTGTCGTGTATTTTGTAGATGCATGTGTAGGATGATACTATCGCTATGCTATGTCCTATTATGTGGTAGGGCTTTCCTTGTAGATGAACCATCGTTGTAGATGTGCTTAGCCATGCTATGTTGAACGAGGGCTGGGTTACATCATTGATACTTGTTTTCTCAAAGTATTTGGTTTGTGAAAACTAAAACAACTTAATCAATGAATCCCCTGGGTGTGATGGTATTGATAAATTTTGGTGGTTTCATTGCGGAAAGGCACCCAGGTATCAAGAGAAATTGATTGGCTTCTTTATTGTGTAGCTTTTGTACAACCATGTGCCAATAATGAAATGGGCGGTTGGTTGGACTTAGTAGGTTCTTGATAACTCGAACCAGTATCCAGAGATGTAGAATTTTGGTAGGTTGGACCGGTGCGCGTCGGGATTGAGGAGCTACTTCCCGAACAGTCTCTTCTTGGTCTTCTCCCTATCGTCACCCAAAATGAGAGTGATGGTACGAGCTGGGCTGGCCAAGTCACATGGGTAAAGTGTACTAGCCTCTGCAGAGTGTATAATCTAATCGATTAGCCGTGTCCCCGGTTATGGACATCTGAGTTGCTAGATATTGATTCCATGACATGTTTCTCACTCATTCTAATTTCATAATTGTTTTAATATTGTTGGGTTAACTTAATTGGGATCTTTTCAAAGAAAATTGAAAACTGTTTATGAAAGTAGGACAAATGTATTTGCAAATGCAAGCCAGACACAACTCCAATTGCCAAATATGCATGTAGATGTTAGTATTATTGTCTCCTTTACTAGCTCTACTTGCCATACATTCCATGTATTGACCCTTCGGGGCTGTTGCGTTTTATGCTGCAGGTTATTCCGATTCTGATTGATCGTTATAGGCCACGGTACTCCACTCGGCACTTGTTCACTTGTGGGCAATTTGAAGATTGGAGGATTTACTCGCTTTTGTTGCTACCTGAACAATTCGAGCTAGCTTTATGCTAAGCTTTTATATTGTAATAATGGTACTCTGGATCTTGTAGATCATGATACACGGTTATTTGCTATGATTATCTATCTTACTCTATTGTGGGCCAATGAACCGATCAAGGGATTGGTATGTCACATAGAGGCCACGATCTTATCGAACCGGGTGTCACAGATGGTATCGAGCCCGTGTGTGTTCGTAGGATCGTGACCTAGGATTGGATTAGGAAGCCATAGAATTATTAAGCCTATATTAACACTGTCTTTTCTCTTATGCCTTTCACCCTCGTAAATTCTTACCATATGCTATTCTCACACTTTCCTCTTTTACTTGATAGATGGGAGACGTCAGGACTGAGTATGTCACCATGGAGTCACCAAGGCCCTTTGCAAGGCAGTTAGCTCAGCTCTCTCAGTCATTGGGATTGCCACTTCCTATGTTCAAGGGAAGAAGACTGTACACCTATGGATATGGAGAGGATGCATGGGAGATCACTACCTTCATATTCAGAGATGCCGCCTTGCCAAACCCCGCGCACTTGGTCTACACCAAGATATACTGCAACTGGGGACTTGGAATCAACTTGGCCATACATGAAGCCCTGTCTCGCCAGTGCCACTATGTCCGACACCTATTTCCTGCAGATTCACCCTACCGTGATTATGGAAGGCGTGATGAAGAAGGGAACATTGTGATTACCCCGGGCGACAGGAACAACATGCCGCCCCGTCGGAGGCACATAGAGGACATGGAGAGGGAGAATGGAGCTCTAGCAGAGAAGGTGAGGATGTTGAAGAAGATAGCAGACTTTACTAGCAATGGAATGGTGGTCCAAGGACAGGAGATAGACACTTTGCATGAAGCTGTGGGAGTTCTGGAGACTGCCCTGATAGCCAGAGATGAGACCATAGCCCATCTTCATGGCACTGTGCAAGAGAATACCCAGAACATACAGCAATTGCAAGGGACCGTCCAGGAAAGGGACCAAACCATTGAAGCTATGACAGCCCAGATTGCCGCTCTCCAAGCACAGCTGAATCCACCCTCTGATGATGACAATGGAGATGATGGCAACAATGGGGATGATGATGACAGTGGAGACGATGATGATGATGAGGACGAGGATGATGATGATGGAGACGATGATGGTGGAGGAGATGAAGCTGTTGCTGTGGCAGCTGAGGATGAAGAAGAAGAGGTGGATCCAGAAGAGGTGGAGTTTGAAGTCTCAAGTGATGGTTCAGGAGAGTTGTACACTCCGCCTCCATGGTTGTACCGCGAGCCGAAGCGCCAACGCATGACCGCAAGGACCTACCTCAATCTCTTCAAGAAGTAGATAGAAGTCCACCAGTTAGTCCACGTTAGGCGAATTCGTTAGGATTAGTCTCGATCGTTGTGAAGCTCAGTTCGTGTTAGATTAAAATTGTTTAGCTGCTTATTTGTGTACTCCAATATCCCAGGATTTATTTGTGCGAATTTTAATGAAAGAGTTATGGCAATTTGGTTACTATCTGTGTGTTTTTCGCTGCAGTTTTTCTGCTGATACAGCAGTACTGCGAAATTTTTCATATTTTTCTGGTAACTCGGAAAAATATGAAAAAAATTGGGCTGATTCGAAACTCTCTGTGCCATATGCACAAAAATTGGCTAATTTTTCTGACGAGTTTAAGTCAGGCAGAAAAATTCGTGAAATATGCTGGACTGTTCTGGCAGAATTGCTGTTTTGTTGATTAGTTGATCTATTGATTAGTTAACCATTGCCAACTCTTGCAAAACTATTTCAGTAGTTATATACTGCTAGGACAACACCTGGGATGTTGCTGGATCGCTTGTTTGTTGATGTGTTGCTTGCTTGTGATTGTCTGCTATTGTTTGTTGTTGTTTGATCATATGCATGGGTAGAATCCTATTGTCGTAGTTGATTCTTTCTAAACTTACCTATGCTGAACCGCAGATGCCTCCCCGTCGCCAACCCACTGAGATGGAGCAGCTCATGGTAGCTCAGGCACAGCTGACCCAAGTGATGACCCAGTTCATGGCGAATCAGAACAACAACAATGGAAACAATCAGCCTCAGGGAGATGCTCTCACCAGATATCTGAGGCTAAGGCCAGCTAAGTTCTCTACTGCAACGGAACCAATGGTTGCTCTCGACTAGTTGCGTTCAGTCAACAAGGATCTAGTAACTGTCGGATGCACTGATGCTGAGAAGGTGAGGTTCGCCGCTCACCTCCTGGAGGGACCAGCCGCTTCTTGGTGGGACACATTTCAGATCACCCACCCGCTGGATACCGTGACTTGGGCAATGTTCGAGGAAGGTTTCAGGACCAACCACGTGTCTTCAGGAGTTCTGAGCCTGAAGAGGAAGGAGTTCCGCAACTTGCGCCAAACCAATCGCACCGTGGCCGAGTACATTGAGGAGTTCAACAACTTGTCCCGTTATGCACCTGAGGATGTTGACACTGATGCCAAAAGGAGGGAGAAATTCCTGGATGGCCTCAGTGATGAGATTTCAGTACAGCTACTTGTGGTTTATTGCCCCACTTTCCAGGAGCTTATGGACAAGTCTAGGATCTTGGAAGGGAAGCACAAGCAGGTGGAGAACCGCAAGAGAAAGAGCAATACTCATCACTCTGGTTCACACCACAAGTCTCACACTTCATATGATGGATACTCCAAGCATGGAGGAAGTGACCATGGGAGCCATGACCGCCGCGATGGACATCGCCATGACAACCATAGGAGCAGCCACCACAACCACAAGGGAGGACACTCTCACCACTCTGGAGGACACGGTGGACATGACCGCAACCGTGATCGCAACTTCGTGAAGAAGGATCTGAGTGAGGTGACGTGCTTCAAGTGCAAGCAGAAGGGACACTATGCCGACAACTGTCCGGAGAGGAAAGGACTGAAGCCAACCAACGGTGAGAAGGCCACAGTGAACCACATGAATGTGGAGGAGATTCCAGATGAGCCTGACCTTGTGATTGGTAAGTTCCCAATCAACACTTACCCTGCACTTATACTTTTTGATACTGGTGCATCGCATTCATTCATATCAAGGGAATTTGTGGATAAGTATAAGTTACCTACTGAGTCTATGAAAAGGTCTATTAGAGTGAGTTCACGGAGGAGATATGATAGCTAGTGCGGGATGCATGAATTGTGAAGATTGGAACACACAACTTCATTGCACATTTGGTAGTCTTGGATTCACGAGGATTAGATGTCATTCGGTATGGATTGAATGTCTATGCATGGGGGACACATAGATTGTGCACATGAGCTTTTCACTCAAAACCCGGATGGTAAGAGGATTAGATTCAAGTCGGCCCACGACCGTGAAGGTGTAAGCTGAATTCTCTTAAGGGGTTAGCATGGATCTTGTGCGGTGATTAGGGATTACCCCGCGTGTTTCGGAAGAGCTGCCGGGATGCCACAGCGAGGATGTTGAGTTTCTTATCGACCTGATGCCGGGAACAGGACCTATAGCAAAGAAACCATATAAGATGGATGTCGATGAGCTAAAGGAATTGAAGAAACAGTTGAAGGAGCAGCTGGAAAAGGGATTCATTCAGCCTAGTGCGTCGTCATGGGGAGCACCTACATTTGTGGAGAAGAAAGACAACACCAAGAGATTAGTGGTAGACTATCGCTCGCTGAATGAAGTAACCATTAAGAACAAGTACCCTCTGCCAAACATAAATGATTTGTTTGATCAACTGGAAGGAGCAAAGGTGTTCAGCAAGATTGATATGCGATCAAGCTATTTCCAATTGAAGATCCGAGAGGAGGATGTACCGAAAAACGCCTTCACCACTAGGTATGGTTTATATGAGTATACAGTTATGTCTTTTGGACTAACGAATGCCCCGACATACTTCATGACCATGATGAACAAGGTATTTATGGAGTATTTGGACAAGTTCGTGGTGGTGTTTATTGATGACATACTGATATATTCCAAGGATGATGCTGAGCATGAGAAACATCTGAGAATGATTATGGAGAAGCTGAGAGAACACAAGCTGTATGCCAAATTCAGTAAGTGTGAATTCTGGCTCAACACTGTTGGATTTCTTGGACACGTAGTGTCAGGAGAAGGAATTGCTGTTGATCCAAACAAAGTGACTGCGATAGAGTGGGAAGCACCCAAGAATGCGGAGAGATTGAGCTTTTGGGACTTCTTTGGATATTACAGAGGTTCATAGAAAACTTTTCCAAGATTGTTAAGCCGATGGTGAACTTCTGAAGAAGGAGAGGAAGTTTGAATGGTCAGATGTATGTGAAGCCAGCTTTCAAGAACTGAAGCGTCGACTAGTAATCGCTACTGCTCAGATTTACGGATCTTGAAGGATTTCCAAGTGTCTTGTGATGCTTCACGGGGACTTGGGAGTGTCTTGATGCAAGATGGGAGAGTAGTGTCATATGCCTCATGACAACTCAAGCACCATGAGCGGAATTACCCCACACATGACTTGGAGTTAGCGTCAGTGGTTCATGCGCTCAAGGTATGGAGGCATTACTTAATGGGAAAACACTGTGATGTGTACACCGACCACAAGAGCCTGAAGTACATATTTACACAGAAGGAACTGAACATGAGACAAAGGAGATGGTTGTAACTTATCAAGGATTATGATATGAATCTACAATACCACCCAGGAAAGGCCAATGTAGTAGCAGATGCTCTGAGCCGGAAGGTTTATGCCAATGGATTGACGATTGGTGAATTTCCTGAGGATTTATGCAAGCAATTCAAGGACCTTAGACTAGAGGTAGTATCTAAAGGATACTTGGCTACAATGGAAGTCCAACCAACGCTTCAAGGCAGAATCAAGAAGGCTCAAGTGGGAGACAAAGAGATAGATGAAGTTAAGGAAAAGATGAAGGAAGGTCGAGCAAGGGAATTCCGCGAGGATGAGCAAGGTAGCTTGTGGTATGGAGATTGTTTGTGTGTGCCCAACGATCCGGAGTTAAGGAAGTTGATTATGCAAGAAGCTCATGACTCGCCGTATTCCATACATCCGGGAAATACGAAGATGTATATGGATCTAAAGGACAGATTCTGGTGGAACAACATGAAAGGAAACATAGCAGAGCATATCACCCTATGTGATGTATGTAGTCGAGTAAAGGCAGAACACCAGAAGCCAGCAGGATTGCTACAACCTTTGCCCGTGCCGGATTGGAAATGGGATAGAGTGGGAATGGACTTTATCACAGGACTGCCCAGGACCAGGTCAGGATATGACTCTATTTGGGTAGTGGTCGACCATTTGACCAAGGTAGCCCACTTTATACCGGTGAAGACGACCTATACGAGTGCAAAGTTGGCCAAGATTTACATGGACAAGATTGTGTGCCTACACGGAGTTCCCAAGAGTATTGTATCTGATAGAGGCACCCAATTTACCTCGCACTTCCGCGCCAACGCACGCAGTCACTTGGTACTAGATTGGAGTTTACGGCGTTTCACCCATGGTGATGGAATGCACGAGAGGGTGAATCAAATTTTGGAGGACATGCTAAGAGCTTGCGCCTTGGCTCATGGTTCTAGTTGGGATGAGAATTTGCCGTATGCCGAAGTTTTCCTACAACAATGCTATCAAACCAGCATCAAGACGTCACCGTCGACGTCTTGTATGGGAAATGGTGCGAACACCATCGCTATGGGATGGAGTAGGAGAACGTCGATTGTTTGGACCTGATTTGATCAAGGACCGAGGAGAAGGTCGCCTTGGTTAGAGATAGGTGAAGGTAGCACAATCAAGACGAAGAGCTCTGGCGGCGTAAGCGCAAGGAAGTGGTGTATGAGATAGGTGATAGAGCATACATCAGAGTATCGCCGCTTCGTGGAATTAAGAGATTTGGTATTAAGGGTAAGCTGGCACCTCGATTTATTGGACCGTATCGAGTCTTAGCACGCAAAGGAGAGGTTGCTTATCAGTTGGAGTTGCCAGAGGCTCTGTCTGCTTTTCACAATGTGTTCCATGTGTCCCAGCTGAAGAAGTGCCATCCGGAGATGGTGGATACACCATTGAGAGACACTATACCGCTAGAGGAGGTTCAGCTTGAGAATGATTTGACCTATGAGGAGAAACCGGTCAAGATTCTGGAGACAGCAGAAAGGACTACCCGTACCAAGACAATCAAGTTTTGCATAGTACAGTGGAGCCACCACACTGAAGAGGAAGCCACTTGGGAGCGTGAAGATGACATCCGAGAGGACTACCCACACCTATTTGCTAGCCGCGCGGAATCTCGAGGAAGAGATTCACATCCCAAATTTTAGATTTGGTCTTGCATATCATTCATTGCATCGCATCATATCTTTCCATGCATTACCGTCGAGTAGAGAGGATCGACGAAACGCTATTTGCGAAAACCTATTTTGTTTCGACCCGAGTTTCCTGCGGGAGGCTTCAGAGGGTCTTGCAACAACCACCCCTGTAGGTTCAAGCTTTCGCTCAAACTTCGACTGAAGGTTGTTCCCCTCGACGATACGAACCCGTAGGCGCGAGAATCGCTCCAATCGGAGTTCGTATGCAAAAGACTCGGACGTTTTAGTAAACCGCCGGAAAACGGTCCGAAAATCCGGACCGATTTCCGAATCAGAGTCAAATCTGGACCGATTCGGGTCAGGATTTTTTTTTCTCTTATTCTTCTTCTCACGCGTGGGACTATTTGAAGGGGCCCCACCCCTGCCTCGATTCTCGTGCCTCCTAGAACCCCCGCCGCCACAACTCCTCCCTGGCGCACGCGCTCCAGGCGCCGCCGTCCGCCGCCGCCTTCGCTTCCCCTCGCCGCTGCCGGCCACTCTTTCGTCTCCGTTCGTCGCCGCGTCTGTTGACGGGTTCGTCTCGCCGCCCTCTTTTCGTTCCCGTGCTCCGCGTCTCCATCCGCCGCCGCCAACTGCGCCCTGCAGATCGCCGCGTACGCGCACGCGTTTATTATTCCAGGAGCCGTAGTTGACTGTGTATGTACGTGCAGGTAGAACCACGATGCCGGAACCGTCGCTGGCCGTCACGGAGTTCGTTTGCACCCGATTCCGGTAAGACAGCAGCCACCGTCAGATCTCAGATCAGCGGCTTAGATCGTTCGTTGACTGGTCAGCATTCCAGACGTTGACTAGTCAGATGCCCCAGACGTTGACTGGTCAGACGCCCAGTCAGCGCCCAGTCATCAGGCGAGTTGACCAGTCAAACAGACACAGTTGACTGGGTCAATCTCGTTAATCCCTTTAGTTGGCAGATTTCGATAGAATATTGTAAATTGCGTAGAAATTAAACCGCTTGGCCAAAAATTGCAAATAAAATATGCACGCGTTCAGTGAGTCGTGTAGAATCTCTCTGTAGCTTTGGTTCAGACTTTTACTGTCAGGTTTAGTACAGTTTAATCAAATGAGTTAATGGCCTTTTCGGAGTAATAAATTCGTAGTAAAAGTTTCGTAGCTCCAAAAATCGCGTGTGATATGTCCCTGAACTCGTATGAATGAGGGGAATCTCATCGTGAAATAAAAAGATAGGCTTACAGTAAAAACTTCTGCAGTATTTGTCTAATGGCTTTCTGCAGTGTTTTAATTACTCGGGATGTTCTATAACTCCTTTTTGAGTAATTCCAATTGGTACTGTTTCTTATCAGCGATGCCTATGCGGTAAAATTTTTCCAGGATTTTACGAACTGTTTACTACCGGTAGTAAATTATTTAAGTTCTAGCTCTAGTAGTGATCACTACTTTTGGTTAATAGTTTCCCTTGCGCCAAATCCATTTTCCATGCATGTATTCGGTAGTAATATGTATTAGTATTATGTGGTGCGGCTGTAGCATCAATTCACTTGCCGTTCTTGCATTCATGCATCATCTTTGTTGCATGTGTTTGTGAATTGTTTGTTTATGAATGCAATTGTGTCATGTAGATTGTGTGGAGTGCAACCCTTGCTCGTGTGTGGATTGTTCCTCCGACCGCTACAACCAAGGCAAGTAGATGCTACTTTGTTCATGATATCGTCCTACTATTTTCAATGCATTGTCGTGTATTTTGTAGATGCATGTGTAGGATGATACTATCGCTATGCTATGTCCTATTATGTGGTAGGGCTTTCCTTGTAGATGAACCATCGTTGTAGATGTGCTTAGCCATGCTATGTTGAACGAGGGCTGGGTTACATCATTGATACTTGTTTTCTCAAAGTATTTGGTTTGTGAAAACTAAAACAACTTAATCAATGAATCCCCTGGGTGTGATGGTATTGATAAATTTTGGTGGTTTCATTACGGAAAGGCACCCAGGTATCAAGAGAAATTGATTGGCTTCTTTATTGTGTAGCTTACGTGTACAACCATGTGCCAATAATGAAATGGGCGGTTGGTTGGACTTAGTAGGTTGTGGTAACTCGAACCCGCGTATCCAGAGATGTAGAATTTTGGTAGGTTGGACCGGTGCGCGTCGGGATTGAGGAGCTACTTCCCGAACAGTCTCTTCTTGGTCTTCTCCCTATCGTCACCCAAAATGAGAGTGATGGTACGAGATGGGTTGGCCAAGTCACATGGGTAAAGTGTACTAGCCTCTGCAGAGTGTATAATCTAATCGATTAGCCGTGTCCCCGGTTATGGACATCTGAGTTGCTAGATATTGATTCCATGACATGTTTCTCACTCATTCTAATTTCATAATTGTTTTAATATTGTTGGGTTAACTTAATTGGGATCTTTTCAAAGAGAATTGAAAACTGTTTATGAAAGTAGGACAAATGTATTTGCAAATGCAAGCCAGACACAGCTCCAATTGCCAGATATGCATGTAGATGTTAGTATTATTGTCTCCTTTACTAGCTCTACTTGCCATACATTCCATGTATTGACCCTTCGGGGCTGTTGCGTTTTATCTTTGAGTTATTCTGATTCTGATTGATCGTTATAGGCCACGGTACTCCACTCGGCACTTGTTCACTTGTGGGCAATTTGAAGATTGGAGGATTTACTCGCTTTTGTTGCTACCTGAACAATTTGAGCTAGCTTTATGCTAAGCTTTTATATTGTAATAATGGTACTCTGGATCTTGTAGATCATGATACACGATTATTTGCTATGATTATCTATATTACTCTATTGTGGGCCAATGAACCGATCCAGGGATTGGCATGTCACATAGAGGCCACGATCTTATCAGAACCGGGGTGTCACAGGAATGGTATTACTTTTATTGGAGTAGTGATTTCTTTACATTATAATGGTATAAAGGGATTTATCTCCCTATAAAGGTGTGGTTAAGGTTTATGGATAAGTAAGCAATATTATTTACTACTTATGGATTCACTTATAGTGTTTTGATTTGTTTATAAACTTGTGGTTAAAGTAAAAGAATGGGTTTTATCTCATTACAATTATTCTTGGAGTTTTTAGATTGGATAAGGATCCTTTTATAAAATAATCTACATTAATGGTTGAGAGATAGTTTAATAAAATTGTATTTAAAGTGTGTTAATTCATTCTGAATGCACACTACCAATATTTAAGACTAATACTTTTTATTATACTCAATTGACTAATTTTTAGAATTATTAGCAAATTTTATTTACCTTTATATGAATTATCTATTAAGGAAATAATTTTATATTTAAGTTATAAAGTGTTTAACTTTTTATTTAACTCAAAAGTGGAATATTATATTTTTAACATATAGGTATTTTTTTGATCATTTTGGTATATTATACTTATTTTTGTGATTTATAAATAATAAGATATGATTTTAATAAGGTTTATTACATTATAAATACTTAATAATTAACAAAAAGTTAATTAGGAGAAATAATAATGTCTAATTATAATTTTGAAGTATTGTTTTCATTTTTCCAAGATTTTTGGTATTTATTTATATTTTTAACATTTACAATTATTAAAATATGAATTATCAAAGTTTTATCACTTATAGAACTTCCATTAAATAATATTTATTTAAATATTCATCATAATAATATTTGAGAATAGTTTTAAGTTGTAGGTTTTATTTTTCTAAACATTTTCGTATATTATATGTATTTTTCTGATTTATAAAACAAAAGATATTAAATTTACAAGATTTAATCATTTTATTTTATTTCTGGAATATTGAAATTTGAGTTTATAATGTTTTAATTATTCCTAAATAGACACTAAACCTTTTTACACCCAGATGGGATCTACCCCAGTCACAGACAGGTGGGGCTTAGGGCCACGTCATAAGCCACATCAGCAAAGACCAGTCAAAGGCTGACTCGGTCAAGGGTGACATCACCCTGTCGTCGCGATGACATCACCTCGCCGGAACTCCTCCCAGTCGAGCACGGACACGGAAAGCTGGCACGCGCGAGGCTGCCTGGCTACGCGCATAGGATGCAGGAGTGTGCACTAAAAAATAAATGGGCGGTGCCGCTGGTTGTTGGTTATCGGAGAAGCTACAACGGCGAGTTCGTGCGGTGGCTACGGCGGGCGCACGTCGGGAGGACCAATCCGGAAGCAATCCCGGAAGGTAAGGGAACTGGAAGGCTCAGTGGCTTACCAGGAAGCTTGTGGAGGCTATGGCGAGGGAAGGTGAGCTCAAATAACATCGCCATGGTCGACGGCGAGCGGCGGTCAGAGAAGGTGGATGCGCGCGATTACGGTCTCCTGGCTCGATTCCTTCCACACATAGACAGTGTCCACCACGGCGGAGCTGCTGCATCTTCAGTTGGTCTCGGGGAGGTCTCAGACGACGACGGCGAACAACTCCGACGAGCTAGGGTTCAGTCAAATAGGAAAATGGGGAAAGAGGGGAGGATAAGTTTTGCTGGTGTTACAAGGTTCCTCTTATAGGCAAATATAAGCAGTGGCTCGAATCTTGGAGGAGCGCGCATCGTGATGATGGCGGACGGCGGAGCTCGAGCCAGCGAGCTGGTTGCTTGGCGATGCATTCTGGCGAGAGGAGGAAGAAAGGAGAAAGAAGTGGTGAATCTGTATGGGCAGAGGAGTTGGGCCAGTTGGGCTGGGATCGGCTGCTGTAGGCGACGAATAAGCCAGAGAGGATATGGGCCATGGGCCAGATTGGATTGATACCTCTTTTGTTAGGGGTGACCCCTTGGGGTGGCTCGATCTTTCACGAATTCTGTGGGAATCGAGGGGAAAGCGGTGGAAGGGGGAAGGGGATGGAATCCACGAACACACACACGAAGAACTCGATGAACACACACACACACGAAAACACGATACAAGCCGATAGCTCACACCGGTGGCAGCCGGTCCAACACAATCCCTAGGATCGGCGTTGGGCAAGGCACTCTCCCACGGCCAACAACGGGGGTGAGAGGCTTGATGAGATCTTGACTACTTGGGCACGAGACACCGAGATCCCAAGGACTTGTACAACTTGAACGCACTAGGCAAAATCCAAGAGGTTTGTGGATAATTTGGTGCTCCTTGTCAAGGATCATGAGACAAATAGTTGATAGATCCTCAAAGGGGTGTCTTCAACTACAATTATCCAAGTCTAGGGTTTACAATAGAGGGTGGGGGCTATATATAGGCCAGCCACATAAACAGGGGTAGTTTAGGAACGAAATGGGAAAATATAGAGAGGGTGCAGGGTCTTTGGGCCGAAGGCGAGGCTCAGGCACGTCCGGTAGTACCGGGTTTGCGACCGGTAGTACCGGTCTCAACCGGTAGTTACGCTCAGGATCCGGTAGTACCGCTTGCAATCCTGGGGCTTCGGTTGGCGTCGTCAGTGAGCGGTAGTGGAGGGCGGTAGTACCGTTGTCCTGTAGTACCGGTTCTAGCTCCGATAGTACCGCGGACATCTGGGGCTTGGTTGGGTTCCTCCTGGAGCGTCCGGTAGCAGGGGATGGTGGTGCCGCTTGGACCGGTAGAACCGCTGGCGCCTGAGTGCGGCTAGTCACTTCCGCAGTGGTTTCTCTGTTCCGTGGGTCCTTCTCTTCGTACATGATGATGCTCAGGGTGGGCGTATGAAGTAGCAAACCATCCAGGGGCGTGTCAAAATCTCACAAGGAAAGGAGTGAGTTAACCTTAGCTTGTAGGAGTTTGGCTCGGGCGTGAGTCATGGGTCCACTTGGGGGACTCATAGGAGTAGATGTAGTAGCGTGTGTAGGGCGGGCTGCATCAGCTCCCCCCCCTTGGGAAAGAGTCGTCCTCGACTCATCAACCTTCTCAACATCATCATCTCCATGGAAGGGTGAAAGGTCCTTAACATTGAACGTTGGGCTCACAAGGTACTTCGATGTTGGGATATCGGTGATGTAGGCGTTGTTGTTGATCCTCTTGATTACTTTGAACGGTCCATCACCTCTTGGCTTGAGTTTGGAGTCGCGATCCTTGGGGAAGCGGTCTTTACTTAAGTGTATCCACACAAGGTCGCCTTCTTCGAAGATCATCTCTTTCTTGTTCTTGTTTAGCCTTGATGCTTGGCGAATGACTTGTTGCTCGATCGTAGCTCGTGTGTCTTCATGTAGCTGTTTCATTGCTTGGGCACGCTTGTCAACGTCCATGTTGGTGCGGTCGTGTAGAGGAAGAGGTAATATGTCGAGCGCGGTGAGAGGCTCGAATCCATAGACAATCATGAACGGGCTCATCATGGTGGTGGAATGCTTTGCGCGATTGTAGGTGAACTCGGCGTGTGGGATGCATTCCTCCCAATCCTTAAGATTCTTCTTTATCAACACATGTAGAACTGTGCCAAGGCTTCGATTGATGACCTCGGTTTGTCCATCGGTTTGGGGATGCGAGGCAGACGAGAATAGGAGCTTGAAGCCGAGCTTGGCCATGAGTGTCTTCCAAAAGTAGCTCATGAATTTGACGTCGCGGTCGGAGACGATTGTTCTTGGTACACCGTGTAGCCGAATTATTTCCCTGAAAAACAAATTTGCTACATGTGAAGCATCATCGGTCTTATGGCACGGAATGAAGTGTGCCATTTTGGAAAAGCGATCCACTACCACAAATATAGAATCATGTCCATGTTTAGATCTAGGAAAACCTAACACAAAGTCCATGCTAATGTCCGACCAAGGTGCATGAGGAATAGGCAATGGCATATAAAGACCAAAGGGATTATACTTGGCATATAAAGACCAAATATAGAATCATGTCCACGTCGCGCTTCATCTTGGGCCAATAGTAGTGAGTGGAGAGCATGTCGTATGTCTTGTCACGGCCAAAGTGACCCATAAGTCCTCCACCATGGGACTCTTGAAGAAGCAAAATTTGGAGAGACGACTTTGGGATGCAAAGCTTGTTTTGTTTGAAAAGAAAACCCTTATGCAAATAGAAATCATCAACCCCTTTGTCTATTGAACACTTTGCAAAAATTGATCCAAAGAATGGGTCGGACGCGTACAAAGATTTGATGTCATAAACACCCAAGACATTTACTTCAAGTCGCGTATAAAGGTTTGTGTTTTTGCGAGACAAGGCGTCCGCTACTACATTCTCTTTGCCCTTCTTGTACTTGACAATGTAAGGAAAGGATTCCATGAACTCAACACATTTGGCGTGCCTTTTACTCAAATTGGCTTGGCCCTTAAGATATTTCGACGACTCATGGTCGGAATGGATGATAAATTCTTTGGGCCAAAGGTAGTGTTGCCACACTTGAAGGACACGAACCAAGGCAAAAAGCTCTTTGTCATAAATTGGATAGTTAAGGCGTGCGCCGTCAAGTTTCTCACTATGGTATGCTATAGGACGCCCATTTTGCATAAGGACGCCTCCAATGCCAATACTACTAGCGTCACATTCGATCTCAAAAGTTTTTGTGAAATCCGGTAAAGCCAGGAGTGGTGCTTCGGTGAGCCTCTTTTTGAGCTCATCAAATGCGTTTTGTTGTGCTTTGCCGCAAAAAAAAGTGACATTTTTCTTGGTCAACTCGTTGAGAGGGCAAGCAATGGTAGAAAAGTCTTTCACAAAGCGACGGTAGAAGCCGGCCAACCCATGAAAACTGTGGAGTTCACTAACATTGGTAGGTATGGGACAACCTCTTATGTCCTTAACTTTAGATACATCAACTTCAATGCCATTAGAAGACACAACAAAACCAAGGAAAATTAGTCTGTCTTTTGCAAAAGTGCACTTTGGTAGATTAGCATAAAGCTTTTCATGATGAAGGATTTGAAGGACCTCCTTAACATGAGTAACATGCTCCTCTAGTGACTTGCTATAGACAAGGATGTTATCGAAGTAAACAACGAAACTCCTCCCAATGAGAGACCTCAAAATATGGTTCATGAGGCGCATGAAGGTAGATGGGGCATTTGATAAGCCAAACGGCATAACCAACCATTCATAGAGACCAAGCTTGGTCTTGAAGGCGGTTTTCCACTCATCACCTTTGGTCATGCGAATTTGATGGTAACCACTACGAAGATCAATTTTTGAAAATATAGTGGCTCCACACAACTCATCAAGCATGTCATCAAGACACGGTATAGGATGTCGATAACGCACGGTAATAGCATTGATTGGACGACAGTCCATGCATAACCGCAACATATCATCCGTTTTTGGAACTAGAATCACGGGTACCGCGCTTGGGCTAGTGCTAACTTGGATCAAACCTTTGGAGACGAGTTGGTTGATTTGTCATTCTATCTCCTTCGTCTCTTCCGGGTTCGTGCGATACACGCCGCGGTTTGGGAGTGGAGCGCCGAGTATGAGGTCGATGCGGTGCTCGATTCCGCAAAGAGAGGGTAGTCCATGAGGAAGCTCTTCGGGGAATACATCTTGGAATTCCTACAAAATAGCCATCAAAGAAGGAGGAGCATTTGTCAAGTCATTAGTTCCTTGCGCTAGTCCCTTGCATACAAGGACATAGTGCAAGATGGATGGGTTGTTCCGCACTTCTCTCATCTCACTTTTGTTGGCAAGAAGAACACTCTTTGTTTTTCCACTCGAGTTTGGTTTGTGGCTCTCACTCACTATAGTGTGGTTCTATATCTCACCGCTCTTCTCACAAGGTGGTTTTGTGCTTTGCGCTCTCGCTAAAGCCTTTGCATTGTCCGCAATTATTTGGCTAGGAGTCATTGGTTGCAAAACACAAGTCTTTTCAAGCCATTTGAAGGTATAAGTGTTTGTGTGACCATCATGCAAAGCATGCTTGTCATATTGCCACGACCTTCCTAGCAACATATGGCAAACCGTCATGGGGACCACATCACATTCCACCGTGTCTTTGTATGGTCCAATTGAGAACATTACCGAGACGGTGTGCTTGATCTTGACGGACCCTTGGTCACTTAGCCATTGTATATGGTAGGGATGCTTGTGCAGATGGAGGGTGAGGTTGAGTTTCTCACACAATTCTGTGCTTGCAAGATTGTGGCAACTCTGATGTGGACATCCCATCTATTGATACAACCGTTGTACCTACAGCAACAGACATACAAGGACCTATCAGTCGATCTCGTGCTAAACAACTTAACTATCAGGTACTTTCGTTTCTTGGAACTATTCCTCACATACATGAGAATATGATGCTGCCTAAATCAGATGTATTTCTTACTCTTAGGAATGATGGACCAAGCATGGATGAGAGGGACAAGCATTGGAGCATGGTCATGCATGGAGATGGCAGCAAGCATGTGATGATCCGAGAGAAGGCCACGGATGAAGATTTCAGAACTTTGAGGCCACCATAATGAGGAAAGAAGGCTTGGACGAAATATTCAAGATTAATACTTCACAAATTCATCCATAGCTTAGTATGGTGCTGTGACACGTTTATTTTGGGCCAGGCCCATGTAATTTTCGCAGGATTTTAAATAGCCAGTTTTAGAGTCCGTATTTGAGGAGAAAAGGACTTATAGGGTTGGATTCGGCCACCACTTCTATGGCTGGTCGAAACCCTACCTTTTCCTCCTTAAATACTCGCCTTAGCCGTCACCATAGACTCGGATTTTGTTTAGATATTAAGCTAGCCATCATAGCAACTTCGCCAAGGCTCAAGCGTTGCAGAGGCCTCTTGTACTTCGCACCTATACAAGATCCCAACTTTTCAATAAAGCTTTCATCTTAATCCGCAATATCTTGATTGCAATATTAGTTCTTACTTGTTCTTGATTTCAGGTAGGAATTAAGACCCTCGCTGGTCAGGTTGATCGTGTTCCCGCAGGATCGGTAACCTCCATGAGATTGGCCTAGCGATTGCATTGGTGCTCGTCCTCGCACGTGTAGTCGGATCGTCAAGCCCGAACTCCACCAAATCGACTATCACCATCTCATCGAAAGATCGGACACCTTAGCCCTATCAAGTGGTATCAGATTTCAGGTTGCTCGGTGAGATTTTACTGCTTTCGTAGATTAGATCTGTTCTATCTATACCCCACGAAAAAGTTAAAAACACAGTTAGAGTTTAGATCCATCCCATCACCAATCTACGCCTCGCATTATCTTTTCAGTTTTGCATTATTGAATTTGTGTCTGCATCATCACGGCGAGTTGCTGGTCTTAGTGTCTCGTCTCAGAGTTTCGAGTTCTGATCATAGTTGTCACCTCCACACTCGCAGATCACCGCCACCATATTCCTCCACCGTATTCCGCCGCCATACACCCAGCCACCATAAACCCTAAAACTCCGCCACCGCCTTCCTACCGCGACACGGATACGATCACCTTTCCTTCCATGGCACGAGTCCGAGTTAATTTATTGTTTCCTAGTTTTTCTTTTTTACTTTCCTTCCTTGTTGTTTCCGTGTTGAGCTAAAGTCCGTGTCGAGTTAGAAGTTCAGCCGTATGTCCAGGAGAGCAAAAAAAATTCTCCAAAATTTTTTTCTGGCTATACTGATTTTCGGCTCTCGGGATCACTTTTCTCCATCGGCCGTTATAGCGATATTGTTTTGGCGCCTGCGCGCTTTCCGGAGCATAATACAAAATTTTCAAAAAAAAATTTGGGGGCTAACCTATTTCTAGATCCCGTCGATCAGTTCTAGACACTCGCCATCATAGTGATTTTCAACATCTCGGTTCGCTTTTCAGGGTGCCATATGATCCTACATTGTTTGTTGTGTCGTGTCGTGACATCGTTCCTGATCTAGGCTCGCGTCTCTAGTACGGTCTAGCCTAGGACCATCACAGTACTGTCGTTGAGCATTCTTTCAACATTTGCATTGTTGTTTTGATAATTGCTAACCCCTTTGCTAAGCCTTCCCAGAGCTCCACAGATTTCTCCACGTGCGGTGTCTCGACTCCTGGTAATCGCTCGGTTCAATCTCTGGACCCACTGCTCCTCACGGTTGCACATCGCCTATTCCTGCTGTTTGGTAAGAATTTGTAAGAGCTTCGTATATTGCTTGACGGATTACGCGTGCCTTCCACCATATTTCCGTAGTTATAGGCATATATATACCTGTGCTTTTTAAAGGACTAACCATGACAGATACTTCGCGTAACCCTGCCACAATGACGAACCAAGAAATACATGCCCACTTCTCCGAGCTCTTGGTCGGTCGCGCTGAAGATGTGGATGCACGACTAGAGAAGTTTGACACCAAGCTCACCAACGCCATGGACAAGATCGATGGACTCGAGAAATCCTTCAACGACAAGCTTGACACTCGGTTCAAGGAGGTTTTGGACATATTGCCGGCACCCGCACCCGCTCCATTGGCACCTCGGCATGGTGCACGGGGCATTCCGATCACAAGTCTCACTGCTGGTTCGGCTGCCGCCGCACCTCAGGCGGCTACCGCTACAGCTGAGGCACCCCAGACTTCCACCGCGGCTGCTGCTGCGACATTGGGGACAAACGACGGGTACTACTACGACCCCGACGACGATGATCTATTTGACGAGGAGGTTGAACAACCTCCACACCATGCTGGTTGTCCCCGACATTACCACCGCAACGCTCGACCACCGGTACGTGATGATGATCCTGTTGCAAAGCTTAAATTAAATATTTCATCTTTTGAGGGTAAATATAATCCTGATGCATATCTTACCTGGGAGATGGAAGTAGAACAACGTTTTGCATGTTTAAAATATCCTGATAATATGCGTGTTAGTGCTGCTACATGTGAATTCATTAAATTTGCTTCCCTTTGGTGGTCTGAGTATTGTCGTTTAAATCCTACTACTATTCCTCGTACTTGTACTGCTTTAAAACTGTTATGCGTGTTCGTTTTGTGCCTCCCACTTATCAACGTGATTTACTAAAGAATATGACACGTTTGGAACAAGGGAAAAATTCTGTAGAAGAGTATTATCAGGAATTGCTAACGGGGATGGTTCGGTGTGGTCTTGTTGAATTTACTGAACAAATGCTTGCACGTTTCTTTGGTGGATTAAACAAGGACATTCAACACATATTAGACTATAAGGAATATAATTCCATCACTCGTTTGTTTCATCTTGCTTGCAAAGTTGAACGTGAAGTGCCGGATCGCCAAACACCATGGAGGAGGACTAATAATTCTGCAGGTCGCACATCCACTTGGAACTCCCGACAATCAGCGCCTCCTTCTCGTGATTCCCCATCAGCTACTACCACATCCAAGGCCACCACAAGATTTCCATCAGTTGCTCCTCCACCGTCATCCAATGCTCCTGCTCGTAGTGCGTCTTCTATGGCTTCCACGGGTAAAACAAAGGATATACAATGCCGCAAGTGCTGGGGGTTTGGTCATATTGAGAGATAGTGCACAACACAACGTGTTATGATGGTGCGTGATGATGGTCAATATGATTTAGCGAGTGACTTTGATGAAGATACATTAGCCCTTATTTCTGCTCGAGATGGAGACAATTGTGATTCTGATGAAGAGACAGAGGTAATGGGAGCTGAAACTGCTGATCAATACAAGAGCTTAATTACACAACGTGTGTTGAGTGTGCAATTGAGCAAATCTGAGCAAGATCAACGCCACAACCTGTTCCAAACACGTGGTGTTGTCAAGGAAAGAGCTATAAGGATCATCATTGATGGAGGGAGTTGTAATAATTTGGCTAGTGTTGACATGGTAGAGAAGCTTGCACTTCCAACAAGACAACGCACACATTCATATTACATCCAATGGTTTGAGGGTTCTCGCAAGATCAAGGTAACAAGAACGGTACGCGTGCATTTTACCATTGGTACATATTCTGATTTTGTTGATTGTGATGTTGTACCTATGCAAGCTTGTTCTTTGTTACTTGGTAGACCATGGCAATTTGATAGAGAATCTGTTCATAATGGCAAAACTAATCACTATTCTCTTATGCATGATGGAAAGAAAATTGGTCTAAAACCTATGACTCCCGAACAGATTTTAAAAGATGATCTTGCTAGAGCTAGTAGAGCTAAAACTGAGGAGAAAAATAAAAGTGAGAATCAGTTGTTCTTTGATTTTGTACCACCAAAGAACACTAAATCTGATTCTAAACATGATACTGAAATTCATTTGAAGAGTCCATGTATGCTTGCAAATAAAATTGATATTGCTGAACTAGATGTAAACAATACTCAATGTTATACAATTATCTGCAAAGAGGTTTTGTTTTCATTTGAGGACATGCCTCCTTCTTTACCACCGGCTATTGCTAACCTTTTGCAGGAATATGAGGACGTCTTTCCCGCTGAGCTGCCACCAGGACTACCTCCTATTAGAGGAATTGAGAACCAAATTGATCTAATTCCTGGTGCTACGTTGCCCAACCGCGTGCCATATAGAACCAATCCAGAGAAGACAAAGGAGATACAACGCCAAATTCAGGAACTACTCGTCAGAGATCATATTCACGAGTCCCTTAGCCCCTATGCTGTTCCTATTATTTCGGTACCTAAGAAAGATGGTTCTTCGCGCATGTGTACTGATTGTAGAGCTATCAATAATATTACTATTCGATATCGTCATCCTATTCCATGTTTGGATGACATGCTTGATGAATTGAGTGGCTCTACCATGTTTTCTAAAGTAGATTTGCGTAGTGGTTACGACCAGATTTGTATGAAATTGGGAGATGGATGGAAAATAGCATTTAAAACTAAGTCCGGTTTGTATGAGTGGTTAGTGATGCCGTTTGGTTTAACTAATGCACCCAACACTTTCATGAGATTAATGAACGAAGTTTTACGCGCTTTCATTGGACGTTTTGTGGTAGTCTACTTTGATGATATTTTGATTTATAGCAAATCTTTAGAGGATCATTTGGACCATTTATATGTTGTTTTCAATGCTTTACGTGATGCACGTGTGTTTGGTAATCTTGAGAAGTGCACCTTTTGCACCAATCGAGTTGCGTTTCTTGGCTATGTTGTTACATCACAGGGTATTGAAGTGGATCCAGCCAAGATTGAAGCTATTGAGAATTGGCCGCATCCCAAGACGGTCACACAAGTGAGGAGTTTTCTTGGCCTCGCTGGTTTTTATAGGCGCTTTGTCAAAGACTTTGGATCAATTGCCGCGCCGCTGAATGAACTTACCAAGAAGGATGTGCCCCTTGTTTGGGGTGATGCACAACAATAGGCCTTCGTCATATTGAAAGATAAGCTAACACATGCTCCCTTACTCCAACTTCCTGATTTTAATAAAACTTTTGAGCTTGAATGTGATGCTAGTGGAATTGGTTTGGGAGGTGTGTTATTACAAGAGGGAAAACTTGTTGCATATTTTAGTGAGAAATTGAGTGGGGCTAGTCTGAACTATTCTACTTATGATAAAGAATTATATGCGTTGGTTCGGACATTAGAAACTTGGCAACATTATCTATGGCCTAAAGAATTTGTTATACATTCTGATCATGAATCTTTGAAGCATATTCGTAGTCAAGCTAAGTTGAATCGTCGTCATGCAAAGTGGGTTGAATTTATTGAGTCTTTTCCTTATGTTATCAAACACAAAAAGGGTAAAGATAATATTATTGCTGATGCTTTGTCGCGCCGTTATACTTTGTTATCTCAACTTGACTTCAAAATATTTGGATTGGAAACTATTAAGTAACAATATGTGCATGATGCAGAATTTAAAGAGGTGTTGCAGAATTGTAGAGTTGGTAGAACATGGAACAAGTTCGTCTTCAATGATGGATTTGTGTTCTGTGCTAACGAACTATCCATTTCAGATAGTTATGTTCGTCTGTTTTTGTTACTGGAGGCGCATGGAGGAGGATTGATGGGACACTTTGGTGTCAAGAAAACGCAGGATGTTCTTGCTGCACACTTCTTTTGGCCACGTATGCATCGAGATGTTGAGAGATTTGTGGCACGCTGCACTACTTGTCAAAAAGCTAAGTCTTGACTTAATCCACATGGTTTATATATGCCTCTTCATGTTCCTAGTGTTCCTTGGGAGGATATTTCTATGGACTTTGTTTTGGGATTGCCATGTACATAGAAGGGGAGGGATAGTATTTTTGTTGTTGTGGATCGGTTTTCTAAGATGGCACACTTTATTCCTTGTCATAAAACGGATGATGTTGCGCATATTGCTGATTTGTTCTTTCATGAAATTGTTCGTTTACATGGTGTGCCAAATACTATTGTTTATGATCGTGATACTAAATTTCTTAGCCACTTTTGGAGATGTTTATGGGCTAAGTTGGGGACTAAATTGCTGTTTAGTACTACATGTCATCCCCAACCTGATGGACAAACTGAAGTAGTAAATAGAACTTTGTCTACAATGTTGCAGGCTATTTTAAAAAAGAACTTAAAATTGTGGGAACAGTGTTTACCACATATAGAATTTGCTTATAATCGTTCGCTGCATTCTACCACAAAGATGTGCCCGTTTGAGATCGTGTATGGTTTTGTTCCTCGTGCACCTATCTATTTATTACCTTTACCTTCTTCGGTGCAAAATAATTTGGATGCTACACAACGCGCTAAAATGATATTAAACTTGCATAAGACTACTAAAGATAACATAGAACACATGAATGCTAAGTACAAACTTGCTGGGGATAAAGGGAAAAAGCATGTTGTGCTTGATGTTCGCGATCTTGTTTGGTTATATTTGCGTAAAGATCGTTTTCCTGATTTACGCAAGTCTAAGTTAATGCCGCGTGCTGCTGGTCCCTTTAAGGTGTTAGAGAAAATAAACGATAATGCATATAAACTTGAGTTGCCTGCAGACTTTGGTACGGTTAGTCCTACATTTAACATTGCAGATTTGAAGCCTTACTTTGGTGAGGAAGATGAGATTGCGTCGAGGACGACTTCAATTCAACATGGGGAGCATGATGTGGAAATCCCATCTATTGATACAACCGTTGTATCAACAGCAACACACATACAAGGACCTATCACTTGATCTCTGTAACTACCTCGGTGAATTACGCTCCTAGATACAAGCCTGGATGAGCGGTAGTGGTTGAAATAGTACGGTGGGGCCCCAAAAGCCACTCACGGGTAGACCTTTCGGCCGTCCCAACCACTACCATCTCAACGGGACCTGTCTGGTGGCGTGTCGGCGAAGGATCAACTACATACACAAGTGGGTATGTATGCAAGCCACCATACAAGAGTACATCAGAGCCATACCATCTAGAAAGAAAGGAAATGTAGCAACGCCATACGGCAAGATTCAAATGACCTAGATAGATCTAATATTTTAGGATACTTCCTCATACAACACACATCAGAGTATCATGCGTAAGTGGCAAACAAAATCCGAGTACGGATAAGAAGCAAATCGGCATAAGATGCCATAGAAAGAAGCACATCCCAACTACAGGTCTCATGGATCCCCGTTCCCGGAATCTCTACACCGAACGATCGTTGCCCACATCATCGGCTTCTTCCACCCGATGTCAATCCGTGAGGGTACCTGTTCATCTGAACCAATAATTTATCGTGTGAGACCCTAAGGGTACTCAGCAAGTCTTAATGCCTCTAAAGGGGACACAACCTGGGGTGACGCAATTGCAGCGAAAAATAAACCCTAGCAGTTCTACAGATAAACGCTAACCATCCGCCTAACCAATGATAGACGGATGCCCGTGAATTAAGAACAACAGTTATAATGGTAATCTCATCAGATCCATCCTCCTCCCTACTTACCAACAAGGAAGCGGACGAACAACCTCCCATCCGTTGGCAATTTTATTAACCATTCCATGAGTGTTGCACTATTTACTAGTCAAATTACTTAGTCAGATTAAAGCGGTACTTTAGTTATGCTTGTCTATGATCGAGCGTGCTCCAAGTCGTCCATATCCGTGGACACGGCTTTGAAAAGTTTTACCCGGCGGGCACCAATAGAAACACACTCGATCAACCTCGGAAAAACCAAATCAAAACCCAACGAGGCTTTCACGGTGAACAATCACAGGATTAGAAATATTTCAGGGCCACCCCATTGAGTAGACCGCAACTAAGATAGTGACTTGACGGACTCAAGGTTTGCGACAATGGTACAAGCGGTGGGAACCGAAAGTGTGGCTGGGCTTGTCGATACCGCGTAATCACTCCGCTTACCTAAATAAAGATGCAGTGTGCTCCTCGCACAATTAAAATCTGAAAGTAACATGGCATAAGTGCAGGATAGTAAATAAAACCTCAAACTAGTTTGTGGCCCCAAGAAATAAGACGGAATCAAGCTCGGCTCGGGGGTCCCATATACCTCCCGGATGTGGTTAGCGCGATAAATCAAGGAACAGGAATCAAGTACTCGGGGTCTTACGGGACACAAGTGAGCAGGAAAAACCAAATAGCAGATGTTGCTCACCGATGCCACTTTCATTAGTTATCCCATTACTACTCAGGTTAAGTTGTTTAGGTACCTTGTTATCCAACAGACTCTCACATACCCTACACATGCTGTTCTACAACTCGCATGGCTCAAACCACTCCTGTAGTAATGGCTCATGGGATGGAGGAACAAGCTTGGTGGGGTTTAAAAGTAAAGGCTATGCATACTTGGGATTCAATTTAATGCAATCGCGACTCAATGATGCAAGAATAAGATATAGGCAATAGGTACTGTATGTATGCAAGCATGTGGAAGTGCTTGCTTGATAACTCAGTTGAAGCGAGGGACGGATCTGGGTAGTGCTCCTGGTTCTCTTGATATAACCCCTGCTCAGTGTCTATCCGAGAAAAACCAAACAAACAAGGCCAACATGAATATAGAGCACAAGCATATGAATAAGATGCGTCAAGCAAACAATCATGCCATGATGAATGATGCACAATTTACATGGCAATAAGGTAGCATGGCATGGTGAGGTGTGGAAGACAAGTAATGACATTTTAATGGGGTTTTGGATCACATTTTGTTGTCATAACAATTGTTGTACCCCATATTTTTATATGATGCATGTTGCAATTGAAGTCATGGATAGCATAAACAGAAAGGTCTCGTCGAGCTGATCATTTTAGACATATCATTTGCTTAATTTGGAATTATAAATCAAAAGTTATTAATTATTTAAGTTCTAGTGGCATTTGTGGTAATTTAACTCAACTTGGAATTTTAAATGTGCAAAAGGAAATTTGAATGGCATATTTGAAATCCTCACATTTTTCTGATCTCAAAACATATATTATTTGCATTATTTGGATTTGTAGTTTAAAAGATATTTTAAAACAGAATTAAATTTGAATTTGAATTAATTTTGCAAATGTTTGAATTTAAACAGACATGCAGAAATTCTTTTCGTACCTAAGCTAAGCTAGCCACAGATCCTTTGCCAGGGACCGGAACTTCTGTGACTGACGCGTTTTGCACCATGCTGCTCAAGCTCACGAGGCAGACGGTGGGTCCTCTTGGCTTCAGCCCACTTGACAATGACGCAGCTGCCCACGTGGTTCGAGGGGGACTGCGGGTTGGTTGGCGATAAGTTGGGGAGTCTTTTTATAAAACGGCAACGTCGCTGACAGGTGGAGCTCCGAGGGAGTGCGGGTTTAGGCGGGAGAATCCGCGAGGACCTAAGCGCAAAAGCCCAAAAACTGTCGGAACGGCAGCGGCGCCTTCTGCCGGCGACTGCGATCGGCCAGCGATCAGACGACGATGGCGGCGCCGTCGCTGAACAAAACGACATGGCCCCAAAACAAAAATTGAAGAGGGAGCCACGGCCTACAACAATGGTTCAGGATACTAACGCGGAGGAGGACCACGGTGGCAGGCGGCCGTTGAACATCGCGGATCTCTTCTGCGGCCGTTGCTGTCGCCGACCATGACAGCAGCGCCGACGAAGCCTTTCGCGGCAGCGGCGATGCCAACGAGAGGTGGAGGAGACGATGTCTAGGGGATAAGGAGCTCACCGGCCAGGCGTGCGACTAGCGGGCTCGGGGTGGCGAGGATCGGCGAGGCGGTCGGGCGTCTGGCGGCAGCGGCGGCGGGGCTCCTCCGGCGAGGTCCAGGGCTCCGGCGTCGAGCAGAGGAAGTCGGCGCCTCTGGTACTCTGGCTCGCCTCGGGGAGCTCTGGGCGAAGGGCCAGGGGGCCAGAGGGTTTAGATGGCAAGGTGGAGAGGAAGCTCGCTGGAGAGGAAGAAGGGAGGCATGTGGGAGGAAGAGAGGCCTGGGGGGATCTGGGGGAAGGCTAGGGTGAGGGGGGAAGGATAAGATCGCCAGGGGCAGGTAGGAGCGTGGGAGTTTGCGTGGGGGAGGGGCAGACGCGTTGCACCTCACGTGCATGGGCGGCAGGCGGGCGTCTGTGGTGCCAGTGTGGGGGCTGGGTGGGCTGGGAGGAGCTTGAGGCAGGGAGAGAAAAGAGGGGATAGGTGGTTCGGGCTAGGGTGAGGTGAGGGGTGCTTTTGGTTGTGAGGGTGGGGTAGATAGGATCATGGTGATCATGTGGCCATGCTAGATTAGGGTTAGGGGTGGTTTAGCTAGAGAGGAGAGGGGGAGAGGCACTTTGGGTTGTGATAGAATAGGTGTGGTTTAGGGTTTTTAGCTAGGATGGTTAAGGGCATGGGGGTAGGTTTAGGGTTTTTGCTTAGAGGGGTAAGGTAGATTAGGGTTTTTGGAGATTAGAGGGTTTAAGACTACGATAAGATGAGAGGGACAAGAGGTACTTGACTTGATCATGCATGCTCTAGACAAGTTCACACAAGCTCAAGACAAGGAAAAGAGAGAGAGAGGGAGAGAGATGTGGTGATGGGGTTTTCTTTTGCTCACACATGATCACATGTGTATGCATGGAGTATGGGGATAGAGGTTTAGCTAAAGGGGGATAGAGAGATAGATGATATGGTGAAGAATACTTCAAGGCCCAAAACAAGGTTTAAACCAAGGAGAGATGATCCATGCAAGCAAGGACAAAACATTCCAAAGCCAAGAAAAGGTGGCACTTGCATGGCCCATGCAAACAATATTTTCCATGTAGTTATATTGTGAAAACAACATTAATTCATGTGGCATTATTCCTTGCATTCCCAAAAGGTGGGCAAAGGCCAAGCAAAAGATTATGGGTGGAATCCAACCAACCAACATGAGCTAGAGATAACTCAAATAAAATGCCAAGCTCATATTAATTGGATGGTGGAATATAAGGTGGTGAAAGAAAGGTGGTGGAGTTAAAAGAGATATGCCCCCAACTCAACTTGGGCATTTAACAATATATCAAGAACCAAAAACAATATCAAGAGGCAACTACAATTAATAATGCACATGAGATAAGAACCAAATAAGAAGGGGTTTTATATGATGCTCAAATGCAAGGTGGCATGATGACATGAGCATGACATGGTGATGATGCAACAATTATATGTTGGAAGTGGTCCTTTTATTACTAGAACAAGTAGCATTACAGGTGTTAGACAACTGGGATGCTACAATCTCGTGCTAAACAACTTAACTATCAGGTACTTTCGTTTCTTGGAACTATTCCTCACATACATGAGAATATGATGATGCCTAAATCAGATGTATTTCTTACTCTTAGGAATGATGGACCAAGCATGGATGAGAGGGACAAGCATTGGAGCATGGTCATGCATGGAGATGGCATCAAGCATGTGATGATCCGAGAAAAGGCCACGGATGAAGATTTCAGAACTTTGAGGCCACCATAATGAAGAAAGAAGGCTTGGACGAAATATTCAAGATTAATACTTCACAAATTCGTCCATAGCTTAATATGGTGCTGTGACACCTTTATTTTGGGCCAGGCCCATGTAATTTTCGCAGGATTTTAAATAGCCACTTTTTAGAGTCCGTATTTGAGGAGAAAAGGACTTCTAGGGTTGGATTCGGCCACCACTTCTATGGATGGCCGAAACCCTACCTTTTCCTCCTTAAATACTCGACTTAGCCGTGACCATAGACTCGAATTTTGTTTAGACATTAAGTTAGCCATCATAGCAACTTCGCCAAGGCTCGAGCGTCGCAGAGGCCTCTTGTACTTCGCCCCTATACAGGATCCCACCTTTTCAATAAAGCTTTCATATTAATCCGCAATATCTTAATCCGCAATATCTTGGTTGCAATATTAGTTCTTACTTGTTCTCGATTTCAGGTAGGAGTTAAGACCCTCGCTGGTCAGGCTGATCGTGTTCCCGCAGGATCGGTATCCTCCAGGAGATTGGCCTAGCGATTGCATTGGCGCTCGTGCTCGCACGTGTAGTCGGATCGTCAAGCCCGAACTCCACCAAATCGACTATCACCATGTCATCGAAAGATCGGACACCTTTGCCCTATCACTAACCTTCCACCAAAAGCTTTTGAGAGTGTAGCTTATTTGTGTGTGAGTTTCTTTGCGATTTCACTTTGCAAGCTATTAGCTCTCTTGTGTGGAAATTTGTTTGATACAATCTCCAAGGTGAGGTAAAAGGCTAACTCCCCGCGTTCTTCTTCTCCATATACAACCCTTGTAGGCTTTGCATCATGGACAGGAATGGCGAGTCATCCCAACCACCACCACCTCCAGAGGACGACACACAATACATGAAAAGATGGGATCATTGGAAGGTCCGAGGAGAATTCAACTACCGTTGTGAAGCCCTTGAGCGGCACCAAGACGAACAATTTAGCAAATCCCGAGTGGAATTCAAGAACATCGACAACCGCTTCGAAGAAGTCCCAGGACAAATGCATGCCATGCAACACAACCTCGACCATCAAAATGAAGCTCTTGGTCGCGCCCTCGCTGCAACAGATGAGAAGCTTCAACGCCTCATTGATGGGCTAGCAAGGCCATGATCGCGTGACTCAAGCTCGTCACGGCACTCCTCAAGTGAATCAAGCGCACCTCGCCGTCACGCTTCAAGGCACCGGGATGGACCCGTCCTCCACTCCATGAGCTCTTCTCAAGCGGTACAGTCTCCGCAACACGCCGTGACATCAATCTATGATGGTGACCTCTCCGCAAGACCTCCAAGACATGAAGCGAACCGTACACAACCAAGGGCACTTGTGATTCAACAAGAGCAACCTCACGTGGATCACCAATCTTGATAGGGCAAAGGTGTCCGATCTTTCGATGATATGGTGATAGTCGATTTGGTGGAGTTCGGGCTTGATGATCCTACTACACGTGCGAGCACGAGCGCCAATGAAATCGCTAGGCCAATCTCCTGGAGGTTATCGATCATGCGGGAACACGATCAGCCTGACCAGCGAGGGTCTTAATTCCTACCTAAAATCTAGAACAAGTAAGAACTAATATTGCAATCAAGATATTGCGGATTAAGATGAAAGCTTTATTGAGAAGGTGGGATCCTGTATAGGTGCGAAGTACAAGAGGCCTCTACGACGCTCGAGCCTTGGCGAAGTTGCTATGATGGCTTACTTAATGTCTAAACAAAATCCGAGTCTACGGTGATGGCTATGGGGAGTATTTAAGGAGGAAAAGGTGGGGTTTCGGCCAGCCATAGAAGTGGTGGCCGAATACAACCCTAGAAGTCCTTTTCTCCTTCAATACGGACTCTAAAAAGTGGCTAATTAAAATCCTGCGAAAATTACATGGGCCTGGCCCAAAATAAAGGTGTCGAAGCACCATATTAAGCTATGGACAAATTTGTGAAGTATTAATCTTGAATATTTCGTCCAAGCCTTCTTTCTTCATTATGGTGGCCTCAAAGTTCTTAAATATTCATCCGTGGCCTTCTCTTGAATCATCACATGCTTGCTGCCATCTCCATGCATGGCCATGCTCCAATGCTTGTCCCTCTCATCCATGCTTGGTCCATCATTCCTAAGAGTAATAAATACATCTGATTTAGGCAGCATCATATTCTCATGTATCGGAGGAATAGTTCCAAGAAACGAAAGTATCTGATAGTTAAGTTGTTTGGCACGAGATCTTGTGATAGGTCCTTGTATGTGTGTAGTTGTAGGTACAACGGTTGTATCAATAGATGGGATGTCCACATCAAAGCCCATCGCCAACGACATGTTCCTTCAACAACAAGTGAAGCATACGAAGTGGACGAACAAGATCGCCGTCGGCGTGAAGCACTCGAAGATCCACCAAGGCATCATCATCGACATGAATGTCAATGTCGACAACATGATCATCATGACGAGCCTCCTCCACATCAAGAAGAAAGGGAGCAGCCCATTGCACACGCGGTCCGTCGTTCTCCTCGCCACATGGCGCAAGACACTGCTCATCGGCATCAACCTAGACAAGAACGAGAGCAAGCTCCCCAAGCTCGTCGTGAGGACCAACAACCTCCTCCTCGTCCTCAACCGTGCCAACAACACGAGAAAGCTCCCCAAGCTTGTCGTCAAAATCAAGTTCCACCGCCAAACGCGGCACCTCAACAACCGCAAGGGCAACGCAACCATCACCAAGCATGACATGAGAGCTCTGATGATGAATCTGGCCGCCAAAATCATGGCAACCGCCGCCACCGGAACCGCAATGAAGAATAAACTTTCGGCAAGCTCAAATTCACCATGCCCAAGTTCACCGGTTCCAATGAACCCGAAGAATATCTCTCGTGGGATCTCAAGGTTGGAAAGATCTTCCGCATGCACAACTATAGCAATGTGAAGATGATGGCCATGGCCTCCCTCGAGTTTGATGAGTATGCCAACCTTTGGTGGGAACAAGTCCAACTCACTCGTGAAGCAAAAGAGGAGCCTCCGATCTCAACTTGGCAAGATATGAAGGCTCATATGAGATCCCGCTTTGTTCCTTCACACTACACGCGTGACCTTTTCAACAAGCTTCAAATACTTAGTCAAGGGACAAAGACCATGGAAGACTACTTCAAACAAATGGAGCTCAACATGATCTGTGCCAACATTGAAGAGCATGATGAACAAACAATGGCACATTTCCTCAATGGCTTGAACCATCCAATCACGCGCATCACTGAGTTCCAAAAGTACAACAACATGGTTGAACTTGTACACATAGCATCAAAAGCCGAACGTCAAGTGCAAGAGGACATCAAGTACAACAAGCCAAAGACGTACTTCACATACAAGCAAGCGCCAACCACTACTCCAACAACACCAAGTGGAAACTCATCAAGTACCACCAAGCTTCACTTCAAGCCAACATTCCCTCAAGGAAAACCGCCCCCAAGTGGCAAATACACAAAGGATGATCAACCATTCAATGGTGAGTGCTACAAGTGTGGAGGCAAAGGACACAAGTCGGCCACATGTGGAAACAAGAAAGTTTTGTTCATCCACGACAATGGCTATGAAGAATACTTGAGCGAAGATTTGTTTGATGCAAGGGTCAAGGAAGCATTGGCTAGGCAACATTTGGAAGATGACCAAGACCTACTTGTGTGTGAGCATGACGCAAGCCCATCGCTTGTGGTCACAAGGGTCTTACCTACTCAAGTCAATGAGAATGAATACCAAAGATCAAACATCTTCCAAACTCGTGCCGGTATCAATGGGAAATCCATAGAAGTTGTCATCGATGGAGGGAGTTGCCACAATCTTGCAAGCACGGAATTCTGTGAGAAACTCAACCTCACCCTCCATCCGCACAAGCATCCCTACCATATACAATGGCTAAGTGACCAAGGGTCTGTCAAGATCAAGCACACCGTCTCGGTAACGTTCTCAATTGGACCATACAAAGACACGGTGGAATGTGATGTGGTCCCCATGACGGTTTGCCATATGTTGCTAGAAAGGCCGTGGCAATATGACAAGCGTGCTTTGCATGATGGTCACACAAATACTTATACCTTCAAATGGCTTGAAAAGACTTGTGTTTTGCAACCGATGACTCTTAGACAAATAATTGCGGACAATGCAAAGGCTTTAGCGAGGGCGCAAAGCACAAAACCACCTTCTGAGAACAGCGGTGAGCGAGAGAACCACACTATATTGAGTGAGATCCACAAACCAAACTCGAGCGGAAAAACAAAGAGTGTTCTTCTTGCCACCAAAAGTGAGATGAGAGAAGTGCGGAACAACCCATCAATCTTGCACCATGTCCTTGTATGCAAGGGACTAGCGCAAGAAACTAATGACTTGACAATTGTTCCTCCTTCTTTGATGGCTGTTTTGCAGGAATTCCAAGAAGTATTCCCCGAAGAGCTTCCTCATGGACTACCCCCTCTTCGCGGAATCGATCACCGCATCAACCTCATACCCGGCGCTCCACTCCCAAACCACGCCGTGTATCGCACGAACCCGGAAGAGACGAAGGAGATAGAACGACAAATAAACCAACTCGTCTCCAAAGTTTTGATCCAAGTAAGCACTAGCCCAAGCGCGGTACCCGTGATTCTCGTGCCAAAAACGGATGATACGTTGCGGTTATGCATGGACTGCCGTCAAATCAATGCTATCACCGTGCGTTTTTGACATCCTATACCACACCTTGATGACATGCTTGATGAGTTATGTGGGGCTACTATATTTTCGAAAATTGATCTTCGTAGTGGTTACCATCAAATTTGCATGGCTGAAGGGGATGAGTGGAAAACCGCCTTCAAGACCAAGCTTGGTCTCTATGAATGGTTGGTTATGCCTTTTGGCTTATCAAATGCCCCATCTACCTTCATGCGCCTCATGAACCATATTTTGAGATCTCCCATTGGGAAGAGTGTCGTTGTTTACTTTGATGACATCCTTGTCTATAGCAAGTCACTGGAGGAGCATGTTACTCATGTTAAGGAGGTCCTTTAAATCCTTCGTCATGAAAAGCTCTATGCTAATCTCCCAAAGTGCACTTTTGCAAAACACAAACTGATTTTCCTTGGTTTTGTTGTGTCTTCTAATGGCATTGAATTGGATGTCTCAAAGTTAAGGACATACGAGATTGGCCCATCCCGAACAATGTTAGTGAACTTTGTAGTTTTCATGGGTTGGCCGGTTTTTACCATAGCTTTGTGAAAGACTTTTCAACCATTGCTTGCCCTCTCAATGAATTGACCAAGAAAAATGTCACATTCGTTTGGGGCAAAGCACAACAAAAAGCGTTTCATGAGCTCAAAAAGAGGCTCACCGAAGCACCACTCCTCGCTTTACTGGATTTCACAAAAACTTTTGAGACCGAGTGTGACGCTAGTGGTATTGGCATTGGAGGTGTCCTTATGCAAAATGGGCGTCCTATTGCATACATAGTGAGAAACTTGATGGCGCACGCCATAACTATCCAATTTATGACAAAGAGATTTTTTCCTTGGTTCGTGTCCTTCAAGTGTGGCAACACTACCTTTGGCCCAAACAATTTATCATCCATTACGACCATGAGTCGTTGAAATATCTTAAGGGCCAAGCCAATTTGAGTAAAGGCACGCCAAATGGATTAATTTCATGGAATCTTTTCCTAACTTTGTCAAGTACAAGAAGGGCAAAGAAAATGTAGTAGCGAATGCCTTGTCTCGCAGAAACACAAACCTTCTTACTCGACTCGAAGTAAATGTCTTGGGTCTTGATGACATCAAATATTTGTACGAGTCCGACCCATTCTTTGGATCAGTTTTTGCAAAGTGTTCAATATACAAGGGGATTGATGATTTCTATTTGCATAAGGGATTTCTTTTCAAACAAAACAAGTTTGCATTCCGAAGTCGTCTCTCCAAATTTTGCTTCTTCAAGAATCCCATGGTGGAGGCCTTATGGGTCACTTTGTCCATGACAAGACATATGACATGCTATACACTCACTACTTTTGGCCAAAGATGAAGCGCGACGTGTAATGCCACGTCCGACGATGCACTACATGTATCCAAGATAACCCCTTTGGTATTTATATGCCATTACCTATTCCTCATGCACCTTGGTCGGACATTAGCATGGACTTTGTGTTAGGATTGCGTAGATCTAAGCGTGGACATGATTCTATATTTGTGGTAGTGGATCACTTTTACAAAATGGCACACTTCATTCCGTGCCATAAGACCGATGATGCTTCACATGTAGCAAATTTGTTTTTCAGGGAAATAATTCGGCTACACGGTGTCCCAAGAACAATCGTCTCCGACCGCGACGTCAAATTCATGAGCTACTTTTGGAAGACACTCATGGCCAAGCTCGGCATCAAGCTCCTATTCTCGTCCGCCTCGCATCCTCAAACTTATGGACAAACCGAGGCCGTCAACCGAATCCTTAGCACACTTCTCCACGTGTTGATAATCAAGAATCTTAAAGATTGGGAGGAATGCATCCCACACGCCGAGTTCGCCTACAACCGCGCCAAACACTCCACCACCATGAGGAGCCCGTTCATGATCGTCTATGGTTTCGAGCCTCTCACCACGCTCGACATATTACCTCTTCCTCTACACGACCGCACCAACATGGACGTTGACAAGCGTGCCCAAGCAATGAAAAAGTTACATGAAGACACAAGATCTACGATCGAGAAACAAGTCCTTCGCCAAGCATCACGACTAAACAAGAACAAGAAGGAGATGATCTTCGAATAAGGCGATCTTGTGTGGATAAACTTGAGCAAAGACCGCTTTCCCAATAATCGTGACTCCAAGCTCAAACCAAGGGCAGATGGCCCCTTCAAGGTCCTCAAAAGAATCAACAACAACGCCTACATCATCAATATCCCAACATCAAAGTACCTTGTGAGCCTGACGTTCAATGTAGAGGACCTTTCACCCTACCATGGAGATGATGAAGTTGAGAAGGTTGTAGAGTCGAGAACGACTCTTTCCCAAGGGGGAGCTGATGCAGCCCGTCCTACGGATGCGTCTACATCCCCGCCAACTAGTCCCCCAAGTGGACCGATGACCCGTGCTCGGGCCAAGCTCCTACAAGATAAGGTTAACTCTCTCCTCTCCTCGTGTGATTTCAATACACCCTTGGATGGCTTGCTACTTCATTCCCAAACCCTATGAATTCTCAGCTATGAACCCAGTGAAGCATCACCGAGGGAGGGACCCAAGGCAGCCCGAGGAGATTCGCCAGAGCAAACTGGCGCCAGGCCCGACGAACCGGTTCCCCCGCCGAAACCTCCGGCGACAGGCCCGGTTGACCGGCCTCCTCGCCGACAATCTCGGCCACAACTGGAATCTCCCGACGACAACCGAAAACCTGTTCAGTAAGGCTTTCCGGTTCACGACCGGAAATATCGGCGGCCACCGGAATTTCCGGCGACCACTCCGGCGCCGCCGGGTCCCTCGCCGGAAATCCCCAGAGCCAAGTCAACTTTCGGGCTTGACCCGTGTAACCCCTTATTTCGCCTAGACTTTACCGTTTCATACCTAAACTACCCCTGTTTATGTGGTTGGCCTATAAATAGCCCCCACCCTCTATTGTAAACCCTAGACTTGGATAATTGTAGTTGAAGACACCCCTTTGAGGATCTATCAACTATTTGTCTCATGCTCCTTGACAAGGAGCACCAAATTATCCCCAAACCTCTTGGATTTTGCCTAGTGCGTTCAAGTTGTACAAGTCCTTGGGATCTCAGTGTCTCGTGCCCAAGTAGTCAAGATCTCATCAAGCCTCTCACCCCCGTTGTTGGCCGTGGGAGAGTGTCTTGCTGTAACACCCTCAGAATCGGACCTATGCAAGTTTCAGCGATTCCTGCCAAACCCGCATAGAAAAGATTCAAAGGTGCCCACCAGGCACTTTTGTGCGGGTGGAAAACGAAGTAATAACATTACACAACAGTCCTCAATGGGACCCATAGAACAGACATATATACAACATGACTCCATGAGTCAAAATACAGATATACGGTACAAAGATCCAAATCACCTCGAAACGATGGAGCGTCCGACTACGGACAAGAAGCAAATGGGGCTAAGAGCCCTGAAGAATAACCAATGGCGTCCATAACCACCGAGCCAAGCGGAAGGTAACCCTGCTAACGACGTCGATCTCAAAACCTGCTTAAACAAAGGGGTGCCGACAATGGGCAAAGGGAAAAGAGAGCGGTCGATCTGAGGCGATGCAGCGAGGCTAAATTGGGTCCTCGCCTACATAGGTATGGTGGGCGGCGGCGGCAGCATGCACAAACAACCTATAGAGACTCGATACAGCTGTCGGCAAACAGAGAGGGGTAAGAAGGACCTATCCGGAACCAACCTGATGCTACCATCAAACAAACCCATCCTGGTGTTTCCCCCTCGAGACCAAACGAGGAAGTCAACCGAGGAACTCACACAGTTGGCATCTTTATTTATTCAGTTATCGTTGCAGCAATTACTAGTCAGGTATAGATAATCATCCTGATAAAATAAGCAGTGGGTCATTTTAGTTAACCATTCCGTTGTAGTTGCAACACTTACTAATCAGATACAATTAGCATGAGATAACCCAAAACCCAGCAGTTGTTGGTACTTTTATTTAGCCATTCCGTTATAGTTACAATATTTACTAGTCAGGTACAATGGTCGCAAGCGACACTTCAAACAAGCAATTGTGGGCAGTATTATTTAGCCATTCCATTATAGTGAAGCTGATTACTAGTAATTATAAAGTCAAATTTATAGTACTACTTTAGTTATGCTTGTCTATGGTCGAATCTTTGTTCTCCAAAGTCCATAACCGGACACGGCTTTGGAAAGTTTTACCGGGGTGCACCAATAACAACACGCTTTCGATCAACCTCGGAAAAACCAAATCAAAACCCAGAGGCCTTCACGACAAAGCAATCACGATTCAGAAATATTTAGGGGCCACCCCATTGAGTGAACCATAGCGAAGTAAGCTAGCTCGAGACGGACTCAAGGTTTTGCGTCAATGGTACAGCACTGGGAACCCGAAAGTGTGGCTGGGCTTGTCGATACCGAAAACACTCCGCTTACCTAAGATACAATGTGCTCCTCGCACAAACGTAAATCTGATAGTAGCATGGCATAAGTACAGGATAGTAAATAAAACCTCAAACTAGTTTGTGGCCCCAAGAAATAAGAATGAATCAAGCTCAGCGGGGGTCCCATAATCCTCCCGGATGTGGATAGCACGATAAATCAAGGAACAGGTATCAAGTACTCGGGGTCCTACGGGACACAAGTGGGCGTTCGGAAACCAAATATTATCTATCACCCACCGATGCCTCTGCTTACTTCAATTTTAGTTGTTAAACAGGAATTAAAGTGAACGATAAGTAAAGCCATGATCATTTCCAACATCAAACATGCAGCAATATTCCAACAACTGTGGTACTTGACGACACGCAACATCACTTGAGCAAGCGACTACGATGCGCATGTACAACTATCTACCAAACAACAGATAATAGGATGTGTCCAAGGCAATATAAGGCGGCAAGGGATATCTCGGGTACGAAAACTAGAGCATCGCAACACAGATAGCAATAGATCAACATGAGGGAATAAATACTATAAAAGTAAGATAGGTAGAAAGGGGGAGATGCTCGCCTGAAAAACATTGCCGAAGGATCATCAGAAGATCGGGGCGAAGCTCACATCAACTCAACGGCCTTATCCGCGAAGAACCAAAACACTAGAACAAACACCGGATGCACTATTTAATACAACGGCAGAAGATCGGCATGATGCATGTATGATGCATGACATGGCCAAGGTGCAATGCAATTAGGTCAGATTAAGCGGAACCAGGGTCCCGACAATTATTTAGGTGGCTCATGTTATTTAGATACCCCGCATTTTAAATGTTGTTTTAACAAGGCAAGATATGACAACGGTTCGATGCACAAATTTAAATGAGGCCAATATAAGGCTAGATTTGCCCGCATATGGGCCCCATATTTAATTATGAGGTGAATCGGCATAGGGCCCCCAAACCAATGATATGCATGCGAGAATGACAATTTAATATGCGACACGTTTATTATATTATAAAATAGGGTTTCGGGAAGGGGTTCACACATTAGGGTTCGGCAGATCTTGGGGTTCCGGGGTTCGGGGTCCGGTCTCAGGGTCCGGATCTGGGGTTCGGCGTTCGACGGGAACGTTCTCGGATAACGGAGGTGGATCTTGTCGCCTCCGGGAAGCAGGACTTGGGTCGGTGTCGGGGCGCATCGGATGCTTCCGGGTCGGTGTCGTTCTTGTCGTCGCGACGATCTTGTCGGGTCCGCGCTTCAGACTCCGTGGGGCGATCTTGCCGTTCCGTGTAGGCGTTCTCGAGGTCGATGGCGACCTTGTCCCGATCTTGTCGGGTCCGCGCCATCGAGTCGGTCTTGGCATTCCGCGGGTCCGGTCTTCGCCTCCGGGAACGGGTCCTCAGGGTCTCGCAAACTTGGTGTCCTGGCATCTCGGAGTCGTGGATCTTGGCGTCCGGGCTCTTGGACATCGGTAGATCTTGATGTTCCAGGTCGAAGTCCACGGAATTCGGCACCGGCGGTCTTGGCATTCGGGACGAAGATCTTGGCGTTCCGTGATCTCGGTCGTCGGTTGCCGGTGAAGAACTTGGAGCGACGTGTCGCGTTCACGCAGCTCCGAGGTATCACAATCTCAGCCGACTTGATCATAGACACACACGCCGATAGGTCTCATAGGAGGGCTCGATGACGATATACGATCTTGCCTTGCGGCGCCAAACTTGGCCACAAACTAACGCACCGAGCCGTGTAAGATGTTTGGATGGACCTCATCCATCAGGAAGCACCAGGCTTCAACAGTGCAGGCGAGAGGCGAAGTGGTGGCGGTTGGCGGCGCAGGCGGCGGGGCAGCGCGGCAGCGGCTTCGAAGGGACCCGGGCGCTGCCTCGGGAAGGAAGGGCCAGCGGCAGCGGGCGGCCGCCAGCGAGCGCCACCGGAGGAGACCGCACAGGCGAAGCGGGTCTTGGCGGCGGGGAGGATCGTCTTGGCGGCCTTGTGGCTGCGGAGGTTGCCGGCGAGGTGACGAACTTGGCGGCACGGTGCTGCCTGGGGGAGGTGAGGGTGCGAGCGGGCCGGCGAGAGCGAGTGGGGTGGTGCGGGCAGGCTCAGAGGCCAGTGGTGGCGGCGCGGCGAGACGACGCGGAAGCGAGAGGCGAGAGGGGGTGGGCTCGTGGGGAGAGGAGCGGCCGGAGGCGCACGGGACGGGGCCGGCGGGAGGGAAGTGTGGCATCCCGCAAAACCACTATTGGAAAATCGCGTTGAATGTGTGCATTGCATCGTCATCATCATGCATTGTTTGCATAAAACTATTTTCGCAAGCATGTTTTGTTTTCTAAAACGCCCCGTCTTGTTTGCAAACACAAATCCGGGTCGCCGGAATATTTTGTTTTGTCTGATATCGGTTTGCAAAGGCCTTGTTTGAAATAAATAAAAACATTTATTTATTTTAGTGGGGCAGTCGAACGGGCCGAATGACCCGAACGACCACCCCAGAAAATACAAACGGCCCACCCCGTTAATCCTACAGCTACCATTCCTATCCTACCCCTCCACATCACCCCAACCAACCCCCTCTGGCCACCTCTCCCACCCCCACCACTAAAAATCTGCCATCTCACCCCTCCCTCTCTCTCTCACCCCACTTTCCCTCCACACACACGCACAGTGTGGCCAGCCTGTGTCCCCACAGCCTGCCACGCCACCAGCGACCAGGCCCCCCCTCGGGATCCCGCTGTGGCATCCCGCAAAACCACTACTAGAAAATCGCGTTGAATTTGTGCATTGCATCGTCATCATCATGCATTGTTTGCATAAAACTATGTTTCCAAGCCCGTGTTGTTTTCTAAAAACGCCCCATCTTTATTCAAACCCCAAAGCCCGGGTCTCCGGATTATTTTGTTGTGTTGCTACCGGTTTGCAAACGGTCCAATTAAAATAAATAAAATATTTATTTATTTTAGTAGAAATCGAGCAGGCCAACCCGACCTTCGACCGCCCCAGATTTTAAGCGGTCCACTACAGCTCCTAAATCCTAAAGTTACCAACTAGTCTACCCCACCCCTTGGCCACATCACCCCACCCAATCCCCTAACGCCACCTCACCCTCTCCCCTCTACCCAATCCTAATCGCCCACATCACTCCCTCCTCTCTTTCTCTCTCCCTCTCTGCCCCTCCCTCTCACTCACCAGCCCCACCAACCCACACACACACTAGCACACACCTAACCGTAGCCTCCCCTGACATGGGGCCCCCCCCCTCTGGGCCACCCATGGCCGGCCCCGCCCAGCCTCTCTCCCCACTCCCTGCCTTCCCCCGGTCCCAACTCCCTCTCCCACGCGCCTCCCAGGCCCACCGCTGGTCCCACCGCCGCGCCCTCTCCCCAGTCCAACCTCCCCCACCACGCAACCTCCCTTCCCCCCCTCCCCCGCGGCCTCTCTTCTTCTTCCTCACCCAGCTCGGCCCAGCCGCCCGCCCTACGCCCTTCCCATGCCCGCTCTCCCGCCCTCCCTCCGCGTCTGCCAGCCTCAGCTCCAGCCTCCAGCTCCTCCCGGCCCCTCGCGTGCCGCCTCAGCTCTTCTTGTGGCTCGCTTCCTCGCCGCTGCCGCCCGGCCGCCACCACCCGCATGCGCCTACCCTCCGCCCTCCTCTGCTCCTCTCCGTGCGTCACCGACCCTCCAGCCCGAGCACCGCCGCTGCAACTCGCGCCGCCGTCCCCTTCCCGTTCGCCCGCTCACGCTGGCCACCGCCTCTGCTGAGCCCGCCGCCAGCCGGCGCTTCTTCCCTCCGTCTGCGTCGCCCGCCAAGCCCGCCGTCGCAGCGCGCCTTTCGCTTCGCCGCGTGGCTCGCTCCACCGCCCTCCCCCGTGGCTCCTCCTCTCCTCCGCGACCTTCCCCGTCACCGCGCGTCCCGCCGACGACCTGGGCGTCACCTCGTCCGCCGACCCTCCCTCGAGGCCGCCTCCCCGAGCCCGCGGGCCCCTCGTCAACCCCGTGAAGGCCCCCTCCTCGCCACGACCGCATCGTGCGGAGTCGCAGGCGCCTCGACCCCACCGCAGCGGCGCGGCCTCCCAGCGGGACCTTGAACTGTTGTCGCGGCGCTGCGCCAGAAGCTTCGCCACGACCGCCGTCGCCCTGCTGTTTTCCCACACGTCCGAAGACCCAGGATGTACGGATCGTCGCCCTGATGGCCGTAGGACGTCGAGTTCTACTTCTGGATCCACCACGGTCTACCGTAGGCTGGCGGAGACATGAACCCCGAAGAACGGCATTACCAAACCGGCGCGCTCCAAGATCCCCTTCACGGAGTTGATGACCCGAGGGCCGGCAAGATCGCCACGGATGCGACAAGTTCTCCATCACGGAGCATCAAGACCGCCTCACGAACCGAACCCTCGGGACCGCCAAGTTCGCCGAGACCCTGGACGCAAGATCTCCTTCATGGGACGACAAGTACTCCGACATGGACCCGATTGGAGCGAACCCGAAGACGGTAGGTGCGACAAGTACTACTCCATGGACATCGAGTGCCAAGATCGCCCACAGAGAATCGCAGTTGTCGATACCCTGAGGACCCGTTCCCGGAGACGAAGACCGGACCCGACAAGACCGGCACAACAACAAGAACGGCATCGGCCCGGAAGTATCCGAAGCGCCCCGACACCGAACCAAGTCCGGCTTCCTGGAACGCCAAGACCTACCCCTGAGTCCGAGAACGACCCCGTCGAACCCTAAACCCTGGACCCCGAGACCGAACCCCGAACCCCGGATCCCCAAGATCGTCGAGACCCCTAATGTGTGAACCCCTTCCCGAAACCCTATTTTATAACATAATCTAACTTGCCGCATATTAAATGGTCTTGCATGCATACATTCATGTGGTTTGGGGGCCTTATGCCGATTCACCTAATAATTAAATATGGGGCCCATATGCGGGCAAATCTAGCCTTATATTGGCCTCATTTAAATTTGAGTAGCGAACCGGTATCTTATCTTGTCTTGTTATAACAACATTTAAATTGCGGGGTTCTAAACAACTTGAACCATCTAATGAATTGTCGGAACCCCGGTTCCGCTTAATATGACCTAATTACATCGCACCTTGTCATGTCATGCATCATACATGCATCATGCCGATCTTCTGCCGTTATATTAAGTAGTGCATCCGGTGTTTCTTCTAGTGTTTTGGATCTTCGCGGATAAGGCCGTTGAGTTGATGTGAGCTTCGCCCCGATCTTCGGATGAACCCTTCGACAATGTTTTCAGGCGAGCATCTCCCCCCTTTCTACCTATCTTACTTTATAGTATTTATTCCCTCCTGTTGATCTATTGCTATCGGTGTTGCGATGCTCTAGTTTTCGTACCCGTGATATCCCTTGCAGCCTTATATTGCCTTGGACACATCCTATTACCTGTTGCTTGTTAGATAGTTGGACTTGCGCGTCGTGATAAACTTGCTCAATCTTTGTTGTGTGTCGTCATATGCCACAGTTGTTGATGTATTGCCGCATGTTGATGATGGAGATGATCTTAGTTTTACTTATCGTCACTTTAATTTCTGTTTAACAACTAAAATTGAAATAAGCAGAGGCATCGGTGGGTGATAGAAAATATTTGGTTTCGAGCATCACTTGTGTCCGTAAGACCCCGAGTACTTGATACATTCCTTGATTTATCGCGCTATCCACATCCGGGAGGTATATGGGACCCACGAGCGAGCTTGATTCCGTCTTATTTCTTGGGGCCACAAACTAGTTTGAGGTTTTATTTACTATCTTGTACTTATGCCATGCTACTTTACGTATTTAAATTGTGAGGAGCACCTTTGTCTGTTAGGAAATGCAGCGTAATGTTTTCATGTATCGGCATCCCGATTGAGGATCTGTCGTTCTGACCATTGTCAAACCTTGAGTCCGTCTCGGCTTGCTTACTTCGTTCGGTGTACTTCAAGGTGGCCCCAAATATTTCTGAATCCTGTGATTGTTCGTGAAAGCCTCGTTGGGTTTTGATTTGGTTTTCGAGGTTGATCGGCGTGTGTTGCTATTGGTGCACCCGGCGGGTAAAACTTTCGAAAGGTGTCGCGGATATGGGCGACTTGGAGCCTGATATCTCGATCATAGACAAGCATAACTAAAGTTTACTGCTATAAATTTGACTTTATAATGACTAGTAATCAGCTTCACTATAATGGAATGGCTAATAATACTGCCCACAATTGCTTGTTTGGATTGTCGCTTGCGACCCTTGTATCTGACTAGTAAGTATGGCAACTACAACGAAATGGCTGAATAAAAGTACCAACAACTGCTGGGTATTGGGTTTATCTCATATGCTCATGTCGATTAGTAATTGTTGCAACTATAACGGAATGGTTAACTAAAAGTGCCACTGCTTATTTTATCAGGATGATTATCTAAACCTGACTAGTAATTACTGCAACGATAACTGAATAAATAAAACTGCCAACTGTGTGAGTTCCTCGGTTGACTTCCTCGTTTGGTCTCGAGGGGGGGAACGCCAGGATGGATTTGTTTGATGGTAGTATCAGGTTATCTCCGAATAGGTCTTTCTTATCCCTCTCTGATTGCCGCCAGTTGTATCGAGTCTCTATAGGTTGTTTAGCGCCTTTGTGCTGCCGCTTGATCCACCATACCTATGTGGCGAGGACCGCGAATTCTAGCCTCGTAGTGTCTTGGCCTCGATCGACTCCTCTTTTTCCTTTGCCCTTTGTCGGCACCTTTTGTTTAAGCGGTTTTGAGATCAACGCCGTTAGCGGGTTACCCTTCCGGCTTGCTTTGGCGGTTATGGGCGCCATTGGTTATTCTTGGGGATCTTAGCCCCATTTGCATCTTGTCCGTAGTCGGACTCTATCATTTTCAAGGTGATTTGGATCTTTGTATATTATATCTGTATTCTTGACTCTTTGAGTCGTTGTTATATATATATACTGTGGGTCCCATCGAGGACTGTTGTGTAATGTTATTACTTCGTTTTCCACCCGCACGAAAGTGCCTGGTGGGCACCTTTGAATCGTTTCTATGCGAGTTTGGCGAATTTTGATCAAACTTGCATAGGTCCGATTCTGAGGGTGTTACACCCGCCCCGGTCCCACCACCCACCTCGCCCGTCCTCTCTTCCTTCCCATCCTCTTCCCCGAGACGCCCGCAGTCCCTCCCCCGGCCTCTCTCTCGCGCGCCCGGCGACCCCTCTCCCCCCCCCGAGCTCGCCGCGGCCCTCCGACCTCCACCGCGCCGTCCTCCACCTCCTCCGGCTCCGTCCCAACCTCCGGCCACCGTCCGTGTTCCCCCATCCTCCTCCGGCCTCGCGCGCCACCGCGCCCTCCGTCGCCCAGCCGCCTCGCTGGCCCTCGCCGCCGTTCGCCAGCCTCCGGCCTTGGCTCCTCCGCCCCTCCTCTCCTCCCGGCGCTCGCTGCCCGCCCATCCGCTCCAGCGCTCGTCCGCCTCGCCTTGGCTGCCCAGCCACCTCGCCCGCGCCTCCCCGCCCGCCCGCAGACCCTCCGCCGGCGCCTCGCCGCCCTCTTCCCCTCGAGCCGCCTCCCACCGCCCGCCTAGCTCCTCCCCGGCCCATCCCGTCTGCCCGCCTCACCGCCTCCGTCGCCCCTCAAGCTCCCGGCCGCCGCCCGCTGCTGGACCAAGCCGCCGCCGCCAGTCCTCTGTCTCCCCCGAGCCGCCCCGCCGCTGATCTTCCTCGACCCCGCCGCCAAACGCCTCTGCTCCAGCTCAACCGCGTCCAAGCTCTGTGACCTGCGCGTCGTCGCTGCCCTGCCGTCTCACCTGCCGGCCTCATCTACCTCTGCCTGGCCCCATCGTTGCTGCTAGTCTGACGCGTGGACCATGTTCGGTGCTCTGGATGTTTGGCCAGCGTGTCCCGGTGTACTTCACGTCGACAAGATCGCCACCGACAATGGAACCGCGACACTCCAAGTTCTCCGTCCCGGCGTCCGAAGACCGTGAAGCGTCGAGAACCCCTTCACGGATACGAGACCCCGAAGAACCGTCAAGACCACCGTCACGACCGACATGATCTTCCTCGGTGGCAACGACAAATCGGACAAAGATCACCAAAAATAACTGCCGACAAGATCTCCAGCATGGATAAGATGCGGACCGAACCGATCCGGCGACCACACTTGCGACAAGACCTTTGCCCGAATGCGAATCGAGAACCCGAGCCAAGACGCCCGATGCGGATCGACAAGTACTTTACCCAGGCGACAAGTACTCCCTCGAGGGCCGAGTACTTCACCGGACACAGACCCGGATGCAACAAGAACTACCCCGATATCCGAGAACGATCCCGGAGTCCGAACCTCGTTCCCCGTCGAACCCTGGACCCTGAGACCGACCCCGAACCCCGGAACCCCAAGTTCGTCGAGACCCCCTAATGTGTGAACCTCTTATCCGAGAACCCTAATTTATAATATAATAACAAATTGTTGCATATTTAATTGTCATTCTCGCATGCATATCATTGGTTTGGGGGCCTTATGCCGATTCACCTAATAATTAAATATGGGGCCCATATGCGGGCAAATCTAGTCTCATATTGGCCCCATTTAAATTTGTGTAGCGAGCCGGTGCTATCTTTTGCCATGCTAAAACAACATTTAATATGCGGGGTATCTACACAACTAGAACCATATATGTAAGTGTCGGGACCCCTGGTTCCACTTAATCTTGCCCAATTGCATCGCACCTTTGCCATGTCATGCACCATACATGCATCATGCCGATCTTCTGCCGCTGTATTAAATAGTCCATCCGGTGTTTCTTCTAGTGCTTTGCTTCTTCACGGATTAGGCCGATGAGTTGATGCGAGTGTCGACCCGATCTTCGAGAACCTTCGGCGATGTTTTCAGGCGAGCATCTCCCCCTTTCTACCTATCTTACTTTTATAGTATTTATTCCCTCCTGTTGATCTATTGCTATCTGTGTTGCGATGCTCTAGATTCTGTACCTTGATATCCCTTGCAGCCATATATTGCCTTGGACACATCCTATTACCTGTTGTTGGTAGATAGTTGGACTTGCGCGTCGTAGTCGCTTGCTCAAGTGCTGTTGCGTGTCGTCCAATGCCACAGTTGTTGGAGTAATGCCGCATGTGTGTTGCTGGAGATGATCATAGTTTTACTTATCGTTCACTTTAATTCCTGTTTAACAACTAAAATTGAAGTAAGCAGAGGCATCGGTGGGTGATAGATAACATTTGGTTTCCGAACGCCCACTTGTGTCCCGTAGGACCCCGAGTACTTGATACCTGTTCCTTGTTTTATCGCGCTATCCACATCCGGGAGGTATATGGGACCCCCCTGAGCCAGAGCTTGATTCAGTCCTATTTCTTGGGGCCACAAACTAGTTTGAGGTTTTATTTACTATCCTATACTTATGCCATGCTACTTCTATATTTAAATTGTGCGACAGATAGCACACTGTACCGTTTAGGTAAGCGGAGTGATTTCGCGGTATCGACAAGCCCAGTTTTGGGTTCCCAGTCGCTTACAGCCATTGACGCAAACCTTGAATCCGTCTCGGAGCTTGCTTACTTCGCTATGGTCTACTCAATGGGGTGGCCCCCTGAAATATTTCTGAATCCTGTGATTGTTCAGTCGTGAAAGCCTCGTTGGGTGTTGATTTGGTTTTTCCGAGGTTGATCGAGCGTGTATTGCTATTGGTGCACCCCGGCCGGGTAAAACTTTCTGAAAGCCGTGTCCGCGGATATGGACGACTTGGAGCACAGTATCTCGATCATAGACAAGCATAACTAAAGTTTACTGCTATAAATTTGACTTTATAATGACTAGTAATCAGCTTCACTACAATGGAATGGCTAAATAATATTGCCCACAATTGCTTGTTTGGAGTGTCGCTTGCGACCATTGTACCTGAATAGTAAGTATGGCAACTATAACGGAATCGCTAAATAAAAGTACCAACAACTGCTGCGTTTTTGGGTTATCTCATGCCATCTGTATCTGATTAGTAAGTGTTGCAACTACAACGGAATGGTTAACTAAAATGACCCACTTCTTATATTACCAGGATGATTATCTACATCGACTAGTAATAGCTACAACGATAACTGAAGAAGTAAAACTGCCAACTGTGTGAGTTCCTCGGTTGACTTCCTCGTTTGGTGTCGAGGGGGGGGAACACCAGGATGGGTTTGTTTGGTGTTAGTTTCAGGTTGGATCCGAATAGGTCATTCTTATCCCTCTCTGATAACCGCCAGTTGTATCGAGTCTCTATAGGTTGTTTAGTGCATGCTGCCGCTGCCGCTGCCGCTTTAGTCCACCATACCTTTGTAGGCGAGGACCGCCGAATTCTAGTCTCGCTGTCTTGGCCTCGATCTTGGCGCCTCCTTTTTCCTTTGCCCTTTGTCGGCACCTTTTTGTTTAAGCGGTTTTGAGATCGGCGTCGTTAGGGGTTACCCTTCCGCTTGGCACAGGCAGGGTTATGGGCGCCATTGGTTATTCTTCGGGCTCTTAGCCCCATTTGCATCTTGTCCGTGGTCGGACGCTCCATCTTTCAAGGTGATTTGGATCTTTGTACCGTATATTTGTATTCTTGACTCATTGAGTCGCATTTGTATATATATCTCGTTACATGGGTCCCATCGAGGACGTGTAATGTTATTACTTCGTTTTCCACCCGCGAAAGTGCTGGTGAGCACCTTTGAATCGTTTCTATGCGGGTTTGGCGAGTTTCGCTAAAACTTGCATAGGTCGATTCTGAGGGTGTTCTGAGTGGTATCGAGCTCGGCGATTGCGATACCCCACAAGTCCAGCCTGTAGGATAACCTAGCTAACGGCCGAAGTAGAGTGTCAAAACTATTTTTGAAAATCGGTTGGATAGTTCTGATTAGGTCTGATTTTACTCCTTACCCCTCTGCTGCTCTCCCCCCACCTCTGCGTGTTTTGAATCCACTCTCTTACCTTTCTTCAAGTCCAGGATTTCTCGTGGTTGGGTTCCGTCGTACCTTCAGGGTTTCGCTTCCTCCTTTGGTAACGGTGTTGCTACATCTGTTCTTCATTCTATCCGAGGAACCCTTCGTCTGGTGGACTTCTCTTTGTTCCTTCTCGTGCCTTCCGGTGTTTTCCGACGCGACGACATCATCTACGCTAGATCCGATGCAGAGTCTGCATCACTCCTTTGTTTCCGAACCTCGATTGTCGAGATCTTCAGTCTGATTCCGAGAATGGTTGCATGCTTTTCCACTGATTGTGCAGAGTAATAGTGTGGGTGCGTGATGGATTGGCCCCCATGCCGACTACCCATTCTATTCGCTTGTGTACATTGAAGTGGATGAGAATGCATCGGTTCTCTCTTTCTATCAGAGTTAGAGGTGGCTTTATTTGTTGATACCTCTACCTTCGACCTTTTGTTCCCGGAGTGTTCTCTCGACGATCACGGACAACGACCTCTTGTTAGTGGTGTCGCGAGGATCTACACGAAGCGAGAAGACGCAGATCGCCGACCTTTCTTCCGGTACCATGAGGCGGATCTCGAGGGCGAGATCCATTGTTAGTGGTGTCGAATTGTGGCATCCCGCAAAACCACTACTAGAAAATCGCGTTGAATGTGTGCATTGCATCGTCATCATCATGCATTGTTTGCATAAAACTATTTTCGCAAGCATGTTTTGTTTTCTAAAACGCCCCGTCTTGTTTGCAAACACAAATCCGGGTCGCCGGAATATTTTGTTTTGTCTGATATCGGTTTGCAAAGGCCTTGTTTGTAATAAATAAAAACATTTATTTATTTTAGTGGGGCAGTCGAACGGGCCGAATGACCCGAACGACCACCCCAGAAAATACAAACGGCCCACCCCGTTAATCCTACAGCTACCAATCCTATCCTACCCAACCCCCCTCCACATCACCCCAACCAACCCCCTCTCGCCACGTCACCTCTCCCCACACCCCCACCACTAAAAATCTGCCATCTCACCCCTCCCTCTCTCTCACCCCACTTTCCCTCCACACACACGCACACAGCGCGCGCAGCCAGCCTGCCCCGCTGTCCCCTGGCCCACCCCCTGGCCACCCACGCACGCACACCCGCGCCCGACCAGGCCCCCCCTCGGGATCCCGCCCCGGTCCCACCACCCACCTCGCCCGTCCTCTCTTCCTCCCCATCCTCTTCCCCGAGCCGCCCGCAGTCCCTCCCCGGCCTCTCTCTCGCGCGCCCGGCGACCCCTCTCCCCCCCTCCCGAGCTCGCCGCGGCCCTCCGACCTCCACCGCGCCGTCCTCCGCCTCCTCCGGCTCCGTCCCAACCTCCGCCACCGTCCGCGTTCCCCGTCCTCCTCGGCCTCGCGCGCCACCGCCAGCACCCTCAAATCGTCCCGAGCCGCCTCCGCTGGGCCTCGCCATGGCGCCTTGCCGCAGCCTCCGGCCAACCTCCGCTCCCGTCGCTGCCCGCCCACCGCCAGCTCGCTCATCGTCCGCCTCGCGCCGCGGCGAAGCCGCCGACCACCTCGGCCGCGCCTCCTGCCGCCCAGCGGACCCTCCGCCGCCCGGCGCGTCGCCGCGCCCTCTTCCCCCTCGAGCCAGCGCCTGCCACCGCCGCCCTAGCTCCTCCCCGGCCCCGTCGCGTCCTGCCCCGCCTCCGACCGCCTCCCGTCGCCCCTCAAGCTCCCCGGCCGCCGCCGCTGCTAGGACCGAGCGCCGCCGCCGCCAGTCCTCTGTCTCCCCCGAGCCGCCCCGCCGCTGTTCTTCCTCGACCCCGCCGCCAAACGCCTCTGCTCCAGCTCAACCGCGTCCAAGCTCTGTGACCTGCGCGTCGTCGCTGCCCTGCCGTCTCACCTGCCGGCCTCGACGACCTCTGCCTGGCCCCATCGTTGCTGCTAGTCTGACGCGAGGACCATGTTCGGTGCTCTGGATGTTTGGCCAGCGTGTCCCGGTGTACATCACGTCGACAAGATCGCCACCGACAATGGAACCGCGACACTCCAAGTTCTCCGTCCCGGCGTCCGAAGACCGTGAAGCGTCGAGAACCCCTTCACGGATACGAGACCCCGAAGAACCGTCAAGACCACCGTCACGACCGACATGATCTTCCTCGGTGGCAACGACAAATCGGACAAAGATCACCAAAAATAACTGCCGACAAGATCTCCAGCATGGATAAGATGCCCAGACCCCGAAGACCGATCCCGGCGACCACACTTGCGACAAGACCTTCGCCCCGAATGCGGAATCGAGAACCCGAACGCCAAGAACGCCGATGCAGATACGACAAGTACTTTACCCCAGAACGACAAGTACTCCCTCGAGGGCGCCGAGTACTTCACCCCGGACACCGAGACCCCGGATGCAACAAGAACTACCCCGATATCCGAGAACGATCCCGGAGTCCGAACCTCGTTCCCCGTCGAACCCTGGACCCTGAGACCGACCCCGAACCCCGGAACCCCAAGTTCGTCGAGACCCCCTAATGTGTGAACCTCTTATCCGAGAACCCTAATTTATAATATAATAACAAATTGTTGCATATTTAATTGTCATTCTCGCATGCATATCATTGGTTTGGGGGCCTTATGCCGATTCACCTAATAATTAAATATGGGGCCCATATGCGGGCAAATCTAGTCTCATATTGGCCTCATTTAAATTTGTGTAGCGAGCCGGTGCTATCTTTTGCCATGCTAAAACAACATTTAATATGCGGGGTATCTACACAACTAGAACCATATATGTAAGTGTCGGGACCCCTGGTTCCACTTAATCTTGCCCAATTGCATCGCACCTTTGCCATGTCATGCACCATACATGCATCATGCCGATCTTCTGCCGCTGTATTAAATAGTCCATCCGGTGTTTCTTCTAGTGCTTTGCTTCTTCACGGATTAGGCCGATGAGTTGATGCGAGTGTCGACCCGATCTTCAGACGAACCTTCGGCGATGTTTTCAGGCGAGCATCTCCCCCTTTCTACCTATCTTACTTTTATAGTATTTATTCCCTCCTGTTGATCTATTGCTATCTGTGTTGCGATGCTCTAGATTCCGTACCTTGATATCCCTTGCAGCCATATATTGCCTTGGACACATCCTATTACATGTTGTTGGTAGATAGTTGGACTTGCGCGTCGTAGTCGCTTGCTCAAGTGCTGTTGCGTGTCGTCCAATGCCACAGTTGTTGGAGTAATGCCGCATGTGTGTTGCTGGAGATGATCATAGTTTTACTTATCGTTCACTTTAATTCCTGTTTAACAACTAAAATTGAAGTAAGCAGAGGCATCGGTGGGTGATAGATAACATTTGGTTTCCGAACGCCCACTTGTGTCCCGTAGGACCCCGAGTACTTGATACCTGTTCCTTGTTTTATCGCGCTATCCACATCCGGGAGGTATATGGGACCCCCTGAGCCAGAGATTGATTCAGTCTTATTTCTTGGGGCTACAAACTAGTTTGAGGTTTTATTTACTATCATGTACTTATGCCATGCTACTTCTGTATTTAAATTGTGCGACAGATAGCACACTGTACCGTTTAGGTAAGCGGAGTGATTTCGCGGTATCGACAAGCCCAGTTTTGGGTTCCCAGTCGCTTACAGCCATTGACGCAAACCTTGAGTCCGTCTCGGAGCTTGCTTACTTCGTTGCGGGTCTACTCAATGGGGTGGCCCCCTGAAATATTTCTGAATCCTGTGATTGTTCAGTCGTGAAAGCCTCGTTGGGTGTTGATTTGGTTATTCCGAGGTTGATCGAGCGTGTGTTGCTATTGGTGCACCTCGGCCGGGTAAAACTTTCTGAAAGCCGTGTCCGCGGATATGGACGACTTGGAGCACAGTATCTCGATCATAGACAAGCATAATTAAAGTTTACTGCTATAAATTTGACTTTATAATGACTAGTAATCAGCTTCACTACAATGGAATGGCTAAATAATACTGCCCACAATTGCTTCTTTGGAGTGTCGCTTGCGACCATTGTACCTGACTAGTAAGTATGGCAACTATAACGGAATGGCTAAATGAAAGTACCAACAACTGCTGGGTTTTTGGGTTATCTCATGCCATCTGTATCTGATTAGTAAGTGTTGCAACTACAACGGAATGGTTAACTAAAATGACCCACTGCTTATATTACCAGGATGATTATCTACATCTGACTAGTAATAGCTACAACGATAACTGAAGAAGTAAAACTGCCAACTGTGTGAGTTCCTCGGTTGACTTCCTCGTTTGGTATCGAGGGGGGGAACACCAGGATGGGTTTGTTTGGTGTTAGTTTCAGGTTGGATCCGAATAGGTCATTCTTATCCCTCTCTGATAACCGCCAGTTGTATCGAGTCTCTATAGGTTGTTTAGTGCATCGCCACGCCGCTCCCACCATACCTTTAGGCGAGGACCGCCGAATTCTAGTCTCGCCGTGTCTTGGCCTCGATCTTGCGCTCCTCTTTTTCCTTTGCCCTTTGTCGGCACCCCTTTTTGTTTAAGCAGGTTTTGAAATCGACGTCGTTAGCAGAGTTACCCTTCCGGCTTGGCCTGGGCAGGGTTATGGACGCCATTGGTTATTCTTCCGGGCTCTTAGCCCCATTTGCATCTTGTCCGTAGTCGGACGCTCCATCTTTTCAGGGTGATTTGGATCTTTGTACCGTATATTTGTATTCTTGACTCATTGAGTCGCAGCTGTATATATATCTGTTCTGTGGGTCCCATCGAGGACTGTTGTGTAATGTTATTACTTCGTTTTCAACCCGCACGAAAGTGCCTGGTGGGCACCTTTGAATCGTTTCTATGCGGGTTTGGCGAGTTTCGCTAAAACTTGCATAGGGTCGATTCTGAGGGTGTTACAGGAAGGGCGGCTCGATGGCGACGACGGTTGAGGCCGGGGGCGCGCGGAGGAGGGGATCCGAGGCGGGGAAGGGGAGCGGGCGCCGGTCGGAGGGAAACGGAGGAGGAAGGCGGCGAGCGGCGGACGGCGCGGCCGAGAGGAGGAGGAGGATGCGCGGTGGGGGGAGGAGAGGAGCGCGTCGGGGAAGAGAGAAAGGGAGGTGGCCGCGGGAACAGGTGGGGGGTGGGTCCCAGCGGTGGGTGGTCAGTGCAGGCGTCTTTGGCAGCGTGTGTGTTGCGTGCGTGGTGTTGTGTGGTGTGTGGTGTTGTGTGTGTTGGGGAGGGTCCCAGGGAGAGAGAGGGGGAGAGAGAGAGGGAGGGAAGAGGGCTGGCTGATGTGGCAGCGTGGGATTGGGTGGGGAAGAGAGAAGAGGTGAGGTGGCGAGAGCCGATTGGAGGGAGTGATGTGGAGGTAGGGGTGGGTAGAATAGGTCTGGTAGTTTTAGGATTAAGGGGTGGACCGTTTTGAACTGGTCTGGACCGAATGTACTGGGGGTGGTCGTTCGGGTCGAGGCGGCCCGTTCGACTGCCCCACTAAAATAATTTAATATTTTATTTGTTTTAAATGCACCGTTTGCAAACCGATAGCAGACAATTAAAATAATCCGGAGACCCGGGGTTTTGTGTTTGAATTAAGACGGGGCGTTTAGAAAACATGAACTGGTTTTTCCGCAAATAATTTTATGCAAGCAAATGCAAGATGATGACGATGCTCAAATGCAAGGTGGCATGATGACATGAGCATGCGGTCATGATGATGCAATGCACAAAAACAACGCGATTTTCTAGTAGTGGTTTTACGGGATGCCACAATTCGACACCACTAACAATGGATCTCGCCCTCGAGATCCGCCTCATGGTACCGGAAGGAAGGTCGGCGATCTGCGTCTTCTCGCTTCGTGTAGATCTTCGCGACACCACTAACAAGAGGTCGTTGTCCGTGATCGTCAAGAAAACACTCCGGGAACAAAAGGTCGAAGGTAGAGGTATCAACAAATAAAGCCACCCCTAACTTCGATGGAAAGAGGGAACCGATGCATTCTCATCCACTTCAATGTACAAAAGCGAATAGAAGGGGTAGTCGGCATGGGGGCCAATCCATCACGCACCCAAACTATTACTCCGCACAATCAGTGGAAAGCGTGCAACCATTCTCGGAATCAGACTGAAGATCTCGACACTCGAGGTTCGGAAACAAAGGAGTGATGCAGACTCTGCATCGGATCTGGCATAGAGGATGTCGTCGCGTCGGAAAACACCGGAAGGCACAAACAAGGGACAGAGAAAAAAAACCAACAGTTGAAGGATTCCTCTGATAGCATGAAGACCAGATGTAGCAACACCGTTACCAAAGGAGGAAGCGAGACCCTGAAGGTACGACGGAACCCAACCACGAGAAATCCTGGACTCGAAGAGGGAGAAGAGAGCGGATTCAAAACACGCAGAGGTGAGAGGAGAATAGCAGAGGGGTAAGGAATAAAATCAGGCCTAATCAGAACTATCCAACCGATTTTGCAAAAATAGTTTTGACACTCTACTACTTGTTAGCTAGGTTATCCTCAGTTGGACTTGTGGGGTATCGCATAGCCGAGCTCGATACCACTGTAACACCCTCAGAATCGGACCTATGCAAGTTTCAGCGATTCCCGCCAAACCCGCATAGAAACGATTCAAAGGTGCCCACCAGGCACTTTCGTGCGGGTGGAAAACGAAGTAATAACATTACACAACAGTCCTCGATGGGACCCACAGAACAGACATATATACAACACGACTCCATGAGTCAAAATACAGATATACGGTACAAAGATCCAAATCACCTCGAAACGATGGAGCGTCCGACTACGGACAAGAAGCAAATGGGGCTAAGAGCCCTGAAGAATAACCAATGGCGTCCATAACCCTGCCCAGGCCAAGCCGGAAGGGTAACGCTGCTAACGACGTCGATCTCAAAACCTTCTTAAACAAAAGAGGTGCCGACAAAGGGAAAAGGGAAAAGAGAGAGCGGTAAGTACTGAGGCCAGTACACGGCGAGGCTAGAATTCGGCGGTCCTCGCCTACATAGGTATGGTGGACTGAAGCGGCAGCGGCAGCATGCACGAAACAACCTATAGAGACTCGATACAGCTGTCGGCAAACAGAGAGGGGTAAGAAGGACCTATCCGGAACCAACCTGATGCTACCATCAAACAAACCCATCCTGGTGTTTCCCCCTCGAGACCAAACGAGGAAGTCAACCGAGGAACTCACACAGTTGGCAGCTTTATTTATTCAGTTATCGTTGCAGCAATTACTAGTCAGGTATAGATAATCATCAAGCAGTGGGTCATTTTAGTTAACCATTCCGTTGTAGTTGCAACACTTACTAATCAGATACAATTAGCATGAGATAACCCAAAACCCAGCAGTTGTTGGTACTTTTATTTAGCCATTCCGTTATAGTTACAATATTTACTAGTCAGGTACAATGGTCGCAAGCGACACTTCAAACAAGCAATTGTGGGCAGTATTATTTAGCCATTCCATTATTGTGAAGCTGATTACTAGTCATTATAAAGTCAAATTTATAGTACTACTTTAGTTATGCTTGTCTATGGTCGAGATACTGTTCTCCAAGTCGTCCATAACCGCGGACACGGCTTTCAGAAAGTTTTACCCGGCCGGGGTGCACCAATAGCAACACACGCTCGATCAACCTCGGAAAAACCAAATCAAAACCCAACGAGGCCTTCACGACAAAGCAATCACAGATTCGAAATATTTCGGGGCCACCCCATTGAGTAGACCATAGCAGTAAGCTAGCTCGAGACGGACTCAAGGTTTGCGTCAATGATCAGAACGACTGGGAACCCAAAGTGTGGCTTTGTCAATACCGCGAAAACACTCCGCTTACCTAAACGATGCAGTGTGCTCCTCGCACAAACGTAATCTGATGTAGCATGGCATAAGTACAGGATAGTAAATAAAACCTCAAACTAGTTTGTGGCCCCAAGAAATAAGATGAATCAAGCTCGCCTGGGGTCCCATAATCCTCCCGGATGTGGATAGCGATAAATCAAGGAATTATCAACTCGGGGTCCTACGGGACACAAGTGGGCGTTCGGAAACCAAATATTATCTATCACCCACCGATGCCTCTGCTTACTTCAATTTTAGTTGTTAAACAGGAATTAAAGTGAACGATAAGTAAAGCCATGATCATTTCCAACATCAAATATGCAGCAATATTCCAACAACTATGGTACTTGACGACACGCAACATCACTTGAGCAAGCGACTACGACGCGCATGTCCAACTATCTACCAAACAACAGGTAATAGGATGTGTCCAAGGCAATATAAGGCGGCAAGGGATATCTCGGGTACGAAAACTAGAGCATCGCAACACAGATAGCAATAGATCAACAGGAGGGAATAAATACTATAAAAGTAAGATAGGTAGAAAGGGGGAGATGCTCGCCTGAAAAACATTGCCGAAGGATCATCAGAAGATCGGGGTGAAGCTCACATCAACTCAACGGCCTTATCCGCGAAGAACCAAAACACTAGAACAAACACCGGATGCACTATTTAATACAACGGCCGAAGATCGGCATGATGCATGTATGATGCATGACATGGCCAAGGTGCAATGCAATTAGGTCAGATTAAGCGGAACCGGGGTCTCGACAATTATTTAGGTGGTTCATGTTATTTAGTTACCCCGCATTTTAAATGTTGTTTTAACAAGGCAAGATATGACAACGGTTCGATGCACAAATTTAAATGAGGCCAATATAAGGCTAGATTTGCCCGCATATGGGCCCCATATTTAATTATGAGGTGAATCGGCATAAGGCCCCCAAACCAATGATATGCATGCGAGAATGACAATTTAATATGCGACAAGTTTATTATATTATAAAATAGGGTTTCGGGAAGGGGTTCACACATTAGGGTTCGGCAGATCTTGGGGTTCCGGGGTTCGGGGTCCGGTCTCAGGGTCTGGATCTGGGGTTCGGGGTTCGACGGGAACGTTCTCGGATAACGGAGGTGGATCTTGTCGCCTCCGGGAAGCAGGACTTGGGTCGGTGTCGGGGCGCATCGGATGCTTCCGGGTCGGTGCCGTTCTTGTCGTCGCGACGATCTTGTCGGGTCCGCGCTTCGGACTCCGTGGGGCGATCTTGCCGTTCCGTGTAGGCGTTCTCGAGGTCGATGGCGAACTTGTCCCAATCTTGTCGGGTCCGCGCCATCGAGTCGGTCTTGGCATTCCGCGGGTCCGGTCTTCGCCTCCGGGAACGGGTCCTCAGGGTCTCGCAAACTTGGTGTCCTGGCATCTCGGAGTCGTGGATCTTGGCGTCCGGGCTCTTGGACATCGGTAGATCTTGATGTTCCAGGTCGAAGTCCACGGAATTCGGCACCGGCGGTCTTGGCGTTCGGGACGAAGATCTTGGCGTTCCGTGATCTCGGTCGTCGGTTGCCGGTGAAGAACTTGGAGCGACGTGTCGCGTTCACGCAGCTCCGAGGTATCACAATCTTAGCTTCGACTTGATCATAGACACACACACGCCGATAGGTCTCATAGGAGGGCTCGACGACGGCGACGATCTTGCCTTGCGGCGCCAAACTTGGCCACAAACTAACGCACCGAGCCGTAAGATGTTTGGATGGACCTCATCCATCGAGAAGCACCGGCTTCAGTGCACGGGCGAGACGGCAGTGGTGGCGGTTGGCGACGCAGGCCGGCGGCGAGCGGTGGGACCACGCCGGCAACGCTCGGGGAAGGGGACCGGCGGGCGCTGCCTCGGGAAGGAGGACGCGGCGGCAGCTGGCGAGGCGGCCGACGCCGCCGAGGCGCCACCGGAGGAGGCCGCGGCACGGGCGAGCGGGTCTTGGCGAGGGCGGGAGGGCTCGTGCGGGCGAGCGCGGCTGGCGGAGGTTGCCGGCGTGAGGCGAACTTGGGCGGCAGCTGGGGAGGTGAGGGTGCGAGCGGGCCGGCGAGAGCGAGCGGGGCAGTGCGGGCAGGCTCAGAGGCCAGCGATGGCGGTGCGGCGAGACGACGCGGAAGCGAGAGGCGAGAGGGGGTGGGTTCGTGGGGAGAGGAGCGGCCGGAGGCGCACGGGACGGGGCCGGCGGGAGGGAAGGGCGGCTCGATGGCGACGGCGGTTGAGGCCGGGGGCGCGCGGAGGAGGGGATCCGAGGCGGGGAAGGGGAGCGGGCGCCGGTCGGAGGGAAACGGAGGAGGAAGGCGGCGAGCGGCGGACGGACGCCTGGGGCGAGCGGCGCCGGAGCGGAGGAGGAGGAGGATGCGCGGTGGGGGGAGGAGAGGAGCGCGTCGGGGAAGAGAGAAAGGGAGGTGGCCGCGGGGGAACAGGGCAGGTGGGGGTGGGTCCCAGGCGCGGGTGGGTCGGTCTGGGCGTGCGCGTGGCCGCGTGTGTGTTGCGTGCGTGGTGTTGTGTGGTGTGTGGTGTTGTGTGTGTTGGGGAGGGTCCCAGGGAGAGAGAGGGGGAGAGAGAGAGGGAGGGAAGAGGGCTGGCTGATGTGGCAGCGTGGGATTGGGTGGGGAAGAGAGAAGAGGTGAGGTGGCGAGAGCCGATTGGAGGGAGTGATGTGGAGGTAGGGGTGGGTAGAATAGGTCTGGTAGTTTTAGGATTAAGGGGTGGACCGTTTTGAACTGGACCGAATGTCTTTGGGTGGTCTCGGGTCGAGGCGCCTGCTGATTGCCCACTAAAATAATTTAATATTTTATTTGTTTTAAATGCACCGTTTGCAAACCGATAGCAGACAATTAAAATAATCCGGAGACTCGGGGTTTTGTGTTTGAATTAAGACGGGGCATTTAGAAAACATGAACTGGTTTTTCCGCAAATAATTTTATGCAAGCAAATGCAAGATGATGACGATGCTCAAATGCAAGGTGGCATGATGACATGAGCATGCGGTCATGATGATGCAATGCACAAAAACAACGCGATTTTCTAGTAGTGGTTTTGCGGGATGCCACACTTGCCCAATGCCGATCCTAGGGATTGTGTTTGACCGGTTGCCACCGGTGTGAGCTATCGGCTTGTATCGTGTTTTCGTGTTTGTGTGTTCATCGAGTTCTTCGCGTGTGTGTTCGTGGATTCCATTCCCTTTCCCCTTCCACCGCTTCTCCCTCGATTCCCACGGAATTCATGAAAGATCAGGCCACCCCAAGGGGTCACCCCTAACAACTTGTACAACTTGAATGCACTAGGCAAAATCCAAGAGGTTTGTGGATAATTTGGTGCTCCTTGTCAAGGAGCATGAGACAAATAGTTGATAGATCCTCAAAGGTGTGTCTTCAACTACAATTATCCAAGTCTAGGGTTTACAATAGAGGGTGGGGGCTATATATAGGCCAGCCACATATACATGGGTAGTTTAGGAACGAAATGGGAAAATATAGAGAGGGGTACAGGGTGCTGGGCCAAGCTAAAGCGAACAGGCTCAGGCACGTCCGGTAGTACCGGGTTCGCGACAGGTAGTACCGGTCTCAACCGGTAGTACCGCTCAGGATCCGGTAGTACCGCTTGCAGTCCTGGGGCTTCGGTTGGTGTCGTCAGTAGTGAGCGGTAGTACCAGTGTCCGGTAGTACCGGTTCCAGCTCCGGTAGTACCGCAGACGTCTGGGGCTTGGTTGGGTTCCTCCTGGAGCGTCCGGTAGCAGGGGCTGGTGGTGCCGCTTGGACCGGTAGTACCGGTCGCCATTTCCGGTAGTACCACTGGCGCCTGAGTGCGGCTGGTCCGTTCCGCAGTGGTTTCTCCATTCTGTGGGTCCTTCTCTTCGTACCTGATGATGCATAGGGTGGGCGTATGAAGTAGCAAACCATCCAAGGGCGTGTCAAAATCACACAAGGAAAGGAGCGAGTTAACCTTAGCTTGTAGGAGTTTGGCTCGGGCGCGGGTCATGGGTCCACTTGAGGGCTCGTAGGAGTAGATGTAGTAGCATTCGTAGGGCGGGCTGCATCATCTTTTTCCTTTATTTTTTTTCTGTTTTCTGTTTCATATTTTACTTTCTTTTCAGATTTGAATTATTCACACTTTTGATTTAAGTTTTCCCCAGAAATTTTTATTTAGAAATTATTACTTAATATTCTTGTATGAATTATTATTATTATGTACTTTATTTATTTACTCTTCTACATTCCCTTAATCATTAACATATAAGGAGTTATTATATTAAATGGAATAAATAGAATCTAGGGTTTTGGGGTTTAGGATTTGTTTATAATCCTATAAAAATGATTTCATTATTTACTCTTAATGAGTGTGATTAGAATGGTTTAAGATACTTAAAGGTATATAAATAATATATCCATATTTATTTTGTAAAACAATCATTATATAAGATGTTTTAATTATTAAAATTCTTAATATGATAACTTCTATTATCCTAATTTCACTAATAGGTGAATATAAGTAATGTCTTATATATTGATAGCCATGATTGAAATAAAAGTTAGGGTTTTTAAATTGTAATTGTTTACCATGGTTTTAGGAGTTTTAATATTTTTGTTCATCCTTTTATTTATATGAATAAAGATTATTGGTTAAGACAGATTGTCCTTATGTTGGTGTTCAAGAATGACTTCATCTTTTATACAAGAAAGTTATTTCCTAGAAGGTCTTATGGGAAATAATTGATCAGGATAACTCCTAAGTACATATAATTATGATAGTTAGGAATGTCAAAGATGTGCTTATGTGATCTGCTATCGGAACTATTCCTATAAAGTGGTATGGAGATAAGATAATAAATCAATAATATGAAATGAATATTATGTTTGGCTTAAGATTTAGAGTTTAGGCTTTAACAAGGATTCCTCTATTCCATACTTCATAATTCTGGACTTCTGATTAAGGAATTCCTTTCCTAGATATACTACTTCTTCCTATCCATCATCATGTATTAACATGATGAACTTTACTTCACAAAATATGCTTATCCACCTTTTATTCTTCTAAATCCATTTATAATTCTAATGATATTGACACTAAAGCTTTTCATAATCTGTTTATATCCGTACTTGGTTATATCAACTACTCTGCTGTTGATAATCTCCAATCCAACAAGTGGTTACTTCTAACTCCAATCATACTCTTCCTTAATCATCCATCACTAACATTACTCCAATGGATGTATATAGATCAAATTCTATTTTCCTCAAAAACTTTATTATCTTCTAAGAGGAATACACAACCTCAATAACTCCATGCTACTCTAGCTTCAACTTAATCATACTATCTTATATCTACTTTACCTCAGGAGTTTATATTCAAACTCCACATCCTATCATGGTGACTTATGATGGATAATGTAGGATTATATATCTATACTAGGGTTAAATCCTGTTCTATCCACCAATGCCACTTATACATGATATAAGCATTCAATCTTGGTGACAAAAGAATGATCATTAGAATCCTTTGATCATACATGGCTTAGGTTTCCAGTTGGCTAATAAAGGCCTTCATTAATACAACACTACAGTTGTATTATAATTATCTTCTTAGTATATCTATCTGACAAAGAGATATTACTCATTGACTATACCTACTTAATCCAATAGGATTTCTCTTGGGTAACTATCATCAATATTCATCCTTGTAATCCTCTTTGTTACCACATATATCTTTATTTCAAATAACTCTTCTATCCATTCAGGAGTGAGTTAACTCCATCAATTATCATATTGATTTAGTTTTCTTTAATCACTCCCATCCTATAGATGATATCTAATACTAGCATTACTATTTACCTCTTCTTACTTCTTTCTTTATAGGCCATAAGTGAATTCTATAATAAGGACAAGAGTTAATAGTTCAGAAATTGATAGATTAAGAATTGGTGAATCAATAGTTGATTACTCAACATTGATGAACAACAGATATTAGAATAGGATTCAATAGAGATGATAAAGATTGATATGGAAAGAAAGATATAAGGTGAATGATCTTAACTTTGGTTTCTTTCCTACTCAATCTCAATAGAGAGTTAAAGTTAGGTATTTCCATGATACTCATGGTATAATTAGATGAGATTAAGATATAGTTGTTACATTCTTATTCTTTGTGTTATATCCTTAACTTGGTACTCATGAGTGACTATAATAAATACTATGGTATGATCACCTAAGGATCAAATATAAATCATTAAGTAATGTATTAGGTTTGAATTTTATTACATTTGATCTACCCTTAGATCAAATCATGTTTACCCAAAATAAGGTTTTAGGAATGGTCATATTGAAACTTATCGCAGTCAAATTGATGATCTACTTCAATTCCATCAGGTTAAGAGAAGCTTCAATCACTTTGACAAGTTTTTATTTAAAAGCGCGAAAATTATTCAGATTTTCTATGCATGAATGCAATGCACACATCTGTGTTCAGCTTATTTCTAAGCTCTAATGCTGGGATGTTACAGATACCTTTTGCATGCTTTGCATCTTTCAAGTTGGAAAATTTCTCTTCCATATGGTTTGATTGCAAGCATGTTGATGGTATTATCTCACCTTGTGACATTCATGTTTCTTTGCTATTGGATATTGATGCTTTGTGTGTTGCAACAAAAATGTTGAACAATTTCTCTTTCCGATGTTTTGTGTGCAACCATAATGCCATTAAGAGCATGTATTTTCATGAGAGCTTTCAAGTATCTCGTCTTGTTGTTGCAACAAACATAAGGACCACTTGCTCTTTCATTTGGTTTCTTTGCAAACGTGTTGTTTTTGCTTCCGCCTGGGATACTCATATTCCCATGATATTTGCTTTCGATGATTTGTGTGTGATCTCCAACATGTCGAACAATTTCTCTTTCTAATGGTTGGTTTGCACACATAATGATGTTGCTTTGAACATTCTTCCTTGCGTGTTCTTGCCGAATTCTCCTATTCTCGCATCAAGGACGTTGATCAAAATTCTAGTCAATTGCCTTGAGTGCCACACTAAAACGTTGTATGGAGTTTTTGAGTTCCCACATTTGGATGATGTTCAAACGTTTTCCATGCACTTTGACCTTGCATATGCATACCATTTGCTATACATGCATTATGCTAATAGTGTTGTGAAGAAGAATATACATGCCACATTTGACATGCTCCTCTATCACGCACAAAAATATTTTTCTTGGTCTTTGTTGTGTGAAGGTACAAGTGCATACACGTCAACCTCTACCAACCACGGGTTGACAAAAAGAACCGAAGAGAGTTACCTATAGCTACCCTTCATCGAGGCATCTCTACACGCTAAGGTGACTTCCTTCTACTTGAGGACTCATGCTATAATGTTCATGAGTTGGCTACGCTTTGAGTGTTTCTTCGCTTTTGTCGTGAGCTTTGTAGGCTTCATGGAGGTTGTAGGAACATTGAAGTGTTGTAAAGTCAATCTTCCCGAGGACGACTATATGGTGAACCCCGGGATCAAGGATGTCCTTCGACCTCTTCTACTTCGTGATGAACATGGAGAGTCGAGGACGACTCTTTTTGAAGGGGGGAGATGATGCAGCCTGACCTACGGTCGTTTCTACATCAAGGTCTCCAACTTATGCCAAGTCGTCATGGACTCCAAAGGTGAACCGTTCCTCACATTGACAAGTACGAAGGCAAGGGAGGAAGCCCGGAGCATCAAGACTGACAAGACGGTGGCTTGGAAGAGGATACGGAAGAAGACATGTGATGTATCCCTACCTACGGTCGTTACCACATCTTGGTCTCCAACTTACTCCAAGTCGTCATGGACTCCAAAGGTGAATCCGTTCCTCTATGAGAGCCCCCTTCCTACCCTATTGAATGGTATGCTACTTCATACTCCGTCACATATGCATGATAGGTTCACATTGACAAGTACGGAGGCAAGGGAGGAAGCTCGGAGCATCAAGCCCGACAAGACGGAGGATTGGAAGAGGAGGCGGAAGAAGACAGATCGCCAAATGCTCTCTGTCGCCGGCGGTACTACTGGATCTGGCGACCGGTACTACCGGCCAGCGGTACTGCCGCCCACTACTACCGCCCCATACAGACGACGTCAACAGAAGTCCCAGGACTGTAAGCGGTACTACCGGATCTGGACCCGGTACTACCGGTCAGCGGTACTACCAGACCTGAGTACTGATTACCGGTTATGCACTGTGCTCACAGCACTGGGCCTGACCCATGTATCCCCCTTTACTTACCTATTCGCCTAGTTTATCCCCAAACTACCCTTGTTTAGTGGCTGGCCTATAAATAGAGCCACCACCCCTCATGTATCCCTTAGGCATAGATGATAGACTAAAGACAACCCCCATTGTGGAATCTCTAGTTTTGCCTCATCCCCTTTACCAAGGGAACCGACTATCGTCACCAACCTTGATTGGACTTTGCATCATGCATCCATCGTTGAACAAGGCCTTGGAGTTCGATGTCTCGTCTCTAAGTTGTCAAGACCCTCCCCAAGGTGTTATTCCCTCTCTGATGTGGATTTGAGGTAGCACGTTGACCGATATTTCCTTGCAAGGATTCTATCGGACCGGTGGCCGCCGTTCGAGAGCAATCGGCCTTGTATCGTGTGAGCTTTGCGTGTGTTCATCGTGTTCTTCGCGAGGTGTGTGTTCGCTTCCGCTACCTTCTCCCTTTCCCCTCGCTTTCCCATCGATTTGACCACGAGATCCGTGAAGATTGGGCACCCAAGAGGTTAACCCCTCCATCATCTGGTATCAGCAGCTTTTGGCTGCCACAGATTTCTCATCGATTTGGTCTTTTCCCCATAAATTCGAAAATTCCACCAAAAATAGCCCCAATTTGTGTTTTGGATAGATCTGTGATTTGAGTGCGTTTTGGTAGGTTTTGATCTGTCGATTACTTGCTAAACTTGTTGATCTACCTTCCTTTGCGTTCCCATAGCCTAATTCCTTGATTTCGCCCTTCGATTTGGTGCTTTTCTTGAAGATTTTCCGCCCAAATCACCCCAAAATCGCGAAAACGTGTCAAAACTGGGAGTTTCTGGACCCATCGGTACTACCGGGCTTAAAATCCGGTACTACCGCCCATTTCCGGTACTACCGGGCCCAAAATCCGGTACTACCGCACAGTACAGAAAGAAAACAACAGGTTTCCAGATTTCAGCCTCTCACCGTTTTGAGCATAACTTTTGCATTCGAACTCGGATTTTGGTGTTCTTTAGCTCGTTTCGAAGAGGAGAATGAGCACTACATAATAATCCACGTTGTTCATGCTATCTACTCCATCCAAATTCCGTGAGCAAGGCGGAATCCAACAATAAAGGGTGAAGATCGTCGACGAAAGGTATAAACATTCCTCGACTTTTCCCCACTTGCATTCCTTTGTGAACCCCACTATCTTTGCGAGCAACAAACACCTATTGAGACTAGTTCCTCTTATGATTGCTTGGGCTATGCACATTTGATACCTTGTAGAATTCCGATCAAACGTTTGAGCCGCTATCTCATATAGTTATCTTGTATAGTTGTTGGCACAAGGAAGAGGCAAGTGAAAAAGAAATAAAAAGAAAAGGAGTGATACAAAAAAAAATAGAAAAAAGGAAAAGAGAAAAAGAAATAAATATACATGTGCCTCATAGAATAGGAAGCGCAAGCTCGATGAACATCATATAGGTGGTACTTATTGTGCATATCTTGTAGCCCACCAATCTTGTGCAATCGAACTAGCGTCTCTCCTTGTACTTGTGTGACACGAGCTGATAGTCTTCGCTAGGTAATCATTTGGTTCTTAGCTCACTTTCTCCGTCGCACAAGTCCCATTTATCCCACCGTGTGTGTTTCCTTGTACATATTTCCTATCTTGTGGATTGACTTGTTTTGCTTTGTGATCATTGTGGTTCTTTACTTGCCATTACAACATCTTGATTTCGGATTGGTTCTTGACATGCCACTTTCCATACCTATCCACCATAGGCCTTGTGTGTGTGTGTGTGTGTGTGTTTTGGTTAGTAGTTGGTTTTGGTGTTCCGCGTGAACTTCACTTTGCTTGGTTTATTGCTCTCAAGTGTGGCCACTTGTACGATACGATCTTCCAAGGTAAAGTAAGGTTTGACGTTGTATCCCTAACTCCCACTACCACTTCCATATAAACCGCTTGGTCTTGTGCATCATGTCTAGGGACTCCGGAACCGAGGATGATATCTATGAAGAATCCATGATGAGCCACCATGACTACGACTCCACAAGTATAGAGGACATGACGGAGCACAACACCGACAATGGCTCCGCATGCTTTGAGGACCCGGAGCACTACACCTACGACGACTCCACATGCATGGAAGACATGGAGCTCTATGTCGACAATGGCTCCTCATGCATGGAGCCTATGGAGCACTACACCGATAATGGCTCCACATGCTTGGGTGATATGGAGTACTACACCAACAATTACTCCCCAAGCATGGATAACTTCGAGTGCGACATCGACGACGCCTCGCCGAGCATGGAGGACACAGAGAACTTCATCGAGTTTGATGGCTCCTCCACGAGCCATGAAGAATTCCTCCACCGCGTGGAGATGGAAGCCTACTACGCCAAGCAAGAGGAGGCGCATCATCAAGATTCCATGACCTTCAAGGCCAAGCGTGCCACACCAAAGGGCACCACCTACTTCGATGATCCACCTCCAAGGCGACAAGTGCCACAACCTAGATGGCGTCAAGCGCCACCATCTCCAAGGCGTCAAGCTCCACCATCTCCAAGGCGCCAAGCTACATCACCTCCAAGGCGCCAAGATCCACCTCCTATCCAAACAAGAGTGGCGTACAAACATCATATACATCAAGAGGCGCTAATAAACAAGAATCTTCATCGACAAACATCCTCTCATGAGCATCGCCACCATAAAGAGGATACAAGAAATCGTCTAAGGCATCTTCGCCACCAAGACGAAGAATTCAAGATGAGCACCAACCATAATGCTCAATCAAGCTCAAGAAGGCACCACAAGCACAAGAAGAGTGCCAAGGCAAGTGATCATCGTCGCGAGTGTCATGTGGACGACCAAGTGCGCCACCTACATCAACCATCGGCAAGGCACGCCAATGACCTCCGTCGACACCTTCATAGGGCACCTTCTACTACTAGTGCCACCACCAAAATGGCACCAAGAGCAAGCCTTCGTCAACGCCATCATGCTTCAACGCCTACGCTTGACTTCCACGACCTCGCGAACGAGGAAAATGTAGACGTCTACTTCGCCAAGTTGGATAGCATGAGCCTACCTCCACCACTACTACGAGATGGCCACAAGACGGTCGAGCATGGGATTTTGCCTTCGACCATGGAGGCGAGAAATGATGCCCATCGTATGGCATCCAACCTTGGAGGAGACAAGGTCAAGAATGGTGAGCATGGGATTTTCCCTTCACCAAAGGAGGCGCATGGAGTTGAGGAAACTGAGCCTATCCCCATATGCTTGAGTGATGATGTGGTACCAATCCCATGTGAGTATGAGAGCCACTTAGCCCACTTGAGTGAGAACAAGAGTGACATGAGTGACTCCACCTTATGTGAGATTGAGTGCTTCCACTTGGAAGGCATGAGGGATACTCCTAGTGAGTTGAGAGTGGTAGTTGATAGGTCAAGTGAGACCATTTCGAATTCTAACAACTTACCCTCTACCTCTAGTGTGTTCTCTTGTGTTGTGCTAGGTTCCATGGATGAAGACGCCCCAAACCATGAAGCAATGATGTCTCAATTGGAGAAGATGTACATGGTGCATGAAGATGATGTTATGCCATGGCTACATCAAGAAAACGAAGTCGTCCACAAGGAGGCAACTACTTCCACAACACCCACTTCATATGAGAGGTATGACCAAGGTAACAATAAGGGTGTTGATGATGCCATGATCCCACTAGTGGACATGATGAATTGTGAGGATATGCATGCTATGGATGATACTTGTGACATTACATATGCTTCATCCACTTTCCCATGTGATGATTTGCCTTTGCATAATATTGATCATGTGGAATTTTTTGATTGCGATATCATTGCCATAAACATGCCATGCTATGCATCTTGTGTGTATCCTCCAATTGCTTTGGACTTGCCTTGTCATGCTAGTCATTCAATTTCTCCCGTTGCTTGCGATAAGATGAATGCTTGCTATTTCACTTGTTTTGCTTGCAACAATATTGATCATATGCATTATAATGAGATGGCCCCCATAGCTTTCTCAATTTTTGGAGATTTTGATGATTGCCATAATAAGCATGTTCCCCTCTTGCATACTCACCATGCATCATTTTCATACTTGATTGACATTAATGGTGATGTGCACAAGAAGAGATACGTCATGATGGATGATGTGTATCTCTACCATGCACACACGTTCTTCCTTTTACATATGATGTGTGTAGGTGCCCGCACGAGAATGTCAACCTCGGTTGAGCACGAGTTGACAAAAAGAGCTCTTGAGAGCATCCCACAAGTTAGTTCAAGATCGAACCCAGCTCTGATACCTTTTGCATGCTTTGCATCTTTCATGTTGGCAAATTGCTCTTTCCTATGGTTTGATTGCAAGCATGTTAATGGTATTATCTCCCCTTGTGACATTCATGTTTCTTCGCTTTTAGATAATGATGTTTTGTGTGTTGCAACAAAAATGTTGAAAAATTTACCCTTCCGATGTTTTGTGTGCAACCACAATTCCATTAAGAACATGTATTGTCATGAGAGCTTCCAAGAATCTCGTCTTGTTGTTGCAACAAACATAAGGACCACTTGCTCTTTCATTTGGTTTGATTGCAAACACGTTAATTTGGCTTCCGCTTGGGATACTCATTTTCCCATGATATTTGCTTTCGATGATTTGTGTGTGACATCCAACATGTAGAACAATTTCTCTTTCCAATGGTTGGTTTGCACACATAATGATGTTGCTTTGGATATTCTTCCTTTTGTGTTTTTGCCAAATTCTCCTAACTTTGCATCAAATATGTTGATCAAATTGCGATTCGATTGCTTTGAGTGCCCCACTACTATGTTATATGGAGTTTTTGAGTTTCCACATTTGGATGATGTTCAAACGATTTCCATGCACAATGACCATGCATATGCATTCCGTTTGCTATACTTGAGTTGTGCTAATCGTGTTGTGAACAAGAATGGACATGCCACATTTGACATGCTCCTCTATCACGCACGAAAATATTTTGCTTGGTCTTTGTTGTGTGAAGGTACAAGTGCATACACGTCAACCTCTATGGACTATATGTTGACAAGAAGAACCGAAGAGAGTTACCTATGGCTACCCTTCATCGATCTATCTCTCCACGATAAGGTGACTTCCTTCTACTTGAGGACTCATGCAATAATCGTCATGAATTGGCTACGCTTTGAGTGATGCTTTGCTTTTGTTGTGAGCTTTGTAGGCTTCAAGGAAGGTGAAGGAACATTGAAGTGTTGTCAAGTCAATCTTCCCGAGGACGACTATATGGTGAACCCCAGGATCAAGAAGGTCTCTCGACCGCTTCTACTTTGTGATGAGCATGTAGAGTCGAGGACGAATCTTTTTGAAGGGGGAGTCGATGTATCGACCTACCATTCGTTACCACATCTTGGTCTCCAACTTACGCCAAGTCGTCATGGACTCCAAAGGTGAATCCGTTCCTCTATGCGAGCCCCCTTCCTACCCTATTGAATGGTATGCTACTTCATACTCCGTCACATATGCATGATAGGTTCACATTGACAAGTACGGAGGCAAGGGAGGAAGCCCGGAGCATCAAGCCTGACAAGACGGAGGCTTGGAAGAGGAGGCGGAAGAAGACAGATCGCCAAATGCTCTCTGTCACTGGCGGTACTACCGGATCTGGCGACCGGTACTGCCGCCCACTACTACCGCCCCATACAGACGACGTCAACAGAAGTCCCAGGACTGTAAGCGGTACTACCGGATCTGGACCCGGTACTACCGGTCAGCGGTACTACTGGACCTGAGTCCGATACTACAGGTCATGCCTGTGCCTGCGCGCACCAGTTGGGCCATAGCCCATGTATCCCCCTTTACTTACCTATTCGCCTAGTTTATCCCCAAACAACCCTTGTTTAGTGGCTGGCCTATAAATAGAGCCCCCACCCCTCATGTATCCCTTAGGCATAGATGATAGACTAAAGAAAAACCCCATTGTGGAATCTCTAGTTTTGCCTCATCCCCTTTACCAAGGGGACCGACTATCGTCACCAACCTCGATTGGACTTTGCATCACGCATCCATCGTTGAACAAGGCCTTGGAGTTCGATGTCTCGTCTCCAAGTTGTCAAGACCCTCCCCAAGGTGTTCTTCCCTCTCTGATGTGGATTTGAGGGAGCACGTTGACCGATCTTTCCTTGCGAGGATTCTATCGGACCGGTGGCCGCCATTCGGGAGCAATCGGCCTTGTATCGTGTGAGTTTTACGTGTGTTCATCGTGTTCTTCACGAGGTGTGTGTTCGCTTCCGCTACCTTCTCCCTTTCCCCTCGCTTTCCCATCGATTTGACCACGAGATCCGTGAAGATCGGGCACCCAAGAGGTTAACCCCTCCATCAACAGGTCGGCAACTGCCAGGTCCAAGCGGTACTACCGGTCATCGGAACCGGTACTACCAGTCAGCGGTACTACCGCCCCCTGCTACCACTCGCTACTGACGGCTCCAACTGACGCTCCAGGACTACAAGCGGTACTACCGGTCCCAGAGCAGTACTACCGGTTACGACCAGTACTACCGGTCCTAAGTCCGGTACTACCGGTCGTGTCTGGGCCTACACACGCCAACTCGGCCCAGCGCCATGTAACCCTTACTATACTTTCCCGTTTCATTCCCAAACTACCCCTGTTTGTGTGGCTGGCCTATAAATAGAGCCCCCACCCCTCATGTATCCCTTAGGCATAGATGATAGACTAAAGACAACCCCCATTGTGGAATCTCTATTTTTGCTTCATCCCCTTACAAGGGGACCGACTATCGTCACCAACCTCGATTGGACTTAGCATCACGCATCCATCGTTGCACAAGGCCCTGGAGTTAGGTGTCTCGTCTCCAAGTTGTCAAGACCCTCCCCAAGGTGTTCTTCCCTCTCCGATGTGGATTTGAGGGAGCACGTTGACCGATCTTTCCTTGCGAGGATTCTATCGGACCGGTGGCCACCGTTTGGGAGCAATCGACCTTGTATCGTGTGAGTTTTGTGTGTGTTCATCGTGTTCTTCGCGAGGTGTGTGTTCGCTTTCGCTACCTTCTCCCTTTCCCCTCGCTTTCCCTTCGATTTGACCACGAGATCCGTGAAGATCGGGCCACCCAAGAGGGTAACCCCTTTTATCCACAAATCATTGGTAGAATTTTCCTCTAAACCTATTCAAGAGAATATTAAGAAAAAGTGCAGGTAGGAAGAATGTATAAGGAGAAGATCAAAGAAATCAGAAAATAACCCCAAAGCTACCAATGCAAATATTATTATATTTAAGGATCTTATGGAGGCAAGAATCATGGAAAATGAACTAGTTATGCTAGACTCTGAAACTTCAGACTTCATTACAGGTAAGATACAAGGTAAAGAAACTTCTAAACCTCTGACTCCTATATACTGTGGAGAAACTTCCTTATACGGAATTTGTTAGCTGATTTCCACTATAAATATTATTCCTTCATCACTTTTTGTGGAACTTCGCTACAATTTAAATAATCCAGATGTGGAACTGGTGGACACTACTATTAAATTGTTTAATAGAACTAATATAAAACAGGAAGGTGTTATTCGAAATACCTATGTTTTTATTGGAACACTCATGTACCCTCTCGATTTTCATATTGTTGATATGCCTCGAGATAGTTTTTGTCCTATTCTTTTAGGCATGCCTTTGTCTCTATAACCAAAGCTCGAATTGATAATAAGGAGGAGACTATTTCCATGATGTTTGGAGAGGAGTAAATGACATTCCACTTTCCCAAACCTAAAAAGAGGCCATATGAAATAGAATATATCAAGGAAGAGAAAACAATTGTCGAGCTAGCCGCAATTCATTTCGGCACTCCCCAAGATGAATTAGAAAGGAGCTTAGTTAATTGGGAAGAGGCACTAGGGATGATTACCTTGGCTCCATTCTGGCAGGACAAAACCCATATGGCTATGAAGAACTGGTAAGAAAAGGTGACGAAGAACCTCCACCAATTGAATTGAAACAACTTCCAGACAATATGAGGTATGAATTTTTAGATAATGAAAATAAATGTCCTATTATTAGTAGTAAAAATTTATCAGAAAATGAAACAAATAAACTTATTTCAGTTTTGATTAAACATCGTGAAGCATTTGGGTATACTCTAAGTGATATTAAAGGAATATATCCATCCATTGTGACACATAGGATTACCATGCTTGAAGATGATGTACCTGTAGTTGACATACAAAGAAGGCCTAATCCGAAAATGAAGGAAGTAGTAAGAAAAGAAGTTATACGCTTATTAGATGCCGGCATAATATATCCTATTTCTAATAGTAAGTGGGTTAGCCTAGCTCATTGCATACCAATACATGGGGGTCTTGATGCCATTATGAATGAGGATGGTGAGCTAGTACCTATAAGGCCTATTGTGGGGGTATCGCATGTGCATCGATTTTAGAAGACTAAACCGTGAGACACAGAAAAATCAAAAACCTATACCATTTATGGATAGAATTTTAGAAAGACTAAGAAATAATTCTTATTTTTTTCTTGATGGTTATTCCGGTTATTCTCAAATTGCTATACAGCTCGAAGATCAAGAGAAAACAACTTTCACATGTCCTTATGGTACTTATGCTTATAGATTAATCCCGTTTGGCTTATGTAATACATCTACAACCTTTCAAGAGTGTGTTTTAAAAATGTTTGACGGTCTTGTAGAGAATACAATGGAAGTTCTAATAAATGATTTTGTTGTTTGTAGAACAACATTTGATAATTGTCTCTACCAAAGTTTTGCAGAGATTGAGGCAATCAAATTTAGTTTTGAATTGGGAGCAATGTCGATTCATGGAAAGAGAAGGTAAAGTTTTTGGACATAAGGTTTCAGAAAAAGGTATAGAAATAGATAAGACCAATATAAGTGCTATAGAGAATCTTCCCATACCCCAAGACATTAAAAACTTAAAAATATTTCTAGGACATGTAGGTTTTCGTTTTATACAGGATTTTGCCAAAATAGCTATGACTCTCAGTAACCTTCTTGAGAAAGAAACTCCGTTCTACTTGGACCATGACTGCATTGCAGCTTTTGAAAATCTTAAAAACAAATTAGTTTCAGCACCTATCATGCAATCTCCAAAATGGAATGAACCTTTTGAAATCATGTGTGATGCTAGTAACTATGCTGTACGAGCTATGCTAGGAAAGCGAGACGGGAAGAATTTTAATGTTATTCACTATGCTAGTAGGACTCTTAATAACATTCAGAAAAATTATTCTACTACTGAGAAAGAGTTCCTGGCTATAATTTTTGCTTTTGACAAATTTAGATCTTACATTATTAATTCTAGAGTAACAATTCATATAAATAACCAAGCTTTACGTCACCTTCTTGTGAAAAAGGATGCAAAGCCCATGTTCATTAGGTGGGTGTTATTACTATAAGAATATGATTTGAAGATATTAGATAGGAGGGGTAAGGATAATGTAACATCCCAAAAATCATGATTTATAAAGTTTGCATATCATTCATGCATTCATAAGCATTTGACCTTTTCAAATGAATTTTCAACATAAGAAACCATATTTTGCCTATTACTTTATTCAAGTAAGGCAAGGTTTATACTTTACTTTCTAAATATGTTAAAGGTTTGATCAGTAATGGTTGGGAAGTAAATACAAATCCTGACAAAAATTTTCAAAACAAATTCAAATATAAAACCATCTTTATGCCTATAATCATTATTTTATTAAAGGTATGGTTTTATATTTATTTTCAATCTCAAAATTGTTTTGAGTGTAAGTAGATGTTTTACACATCCTTGGACACAAGAAACACAGTACAAAAGTTTGGAGCAAATTCAAATTGAAACAGATTTGAAATAGTCATTCAAACTCAAACCAGAAAATCAAAACAGAAAAAGTAAAAGAGAAAAGGAGAAAAAAAATAAACCTAGCGACCTAACTAACCCAACCCACCCACGACCCAACAAGCCAGCCCAGCAAGCCCACCCGGGAAAACCCCCTCCCCTCTCTGTTTCTCACCAACTCACGCACCCCTCCTCTCACTGAAGCTCTGGCCCTACACGCCCCGTCATCATCGTCCCCAAATCACGCCCGCGACCAGCTCCGCCACGACCGTTTCTTCCCGATTGATTCCGCGCTTGATTGCGAGTTACTGCCGGCGTAATTCCCTCCCTCGCCCCGGCTACTTAATCCCCCATCCTTCCGCTCATTTCCCCTCAAGCCACACCCACAGAGAGCCACCAGGCTGCCCTCAATCGAGCTCACTCCTCCGCGGTACCGAGCCTCTCCGGCGGCCAATTCCTGTGAGAACTCCACAACCCTTGCCTCCTGGTCTTGCTGTCGTGTTCGCCGTACCTCAGCGCGTCTAACCCAACTCACGGTTTCCCTTCTGGTGACCTATAGCTTCGTTATCGTCAACGACAGTGCATGCCCAACGAAGTGCTTTACTCCGACGAGCATGTAGGGTAAACCTAGCCTTCCCCTTCCTCTCTGGTTCACACTCGCACACTCGCAGCTTCAGTGCGCGTCTAACGCCGCCCTCCTTTTTCTTTCCCGTGCCTTGTAGCGCCACCAACGTGAACCCGAAGCCGCCCGCAACTCCGACGAGGAATCCACGCCGTGTCCGTGCGCCCCGACCCCGTCCACCTGCACGTTGAGCTTCGTCGTGTCTCCACGACCTCGGTAAGCGCCAGAACCCTCACCTTTGCCCTCTGGTTTCGCCGGAGCATCACCTGATAAAGGGGTGGCCCGATCTTCTCATTGAGCATGTCGTATATGATGGTGGATGTAATGGAGATAACTTGTGGGATGATGTGAATCACCGGCTGTTCCCCCACTGCCAATGCAACGAATCTCAAACCAGGTTGTATTCGCAACTTCACACACTTGCGCACGTAGCCGCTGACCACGAAGCGGTTTGCAATCTACCAATTCCTAATGGAACAGTAGAAAACACGAAACTTTCAGTAGCAAACTCCAGATCGAATCAAAGTGGAGGTATGGTAGATATTCCTGATCGAATCAAAGAGGAACATATAATTTCAGATGAATGCTTCCAGCAGTTCAACGAAACAAGTATTGGTTTAATCTAAATGTGGTCTAACCCTAATTGCGGCGGTTGCTAGGGTTTATATGATGGCTGGGGTGTCCTCCCCCCTAAATGGGCCTAAAAACATCCATAACTTGGCTCAAACATACTCGGTTCGACTCAAACTGATACATACCGACCCATAGATGGGTTCGGTCTACTTGGCACGCAGGCCATATGTTGTGGTGCACCTCAAACGTGTCCTGGCACGCCACATATCTCTCTTTATCATGCCTTCTCTCCTTATTGCCTCCTAGTGCGTCTTCCATCTCTCGGTCACCTTCCTCCCTCTCCTCCCGCTGGCACTAGTCCGATAGATGCCAAATCTAGTCAAACAATAACACAATGATTTATGTAGTATAAAGTTCTTATAAATCAAAGTATCATGTCCAACTAGGATTGAATTCACCTTGTGATATTTTTCAATGAGGCTCAATATTTCTTTCCAGTTCAAACAGTCGAAAGCAGCATGATCCATGATTGTATCCTCATCGTCCTCCCTTTCTTCAAGAAAAGCTGTCCTCGGCTTTGGGTAAGTTGAAAGTGGAAGGAACAAAAAGAACAATGTATATGTAGAGTATATGTATACATAACCTGTTGTATCATTTTTGTTCACGTGAATAATATGTGTACTATTCATCAAGCAACTTAAATTACAGTTATAAGTGAAGTACAAATAATCATGATCATGTTGAAAAACAAATAGATATATAGTCTTGTTGTTCAATATTAAATTCAGTTTTCTCAAAGAAGATCGATGATCAAATTTGTGATGAACAAGATCAAACCAATCCAAAGGATGTGAAAAAAATTTGGTTTACGCCATGCCTCTGATTATTATAAACAAGTGGTGAACTGACACAAAAATAATCAGTTATATGTGCATTATCATTATGTCTTGTAGGTAACATGCAATGCAATTTGCAAATATCAGTGAAGTCTAAAGTAGTAGCATAACTAGACAAAGACTTTTGCGACAAATACAACGAATATGAAAACTCGGGTTCTATTCTAGCAAGATTAGAAAAATCCAACATAGGTAAAATTACTTGTGTTGGCTGTAATATATGAACTAGATTTGAATTTAGTTTCATACTATCACAAATTTTAGCATATGTCCCACAATAAAAAGACATCGACACACAACATGTATGGCTGAAAATAGCATGTTTCAGTTCAGCGATTCTATCACAAGTTATGCATATGTGATCCACAAGAAAATTTTCATCCATTCTATATTCACAAATTAGATTGAAAGTGAAACAAGCAAAATATGTGCTAGAATTCAGACATGAAATTTCAGAAATCCTATCCATAGCACAACTCATATTCATAGGTTCATTGAGCATGATGGAATACACAATATCAGTAGGTGGTATTCGAGCAAGTCTTTCCTTATGGGTAATTAGTACTACATGCTTAAAATTCAGATTTTTCAAAGCATTACACGGTTCTAAATTTTCTGCTCTTGTAAAGTCACAAGAATCAACCAGCAAAGGAATAGACTCACTGAATGCCTTATTGGCTAGTTGTAGCCCCAAATCAGTGCCATTATCAATGTCATCCTCCCTATATGTTGTAGGTACTGGAACATCTTTCTAAAGTGATGATACCCGATCGTGTGATACATGTTGTAAAATAGGCGGCTCCCTTCTTTGAAAGAAACCTGCATATCAAACGGTACAATACTAGAAGTAGACAAGATTATGTTAGTAGACACCTCACATGTCTCATTTACGTCCACTCTCAAAATTTCTGGAATAGGCCATGTGTAGTTGGACAAAAACCTAGAACGCAGAAATTGTTTGAAATCCTCCCAAAGGAATGTTTTACCTATGACACCATACACAGTCCTAGCCACCAACGAGTTACCTTTGCATCGACATGTCGACGAGCGAGAATATATTCTGTATGGCCATGAAACTTGCTATCGAAAGTATGACATCTCGCAAAACCACTGAGTATGTGAGATACCCAAGACATATATTCTGTGGATGATGCAGAACTGTCCAATCTCCACTTGACTTTAGTGGCATCATATGCCATGCCGACCACAATACCTAAATAGTCATGGTAAACATCGTTTGATTTCTGCATCACATCAACACTAGTAGAAGTCATGATCAGTACATTAGTATCGAAAAGGAAATCTGGTGGTGGAACTCTCACAACTCACTCGAAACCGAAAGAAAATATGTATCTTACCGTTCCAAAGTGATTTAGGATAGCTTACCAACTTGTATGAGTAGAACGTGCACGGATGTAACAAAGCGAATACCGAGGGAAAAAATTATCACATGATAACAAGGGGTATATAGTGGAGCTTGGTATGGATACCTAACAACACCAATTCATAAATTCTAGTGCTGACCATATGACAATAACCCACGGAAACACACACAGTGGAGATAAATGGGGCAATTGCAACTCTGAAAAGGAGCTCAAAATTGAGGTATATCGGAGTAACGCTCGTGTTGCAATGCACCAGGAGAGATGCTAGCAATGACTCAACAAAACAGACACCAGATTGCTAAACTAAGCAGCCCTAAGAGCACTAAGCACGCTAGTCTCGTAGGATAGTTCTAGACACCAAGAAAGGCTTACTAAGTTTCACAAAGATAGGAACGCTATGTGGACTCAGTAAAAAAAATTGACCTGAAAATGGTTTTCCCACGGCAGAAAAATCGCCCAAAATCCTGCCGCGACAGGGCTGAGAAACGCTCGTACAACCACAGAATTGTCTGTGGTGCGGCGCGAGCACGTTTTTTTGCTGCTCGCTCAGGAACGTAGTACCTCAGACGTGTCTCAGGTCTGGCGAGGAGCGGCCACGTTTTTTTTCTGCTCGCTCACGTACGGATTATCTCAGACTTGTCTCACGTCCGGCGAGGAGCGGCCAAGAAGATTTTTTTTGTTTTTCCTTGGCAGGAAGCGTACGTACAGATCGGATCGGACCCTTTTTTTCTTTCTTTCTTCCAAAAATAGATCTAGTAACTCCAATTCAACAAAATAAAAACGGATCTACTAGATATAAACTCCAGAACACGACGAACAGCCCAGAAACAGTCTAAAACTCCGACTATGAGACAAACTTAGGCGAAAACTAGACAAAAACTACGACTCAAATTTAGAGAAAGGCTACACAAAAAGACTATGATCAGCAACTAGAACTCACGAATAGTGTTATCTAGGCTATGGCAATAAACTATGAACCCTAATATTTTTGTGTGGATTTTTCTGTATACGACTAAAACAACTAATCTATGGGGATGAATTGCTCACCGAGTAAACCTGAGGCTCTGATACCAATATGATAAAGGGGTGGCCCGATCTTCTCGTTGAGAACGTCGTAGATGATGGTGGATGTAACGGAGATAACTTGTGGGATGCTGTGAATCACCGGCTGTTCCCCCACTGCCAATACAACAGATCTCAACCCAGATGGTATTCGCAACTTCACACACTTGCGCACGTAGCCGCTGACCATGAAGCGGTTTGAAATCTACCAATTCCCAATGGAACAGCAGAAAACACAAAAACTTTCAGTAGCAAACTCCAGATCGAATCAAAGTGGAGGTATGGTAGATATTCCCGATCGAATCAAAGAGGAACTTGTAATTTCAGATAAATGCTTCCAGCAGTTCAACGAAACAAGTATTGGTTTAATCTAAACGTGGTCTAACCCTAATTGCGGCGGCTTCTAGGGTTTATACGATGCCTGGGGCATCTTCCCCCTAAACGGGCCTAAAAACAGCCATAACTTGGCCCAAACTGACTCGGTTTGACTCAAACTGATATATACCGACCCATAGATGGGTTCGGTCTACTTGGCACGCATGCCATATGTCGTGGTGCACCTCAAACATGTCCTGGCGCGCCACATATCTCACTTTATCATACCTTCTCTCCTTATTGCCTCCTAGTGTGTCTTCCATCTCTCGGCCGCCTTCCTCCCTCTCCTCCCGCAGGCGCTAGTCCGATAGATGCCAAATCTAGTCAAACAATAACATAATCATTTAGGTAGTATAAAGTTCTTATAAATCAAAGTATCATGTCCAACTAGGAATGAATTCACCTTGTGATATTTTTCAATGAGGCTCAATATTTCTTTCTAGTTCAAACAGTCGAAATTAGCATGATCCATGATTGTATCCTCATCATCACCGGCAGACGTGCAGCCGCCGCGGTAGCCATTTGCGCCGCCTGCGAATGATCAAAGCAACGTGATACGCTGGATCTGAATCCAGCGGTTGTGATTAGATTTTCTAGCGAAGGGGTACACAGGGTTTTCAACCGTAGATCTTAGATCTGGCGGTGTAGATTAGATTAGATGCGAAGAGGTAAGTTTTGATCTAGTCCGTTGGATTTAACTAGATCTAATAGCGCGGACGCGTGATGTAGAGTGAACCTGTACGCGCCAATCAGATGCTGCCGCGTGTCAGAGTTTTTGTTTAAAAATTCAGATTTGATTTAATTAGATGATTAAACTTGTAAATTCAATAACTTTTGTTATGTTTATCCAAAACATGCAAATAATATATCAATGGAATCACAAAAATAAATCCTACACATATGTGGGCTTGGTTTTGTGATTTTCTTATGTTAAAATAGAATTTTATGCAGGGAGATTTGTAGGCCTATTTTGTGTATAAAAATTATTTGGAAAATGTTTTAAAATCCAAATTAAGTTTAATTGGTGTATAAATGTTTAGTTTATTGTTCAGTACTGTTTTACTTGTCATTTTTTAGTTTATAAAAATCATCACATGGCATTTGCATGCATTCATATATTTTTGCTTGAATTTTTTTGGAATATAAGTTTAGTGCTATCATTTTATGTGTAGATTTTGGTGCTAGTGGTGATTGTGATTGTGAGGATTATTGCTACTCCCCCAACTACCAAGGAAAGTGGTGATTCATAATTTTGTCCCAATATTTTGACTGTGCATTAATGATATTTTGTATAGGGCTTGCATGATAATTTTTCCTAATTATCTATATGCTATGCTTGGGAAATCCTAGTAGTTGTAGAACTGTTAGAATTTTCTCTAAGTTAAGATACTTACTATATTGCCATTCTTAGCCTAGCTAGTAGCAAAGAAGGGTGGAATATATTCATGCTATGAAATTTTGCTAAGTCTTTTGACATGTGTTTTTGCCTAATAAAAAACAACTAAGTGAATGAATCACCTGGGTGGAATGGTATGTTTGGGTTATGTTGAGTGGTTACACAAGGCGCATATATAGGGTCTACCTTGTGTAGTACACTTGTGGAAAGCCACCCAGGAACAAAGGGATTTGAGATGCCATATGTTAAGAAGCTTCTTGTGCAACCACATGGCAATATGGGCTCTGCCTGGATCATATAGGTTGCAATAACTTAGCCAAATGGACAGTTGGTGGTTGGGGGTGTTAGGTTTGGAGCGCGTCCATTTTGGTCTAAGGGAAGGCTTCTGAAAGGTCTTATCTCGATGCATGTCGAGTCTTGTGGGGAAAGTGCACCACCTCTCGAGAAGGAAGAATCTAAGTACTTAGCCGTGTCCCCGACAATGGACAAATTGAGCAATAAGATATGGAAGCTATCAAGAATATCCTCATCCCAATTTCTAAGTTAAAAACTTGTGGTTGAACAAGGGTAAAAGTTCACCAATGTCTATTGGTGGTTCCTTGGGAGTTTTTGTCGAACAAAAACTTAGTGTTTTCAACTGATAGGTAAAACCTATTTTGAGCAAAGCAAGCCTAAGCTAAACTTAGCCAAATTCATGTAGAAGCTAGAAACTAATATTCTACTAAGGTATCACTTTCCAATACTATTCCAATGTATTGACCCACTGTGGCTGTAACTTGTGATGTTCCAGGTTACTCTGATGAGGATTAGGGTTATGAGTCTACACTCAAGATGCTTGCCTGTGGCACATGAAGATGAAGACTTCTATTTATTTTATTAAGTTAAACTCTTGTACTAGCCTATGGCTATGGAGTTGTAAAAGACTATGTTATCTCTGGAATGACGATGTAATAATGACCTTTGTTTCTGTGTACTTCATCTTAAACTGTGGATGCTAGCATTTGATCCAGGGACTAGCATTGCAATCATAGGGACCTTTACCTTTATAAAGGTGGGGTCTTGCAGATGGTATCAGATCACTGTGTTGCCTGTAGGATTATGACCCTAGGATTGGATTAGACTAAGAAACCACTAAGGAAAATTTCAACACTTCGAAAAATTTCCACACTTGTCTTTTTTTCTCGTAAACTTTTCTAATCTTCTTCTCATATCTATTTGTAGATGAACTCCATCAACGAAGCCGTGAGGAAGGGACCACTCATGACCACGACTTTGGAGTGTGAGACTAAATTTCCCAAGGCACTCAAGAACCTTATGGTTACCATGGGGATACATGGTGCAGCTGTGTACAAGGGATTCCATGTGATGGATGAAGGAGAAGAGTATTGGTGGGTGCAAATTCACTTGTACAAAAACAAGGAAGACAACCACAAGGAGTCATGATTCTGCATGGCACCAACTCTGACATGCACACAACAGTCTTTGACTCTGCAAGAAATGCAGCTTGGAATGCCATCAAAGAGCTTGGTGATAGACTCAAGTGCAGAATGCTCAACACTCAAAATGACCTTAGAGAAGAAAAGAAGCATACCCAAGAGTTAGATACTGCCAACCAACAACTAAGGGGAGACATCATAGACTTAATATGGGAGTCTTGTGAACAAGATAGACAGATGGCCACTAAGGATGCCCTGATAGCTATTTTGTCTAGTGAGTGAGAATTTGTTAGGGGTGACCCCTTAGGGTGGCTCGATCTTTCACGAATTCTGTGGGAATCGAGGGGAAAGCGGTGGAAGGGGGAAGGGGATGAAATCCACGAACACACACGCGAAGAACTTGATGAACACACACACGCGAAAACAAGATACAAGCCGATAGCTCACGCTGGTGGCAACCGGTCCAACACAATCCCTAGGATCGGCGTTGGGCAAGACACTCTCCCACGGCCAACAACGGGGATGAGAGGCTTGATGAGATCTTGACTACTTGGGCACGAGACACCGATATCCCAAGGACTTGTACAACTTGAACGCACTAGGCAAAATCCAAGAGGTTTGTGGATAATTTGGTGCTCCTTGTCAAGGAGCATGAGACCAATAGTTGATAAATCCTCAAAGGGGTGTCTTCAACTACAATTATCCAAGTCTAGGGTTTACAATAGGGGGTGGGCGCTATTTATAGCCCAGCCACATAAACAGGGGTAATTTAGGCACGAAAAGGGTAAAAACTAGGTGAAATAAGGAGTTACACGGGCCCATCCCGGATGTTAACTTGAATCTGGGGATTTCCGGCGAGGGGTCCAGCGGCGCCGGCGTGGTCGCCGGAAATTCCGGTCGTCGCCGACATTTCCGGTCGCCCACCAGAAAGCCTTACGGAAGGTGTTTTCGGTTGTTGCCGGAGGATTCCGGTCGCTGCCGGGATTGTCGGCGTGGAGGCCGGTCGACCGGGCCGGTCGCCGGGAATTCCGGTGAGGAGACCGGTCCGCCGGGCCTGGCGCCGGTTTGCTCTGGCGGATCTCCTTGGGTAGCCTTTGGTCCCTCCCTTGGCGATGCTTCATTGGGTTCATATCTAAGAATGCATGAAGTAGCAAGACATCCAAGGATGTATTGAGATCACACGAGGAGAGGAGCGAGTTAACCATAGCTTGTAGGAGCTTGGCTCGAGCACGGGTCATCGGTCCACTTGGGGGACGAGTTGGCGAGGATGTAGGCGCATCCGGAGGACGAGCTGCATCAGAATTGTAACGTACTTCATTAGTTGGACCACCACACTTATCGTGTTTACTTCCAAAAATGTTTCTAAGTTACGTTGAACCTTTGGTGTTTGTAATGGATTTGGGTATGCCATGACTTGTGTGTTTGTAATGAATTTTCTCTACTTGTGTTGATTCTAACTTTTCTCTATCTTATAAAAATAGATGCCTAACGTTGTTACCAGCACGGGCAAGGAGTTAAAGGGAACTCGTTTTGGTACTCGTCTCATTGAGCTCACTAGCGTGCTCAACCTTCCACTACCTAGCATCACGACAGTTCAGCTCACCAAGTTTGAGAGGAAGGACCTTTGGGGCTTCAGAGTCACACAGCCGGGACGCCAGGCAGAGCCACCCACGGAGGCTATCACTTTCAAGCTGATGCATGATGTCAAGGAGAGAGGCTTAGATGTAGTCATGCAGGAGTTACTTGGACGCCTAGTAGGGAGGCACTCCACCGAGCTTAGAGGTCTCTACTTTCACCCGTTCGGGAGATGCAACGAGGACGATGATGCTACTAGATAGACGATGGAGCCGATTCATCTGTACCTTCAGGACCTATAGGGTCTTATAGGGTCTTATTAGACACCTTGACACTGATAGGACCAACGTCATGCTTAGCAATGACGAGCTCCAGGTTCAGCTATGGGAGAAGGACAAGCTCTTCGCGGAGCAAGACGAGATCGTCAAAGAGATGGAGGCCAAATTTGAAAGCCAGGACAAGCAAGTTCAAGAGCCAGGAAAAAAGAGTCCAAGACAGGAACAAGAAGACCAGGGAGATGAAGGAAGAGTTAGAGGCCAAGGACTTCGAGCTTGAGCACCAGCAGGGAGTGATCGAGAGGCTTCGCTCACAGAAGAGGGCTCTTAGGGCCAATATTGAGGCCTTGACCACTAGTGTTGATGAGTACAAGACCGCCATGGAGAATGCAAGTCTTACCCTTGTTGATGTGGAGATCGATGCGGAGGAGTAGTGTAGACTACTCGACTATCTTTCATCTACCATACTTTGATTATTGAGTCGCAATGACCATCCAACAAGTGGATGGCTCGCTATGGTGTGTTTGCATTTTCAAAACCTATTGTTTATGTCATTGAAACTCTATGTTATTTTGAGCTTGGTTATTGTGATTGTTCTATGTGATGTATTGTGCATGTTAAGCATCTATGGGCATCTCATTCTTATCCTTATTAAAACCATAGATGCCTCCCCGACGTGCCAACCCCAACCAAAACAACAACAACAACAACAACAACAACAACAACAACAACAACAACAACAACGTCACTCCCGAGATGCAGCAGTTCATGATAGCACAGGCTCAACTGATGCAAATGATGATGCAGTTCATGCAAAACTAGAATCAGAATAATAACAACAACAATAATAACAACAACAACAATCAGAATAATCCTCCGGGATTTGACATGCTCACCAGATTTCTGAGACTAAGGCCTGCAAAGTTCTCGGGAACCACTGATCCAATGATAGACAATGATTGGTTACGTTCAGTGAACAAGGACTTAGTGACTGTTGGCTGCACCGACGAGGAAAATGTCAGGTTCGCAGCACATATGCTTGAAGGGCCAGCAGCAACATGGTGGGATAACTTCCAGATCACCACTCCCCTTGAGGATGTGACATGGGATATCTTTGAGGATGGATTCCGTACAGCTCACATCCAATCCGGAGTGATGAATTTGAAGAAAGAGTTCGACAATCTGAAGCAGTGTCACTGCAGTGTGGCCGAATAAATTGAGGAATTCAACAATCTGCCGCATTATGCACCGGATGAAGTTGATACTAATGCAAAGAAGAAGGAGAAATTCCTCGAAGAACTGAATGATGAGTTGAACCTTCAGCTGTCTGTTGCCTATGTTCCAACCTATCAATCACTTTGTGACAAGTCTACCATCTTGGAAACCAATATGAGACAGGTTGAGAGCAGAAACAGGAAGCATAGCTTTGATAAGAACAGCTCGGGATCGTCACACAAGCGTTCCCGTCATGATGATAGTGGGAGTTCTGGATCCCACAAACATGGGAAGTATAACAATCACCACAACCATAACCGTCATCATGACAACAAGCACCATCGCAGTCATGATAATGACAAGTATAAGAACCACAAGAGTGGACACAAGAGCCACCACAGTGGAGGTGGAAGTGAAAGTGGAAGTCAGCATGTAAACAAAGATCTCAGTCAGGTTGAATGCTTGAAGTGTAATAATATGGGACACTATGCTAATGAGTGCCCAGAAAAGAAAGTTGAAGGTGCCAATAAGCCCAATCCCTTCCACAAGGGACAAGTGAACCACATCAATGTGGAGGAAATATATGAAGAGTCAGATGTTGTGGCTCGTAAGTTCAAACTCAATTCTGTTCCAGCACTTGTTCTTTTTGATACTGGCGAATCGCATTCATTCATATCAAGAGAATTTGTTGATAAAAATGGATTTCCAACTAAAAATATTGGGTGTCCTATAAAAGTAAGTTCTCCCGGTGGAGATATGATAGTAAGTCTTGGATGTCATGATCTAGTAATAGAATTTGGAAAGCATAAGTTTCCAGTTAGTCTGATAATCCTAGATTCCCAAGGATTGGATGTTATTTTGGGAATGGATTGGATGACCAATTATGAAGGAGTACTAGATTGTGCCAACCGTACTGTCACACTCAAAACCCCGGATAAGAAACGGATTACATTCAAGTCTAACTTTGAATCAAAAGGGAATAAGCTAAATTCTCTTAAGGGGGTTAGCATAGACAGTGTGCTAATTGTGAGAGAGTATCCGGATGTGTTTCCGGAGGAATTACCTAGAATGCCACCAGATAGAGATGTTGAGTTTTTGATTGACTTGCTGCCAGGATCAGGACCAATAGCAAAGAGACCTTACAAGATGTTAGTTGATGAGTTGAAATAACTCAAGAAACAGCTTGGGGAACAGTTACAGAAAGGATTTATTCAGACAAGTTCTTCATCTTGGAGAGCACCAGTCTAGTTTGTGGAAAAGAAAGATAGAAGTCAAAGGTTATGCATAGATTACCGTTCACTCAATGAGGTAACTATCAAGAACAAATATCCTTTGCCTAGAATAAATTGTTTGATCAGTTAGAAGGAGCCCGTGTGTTCTCAAAGATTGATCTTCGATCAGGTTACTTTTAGCTAAAGATAAGGGAACAAGACATACCTAAAACAGCTTTCACCACTAGGTATGGATTGTATGAGTACACCGTGATGCCATTTGGTTTGACAAATGCACCAGCCTACTTCATGAATATGATGAACAAGGTGTTCATGGAATTTCTTGACAAATTCGTTGTCATTTTCATCGAGGACATTTTGTTCTATTCCAAGAGTAATGAAGAGAATGAAGAACATTTGCGATTAATACTTGAGAAGCTTAGGGAGCATAAGCTATATGCCAAATTCAGCAAGTGTGAATTCTGGCTGAATGAAGTCGGATTTCTCGGACATATTGTGTCAGGAGATGGTGTAGCAGTTGATCCCGCAAAAGTGTCAGCTGTAACTGAGTGGGAATCTCCTAAGTCAGTGAAAGAAGTGCGTAGTTTGCTTGGCTTGGCAGGATAATATAGAAGATCCATTGAAAATTTCTCAAAGGTAGCTAAGCCAATGACGAAGTTACTTAAGAAAGACAAGAAATTTGATTGGACTGAAGTATGTGAACTCAGTTTCCAAGAGTTGAAGAAGAGACCAGTGACAGCACCAGTCTTATGTCCGCCAGATTTGGAGAAAGATTTCCAAGTATATTCTGATGCATCTCACCAAGGATTAGGTGCAGTTTTGATGCAAGAAGGGAAAGTTGTGGCTTATGCCTCGAGACAACTCAAAACTCATGAAGTGAATTATCCTACTCATGATTTGGAGTTAGCCTCTGTTGTCCATGCACTCAAAACATGGAGACATTATCTTTTGGGAAAGTGTTGCGAAGTGTTCATAGATCACAAAAGTTTGAAGTATATCTTCACTCAAAAAGAAATCAACATGAGACAAAGAAGATGGCTAGCACTCATCAAGGACTATGACTTGAGTTTGCAATACCACCCCGGTAAAGCAAATGTTGTAGCGGATGCATTAAGTCGTAAAGTTTATGTGAATGGTCTCACTAAGGGAGAGTTGCCAGATGATCTGTGTGCCCAATTCAAAGATCACATATTGGAGATAGTGCCTGAAGGATATCTCATGTCATTGGATGTTCAACCCACCTTATTAGACAAAATCAGGGAAGCCCAAAAGTTGGACAAGGAAATTGAAGAGATTAGAGGAAAAATTAGAAAATGGAAAGCTAAAGGATTCCATGAAGACGAACAAGGTACTTTATGGTATGGAAAACGTATCTGCATTCCGCAAGATCTGGAGCTTCGAAAACTGATTTTACAAGAAGCACACAACTCACCATACTCCATTCATCCGGGTAACAACAAAATGTACATGGATGTGAAGGAAAGATTTTGGTGGAATAATCTCAAGAAGGACATCGCCGAACATATTCCTTTGTGTGATGTATGTAGTAGAGTGAAAGCGGAACATCAAAAACCAGCAGGATTGTTGTAACCACTACCTATTCCTGATTGGAAGTGGGACAATATTGGCATGGACTTCATCACCGGGCTGCCAAGGACTAGATCAGGATATGATTATATTTGGGTCATGGTAGATCGCCTCGCCTAACTAAAGAGGCTCATTTCATACCCGTGAAGACAACCTATACAAGTGCTAAGTTAGTCAAGATTTATATGAATAGGATTGTGTGTCTGCATGGAGTACCCAAAAGTATTGTGTCTGATAGAGGAACTCAATTCACTTCACATTTTTGGAGGCAACTGCATGAGTCATTGGGAATAAGATTGGAATTCAGCACTGCTTTTCATCCCCAGACTGATGGACAGACAGAAAGGACCAACCAGATTATAGAGGATATGTTGAGGGCATGTGCCCTAGATTATGGTGCTAGTTGGGATGAAAGTTTGCCTTACGCAGAATTCTCTTACAACAACAACTATCAAGCCAGTATTGAGATGGCACCGTTTGAATTTCTCTATGGAAGAAAATGTACTACACCATTGTTATGGAGTGATGTTAGAGAAAGAAATTTGTTCGGGCCAGAAGTAATCAAGCTGAAGAGAAAGTCAAGTTGGTAAAAGATAGATTGAAGATAGCACTGTCCCGACAGAAGAGCTACGCAGATCCAAAGCATAGAGAAGTCACCTATGAAGTAGGTGATAGAGCTTATCTTAGAGTATCACCACTTCGTGGAGTAAAGAGGTTTGGAGTCAAAGGAAAATTGGCACCAAGATATGTTGGGCCATTCAAGATTCTGAGTCGTAAAGGAGAAGTGGCATATGAGATTGAATTGCCTGAATCATTGTCTGCAGTTCATAATGTGTTTCACGTGAGTCGGCTGAAGAAATGCCATCCGGAGATTAAAGCGACTTCTTTGAAGGATACTATACCTTTGGAAGAGGTCCAGTTGGAAAGTGATCTCACATATGAGGAGAAACCTATGAAGATTCTTGAGACTACAGAAAGAGTTATCCGGACAAAGACTATCAAATTCTGCAAAGTTCAGTGAAACCACCATTCCGAAGAGGAAGCAACTTGGGAATGAGAAGATGATCTTCGAAAAGACCACCCTCACCTATTTGCGAGCCAATCCGAATCTCGAGGGTGAGATTCACCTTAAGGGGGTTATATTTGTAGCATCCCAAAACTCATGATTTATAAAGTTTGCATAGCATTCATGCATTCATAAGCATTTGACCTTTTCAAATGAATTTTCAACATAAGAAACCATATTTTTCCTATTAAATTATTCAAGTAAGGCAAGGTTTATATTTTATTTTCTAAATATGTTAAAGGTTTGATCAGTAATAGTTGGGAAGTAAATACAAAGCCACAAAAAAATTTCAAAACAAATTCAAATATAAAACCATCTTTATGCCTATTATCATTATTTTATTAAAGGCATGGTTTTATATTTATTTTCAATCTCAAAATGGTTTTGAGTGTAAGTAGATGTTTTACACATCCTTGGACACAAGAAACACAGTACAAAAGTTTGGAGGAAATTTAAATTGAAACAGATTTTAAATAGTCATTCAAATTCAAACTAGAAAATCAAAACAGAAAAAGAAAAAGAGAAAAGGAGAAAAAAATAAACCCAGCGACCTAACTAACGCAACACACCCGCGGCCCAACAAGCCAGCCCAGCAAGCCCACCCGGGAAAACCCCCTCCCCTCTCTGTTTCTCACCAACTCTCGCACCCCTCCTCTCACTGACGCTCTGGCCCCACACGCCCCGTCATCATCGTCCCCAAATCACGCTCGTGACCAGCTCCGCTGCGGCCGTTTCTTCCCGATTGATTCCGCGCTTGATTGCGAGTTACTGTCGGCGTAATTCCCTCCATTGCCCTGGCTACTTATCCCCCCTCCTTCCGCTCATTTCCCCTCAAGCCACACCTATAGAGAGCCACCAGGCTTCCCACATTCGAGCTCACTCCGCCGCGGTACCGAGCCTCTCCGGCGGCCAATTCCGGTGAGAACTCCCCACCCCTTGCCTCCTGGTCTTGCTGTCGTGTTCGCGTACCTCAGCGCGTCTAACCCAGCTCATGGTTTCCCTTCTGGTGACCTACAACTTTGTCATCGTCAACGATAGTGCGTTCCTGACAAAGTGCTTTAGTCCGACGAGCACGTACAGTAAACCTAGCGTTCCCCTTCCTCTCTGGTTAACACTCGCACACTCGCAGCTTCAGTACGCGTCTAACGCTGCCCTCCTTTTTCTTTCCCGTGCCTTGTAGCACCAACAACGTCGACGGCAGAGCGCACCCAAAGTCGCCCACAACTCCGAAGAGGAATCCATGCCATGTCCGTGCGCCCCGACCCCGTCCACCCGCACGTTGAGCTTCGTCGTGTCTCCACGACCTCAGTAAGCGCCAGAACCCTCACCTTTGCCCTCTGGTTTCGCCGGAGCATCACCGGCAGACGCGCAGCCACCATGGTGGCCATTTGCGCCGCCCGCGAATGGCCAAAGCAACGTGATCCGCTGGTTCTGAATCTAGCGGTTGCGATTAGATATTCTAGCGAAGGGGGTACGCAGCGTTTTGAACCGTAGATCTTAGATCTCGCGGTGTAGATTAGATTAGATGCGAAGAGTTAAGTTTTGATCTGGTGCATTGGATTTAATTAGATCTAACGGCGCAAACGCATGATCCAGAGCGAACCGGTATGCGCCAATCAGACGCTGCCGCGTGTGAGGGTTTTCGTTTAAAAATTCAGATTTGATTTAATTAGATGATTAAACTTGTAAATTCGATAACTTTTGTTCTATTTATCCAAAAAATGCAAATAATATATCAATGGAATCACAAAAATAAATCCTACACATCTGTGGGCTTGGTTTTGTGATTTGCTTCTGTTAAAATAGAATTTTATGCAGGGACATTTGTAGGACTTTTTTGTGTATAAAAATTATTTGGAAAATGTTTTAAAAGCCAAATTAAGTTAGTTGTTGTATAAATGTTTAGTTTATTGTTTAGTAATGTTTTACTTGTCTTGTTTAGTTTAGAAAAATCATCACATGGCATTTGCATGCATTCATATATTTTTGCTTGAATTTGTTTGGAATATAAGTTTAGTGCTATCATTTTATGTGTAGATTTTGGTGCTAGTGGTAATTGTGAGGATTGTTGCTACTCCCCCAACTAATAATGCAAGTGGTGCTTCATAATTTTGTCCCAATATTTTGACTATGCATTAATGATATTTTGTATAGGGCTTGCATGATAATTTTTGCTAAGTATTTATATGCTATGCTTGGGAAATCCTAGTAGTTGTAGAATTGTTAGAATTTTCTCTAAGTTAAGATACTTACTATATTGCCATGCTTAGCCTAGCTAGTAGCAAACAAGGGTTGAATATATTCATGCTATGAATTTTTTCTAAGTATTTTGACTTGTGTTTTTGCTTAATAAAAACAACTAAGTGAATGAATCACCTAGGTGGAATGGTATGTTTGGGTTATGTTGAGTGGTTACACAAGGGCCATATCTATGGTATACCTTATCACACTTGTGGAAAGCCACCCAGGAACAAAGGGATTTGAGATGCCATATGTTAAGAAGCTTCTAGTGCAGCCACATGGCAATATGGGCTCTGCCTGGATCATATAGGTTGCAATAACTTAGCCAAATGGACAGTTGGTGGTAGGGGGTCATAGGTTTGGAGCGCGTCCATTTTGGTCTAAGGGAAGGCGTCTGAAAGCTCTTCTCTCGATGCATGTCGAGTCTTGTGGGGAAAGTGCATCACCTCTCGAGAAGGAAGAATCTAACTACTTAGTCGTGTCCCCGGTAATGGACAAATTAAGCATCAAGACATGGAAGCTATCAAGAATCTCCTCATCCCAATTTCTAAGTTAAAAACTTATGGTTGAACAAGGGTAAAGGTTCACCAATGTCTATTGGTGGTTCCTTGGGAGTTTTTATCAAACAAAAACTTAGTGTTTTCAACTGATAGGTAAAACCTATTTTGAGCAAAGCAAGCCTAAGCTACACTTAGCCAAATTCATGTAGAAGCTAGAAACTAATATTCTACTAAGGTATCACTTGCCAATAGTATTCCAATGTATTGACCCACTATGGCTGTAACTTGTGATGTTGCAGGTTACTCTGATGAGGATTAGGGTTATGAGTATACACTCAACATGCTTGCCTGTGGCACATGAAGATGAAGACTTCTATTTATGTTATTAAGTTAAAGTCTTGTACTAGCCTATGGCTATGGAGTTGTAAAAGACTATGTTATCTCTGGAATGATGAAGTAATAATGACCTTTGTTTCGGTGTACTTCAACTTAAACTGTGGATGCTAGCATTTGATCCAGGGACTATCATAGCAATCACAGGGACCTTTACCTTCATAAAGGTGGGGTCTTGCAGATAATCCAGTAGTAGATCATCTATCTAGGATGGAGGGAATTACCGACCCTGTACCTATAAATGAGTCATTTCCAGGAGAATACTTAGCATAAATTGAATTTGTTGATCCTTGGTATGCAGATTATGCTAATTATCTTGTAGTAAAATTTGTACCTCCTGGTAAGACAAGAAATAAAAGAATGAATTTTTTTAATGATCTCAGACACTACTTTTGGGGTGATCTATTTCTTAATCATGATGGATCTGATGGAATGGTTCAAAAGTGTGTTCCTAACCATGAAATGAATGCAATTTTGCAAGCTTGTCATGGCAGCCCGTATGAAGGACATCACGCAGCCAGGAAAACTGCAGAAAAGGTACTTCCATCTAGATTCTATTGGCCCACCTTGTTCTAGGATGCACAAAGGTATGTGGAATATTGTGATGCTTTCTTGAGAAGAGGTAATATAGGAAGAACACAAGAGATGGCAATGAATTATAGTCTTATAATTGAACAATTTTATGTATGGGGAATGGATTACATGGGACCCTTTATAGAATCAAATGGCTACACTCATATTCTTGTTGTTGTCGATTATTTTACTAAATGGGTTGAAGCTATCCCAACTAATCATGCAGATGCAGCTACTTCCGTGAAGATGATCAAGAATGTCTTATTTCCTATGTTTGGAGATCCTAGATTTTAAATTAATTACTAACGGTGGTTCTCATTTTATGAAAGGAACTTTCAAGAAAATCCTCAGCAAATATGGATTAACTCACCGTGTTGCTTCACCATATCATCTTCAAAAGAGTGGTCAAAGTGGTACTCTCTAATAGAGAACTGAAGACCATACTCGAGAAGACAGTGGATAAATCAAGAAAAGATTGGTCATCCAAGCTAAATGACACTCTTTCGGCCTACCGGACAGCATTTAAAAATCTAATGGGTATGACACCATATAAAATGGTATACGGTAAGGTGTGCCACCTACCTTTAGAATTGGAACATAGAGCCTTTTGGGCAATCAAGAACTTAAATTATGATCTTAAAGCAGCAGGAGAAAAAGTTTACTATACATACATGCTTTAGATGAGTTTAGGAGTAAGGCTTATGAAAATGCTAGATTGTTTAAGGAATTAGTAAAAAGATGGCATCATAGAAAAATAGAGGATGTAGTCTTTAAAAATGGAGATAAAGCTTTTCTCTATAACTCTCGCATGAAGCTATTTCTAGGAAAGCTCGGATCAAAGTGGGAAGGCCCTATATAGTTGAAGAGGCTTATGCATCGGGAGCGGTGAAGCTCCAGTGGAAAACACCCTCTCTTTCATGGATAGTGAATGGACAACGCTTGAAGCATTATCATGCAAAAGAAGATATAAGTGCAATCACTTTACGAATAATTACCCCAGAAGAGTTGATTGATCAAAAATATGGAAGGAATGTTAACTAGAAGAAGGACAAGATTGAGACGAAGTGAGCAACACTATGGTCAAGATATAGACCATAAAAGAGCGCTTCATGGGAGGCAACCCATGTGAAATAATGGGACAAGTAATTTTTAAATTTTCAAGCAAGTTTTAGCTAAGTTTGAGATTGAATAAAGGAACACTTGAAGCTCTTGTGAAATAAAAGAAATTTGGCCATGATAAAAATCTCGTTCAATGAATGTTAATGTTGGTCAAAAATTTAAGTTGTCATTTTTCTGTCAAAACATGGTTTTTCATTAAGTTTCAGACTAATAAAGAATTCCCAAAGAAATAGATAAATTTTGATGTATACTATAACCTTAACGACCAACTATATGGCGGGAATTAAATTCCAGCTGTATAGTTGCGGCCGTATAGTTATTCATCGCATCACCAGACGACCCCACATGCATGGAAGACATGGAGCATGACATCAACTATGGCTCCTCAAGGATGGAAGAACTAGAGCTATACATCAACAATGGATCCTCATGCATGGAGAATATGGAGCACTACATCGACAATGGCTCCACATGCTTGGGTGATATGGAGTACTGCAACAACAATTACTCCCCATGCATGGATGACTTCGAGTGTGACATCGATGACGCCTCGCCGAGCATGGAGGACACGGAGAACTTCATCGACTTTGATGGATCTTCCATGAGCCGTGAAGAATTCCTCCATCGCTTGGAGATGGGAGACTACTACGCCAAGCAAGATGAGGCGCATCATGAAGAATCCATGACCTTCAAGGCCAAGCATGTGATGCCAAAGGGAACCACCTACTTCTATGATCCACCTCCAAGGCATCAAGCGCCACTATTTCCAAGGTATCAAGCGCCACCACCTCCAAGGCGTTAAGCACCACCATCTCCAAGGCGCCAAGCACCACCACCTCCAAGGCGCCAAGTGTAACACCCTCAGAATCGGACCTATGCAAGTTTGAGCAAAATTCGCCAAACCCGCATAGAAACGATTCAAAGGTGCCCACCAGGCACTTTCGTGCGGGTGGAAAACGAAGAAATAACATTACACAACAGTCCTCGATGGGACCCACAGAACAGATATATATACAGAGGCGACTCAATGAGTCAAGAATACAGATATAATATGCAGAGATCCAAATCACCTTGAAAACGATAGAGCGTCCGACTACGGACAAGAAGCAAATGGGGCTAAGAGCCCTGAAGAATAACCAATGGCGTCCATAACCCCCTGTGCCAAGCCGGAAGGGTAACCCTGCTAACGGCGTCGATCTCAAAACCTGCTTAACAAAAGGGGTGCCGACAAAGGCAAAGGAAAAAAAGAAGGAGCGTCAGTACTGAGGCCAGTACACGGCGAGGCTAGAATTCGGCGGTCCTCGCCTACATAGGTATGGTGGACTGAGCGGCAGCGGCAGCATGCACTAAACAACCTATAGAGACTCGATACAACTGGCGGTTATCAGAGGAGGGTGAGAATGACCTATCCGGATCCAACCTGAAGCTATCACCAAACAAACCCGTCCTGGCGTTTCCCCTCGAGACCAAACGAGGAAGTCAACCGAGGAACGCACACAGTTGGCAGTTTTACTTATTCAGTTATCGTTGCAGCAATTACTAGTCAGGTTTAGATAATCATCCTGATAAAGTAAACAGTGGGCACTTTTAGTTAACCATTCCGTTATAGTTGCGGCAATTACTAATCAAATACAGATAGCATGATATAATCCCAAAACCCAGCAGTTGTTGGTACTTTTATTCAGCCATTTCGTTGTAGTTGCAATACTTACTAGTCAGATACAATTGTCGCAAGCGACAACCAAACAAGCAATTGTGGGCAGTATTAATTAGCCATTCCATTATAGTGAAGCTGATTACTAGTCATTATAAGTCAAATTTATAGCAGTAAACTTTAGTTATGCTTGTCTATGATCGAGATACTGTGCTCCAAGTCGTCCATATCCGCGGACACGGCTTTCAGAAAGTTTTACCCGCCGGTGCACCAATAGCAACACACGCTCGATCAACCTCGGAAAAACCAAATCAAAACCCAACGAGGCTTTCACGACTGAACAATCACAGGATTCAGAAATATTTCAGGGGGCCACCCCTTTGAGTAGAACCCGCAACGGAGTAGGCAAGCTCCGAGACGGCCTCAAGGTTCGCCAATGGTCAGAAGCGATCGGGAACCCGAAGTGTGGCTGGCTTGTCGATACAGCGTAAACACTCCGCATACCTAACAAGACAAGGTGCTCCTCGCACAATCGTAAATAAAGCGAAGAAACATGGCATAAGTACAGGATCGTAATAAAACCTCAAACTAGTTTGTGGCCCCGAGAAATAAGAATGAATCAAGCTCGTTCGTGGGGGTCCCATATACCTCCGGATGTGGATAGCGCGATAAATCAAGGAACAGTATCAAGTACTCGGGGTCTTACGGGACACAAGTGGGCGCTCGAAACCAAATATTATCTATCACCCACCGATGCCTCGCTTATTCAATTTTAGTTGTTAAACAGAAATTAAAGTGTCGATAAGTAAAACTAGAATCATCTCCAACATCAACATGCGGCAATACATCAAGAATCGTGGCATTGACAACACGCGACAACACTTGAGCAAGCGACACGCATAAGTCCAACTAGCTACCAAACAACAGTAATAGGATGTGTCCAAGGCAATATACGGCGAGGGGATATCAAAGGTACGAAACTAGAGCATCGCAACAGATAGCAATAGATCAACAGGAGGGAATAAAGACTATAAAATTAAGATAGGTAGAAAGGGAGATGCTACTTTGAAAACATTGTCGAAGGTTCAACCCAAGATCGGGCGACTCACATCAACTCAACGGCCTTATCATGAATAAGCAAAACACTAGAAGAAACACCGGATGCAATATTTAATACGACGGCAGAAGATCGGCATGATGCATGTATGATGTATGGCATGGCAAAGGTGCAATGCAATTAGGTCAGATTAGGCGGAATCGGGGTCCCGACATTTAGTTAAATGGTTCAAGTTGTTTAGATACCCCGCAATTTTAAATGTTGTTTTAACAAGGCAAGAATATAGCACCGAGTTCGCTACACAAGTTTAAATGAGGCCAATATAAGGCTAGATTTGCCCGCATATGGGCCCCATATTTAGTTATTAGGTGAATCGGCATAAGGCCCCCAAACCACAGATATGCATGCAAGAATGACAATTCAATATGCACCAAGTTGTTATTATGTTGTAAAATAGGGTTCTCGGATAAGAGGTTCACACATTAGGGGGCTCGACGATCTTGGGTTCCGGGTTGAGGCGGTCTCGAGGTCGAGTTCGGGGTTCAGCTCGGTGGGATCGTTCTCGGACTCAGGGGTAGGTCTTGGCGCATCCGGGGTCTTCGGGTCACGTTGTCGGTCATGGCGTTCGGGACGAAGCACTTGTCACACCGGGGGTTCTCGGCGGACTCGGTGTCCGGGGCGAAACACTTGGCGTTCCTTGTCTTGTCGGAGGCCTTGTTGCTCTACGGCGAAGAACTTGGCGTCAACGGGGTCCGAGAAGACGATCTTGACGCGGCACCGGATACGGGATCGGCCTTCGGGGTCTCGGCGTCCGAGGCAGCTCTTGTCGGTTTTCCCTCCGAAGGACTCGTTGTTCTGCAGCGGAACTCATGGTCATCGGGGTCCGGGTCTTGGTCAGGTCGCCGGTAGCTCTTGGTGTCCAGGGGTTCGACGCTCTGGGAGGTGGATCTTGTCGATACGGCGTCATCGCCCCTAGTTCCCTCGATGAAGTACCCGGAATTCCACTTGATTGTCGATGTAGAACTTGATTAGGTAGTCTCCAACTAACATACGCCATCTGCAACGACTTCTGCTGACTCAAGCCTACATCCGGCAGGGGCCCACTGCCTGGTACAGAGGCCAGGAGGCAGCCACGTGGTCCACCGAAGAGCGCGACCGGCTTGCTTGAGGAGAGCGCGAGGGAGGCGGCAGCCGCCCGGCCGGCAGCGCCGGGGGGCGCTGGGGCGAGGTGGTGCGGTGGCAGCGGGTGCTCGCCAGCCTTGGCCTTGTGGTCGGCAGGAGGCTGGCAGCTTGGCGGGTGAGGGCAGGTGGACGGTGGAGGGGCAGCGAGCTTGCGGTGGGGGCGGCTCGCCACGGAACCTTGGCGGCTCGGGAGGCGTCGCGGAGGAGGTAGAGGAGGTCTGCGGCGTCGGTCCGGGTCAAGGGGTCGCTTGGCGGGCGGTCACCGGAGAGGCGGCGACGGCGGTTGAGGAGCTCGAGGCCGCGGCAGCCTTGGTAACTGGCGGCGGCGGCGTCCCCGTGGCGTGGCGGGGCAGGGGCCGTCTTGCAGGAGGAGGACCCTCAGGCGGCTGCTGGGAGGGCTCGCCGGCAAGGCGTCGAGGAGGAGCCAAGGGCGGTTCTGAAGCCGGAGGGAGGCGGTTGGCTCGGGCGTGGCGAGGGCAGCGGCTCATGAGGCGAGGCACTGGGGACCGGGCGGTGGCGAGGGAGCCTCGGGAGCAGGCGGAGGGAGGAGGGCGTCGCCATGGCGCGCCTGGGTCGGCCAAGGAGGCAGAGAGGAGGGAGAGGCTCGAGGAAGGGGACGCGGGATGGGGCAAGGGAGGCTGCAGCGTCTTGAGAGGGGCTGGGGTGGGGCAGCAGGTTGGTGGGATCGGTGTGGCAGGATCCGGTGTGGGTGGTGTGTGTGGGGTTGCGTGTGCTGGCTGGGTGAGTGGGTTGGGAGAGAGAGGTAGTGGGTTGGCCAGGTGGCAGGTTCTGAGTGGGTGAGGGGTAGGGAGAGGGGTGAGGTGGCAGCGCGTGATAGGTAGGAGTGAGGTGGAGGCTGGGGGTGGGTAGAATGGTTGGGTGGACTTAGGATTTAGGGGCCGGTTCAGCTGGACCGTTTTAAAAACTGGGGCGGTCGTTCGGGTCGGGTTGGCCCGTTCGACTGCCCCTACTAAAATAATTAATAATTTTATTTATTCTTAATTATCTTTTGTAACTAATTTTTGACAAACAAAATATTCGAAACATCCGGGGGTTGGCGTTTGAATAAAAGACGGGGCGTTTTATAAAACAAAACGGGCTTTGCAAACATAGTTTTGGCAAACAATGCATGATGATGACGATGCAATGCACAAATTCAACGCGATTTTCTAGTAGTGGTTTTGCGGGATGCCACAATTCGACACCACTAACAATGGATCTCGCCCTCGAGATCCGCTTCATGGTACCGGAAGGAAGGTCGGCGAACTCGTCTTCTCGCGTGTGGATCCTCACGACACCACTAACAAGAGGTCGTTGTCCGTGATCGCCGAGAGAACACTCGGGGACAAAAGGTTGAAGGTAGAGGTATCCACAAATAAAGCCACTAACTTCCGTGGGCGGAGTAAAACTGCTGGATCCATGTTTGATGTACAAGAGCGAATGATAAGAGTAGTGGTATGGTAGCTACTCCATCCCGCTTTTCGAACCATTACTCGCACACAAATAGCGGATTATGCAACCAACTCGAGTCGATCAAGATCTCGACAAGCGAGGTTCGGAACAACGGAGTGATGCAGACTCCGCATCGGATCTGGCATAGATGAGGTCGTCGCGTCAGCACACCGGAAGACACAAACAAAGAACAAAGAATGGTACCGCAGACGAAGGATTCCTCGGCAGCATGAAGAACGGAGGTAGCAACACCGTTATCCGAAGAGGAAGCGAAACCCTGAAGGTACGACGGAACCCAACCACGAGAAGTCCTGGACTCGAAGAGAGAGAAGAGAGCAGATTCAAAACACGTAGAGGTAAGAGGGGAATAGCAGAGGGGTAAGGAGTAAAATCAGACCTAATCAGAACTATCCAACCGATTTTCAAAATTAGTTTTGACACTCTACTTCGGCCGTTAGCTAGGCTATCCTACAGGCTGGACTTGTGGGTCATCGCTGCTGAGCTCTGATACCACTCTGTAACACCCTCAGAATCGGACCTATGCAAGTTTGAGCAAAATTCGCCAAACCCGCATAGAAACGATTCAAAGGTGCCCACCAGGCACTTTCGTGCGGGTGGAAAACGAAGTAATAACATTACACAACAGTCCTCGATGGGACCCACAGAACAGATATATATACAGAGGCGACTCAATGAGTCAAGAATACAGATATAATATGCAGAGATCCAAATCACCTTGAAAACGATAGAGCGTCCGACTACGGACAAGAAGCAAATGGGGCTAAGAGCCCTGAAGAATAACCAATGGCGTCCATAACCCTGCCCAGGCCAAGCCGGAAGGGTAACCCTGCTAACGGCGTCGATCTCAAAACCTGCTTAACAAAAGGGGTGCCGACAAAGGCAAAGGAAAAAAAGAAGGAGCGTCGATCGAGGCGATTACAGCGAGGCTAGAATTACGGTCCTCGCCACATAGGTATGGTGGATGGCGGCAGCGGAAGATGCACTAAACAACCTATAGAGACTCGATACAACCTGGCGGTTATCGAGGAGGGTGAGAATGACCTATCCGGATCCAACTGAAGCTATCACCAAACAAACCCGTCTGGCGTTTCCTCGAGACCAAACGAGGAAGTCAACCGAGGAACGCACGGTTGGCGGTTTTACTTATTCGATTATCGTTGCAGCAATTACTAGTCGGTTTAGATAATCATCGATAAAGTAAGCAATGGGCACTTTTAGTTAACCATTCCGTTATAGTTGCGGCAATTACTAATCAAATACGATAGCATGATATAATCCCAAAACCCAAAGGTTGTTGGTACTTTTATTCAGCCATTTCGTTGTAGTTGCAATACTTACTAGTCGAGATACAATTGTCATGGCGACAACCAAACAAGCAATTGTGGGCAGTATTAATTAGCCATTCCATTATAGTGAAGCTGATTACTAGTCATTATAAAGTCAAATTTAGAGCGATAAACTTTAGTTATGCTTGTCTATGATCAAGATACCGTGCTCCAAGTCGTCCATATCCGCGGACACGGCTTTCAGAAAGTTTTACCTGGCCGGGGTGCACCAATAGCAACACACGCTCGATCAACCTCGGAAAAACCAAATCAAAACCCAACGAGGCTTTCATTGAACAATCACAGATTCAGAAATATTTGAGGCCACCCTTTGAGTAGAACCATAGCAGTAGGCAAGCTCCGAGACGCCTCAAGGTTGCACCAATGGTCAGAAGCATCGGGAACCGAAGTGTGGCTGGGCTTGTCGATACCGCGTAAACACTCCGCATACCTAAACAGTACAGTGTGCTCCTCGCACAATCGTAAATAAAGCAGTAAAACATGGCATAAGTACAGGATCGTAATAAAACCTCAAACTAGTTTGTGGCCCCGAGAAATAAGAATGAATCAAGCTCTGGTTCAGGGGGGTCCCATATACCTCCCGGATGTGGATAGCGCGATAAATCAAGGAACAGGTATCAAGTACTCGGGGTCTTACGGGACACAAGTGGGCGTTCGGAAACCAAATATTATCTATCACCCACCGATGCCTCTGCTTATTCAATTTTAGTTGTTAAACAGAAATTAAAGTGTCGATAAGTAAAACTAGAATCATCTCCAACATCAACATGCGGCAATACATCAGCAACTGTGGCATTGACAACACGCGACAACACTTGAGCAAGCGACTACGACACGCAAGTCCAACTAGCTACCAAACAACAGGTAATAGGATGTGTCCAAGGCAATATACGGTGCGAGGGATATCAAAGTGCGAAACTAGAGCATCGCAACACGTATAGCAATAGATCAACGGGAGGGAATAAAGACTATAAAATTAAGATAGGTAGAAAGGGAGATGCTCTTTGAAAACATTGTCGAAGGTTCAACCAAGATCGGGCGAAGCTCACATCAACTCAACGGCCTTATCCATGAAGAAGCAAAACACTAGAAGAAACACGGATGCAATATTTAATACGGCGGAAGATCGGCATGATGCATGTATGATGTATGGCATGGCAAAGGTGCAATGCAATTAGGTCGATTAAGCGGAATCGGGTCCCGACATTTAGTTAAATGGTTCAAGTTGTTTAGATACCCGCAATTTTAAATGTTGTTTTAACAAGGCAAGAATATAGCACCGAGTTCGCTACACAAGTTTAAATGAGGCCAATATAAGGCTAGATTTGCCCATATGGGCCCCATATTTAGTTATTAGGTGAATCGGCATAAGGCCCCAAACCACAGATATGCATGCAAGAATGACAATTCAATATGCACCAAGTTGTTATTATGTTGTAAAATAGGGTTCTCGGATAAGAGGTTCACACATTAGGGCTCGACGATCTTGGGTTCGGGTTGAGGCGGTCTCGGGGTCCGTGGTTCGGGTTCGGGCTCGGTGGGATCGTTCTCGGACTCGGGGTAGGTCTTGGCGCATCCGGTCTTGGTCACTTGTCGGTCATGGCGTTCGGAATGAGCACTTGTCACACGGGGTTCTCGGACTCGGTGTCCGGCGAAACACTTGGCGTTCCTTGTCTTGTCGGAGGCCTTGTTGCTCTGCGAAGAACTTGGCGTCACGGGGTCCGAGAAGGCGATCTTGACGACACGGATCTGGGATCGGCCTTCGGGTTGGGGTCTCGGCGTCAGGCAGCTCTTGTCGGTTTTCCCTCAGGCGACTCGTTGTTCTGCAGTGAACTCATGGTCATCGGTCGGGTCTTGGTCGGTCGCGGTAGCTCTTGGTGTCGAGGTTCGGCTCAGGAGGTGGATCTTGTCGTCTGGCGTCATCGCCCCTAGTTCCCTCGATGAAGTACCGGAATTCCACTTGATTGTCGATGTAGAACTTGATTAGGTAGTCTCCAACTAACATACGCCATCTGCGACCTGGCGACTCAAGCCTACATCCGCGAGGGGCACATGCAGGCGAGGCCGAGGCAGCCAGCGTGGTCCCGGAAGCGCGGCCGGGCTGCGGGAGGCGGGGAGGGGCAGCCTGGCCATGAGGCGGCGGAGCGCCCAGCCTTTGTGGGGCGAGGGTGGTGCGGTGGCGGCGGGTGCTCGCGGCCAGCGGCAGCTGGTCGACGGAGGCTGGCGGGCGCAGCGGCGGGGTGAGGACGGTTGGGCGGTGGCGACGGCTTGCTTAGGTGGGCGGCTCGCCGGCAGAACCTTGCAGGCGGCTCGGGGCGTCGCGGAGGTAGAGGAGGTCTGCGGCGTCGGTCCGGTCAGGCGGTCGGAGGCGCTTGGCGGCGGCCAATTGGGAGGCGAGGCGGCGACGAGCGCCTGCAGGTAGCTGAGGCGGCGGCGTCTGCGTAGGCGTGGCGGGGCGGGGAGGCCTGCGTCTTGGAGGAGGACCCCGTGGGCGGCTCGGCCAGGAGGGCTCGAGGAGGAGCGTCGAGGGCGGGCGGTTCTGAGCCGGAGGGAGGACGGTTGGCTCGGGCGTGGCGAGGACAGCGGGCTCAAGGCGGGCGAGGCGGGGACAGGCGGTGGCGAGGGAGCCTCGGGCAGAGGGAGGAGGAGGCGTCGCGCGGCGCGCCTGGGTCGGCAAGGAGGCAGAGGAGGAGGAGGCTCGAGGAAGGGGACGGGATGGGGCAAGGGAGGCTGCAGCGTCTTGTGAGAGGGGCATTTGGGTGGGGCCATGGCAGGTTGGTGGGATCGGGTGTGGCCAGGGATCCGGTGTGGGTGGTGTGTGTGGGGTTGTGTGTGGCCGGGTGAGTGGGTTGGGAGAGAGAGGTAGTGGGTTGGCGGTGGCGTGTTACGAGTGGGTGAGGGGTAGGGAGAGGGTGAGGTGGCGCTGCGTGATAGGTAGGAGTGAGGTGGAGGTGGGGGTGGGTAGAATAGTTGGGTGGACTTAGGATTTAGGGCGGTTCACTGGACCATTTAAAAATCTGGGCTGATCGTTGGTCGGGTTGGCCTGCTCGATTGCCCTACTAAAAATAATTTAATATTTATTTTATTTTTAAATATCTTTGTAACTAGTTTTTGGCAAACAAAATATTCGAAACATCCGGGGGTTGGCGTTTGAATAAAAGACGGGGCGTTTTATAAAACAAAACGGGCTTTGCAAACATAGTTTTGGCAAACAATGCATGATGATGACGATGCAATGCACAAATTCAACGCGATTTTCTAGTAGTGGTTTTGCGGGATGCCACACCAAGCACCACCTACCCAAAGAAGAGTGGCGTCCAAACATCATATACAACAAGAGGCTCCAAGAAACAAGAATCTTCGACAAACATCCTCTCATGAGCATCGCCACTGTAAAGAGGATACAAGACATAGTCAAATGCATCTTCGCCACAAAGACGAAGAATTCGTGATGAGCATCATCCATAATGCTCAATCAAGCTCAAGAAGGCACCGCAAGCACAAGAAGAGTGCCAAGGAAAGTGATCATCGTCGCGAGCATCATGTGGATGACCAAGTGCTTCACCAACATAAACCATCGGCATGGAACGCTAATGACCTATGTTGACACCATCCTAAGGTACCTTCAACTACTAGTGCCACCACCAAAATGGCACCAAGAGCAAGCCTTCCTCCATGTCATCAAGCTTCAACGACTATGCTTTACTTCCACGACCTCATGAACGAGAAAAATGAAGACCTCTACTTCACCAAGTTGAATGAGTCCGGCAAGAGGATGCCTACACTTCAAGATGGAGGAAGGCAAGGCCACATATGTGATGAAGTCGATCCGAGCACCGCTCTCAACAACAAAATGAGCCTACTTCCACCACTACTACAAGACGATAAGGTCAAGAATGGTGAGCATGGGATTTTCCCTTCACCAAAGGAGGTGCATGGAGTTGAGGAAACCGAGCCTATCCCTATATGCTTGAGTGATGATGTGATACCAATCCCATGTGAGTATGAGAGCCACTTAGCCCACTTGAGTGAGAACCAGAGTGTGATGAGTGACTCCACCTTATGTGAGATTGAGTGCTTCCACTTTGAGGGCATGAGTGATACACTGAGTGAGTTAAGAGTGGTAGTTGATAGGTCAAGTGAGACCATTTCGATTTCTAACAACTTACGCTTTACCTCTAGTGTGTTCTCTTATGTTGTGCTAGGTTCCATGGATGAAGAAGTGCCAAGCCTCGAAGCAATGATGCTTCAATTTGAGAAGATGTACATGGTGCATGAAGATGATGCTACGCCATCGCTACATCAAGATGACAAATTCATCCACAAGGAGGCCACTTCTACCACAACACCCACTTCATATGAGAGGTATGAACAAGGTAAAAATAAGTGTGTTGATTGTAACACCCTCAGAATCGGACCTATGCAAGTTTGGGCAAAATTCACCGAACCCGCATAGAAACGATTCAAAGGTGCCCACCAGGCACTTTCGTGCGGGTGGAAAACGAAGTAATAACATTACACAACAGTCCTCGATGGGACCCACAGAACAGATATAGATAGCAGCGACTCAAGGAGTCAAGAATACAGATATAATATACAAGATCCAAATCACCTTGAAAATGGTAGAGCGTCCGACTACGGACAAGATGCAAATGGGGCTAAGAGCCCTGAAGAATAACCAATGGCGTCCATAACCCTGCCCAGGCCAAGCTGGAAGGGTAACCACGCTAAACGCCGATCTCAAAACCTTAAACAAAGGGTGCCGACAAAGGGCCAAGGAAAAGAGGAGCGTCGATCGAGGCCGATGCAGCGAGGCTAGAATTCGGCGGTCCTCGCCTACATAGGTATGGTGGACTGAAGCGGCAGCGGCAGCATGCACTAAACAACCTATAGAGACTCGATACAACTGGCGTTTATCAGAGGGAGGTAAGAATGGCCTAACCGGATCCAACCTGAAGCTAACACCAAACACACCCATCCTGGTGTTTCCCCCTCGAGACCAAACGAGGAAGTCAACCGAGGAACTCACACAGTTGGCAGTTTTACTTATTTGGTTATCGTTGCAGCAATTACTAGTCAGGTATAGATAATTGTCCTGATAAAGTAAGCAGTGGGCCCTTTTAGTTATTCATTCCGTTGTAGTTGCAGCAATTACTAATCAGATCCAGATAGCATGAGATAACCCCAAAACCCAGCAGTTGTTGGTACTTTTATTCAGCCATTTCGTTGTAGTTGCAATACTTACTAGTCAGATACAATTGTCGCGAGCGACAACCAAACAAGCAATTGTGGGCAGTATTAATTAGCCATTCCATTATAGTGAAGCTGATTACTAGTCATTATAAGTCAAATTTATAACAGTAAACTTTAGTTATGCTTGTCTATGATCGAGATACTGTGCTCCAAGTCGTCCATATCCGCGGACACGGCTTTCAGAAAGTTTTACCCGGCCGGGGTGCACCAATAGCAACACACGCTCGATCAACCTCGGAAAAACCAAATCAAAACCCAACGAGGCTTTCACGGTGAACAATCACAGATTCAGAAATATTTTGAGGGCACCCTTTGAGTAGAACCCGCATAGCAGTAAGCTAGCTTCGAGGCGGCCTCAAGGTTAGCGCCAATGGTCATGGCGAGGGAACCCGAAAGTGTGGCTGGGCTTGTCGATGCAGTAATCACTCCGCCTTCCTAAGCAGTGCAGTGTGCTCCTCGCACAATCGTAAATAAAGCGATAAAGCATGGCATAGGTACAGATCGAAATAAAACCTCAAACTAGTTTGTGGCCCCAAGAAATAAGACCAATCAAGCTCGGCTCGGGGTCCCATATACCTCCCGGATGTGGATAGCGCGCAAAATCAAGGAACAGGTATCAAGTACTCGGGGTCTTACGGGACACAAGTGGGCGTTCGGAAACCAAATATTATCTATCACCCACCGATGCCTCTGCTTATTCAATTTTAGTTGTTAAACAGAAATTAAAGTGACGATAAGTAAAACTAGAATCATCTCCAACATCAACATGCGGCAATACATCAGCAACTGTGGCATATGACGACTCACATCAGTACTTGAGCAAGCAACTACGACGCGCAAGTCCAACTAACTACCAAGCAACAGGTAATAGGATGTGTCCAAGGCAATATAGGGCTGCAAGGGATTTCACGGGTACGAAACTAGAGCATCGCAACACAGATAGCAAATAGATCAACAGGAAGGAGTAAATTACTATAAAAGTAAGATGGGTAGAAAGGGGGAGATGCTCGCCTGAAAACATTGTCGAAGATTTTCCCCGAAGATCGGGGCGAAGCTCACATCAACTCAACGGCCTTATCCGCGAAGAAGCAAAACACTAGAATAAACACCGGATGCAATATTTAATACAACGGCAGAAGATCGGCATGATGCATGCATGATGGATGGCCTGGCAAAGGTGCGATGTAATTAGGTCATATTAAGCGGAACCGGGGTCCCGACAATTAATTATATGGTTCAAGTTGTTTAAACCCCCGCATATTCAATGTTGTGTTAACAAGACATGATAAGATACCGGTTCGATACACAAGTTTAAATGAGGCCGATATGAGACTAGATTTGCCCACATATGGGCCCCATATTTAAGTATTAGGTGAATCGGCATAAGGCCCCCAAACCAATTCTATGCATGCGGGAATGACAATTTAATGTGCAACAAATTGATATGTTATAAAATAGGGTTCGGGAAAAAAGGTTCACACATTGAGGGATCTCGACGGACTTGGGGTTTCCGGGGTTCGGGGTTCGGTCTCGGGGTCCAGGGTTCGACGGGTTCGGCCTCGGCGGGACGTTCTCGGATTAAAGAGGTAGATCTTGGCGTTCCGGAAGCAGGACTTGGTCCGGTGTCGTTCTTGTTGTTCGGGATGAAGCACTTGTCGCGCCGGGATCTCGGACTCGCCAGTTCTTTGTCGCCTCTTGTCGTCGTGCAGATCTTGTCGCGAGGGTCTCGTCGGGTTCTCGGCTTGGCGCCGGATCGGTCTCGGCCTCCAAACGGTAGATCTTGGCGGTTCATGGGTTCGGCGCCGACGGTCGCTGAACTTAACTTGAACAAGCGGCCTTCTAATTCCATGTCGACGCCTTTTCGGCAACGGTCTTGAAACGAGGATGCGATCTTGGGGACCGTCCTTGGTGGTCGGTGACGATCTTGAATTGCCGCGAGGCAATGTTCGCCGAGGAGGATCTTGGGATACAGGATCTTATTATCGGAAGATGGCAACATCAGAGCCTTCCCAGACCATGAGTCCTTGCAAACAACCCAAGCATCGAAAAAGCAGCCTCTACACCTATCGAAGTCGCCGGCAGAACCTCCCTTGCGTAACACAGTTCTGAAGAGCCGACGTGCAACAGGTAGACGGCGGCCACAACCACGCGCGGGCTCGAGCGGAAGACGCGGGGCAGGCGGACGGAGACCAGGGAGGAGGTGACGACGCGGCCAGCTCGGCGGGCTCGCAAGGGATGCGGCCGCGGGCTTGACGCAGGACGGGCGCGAGGCCGGGGAAGCTTCCGGCGAGGAGACGACGATCGCGACGAGTGAGCCGAGCGACGGCAGCGGCGGAAGGCGGAGACGGGCCGACGGAGGCGCATGGCGGCCGGCGACGAGGCGAGAGCGGAGGGGCCGAGCGGAGGAGGGAGCGGCCGGAGCAGGGGTCGCGGAAGGAGGACGGCGTGGCTCCGGCGAGGCGCTGAGAGGGAAGGGCGCGGCGCGGGGATGGGGTCGGGCCGGCCATGGCGGTTGCGTGAGCGCTTGGAGGAAGAGGCGCAGAGGGCTGCAGGCGGCGCTGGGGCCGGAGGGGCGAGGCGGCGAGCGGGCGGGCGGCGCGGTGAGCTGGGCGGAAGACTCTGGCCTTGGCGCGAGCGGCGTCGGGCGGTTAGCGCGGCGGTGAAGGGCGCTGCGGGCGGAGGCGTGGGAGCCGCGGCTCGGGGGAAGGGAGGCGGAGAGAGGGTGGCGGCGCAGGGGAAGGTCGGCGGGGCGGTGGGCGCGAGGCGGCGCGCCGCCGGGAGGAGGAGCGCGGCGGGGATGTTCGCTGGGGGAAGAAGGGAGCGGGGCTCTGGCGGCGTGAGGTAGAAGACGCACAGGGAGCGTCGGTCTGGGGACGGGGTGGGGCCCAGGGGTCCACGCGGTGGGTCCCAGGTGCGGGGCCGGCGTGTGCTGCATGCGGTGTGCGTGCGTGTGTGTGAGCCTGGGAGGGTTGCATGTGTGGCTGGGTGAGGGGGCATCTGGGGAGGGTTTTGGTGAGGGAGAGGTTGAGTGGAGGAAGGGGTAGGCCATGTGGCAGCTAGGGAGTGGTGGTGGTTTTGGGGAGGGTGAGGTGGCGCAGCGGGATAGGCCGGGGTGAGGTGGCCAGGGGGTGGGTAGGGTAGAATTTAGTGGAAAAGAGATTTAGAGAGGGCTGGTTCAACTTGGACCGATTTAAAATCTGGGGCGGTCGTTCGGGTCGGGTTGGCCCGTTCGACTGCCCCTACTAAAAACAATTAAATTTTTATTTGATTTAAACGGGCCGCGTGCAAACCGGTAGCGGCCAAAACAAAATATTCCGGGGACCGGGTTTTGGAGTTTGAACAAGATGGGGCGCTTGGAAAACAAATCGGAGTTTGCGAAAATAGTTTTGGCAAACAATGCATGATGATGACGATGCAATGCACAAATTCAACGCGATTTTCTAGTAGTGGTTTTGCGGGATGCCACATTGATGATGCCATGATCCCACTAGTGTACATGATGAATTGTGAAGATATGCATGCTATGGATGACACTTGTGACATTACATATGATCCATTCATATTTCGATGTCATGCTTTTCCTTTGTATAATATTGATCATGTGGAATTGTCTGATTGCGATATAATTTCCATACACATGCCATGTTATACATCTTTTGTGTATCCTCCAATTGCTTCACACATGCTTTGTCATGATAGTCATTCAATTCCTCTCATTGCTTGCAATAAGATGAATTATTGCTCTTTCACTTGTTTTGCTCGTAACAAAATTTATCATATGCGTTATAATGAGATGGCCCCCATAGGTTTCTGAATTTTTGGAGATTTTGATAATGCCACGATAAGCATGTTCCCCACTTGCATACTCACCATGCATCTATGTTACACTTGATTGACATTAATGATGATGTGCACAAGAAGAGATACGTCATGACGGATGATGTGTTTCTCTACCATGCACACACGTTCTTCCTTTTGTGTATGATGTGTGTAGGTACCCGCACGAGAATGTCAACCTCGGTAGAGCACGAGTTGACAAAAATAGCTCTATAGAGCATCCCACAAGTGAGTTCAAGATCGAAGCCAGCTCTGATACCTTTTGCTTGCTTTGAATATTTTATGTTGAAAAATTTCTCTTTCCTATGGTTGCGTGCAAGCATGTTGATGGTATTATCTCACCTTGTGACATTCATGTTTCTTTGCAATGGGATATTGATGCTTTATGTGTTGCAATAAATTTTTTGAACAATTTCTCTTTCCGATTTTTTTGTGTGCAACCATAATGCTATTAAGAGCATGTATTGTCATGAGAACTTTAAAAAATCTCGTATTGTTATTGCAACAAACATAAGGACCTCTTGCTCTTTCATATGGTCTGTTTGCAAACATTTTCTTGCTTCCGCTTGGGATACCCATATTCCCATGATATTTGCTTTTAATGATATGTGTATGGCATCCAACATATTGAACAATTTCTCTTTCAAATGGTTGGTTTGCACACATAATGATGTTGCTTTGGACATTCTTCCTCATGTGTTTTTGCCGAATTATCACATTCTCACATCAAATATGTTGATATATATATTTGTCAATTGCTTTGAGTGCCACACTAATACGTTACATGGTGTATTTGAGTTCCCACATTTGGATGATGTTCAACCGATTTCCATGCACTTTGACCTTGCATATGCATCCCATTTACTATCCTTGTACTATGCTAATAGTGTTGTGAACAAGAATGGACTTGCCACAAATGACATGCTCTATAACGTACGAAAATATTTTGCTTGGTCTTTGTTGTTTAAAGGTACAATTGCTTACTCGTCAACCTCCACCAACCACGAGTTGACTAGGAGAAATGTATAGGATTACCTATTGATGCGCTTCTTCCAGCTATCTCAACATCATAAGGTGACTTTCTTCTACTTGAGGACTCATGCTATAATCTTCATGAATTGGCTACTCTTTGAGTGTTGCTTACTTCCACCAACTAGCCACAGTCTCATCCACACGCCGGTGTGCAAAAGCAAATTCAGTGCGACCACCAAACTTGAAATCGATAGAACGACATTTGGCGAAACCATCATCCATGTCAGACCTCCAAGATCTAAACTCCGCATATGTGGCAGAACTGTCCAACTTCCATTTTATATATGCGGAATTAAGTGATGATCCCACGACAATAGTAGTGTAGTCAAAGAACATATCATCCGCTTTGTCTAGCTTACGAACTTCCCGTGCTATTTTCATATTAATCCTTCACAGAAAACATTCTCCATAGACTTTTTCAGAAAATTTGGAATAAAACGATGCTGCGCCTAAAAAACTCTAAACAAAATTGATGAATTTCGGCACAAGTATCAAGCACAGACGAAATAACGCCACAATGTGAACAACTGCTGCCTTTGTGTTGCTCTCAATAATTCACGTTCAGCAAATCTGTCCAAACTTCACGTATCACATATGTCCTTTCCTTTGCCAGCAAATCAATTCTGACTTGACTGTGTGAAGTAAAACATGCAGCAGCGATCGATTCCACACTAAGGTCAACAGGCGGCGCGAATAGGCCACGCGCGGGTGCGCCGGGCGGGGCGTGAGACGCTTCCTGATCGCAAGAGTGTCGCGGGTGGCCTATCCCTTCTTTTTTTCCTGCGGCACACGACCACGCGCGGAACGGATCACTAAGGACGCGTGCACGGGCAGGCAGGTACGATCGCCCCGATACAGCGGGTGGACTCTCTTATCTTTTTTTTAAACTACCGGTCGGATCTGGTCACGTAGCTAGATTATGGACTCCTTGCCTCTTACTAATCGGATCTGATATCCATAATGCAACGAATCGAGCAGAAGAAGAGGAACGATACAGATCCTTCTGATCCAGCAGCTCCACGCAGCGTGCAGGCCTGCGTGTGCAATTTCCGATCTGAAAAACCTCAACTTCTAATATTTTCTCCACAACCAATCTATCAACTGTTTGTAGTGATCAATCTGTGCTCTTATACCATATGATACAAATCATCCCGATGATCCAATAGTTTTGTCCCGATCTTTCACAGTGAATCAACCAGGTAGGTAATCTTCCAATCACGCGATGAACGCAACCTGAAGAAGAGGAACGAATCCGGCTAGTAACATGATGAAGATCACCATGACTCAAACCTGAGCTCGACAATTCTGGATGAACACAAGAACCTCCATAGCAATCTCTATAAGAATCTGATAGTCGGTATTGCCGTCCCCGAAGGGATGATACACGGTGGAGTACAATATATTTTTTAGACTAAACAACTGAACTCCCTAAACCCCAACTCGGCCAGCTCCTTATATGAGGGCTGGGGCGCCCCCCTAATGGGCCGCATGATATGGGGTGGCCCGATCTTCTCAGCAAGCACTTGTCGGTGATGATGGTGGATGTAAGATAACTAGCATGTAGCTATGAACTCTCCCGTTCGAACCTGATGCCAATGCAACAGATCTTGAACCCTGTGGGATATTCACAACACCACGCTCTTGCGCATGCAGCCGTCGACCACGAACGGTAGTTTGCAATCTACTGATTCCTAGTGGAACAACAAATCACACTCAATTGCGATTGTATAACTTGATCACAGGTAATTCTATAGGTTCTAAGAAAGAATCAACTCCAAAATATTTTTTAACATGGTCTAACTAGAAAGAAACGGTGCCCCATCTATTTAAGAGAGAGGGGGTGGCTAGGCTAAGAGTCAAAGACGCAAACGACTACAACTACGATACATGCCGACCCAGGTGGGATAGCTTTCTAGGCGCATATTGGTCCTAAAACGTGTCGTGGCAAGACTCTCTGTCGTGGCAGGATTTTAGCCACTTTCTGTGCCGCGGCAGCCTGCCGTGGCAGGATTTGGCATTTTTTCTCTGCCAGGCGTTGATCCCTTCCTTTGTAGCTCCTTGCGCTTCCTCCCTCTCCTCCCTCGCGCTTGCTTCATTGATCAACACGCCTTTCTCCATGTGCTTCACCTCCTTGCTCTGCCTTCTTTTCCAATGTACCTGATCATACAATAACACAAAGACTTAGGCAGTATAAAATTCTCATTAAGTAATACATCAGGATCATTCAGAAACAAATTCACCTGTTGCTCTAGTAGCTTAGCACAAGCTCTTGTAATTAGCCAATTCTAATCTCATTGGACTTACCCTTATTAACAGCAGTTGGAGCATCATCGGTAGTAACTGGGGTAGGTGTAAGTATAGGGATGTCCTCATTATCTCCCCCCTTCAAAAGGCGTCGACCTCGACGCTCCAAGGTCTTCTCCATCATATGGTGATAAATCAGCAACATTGAAACTCTGGCTAGCTCCACCAAATTCAGCAATAGGTATCAATCGAGTAGGCATTATCATTAATCTTGGCTAACACCTTGTAAGGACTAGCCCCACGAGGCTTCAGCTTGGATTGGCGCAGCAATGGGAACCTATCCTTGCGCAGATGTACCCAAACCATATCACCATGCTTGAACAACACTTTCTTCCTTGCTTGATTTCTTGCAGCAGCAACAACCTATCCTCGAGTCTTCTCATGAATCTTCTTCACATATTTCTTCACGTCTTGATGCCTCCATATCAACTCTCTCATGTAATGGTAGAGGCAACAAATCTAGTGGCGTCAATGGCTTGAAACAATACACCACCTCAAAAGGACAAAGCTGAGTGGTTGAATGACTGCCCTATTGTAAGCAAACTTGACATGTGGCAAACACTCTTCCCACTCCCTCAGATTCTTCTTTATCATACTCCTTAATAGTTGTGACAATGTTCTATTCACCACCTCTGTCTGACCATCTATCTGGGGATGACAAGTAGTGCCGAATAGTAGCTTTATTCCCAGCTTCCCCCATAAGGTCTTCCAAAAGTAGCTCATAAACTTCACATCACGATCAGAAATAGTTGTTCTTGGGAATCCATGTAATCTCACAATGTCCCTGAAAAACATTTTAGCAACATGCGACGCATCGTCACTTTTGTGGCAGGTAATAAAATGAGCCATCTTAGAGAATATATCTACTACCACAAATATAGAATCATGCCCTCTCTGAGTTTTAGGTAGACCTAGCACAAAATCCATATTAATGTCTTACCATGGTGCAGTTGGCGTAGAGAGACGGGTATACAAACCATGAGGCTTCAATTTGGATTTCGACTTGTGGCATCTTGGGCTAATAAAAAATGATGAGCAAGCATGAGCAATGTCTTCTCACGCCCAAAATGACCCATCAACCCACCAGCATGTGATTCCTGCACTAAGAAGAAACGCAACAAAGATTCTGGAATAGATAGTTTGTTAGCTCGAAACAAATATCCATCATGTATATGATACTTATCCGATGCGTTTCTAAGAGCACACAAACGATATGGTTTAGCAAAATCATTGTCAGTTGCATAAAGTTCACAAATACTTTCTAATCCAGGAATTTTAACATCAAGATTGGTTAATAGCATGTTTTTCCTAGACAAAGCATCAACAACTACATTCTCTTTTCCCTTCTTATATTTAATGATGTATGGAAAAGATTCAATAAACTTAACCCAATTAGCTAATCTCCTGTGCAAGTTTGGTTGAGCTTTTAGATATTTTAAAGCTTCATGATCAGAATGTATGATAAACTCTTTTGGCCACAACTAATGTTGCCAAACTTCTAGTACTCTAACAAGTGCATACAATTCTTTATCATATATAGGATAGTTTAATCTAGCAGGATTAAGTTTCTCAAAAAATAGGCTATAGGGCGACCCTCTTGCATCAAAATGTCACCAATACCTATACCACTAGCATCACATTCAACTTCAAATTTCTTTGAAAAATCAGGCAATGCAAGTAATGGTGCAGAAGTAAGCAAACGTTTCAATGTATCAAATGAAATGTCTTGGGCTGCGTGTTAGCGGTGACCCCTTGGGGAGGCCCGATCTTTCACGAATCTCGTGGAATATGAGAAGGAGGTGAGGGGGATGAGGAGGGAGGATGAAATCCACAAACTCACATGCGAAGAACTCGATGAACACACACACACAGAAAACACGATACAAGTTGATAGCTCACGCCGGTGGCAACGGGTCCAACACAATCCATAGGATCGGCGTTGGGCAAGACACTCTCCCATGGCCAACAACGAGGGTGAGAGGCTTGATGAGATCTTGACTACTTGGAGACAAGACACCGAACTCCAAGTACTTGTACAACTTGAATGCACAAGGCAAAATCCAAGAGGCGGAGGATAATTGGTGCTCCTTGTCAAGGAGCATGAGACTAGTAATTGATATATCCTCAAGGGGTGTCTTCAATTACAATTATCCAAGTCTGGGGTTTAAAATAGAGGGTGGGGGATATTTATATGCCAGCCACATAAACGGGGGTAGTTTGGGAACGAAACGGGAAAGTATAGTAAGGGGGTACATGGCGCTGGGTCGAGTTAGCGCATGCAGGTACATATATGACGGGTAGTCCAGACACAGCATCGGTAGTAACTGTCATGACCGGTAGTACCGCTCTTGGTACCGGTAGTACCGCTCGCGGTCCTGGAGCTTTAGTTGGATCCTTCAGTAGTGAGTGTTAGTAACGCTGACCGGTAGTACTGGTTCCAGCATCCGGTAGTACCGATGAGGCCTGGGGCTTCGATGGATTCCTTTTGGAGTGGGACATAGTAGTGCCCGGTAGTGTCGTGTGTCCGGTAGTACCGGTGGTGGTATCCGGTAGTACAGCTGGGGACAGAAGGTTGTTAGTCGCTCCCGTCGTGGTTGCTCTGTTCCATTGGTCCTTCTCTTCATACCTGAGGATGCAAAGAGTCGGCGTATGAAGTAGCAAGCCATCCAGGGGAGTATCGAAATCACACGAGGAAAGGAGAGAGTTAACCTTAGCTTGTAGGAGTTTGGCTCGAGCGCGAGTCATTGGTCCACTTGGGGAACTAGTAGGAGTAGATGTAGTAGCGTTCGTAGGACGGGCTGCATCAGCTCCCCCCCTTGGGAAAGATTCGTCCTCGACTCTTCAACCTCGACTCTTCAACCCTCTCAACTTCATCTTCTCCATGGAATGGTGAGAGGTCGTTGACATTGAACGGCTCACTAGGTACTTCGATGTTGGGATGTCGATGATGTAGGCATTGTTATTGATCCTCTTGAGGACTTTGAAAGGGCCATCGCCCCTTGGCTTGAGCTTGGAGTCGCGATCCTTGGGAAAGCGGTCTTTACTAAAGTGTATCCACACAAGGTCGCCTTCTTCGAAGATTATCTCCTTGTTCTTGTTTAGCCTTGATGCTTGGCGAAGTACTTGTTGCTTGATCGTAGCTCTTGTGTCTTCATGGAGTTTCTTCATTGCTTGGGCGCGCTTGTCGACGTCCATGTTGGTGCGGTCATCGAGAGGAAGAGGTAGGATGTCGAGCGCGGTGAGAGGCTCGAATCCATAGACGATCATGAACGGGCTCCTTATGGTGGTGGAGTGTTTGGTGCGATTGTAGGCGAACTCGGCATGGGGAATGCATTCCTCTCAATCCTTAAGGTTCTTCTTGATCAACACGGGGAGTAGTATTCTGAGGCTCCGGTTGACAACCTCGGTTTGTCCATCAGTTTGGGGATGTGATGCGGGTGAGAATAGTAGTTTGATTCCGAGCTTTGCCATGAGTGTCTTCCAAAAGTAGCTCATGAACTTGACGTCGCGGTCGGAAACGATCGTTTGAGGTACACCATGTAGCCGAATTATCTCCCTGAAAAACATATTTGCTACACGTGAAGCATCATCAGTCTTATGGCACGGAATGAAGTGTGCCATTTTGGAAAAACGATCCACTACGACAAATATAGAATCGTGGCCATTTTTAGATCTTGATAATCCTAACACAGCAATGCAATGTTAAAAAAAATGCTCAACGATGGTACTGTGTTTGTCCTAGGCTAGACCATACTAGAGACGCGAGCCTAGATCAGCAACGATGTCACGACGCGACACAACAAACAACGGTATGATGATATGGCGCCCTAAAAAGCGAACCGAGATGTCAAAAATCACTATGATGGCGAGTGTATAAAACTGATCTATGGGGTCTAAAAACAGGATAGCCCCGAATTTTTTTGTCAAATTCTTTTTATGTGCTCCGGAAAGTCCGCATGTGCGAAAAAAATGTCGCTATAACGGTTGATGGAGAAAATTGATTCCCTAGGTCAAAAACTAATATAGACAGAATTTTTTTGCTCTCCTTCTAGACTTGCGACCGGACTTTAGCTCAACATGGAATTAGAATTCTGCACGGACACAACAAGGAAAGGCAAGAAAAGAGAAGGAAAAATAACTAGAACAATTACTCAACTCGGACTCGTGATGCGGTAGCAAAAGTGGTCAGATCTGTGTCACGTTAGGAAGGTGGTGGCGGAGTCGGAGTCGGGTTTATGGTGGCAGGGTGTATGGCGGCAGAATATGGTGGCGGCGGCTAGGGTTTTATGTGGCAAAGTATATGGACGTATGTATGGCGGCAGAATATGGTGGTAGTGGCTAGGGTTTATGTGGTGGGTGTAGATGGCGGTGATTTGCGAGTGTGGCGGCGGTGACTAATGTGACCAAAACTCAAAACTCTAAGGGATGAGATGTTGGAGATATGCCCTAGAGGCAATAATAAATGTAGTTATATTATATCTTTGTGTTTATGATAAATGTTTACATTCATGCTATAATAGTATTAACAAGGAAACATTGATACTTGTGTGATTTGTAAACTTAATTTGAAGTCCCTAGTATAGCCTCTATACATCACTAGCTTGTTGGTTGATAAATGATTGTGGTTTCCCTGTCATGAACATTGAGATGTTATCAACAACAAGATCATATCGTTAGGAGAATGATATGGTGGACATACTCCTATAGATAAGCGTAGCATAAAGATCAAGTCATTTCATTAGTTCAATTGCTATATGCTTTCTGATACATAGTAACCTAATTCCTTCGACCATGAGATCATGCATATCACCTTTACGGATGGATGCTTTGATGACATCAAACACCACACCGTAACTGGGTGGCTATAAAGGTGGCATTGAGTGTTCGGAAAGTATTGGTTGAGACACATGGATCAAGAGTGGGATTTTTCCATCCATATGACAGATAGATATACTCTGGGCCCTCTCAGTGGAATGTCATCCAATTGGCTTGCAAGCATGTGAATGGATCACAAGGGATCACATATCACAGGAATGAGAAAAGAGTACTTATCAGTAACGAGGTTGAACTAGGTATGCAGAGATACCGACGATCATAACCTCGGATAAGTAAACTATCGTGAGACAAAGGGAAATTGGTATCGTATGTAAGTGGTTCATTCGATCGCAAAGTAATCGTAGAAATATGTGGGAGCCATATGAATTTCCAGATTCCTCTATTGGTTATTGTTCGGAGAAGTGTCTCGATCATGTCCGCATAATTCACGAACCGTAGGGAGACACACTTAAGGATTCGATGTTGTTTGAGTAGTTATGGTATTATGAGAAAGAGACCGAATGTTGTTCGGAGTCTCGGATGGGATCCGGGATATCACGAGGTGATCCGGAATGGTCCGGAGAATAAGATTCATATAAGGAAAGTCCCATTTCGGAGTTCGGGAATGATTCCGGTGTTTTCATCGGGAATGTTCTAGAAGGTTCCGGAATGTCCGGCACTCTGGAGGGGAAGGGGTACATGAATGTGTCATTGCATATTGGAATGATTGCATCATGTACTATGTGTTCTCGCTGTTCCAAATAAAGGATTAAATTGAATCCTAAATTGAAAAGTCAAATAGCAAGTTTGAAAAGTCAAACGACTAAAATTGGAAAGAGGGAAAGAGGAAGGAGAGGGAAACCGAGTTGGGGAGGGAGACCCTCCTCCAACCGGCGCGCCTCCTCCAAGCCGAGTTGGGGAGGGACTCCCCTCCCTCCCCATGGCGCGGCCGGCCCCTCCACCTATAAAAGGAGGGGCAGGGCTCCCTCCTCTAGACACACAAGTTCCTATCCTCTAAATCTAAACCCTAGCCCTAGCCTCCGGTTTAGAGCCGTTTTGGTTTAGAGCTTCTAATTGCCCTAGCCTTCGTTTTAGAGCCTTCTAATTGGTGTGTCTAATCCCTAGACCACTAAATCCTCTCTCATACTCCACCATACTCGCTCCGGCTTAAGGCGAAGCCCTACGAGATCTCCCCTCTACTTCCGGTACCACGTCGTTGTGCTGCCGGAATCGCGAGGAGAGTGCTACAACCTCCGCTGCCTGCTGGAACAAGGGAGAGGAATGTCTTCGTCGAGTACCGAACGTGTGACCGATCATGGAGCGCTGCCGAGCAGCGCCGGAAGGATCGTCTACACGATCTTGAGATCGGGAAGAGTACGACTACATCACCCACGAGAATCCGCTCTCGTTAAACACTTTGGAATCTTCGAGGGTAAGTTATTCCATCGACTCGTTGCTACAATCTAGTAGATAGATATTGGCTTGTTTGTTTGTATGCGATAGAATTTTTTTTTCCATGCTACGAAACCCTACAGTGGTATCAGAGTCGTGTCTATATGTAGATCTGTTGCACGAGTGGAACACAATGGTCATTGTGGGCGTTGATGCTTTTATTGTCGATTACTTCTTGTCTACTTTGCATCTTGCGGTATGTTGGGATGAAGCGGCCCGGGCTAACCTTACATGACATCGTTCATGAGACTTGCTCCACGCTTGACATGCAACTTGTATTGCATAAGTGGCTTTGCGGGTGCCTGTTTCTCCTAGCATAGTTAAGATCCAATTTACAACGGGTGATCAACAATGCTAGTATCAATGTTGTGGTTCTTGTTCGTAAGTTAGAACGACACTTATTGAAATCCCCAAACCACGTAAAATATGCAAAGAAAGTAGAGGCATCTAACTTTGTTTTGCAGGGGTGTGCAGTGATGTGATATGACCATGATTGTGATTATATTTGATGTATGCAATGTTCCTTATTGTAAGTTGGCAACCGGCAGGAGCCATATGGTTGTCTTTATTTTATTTTAAGACCCGCGTGTCTATTCAAAGTAGTTGTAATAGTTGAAGCCGGTGGACGACAACCATGGAGAAGCGTCATTCACCTTGATGCAATGCCGGTGATGATGGAGATCTTGTTCGTGCTTGAAGATGGAGATCGGAAGCACAAAGAAGAAAGGCCATATCATATCACATATTATTGAATTGCATGTGATGTTAATCCTTTATGCATCTTGTATTGCTTAGTAGACGACGGTAGCATTATAAGATGATCCCTCATGCACATGAATTTCAAGTCATAAAGTGTTCACCCTTAGTTAGCACCGTTGCTAAAGCTTGTTGTTTCGAAGCACCACGTGATGATCGGGTGTGTTAGATTCTACAAGTGTACACAACGTGAGCAAGCCAGATTTGCCCATGCGGAAACTAAGGTTTGATCTTGACGAGCCTAGCATGTACAGACATGGTCTCGGAACACGGATCACCGAAAGGTAAAGCATGAATCATATAGTAGATATGATGAACATGACGATTGTTCGCCATTGAAACTGTATCAACTCTCGTGATGATCGGTGTTGATGTAGTGGATTTGGTTCGTGTGATCACTAAAACAATGTGAGGGATGTTGTTTTGAGTGGGAGTTTACCTAGGTTAATTTCATTATTAATTTGAACTCAATTTGTCATAAACTTAGTCTAAACTATTGCAGATATGTTGTAGATCAATGGCAGCCCCTACCATCAATTTTAATGCGTTCCTAGAGAAAGAAAAGTTGAAAAACAATGGAAGCAACTTCGTGGATTGGTTCCGCAATTTTAGGATTGTCCTCACAGCTGGTAATTTGACCTATGTCTTTGGATGCATTTGGGTGACCACTGCGACTAATGCTTGCCGATGAAGTAAAGAATGTTTACCTCGCTCGGAAGAATTAGTACTCCATAGTTCAGTGTGCTATCTTGTATGGTTTGGAATCGGAGCTTCAGAAAAGGTTTGAAGAGTCAGACCCATATGATATTGTCGAGGATCTCAAATTGATTTTTGAGACTCATGCGGCAATTGAAAGCTATGAGGCTTCTGAAAAGTTCTTTAACTGCAAGATGGAAGAAGGTAGCTCCATCAGTGAGCATGTGCTTAAGATGTGCAGGCATAAACAAGCTTCAAAGCTTGGGTATAGTGATTCCTAATGCTTTGGGGATTTACCGTGTCCTCCAATCACTACCACCAAGTTACAAGAACTTTGTGATGAACTACAACATGCAGAACATGAACAAGACGTTGCCAGAACTCTTTGCCATGTTGAAATCTGCAGAAGTGTAGATCAAGAAAGAGCACCAAGTGTTGTTGGTCAATAAGACCACCAAATTCAAGAAAGGCAAGTCTAAGCAAAAGGGACACTTCAAGAAGGGTGGTAAGAAAGTTACCACGCCGGCGAAGAAGACCAAGGCTGGACCCAAGCCTGATACCGAGTGCTTTTACTGCAAGGGAGAAGGTCACTGGAAGCGGAATTGCCCAAAGTACTTGGCGGATCTGAAGAACGACAACATCAAGAAGAAAGGTATATCTGATATACATGTTATTGATGTGTATCTCACTAGTACTCGTAGTAGTGCACGGTATTTGATCTTGGTTCGGTTGCTCATATTTGTAACTCAAACAGTCTTTGCAGAATAAACGGAAGCTAGCGAAGAACGAGGTGACGATGCGCGTGGGAAACAGATCAAAGGTTGATGTGATCGCGGTCGGCACGCTACCCCTTCATCTACCATCGGGATTAGTTTTATACTTAAATAATTGTTATTTGGTGCCTGTGTTGAGCATGAACATTATCTCAGGATCTTGTTTATTGCGAGACGGTTACTTGTTTAAGTCCGATAATAATGGTTGTTCGATTTATATGAGTAATATGTTTTATGCACATGCACATTTGATAGATGGTCTATTCTTATTGAATCTCGATAGTGGAAATACAAATATCAACAACATTGAGGCTAAACGTTTGAAATCAAGCGATAATTCGACCTATATGTGGCACTGTCGTCTTGGACACATTGGAGTGAAACGTATGAAGAAACTCCATTCCGATGGACTTCTTGAATCACTTGATTTTGAATCACTTGAAAGATGCGAAGCATGTCTGATGGGAAAAATGACTAAGACTCCATTTTCTGGTATGATGGAGCGAGCTACGGACTTGTTGGAAATCATACATACCGATGTGTGTGGCCCAATGAGTGTAGCATCGCGCGGTGGTTATCGTTATGTTCTTACCTTCACGGATGACTTGAGTAGATATGGGTATATCTATTTCATGAAACATAAGTCCGAAACTTTCGAGAAGTTTAAGGAGTTTCAAAGTGAGGTAGAGAATCAACGTAACAAGAAGATTAAATTTCTACGTTATGATCGTGGAGGTGAATATCTAAGTTACGAGTTTGGCGAGCATTTGAAGAAATGCGAATACTTTCACGATTGACACCGCCGAACACCACAACAGTAATGGTGTGTCCGAGCGTAATCGAACTCTCTTAGATATGGTTCGTTCTATGATGTCACTTACAGATTTACCACTATCATTTTGGGGTTATGCATTAGAAACAGCCGCATTCACTTTAAATAGGGCACCGTCTAAATCCGTTGAAACGACACCGTATGAATTATGGTTTGGGAAGTAACCTAAATTGTCGTTCCTTAAAGTTTGGGGATGCGAAGCCTATGTAAAGAAGTTACAGCCGGACAAGCTTGAACCCAAAGCGGAAAAATGCGTCTTCATAGGATACCCGAAGGAAACTATTGGGTATACCTTCTATCATAGATCCGAAGGCAAAATCTTCGTTGCCAAGAATCGATCCTTTCTAGAGAAGGAATTTATCTCGAAAGAAGTGACTGGAAGGAAAGTAGAACTCGACGAGGTTGTCGAACCTTCTCTCGAAATTGTGAGTAGCGCAGCACCGGAAGAAGTTCCTGTGGTGCATGCACCAATTAGAGAGGAAGCTAATGATGGTGATCATGAAACTTCGGTTGAAGTTGCTACAGAGCCTCGGAGGTCAACGAGAACTCGTACCACTCCAGATTGGTATGATCCCGTTATGAGTGTCATGTTGGTGGACAACACCGATGATCCCGAGACATATGAGGAAGCGATGATGAGCCCAGATTCCAATAAATGGCAAGAAGCCATGAAATCTGAGATTGGATCCATGTACGAAAACCAAGTATGGAGTTTGGTGGACTTACCGGATGGCCGGAAGTCTGTCGAGAACAAATGGATTTTCAAGAAGAAAACAGATGTTGATGGTAATGTTACTGTCTATAAAGCTCGACTTGTCGCAAAAGGGTTTCGACAAATTCAAGGAGTTGATTACGATGAGACTTTCTCACCAGTAGCGAAGCTAAAATCTGTGAGGATTATGTTAGCAATCGCTGCATATTATGATTATGAGATATGGCAGATGGATGTCAAAACAGAATTCCTCAATGGAGACATTGATGAAGAGTTGTATATGATGCAACCCAAAGGTTTTGTCGATCCTAAAGATGCTAACAAGGTATGCAAACTTCAACGGTCCATCTATGGATTGAAGCAAGCATCCCGAAGTTGGAATCAACGTTTGATAAGGTGATCAAAAGTTTTGGTTTTATACAAACTTATGGAGAAGCTTGTATTTACAAGAAAGTGAGTGGGAGCTCAGAGCATTCTTAATACTATATGTGGATGACATATTGTTGATTGGGAATGATGTAGACCTTCTTAATAGTGTCAAGGAATATTTGAATAATAGTTTTTCAATGCAGGATCTTGGCGAAGTCGCTTACATATTAGGCATAAAGATTTACTGAGATAGATCGAAACGCCAAATATCATTGTCACAGAGTACATATTTGGACAAAGTTCTAAAGAGGTTTGGAATGGAAGAAAGCAAGAAAGGGTTCTTGCCCATGTTTCACAATACGACCTTGAGTAAAACTCAAAGTCCGACATCGGCGAAGATAGAGAAAGGATGAGTAAGACTCCTATGCCTCAGCCATAGGATCTCTAATGTATGTCATGCTATGTACTAGACCCGACATTGCATATGCCGTTAGTTTAACTAGCAGATATCAAAGTGATCCAGAGTGGATCATTGGACAATGATCAAAAACATCCTTAAGTACTTGAGAAGAACTAAGGATATGGTTCTTTCTTATGGAGGTGATGAACAACTCGTTGTTAATGGTTACACCGATGCTAGTTGGAACACCGATCCGGATGACTCTAAATTACAATCTGGATACGTATTTATTTTGAATGGTGCAACAGTTAGCTGGAGGAGTGCAAAGCAAAGCGTTGTGGCGAGATCTTCAACTGAATCGAATACATGGTCGCCGGAGGCTTCACAAGAAGCGATATGGATGAAGGAGTTCATTACAGAGCTGGGTGTGGTTCCTAGTGCGCTGGACCCAATGTCTATCTACTGTGATAACATGGGAGCCATAGCCAATGCGCAAGAACCAAGGTCACACAAGAAGCTGAAGCACATCATGCTGCGTTTTCACGCTATTCGAGAACATATCCAGGATGGGGATATAAAGATTTGCAAAGTACACACAGATATGAATGTGGCGGATCCGTTGACTAAACCTCTCCCGAGGGCAAAACATGACCAACACCAAACTGCCATGGGTCTTCGGTATATTACCATGTAATCTAGATTGGATGACTCTAGTGCAAGTGGGAGACTGTTGGAGATATGCCCTAGAGGCAATAATAAATGTAGTTATTATTATATCTTTGTGTTTATGATAAATGTTTACATTCATGCTATAATAGTATTAACAAGGAAACATTTGATACTTGTGTGATTTGTAAACTTAATTTGAAGTCCCTAGTATAGCCTCTATACATCACTAGCTTGTTGGTTGATAAATGATTGTGGTTTCCCTGTCATGAACATTGAGATGTTATCAACAACAAGATCATATCGTTAGGAGAATGATATGGTGGACATACTCCTATAGATAAGCGTAGCATAAAGATCAAGTCATTTCATTAGTTCAATTGCTATATGCTTTCTGATACATAGTAACCTAATTCCTTCGACCATGAGATCATGCATACCACCTTTACCGGAAGGATACTTTGATGACATCAAACACCACCGTGAATGGCGGGTGGCTATAAAGGTGGCATTGAGTGTTTGGAAAGTATTGGTTGAGACACATGGATCAAGAGTGGGATTTGTCCATCCATATGACGGATAGATATACTCTGGGCCCTCTCGGTGGAATGTCATCCAATTGGCTTGCAAGCATGTGACTGGCTCACAAGGGATCACATATCACAGGAACGACAAAAGAGTACTTATCGGTAACGAGGTTGAACTAGGTATGCAGAGATACCGACGATCATAACCTCGGATAAGTAAACTATCGTGAGACAAAGGGAAATTGGTATCGTATGTAAGTGGTTCATTCGATCGCAAAGTAATCGTAGAAATATGTGGGAGCCATATGAATTTCCAGATTCCTCTATTGGTTATTGTTCGGAGAAGTGTCTCGATCATGTCCGCATAATTCACGAACCGTAGGGAGACACACTTAAGGATTCGACGTTGTTTGAGTAGTTATGGTATTATGAGAAAGAGACCGAATGTTGTTCGGAGTCTCGGATGGGATCCGGGATATCACGAGGTGATCCGGAATGGTCCGGAGAATAAGATTCATATAAGGAAAGTCCCGTTTCGGAGTTCGGGAATGATTCCGGTGTTTTCATCGGGAATGTTCTAGAAGGTTCCGGTATGTCCGGCACTCCGGAGGGGAAGGGGTACATGAATGTGTCATTGCATATTGGAATGATTGCATCATGTACTATGTGTTCTTGCTGTTCCAAATAAAGGATTAAATTGAATCCTAAATTGAAAAGTCAAATAGCAAGTTTGAAAAGTCAAACGGCTAAAATTGGAAAGAGGGAAACAGGAAGGAGAGGGAAACCGAGTTGGGGAGGGAGACCCTCCTCCAACCGGCGCGCCTCCTCCAAGCCGAGTTGGGAGGGACTCCTCCTCCCCATGGCGCCGCCCCTCCACCTATAAAAGGAGGCAGGGCTCCTCCTCTAGACACACAAGTTCCTATCCTCTAAATCTAAACCCTAGCCCTAGCCTCCGGTTTAGAGCCGTTTGGTTTAGAGCTTCTAATTGCCCTAGCCTTGGTTTAGAGCCTTCTAATTGGTGTGTCTAATCCCTAGACCACTAAAGCCTCTCTCATACTCCACCATACTCGCTCGGCAAGGCAAAGCCTCACGATATCTCCCTCTACTTCCGGTACCACACGTTGTCTCTTAGGAATCGCGAGGAGAGTGCTACAACCTCATTTTCTTTGGAACAAGGAGAGGAAGGTCTTAAATCAATCGAAAGTGTGACCGACTGCGGAAGCGCTGCCGGAACGCAGCGCCGGAAGGATCGTCTACACGATCTTGAGATCGAGAAGAGTACGACTACATCACCCACGAGAATCCGCTCTCGTTAAACACTTTGGAATCTTCGAGGGTAAGTTATTCCATCGACTCGTTGCTACAATCTAGTAGATAGATCTTGGCTTGTTTGTTTGTATGCGATAGAAAATTTTTGTTTTCCATGCTACGAAACCCTATATGAGACACTAAGACCAGCAACTCGACGCGACAATCCAGACACAAATTCAACAATGCAAAACCTAAAAAGATAATGCAAGGCTTGATTGGTGATATGGTGGATCTAAATCTAACTGTATTTTTTGGCTTTTTTGTGGGTTATAGGTAAAAATAGATCTAATCTACGAAAATAGTAAATCTCACCGAGCAACCTGAAATCTGATACCACTTGATAGGGCAAAGGTGTCTGATCTTTTGATGAGATTGTGGTAGTCGATTTTGTGGAGTTTGGGCTTGACGATCCGACTACACGTGTGAGGATGAGCGCCAATGCAATCGCTAGGCCAATCTCCTGGAGGTTACCGATCCTGCGGGAACACGATCAGCCTGACCAGCGAGGGTCTTAATTCATACATGAAATCGAGAACAAGTAAGAACTAATATTGCAATCAAGATATTGCGGATTAAGATTAAAGCTTTATTGAAAAGGTGGGATCATGTATAGGTGCGAATTACAAGAGGCCTCTGCGACGCTCGAGCCTTGGCAAAGTTGCTATGATGGCTAACTTTATGTCTAAACAAAATCCGAGTCTAAAGTGACGACTATGGGGAGTATTTAAGGAGGAAAATGTGGGGTTTTGGCTAGCCATAGAGTTGGTGGCCGAATCCAACCCTAAAAGTCCTTTTCTCCTCAAATACGGACTCTAAAAAGTGGCTATATCCTGCGAAAATTACATGGGCCTGGCCCAAAATAAAGGTGTCGCGTAATTTGTGAAGTATTAATCTTGAATATTTCTTCCAAGCCTTCAATCTTCATTATGGTGGCTTCAAAGTTCTGAAATCTCCACTCGTGGCGTCCTCTTAAATCCTCACATGCTTGCTTCCATCTCCATGCATGGTCATGCTCCAATGCTTATCCTTCTCATCCTTGCTAGGTCATTCCTAAGGGTAACAAACAAATCTGATTTAGGCACCATCATATTCTCATGTATATGAGGAATAGTTCCAAGAAAAGAAAGTACCTGATAATTAAGTTGCTTGGCACGAGCTCGAGTGCTAGGTCCTTGTATATGTGTAGCTGTAGGTACAACGGTTGTATCAATATATGGGATGTCCACATCACAAAGGGTACATTCGTATTTCTCTTAGCCCTTGTGTTGTTCATGTTATTTTAGTTCCTAAGAGAGAAGGTACATGGCGCATGTGTGTAGATTGTCGAGCTATTGATAACATCATTATTCGTTATCGTCATCCTATTCCACGCTTAGGATATATGCTAGATGAATTGAGTGGTGCTGCTATTTTCTCTAAGATTGATTTGCGTAGTGGGTATCATCAAATTAGGATGAAAGAAGGGGATGAGTGGAAAAATGCTTTCAAAACTAAATTGTCTTGTATGAGTGGCTAGTTATGCCTTTTGGTCTTACTAATGCACCTAGTACATTCATGAGATTAATGAATCATGTTTTGAGAGAGTTTATTGGTAGTTTTGTGTTTGTTTTCATATCTATAGCCACAACAAAACTGAACAGTGTAATCATATCCGACAAGTTTTGCAAGTGTTGCGTGGTAATCAAATTGTATGCTAATCTTGAGAAGTGCACATTTGCAAAAGATAAGGTAATATTTTTGGGATATGTTGTATCTAAGCATGGGGTAGAAGTAGATCAACCGAAATTGAATCAATTCAGAATTGGCCTACTCCCATGAATGTTAGTCAAGTGCGTAGTTTCCATGGATTAGTTGGTTTCTATAGGCGCTTTGTGAAAGATTTTCGCACTATTACTGCACCATTAAATGGTTTGACTAAGAAAGGTGTGCCTTTTTGTGGGGCGCAACCCAAGATATTGCATTTTATACATTGACACATTTGCTTACTTCTGCACCACTACTTGCATTACCTGATCTTTAAAAGGAATTTGAAGTTGAATGTGATGCTAGTGGTATAGGTATGGGTGTCGTTTTGATGCAAGAGGGTCGCCCTATAGCATATTTTTCAGAGAAACTTACTGGTGCTAGATTGAACTATCCTATATATGATAAAGAATTGCATGCACTTGTTAGAGTTCTTGAAGTTTGGCAACTTTACTTGTGGCCAAAAGAATTTATCATACATTCTGATCATGAAGCTTTAAAGTATTTAAAAGCTCAATCAAACATGTATAGAAGATTAGCTAAATGGGTTGATTTTATTGAATCTTTTCCATACATCATTAAATATAAGATGGCAAAAAAGAATGTAGTTGCTGATGCATTGTCTAGGAAAAACATGCTATTAACCAATCTTGATGTTAAAATTCCTAGATTAGAGAGTATTTTTGCACTTTATGCAACTGACAATGATTTTGCTGAACCATATTGTTTGTGTGCTCTTAGAAACGCATGGGATAAGTATCATATCATGATGGATATTTGTTTGGAGCTAACAAACTATGTATTCCAGATTCATTGTTGCGTTTGTTTTTAGTGCAGGAATCACCTGCTGGTGGTTTGATGGGTTATTTTGGGAGTGAGACGACATTCCTCATGCTTAATGATCTAAGCTGAAGCCTCATGGTTTGTATAGCCCTCTCTCTATGCCTACTTCACCATGGGAAGACATTAGTATGGATTTTGTGCTAGGTCTACCTAAAACTCAGAGAGGGCGTGATTCTATATTTGTGGTAGTAGATAGATTCTCTAAGATGGCTCAGTTTATTGCTTGCCACAAAAGCGACTGTTAGGGTCGACCCCCTTGGGGTGGCCTGATCTTTCATGAATTATCGTGGAAAATCAAGATGGAGGCGAGTGGAAGGAGGAGGATTAAATCCACAAACTCACATGCGAAGAACTCGATGAACAGACACACACGAAAACATGATACAAGACGATAGCTCACGCTAGTGACAACCGGTCCAACACAATCTCTAGGATCGACATCGGGCAAGACACTCTCCCACGGCCAACAACGGTGGTGAGAGGCTTGATGAGATCTTGACTACTTGGAGACGAGACACCGACTCCAAGGACTTGTACAACTTGAACGCATGAGGCAAAATCCAAGAGGTGAGGGGATAATTGGTGCTCCATGTCAAGGAGCATGAGACTAGCAATTGATAGATCCTCAAGGGGTGTCTTCAATTACAATTATCCAAGTCTGAGCATTACACTAGAGGGTGGGGGCTATTTATGGGCCAGCCACATAAACAGGGGTAGTTTTGGAACAAAACAGGAAGTATAGTAAAGGTAACAGGTGTTGGGTCGATCTGGTGCGCGCAGGCACTGGACTGACCGGTAGTACCGGACTCAGGACCGGAAGTACCGGTCATCACCGGTAGTACCGCTTTTATTTCGCGGTAGTACCGCTTGTGGGCCTAGGGCTTCAACGGAATCCTTCTAGTTTGTGCGGTAGTAGGATAGCGGCAGTACCTCTTGTCTGGTAGTACCTGTGTCCATGGCCGGTAGTACGGCTGGGAGATGGTGGCTATTGGGCGACTCCTTCTGGCTCGTGCCGTAGTGATGCGGCGGTAGTACCGCTTGACCGGTAGTACCAATTCCGGCGACCGGTAGTACCGCCGGGACCAGACAGCTACTGGTTACTTCGGTTGTGATTGCTCCGTTCCGCTGGTCCTTGCCTTCATACCTGAGGATGCATAGTGTCGGGTTATGAAGTAGCAATGCATTCATGGATGAATCGAAATCACATAAAGAGAGGAGCGAGTTAACCTTAGCTTGTAGGAGTTTGGCTCCAGCGTGGGTCATTGGTCCACTTGGGGGACTAGTGGGAGGAGATGTAGTAGCATTCGTAGGACCGGCTGCATCAGCTCCCCCCCCCTTGGGAAAGAGTCGTCCTCGACTCTTCAACCTTCTCAATGTCATGTTCTCCATGGAATGGTGAGAGGTCCTTGACATTGAACGTCGGGCTCACAAGGTACTTTGATGTTGGAATATCGATGATTTAGGCGTTGTTATTGATCCTCTTGAGTACTTTGAAAGGGCCATCGCCCCTTGGATTGAGCTTGGAGTCGCGATCCTTGGGGAAACAGTCTTTACTCAAGTATATCCACACAAGGTCGCCTTCTTCGAAGATCATCTCTTTCTTGTTCTTGTTTAGTCTTGATGCTTGGTGAAGCACTTATTTCTCGATCATAGATCTTGTGTCTTCATGGAGTTTCTTCATTGCTTGGGCACGCTTGTCGACATCCATGTTGGTGCGCTCGTGGAGAGGAAGCGGTAGTATGTCGAGCGCGGTGAGTGCCTCGAATCCGTAGAAGATCATGACTAGGCTCTTCATGGTGGTTGAGTTCTTGGCGTGATTATAGGCGAATTCAGCATTGGGGATGCATTATTCCCAATCCTTAGGGTTATTCTTGATCAACACGTGGAGTAGTGTTCCGAGGCTTCGGTTGACGACCTTAGTTTGCCCATCCGTTTGAGGGTGCGACGCAGACGAGAAGAGTAGCTTAATGCCAAGCTTGGCCGTGAGTGTCTTCCCAAAGTAGCTCATGAATTTGACGTCGCGGTCGGAGACGATTGTCCTTGGTACATCGTGAAGACGGATTATTTCCCTGAAAAACAAATTTACGACATGTGAAGCATCATCGGTCTTATGGCACGGAATGAAGTGTGCCATTTTGGAAAACGATCCACTATGACAAACATAGAACCATGGCCATGTTTAGATCTAGGTAATCCTAACACAAAGTCCATGCTACCAAGGTGCATGAGGAATATGAAGTGGCATATAAAGACCAAATGGGTTAGACTTAGTGATAGGGCAAAGGTGTCCGATCTTTCGATGAGATGATGATACTCGATTTGGTGGAGTTCGGGATTGACGATCCGACTACACGTGCGAGCACGAGCGCCAATGCAATCGCTAGGCCAATCTCCTGGAGGTTACCGATCCTGCGGGAACACGATCAACCTGACCAGCGAGGGTCTTAATTCCTACCTGAAATCGAGAACAAGTAAGAACCAATATTGCAATCAAGATATTGCGGATTAAGAGGAAAGCTTTATTGAAAAGGTGGGATCCTGAATAGGTGCGAAGTACAGGAGGCCTCTGCGACGCTCGATCCTTGGCGAAGTTGCTATGATGGCTAACTTAATGTCTAAACAAAATCCGAGTCTACGGTGACGGCTATGGGGAGTATTTAAGGAGGAAAAGGTGGGGTTTCGGCCAGCCATGGAAGTGGTGGCCGAATCAACCCCCTAGAAGTCCTTTTCCCCTCAAATACGAATCTAAAAAGTGGCTATTTAAAATCCTGCGAAAATTACATGGGCCTGGCCGAAAATAAAGGTGCCGCAACACCATATTAAGCTATGGAAGAATTCGTGAAGTATTAATCTTGAATATTTCGTCGAAGCCTTCTTTCTTCATTATGGTGGCCTCAAAGTTCTGAAATATCCATCTGTGGCCTTCTCTTGGATCATCACATGCTTGCTGCCATGCTCCAATGTTTGTCCCTCTCATCCATGCTTGGTCCATCATTCCTAAGAGTAAGAAATACATCTGATTTAGGCAGCATCATATTCTCATGTATGTGAGGAATAGTTCCAAGAAACGAAAGTACCTGATAGTTAAGTTGTTTGGCACGAGATCTTGTGATGGGTCCTTGTATGTGTGTAGCTGTAGGTACAATGGTTGTATCAATAGAAGGGATGTCCACATCATGCTCCCCTTCTTGAATTGAAGTCGTCCTCGACGCAATCTCATCTTCCTACCAAAGTAAGGCTTCAAATCTGCAATGTTAAACGTAGGACTAACCGTACCAAAGTCTATAGGCAACTCAAGTTTATATGAATTGTCATTTATTTTCTCTAACACCTTAAAGGGACCAGCAGCACGCGGCATTAACGTAGACTTGCGTAAATCATGAAAGTGATCCTTACGCAAATGTAACCAAACAAGATCTCCAATATCAAACAGAACATGCTTTCTCCCTTTATCCCCAGCAAGTTTATATTTAGCATTCATGTGTTCAATGTTATCTTTAGTATTCTTATGCAAGTTTAATATCATTTCAGCGCGTTGTGTAGCATCCAAATTATATTGCACCGAAGTAGGTAAAGGCAATAAATCAATAGGTGCACGAGGAACAAAACCATACACGATCTCAAACGGGCACATCTTTGTGGTAGAATGCAGCGAACGATTATAAGCAAATTCTATATGAGGTAAACACTCTTCCCACAATTTTAAGTTCTTCTTTAAAACAGCCCGCAACATAGTAGACAAAGTTCTATTTACTACTTCAGTTTGACCATCAGTTTGGGGATGACATGTAGTACTAAAGAGCAATTTAGTCCCCAACTTAGCCCATAAACATCTCCAAAAGTGGCTAAGAAATTTAGTATCACGATCAGAGACAATAGTATTTGGCACACCATGCAAACGAACAATTTCATGAAAGAACAAATCAGCAATATGCGCAGCATCATCCGTTTTATGACAAAGGATAAAGTGTGCCATCTTAGAAAACCGATCCACAACAACAAAAATACTATCCCTCCCCTTCTGTGTTCGTGGCAATCCCAAAACAAAGTCCATAGAAATATCTTCCCAAGGAACACTAGGAACAGGAAGAGGCATATATGAACCATGTGGATTAAGGCGAGACTTAGCTTTTTGACAAGTAGTGCAGCGTGCCACAAATCTCTCAACATCTCGACGCATACGTGGCCAAAAGAAGTGTGCAGCAAGAACATCCTCCGTCTTCTTGACACCAAAGTGTCCCATCAATCCTCCTCCATGCGCCTCCTGTAACAACAAAAGACGAACATAACTATCCGGAATGCATAGTTTGTTAGCACGGAACACAAATCCATCATTGAAGACGAACTTGTTCCAAGTTCTACCATCTCTACAATTCTACAACACATCTTTAAATTCAGCATCATGCACATATTGTTCCTTAATAGTTTCCAATCCAAATATTTTGAAGTCAAGTTGAGATAACAAAGCATAACGGCGCGACAAAGCATCAGCAATAATATTATCTTTACCCTTTTTGTGTTTGATAACATACGGAAAAGACTCAATAAATTCAACCCACTTTGCATGACGACGATTCAACTTATCTTGACTACGAATATGCTTCAAAGATTCATGATCAGAATGAATAACAAACTCTTTAGGCCATAGATAATGTTGCCAAGTTTCTAATGTCCGAACCAACGCATATAATTCTTTATCATAAGTAGAATAGTTCAGACTAGCCCCACTCAATTTCTCACTAAAATATGCAACAGGTTTTCCCTCTTGTAATAACACCCCTCCCAAACCAATTCCACTAGCATCACATTCAAGCTCAAAAAGTCTTAGTAAAATCAGGAAGTTGGAGTAAGGGAGCATGTGTTAGCTTATCTTTCAATATGACGAAGGCCTGTTGTTGTGCATCGCCCCAAACAAAGGGCACATCCTTCTTGGTAAGCTCATTCAGCGGCGCGGCAATTGATCCAAAGTCTTTGACAAAGCGCCTATAAAAACCAGTGAGGCCAAGAAAACTCTTCACTTGTGTGACCGTCTTGGGCTGCGGCCAATTCTCAATAGCTTCAATCTTGGCTGGATCCACTTCAATACCCTTTGATGTAACAACATAGCCAAGAAACGCAACTCGATTGGTGCAAAAGGTGCACTTATGAAGGTTACCAAACAAACGTGCATCACGTAAAGCATTGAAAACAACACGTAAATGGTCCAAATGATCCTCTAAAGATTTGCTATAAATCAGAATATCATCAAAGTAGACTACCACAAAACGTCCAATGAAAGCACGTAAAAATTCGTTCATTAATCTCATGAAAGTGCTAGGTGCATTAGTTAAACCAAACGGCATCACTAACCACTCATATAAACCTAACTTAGTTTTAAATGATGTTTTCCATTCATCTCCTAATTTCATACGAATCTGGTGGTAACCACTACGCAAATCAACTTTAGAAAACTTGTTAGAGCCACTAAATTCATCAAGCATGTCATCTAAACGTGGAATAGGATGACGATAACGAATAGTAATATTATTGATAGCTCTACAATCAGTACACATGCGCGAAGAACCATCTTTCTTAGGTACCAAAATAATAGGAACAACACAGGGGCTAAGGGACTCACGAATATGATCTCGGTCGAGTAGTTCCTGAATTTGGCGTTGTATCTCCTTTGTCTCCTCTGGATTCGTTCTATATGGCGCGCAGTTGGGCAACGTGGCACCAGGAATTAGATCAATTTGGTGCTCAATTCCTCTAATAGGAGGTAGTCCTGGTGGCAGCTCAGCGGGAAAGACGTCCTCATATTCCTGCAAAAGGTTAGCAATAGCGGGTGGCAAAGAAGGAGGCATAACCTCAAATGAAAACAAACCCTCTTTGCAGACAATTGCATAACATTGAGTATTGTTTACATCTAGTTCAGCAATATCAATTTTATTGGCAAGCATACATGGACTCTTCAAACGAATTTCAGTAGCATGTGTAGAATCAGATTTAGTGTTCTTTGGTGGTATAAAATCTGCAGCAACAATCTGATTCTCGCTTTTATTTTTCTCTTTAGTTTTAGCTCTACTAGCTCTAGAAAGATCATCTTTTAAAATCTGTTCAGGAGTCATAGGTTTTAGACCAATTTTCTTTCCATCATGCATAAGAGAATAGTGATTAGTTTTGCCATTATGAACAGATTCTCTATCAAATTGCCATGGTCTACCAAGTAACAAAGAACAAGCTTGCATATGTACAACATCACAATCAACAATATCAGAATATGTACCAATAGTAAAATGCACGAGTACCGTTCTTGTTATCTTGATCTTGCGAGAACTCTCAAACCATTGGATGTAATATAAATGTGGGCGTTGTCTTGTTGGAAGCGCAAGCTTCTCTACCAAGTCAACACTGGCTAGATTATTACAACTCCCACCATCAATGATGATCCGTATAGCTCTTTCCTTGACAACACCACGTGTTTGGAATAGGTTGTGGCATTGATCTTGCTCATATTTGCTCAATTGCACACTCAACACACGTTGTATAATTAAGCTCTTGTATTGATCAGCAGCTTCAGCTTGCATTACCTCTGTCTCTTCATCAGCATCAGAATTGTCTCCATCTCGAGCAGAAATAAGGGCTAGTGTATCTTCATCAAAGTCACTCGCTGAATCATATTGACCATCTTCCCGCACCATCATCACACGTTGTGTTGTGCACTGTCTCTCAATATGACCAAAACCCCAGCACTTGCGGCATTGTATATCCTTTGTCTTACCCGTGGAAGCCATAGAAGATGCACTACGAGCAGGAGCATTAGATGATGGTGGAGGAGCAGCTGGAAATCTTGTGGTGGCCTTGGATGTGGTAGTAGCTGGTGGCGAATCACGAGAAGGAGGCGCTGATTGTCGGGATGTCCAAGTGGATGTGCGACATGCAGAATTATTAGTCCTCCTCCATGGTGGTTGGCGATCCTGCACTTCACGTCCAGCTTTGCAAGCAAGATGAAACAAACGAGTGATAGAATTATATTTCTTATAATCTAATATGTGTTGAATGTCCTTGTTTAATCCACCAAAGAAACGTGCAAGCATTTGTTCATTAGATTCAACAAGACCACACCGAACCATCCCCGTTAGCAATTCCTAATAATACTCTTCTACAGAATTTTTCCCTTGCTCTAAACATGTCAGATTCTTTAGTAAATCACGTTGATAAGTGGGAGGTACAAAACGAACACGCATAGCAGTTTTTAAAGACGTCCAAGTACTAGGAATAGTATTAGGATTTAAACGACAATACTCAGACCACCAAAGGGAAGCAAATTTAGTAAATTCACATGTAGCAGCACTAACACGCATATTTTCAGGATATTTTAAGCATGCAAAAAGTTGTGCTACTTCCATCTCCCATGTAAGATATGCATCAGGATTATATTTACCCTCAAAAGATGGAATATTTAATTTAAGCTTTGCAACATGATCATCATCACGTACCAGTGGTCGAGTGTTGCGGTAGTAATGTTGGGGATGGCCAGCAGGTACCCGTGTAGGTTGTTCAACCTCCTCGTCACACAGATCGTCGTCGTCGGGGTCGTAGTAGTACCCGTCGTCTGTTCCCAATGTCGCAGCAGCAGCCGCGGCGGAAGTTTGAGGCGTCGGCCCTGTAGCCGCTGAGGTCTTGCGGCAAATCAATGATCCGACCGTGATCGGGATGCGCCGCGCGCCATGTGGGTCTTGTGCGGTGCGGGCAGTCTGTTCAAAATCTCCTTGAATCGAGCGTCAAGCTTGGCATTGAAGGATTTCCCGAGTCCATCGATCTTGTCCACGGCGTTGGTGAGCTTGGTGTCAAACTCCCCTAGGCGTGTATCCACGTCTTCAGTGCGACTGACCAAGAGCTCGGAGAAGTGGGCATGTAGTTCTTCGTTCGTCATTGTGGCAGGGTTCCGCGAAGTATCTGTCATGGTTAGTCCTTAAAAATCACGGGTATATACTACGGAAATATGGTGGAAGGCACGCGTAATCCGTCAAGCAATATACGAAGCTCTTACAAGTTCTTACCAAATAGCAGGAAAAGGCGATGTGCAACCGCGAGGATCAGTGGGTCCAGAGATTGAACCAAGCGATTACCAGGAGTCGAGACACCATACGTGGATAATATCTGTGGAGCTCTGGGAAGGCTTAGCAAAGGGGGTTAGCAATTATCAAAACAGCAATGCAAAAGTTGAAAGAATGCTCAACGACGATACTATGTTGGTCCTAGGCTAGACCGTACTAGAGACGCGAGCCTAGATCACCAACGATGTCACGACGCGACACAACAAGCAATGTATGATGATATGGCACCCTGAAAAGCAAACCGAGATGTAGAAAATCACTATGATGGCGAGTGTCTAGAACTGATCTACGGGGTCTAAAAAATAGGTTAGCCCCAAAAAAAAATTTTGAAATTTTTTTATTTTGCTCCGGAAAGCGCGCAGGCGCCAAAAAAATATCGCTATAACGGCCGATGGAGAAAAGTGATCCCAGAGTCGAAAACTAGTATAGCCAGAATTTTTTTTTGCTCTCCTTCTGGACTTACGACCGAACTCTGAGCTCGACTCGGACTTTAGCTTAACACGCAAACAACATAGAAGGAAAGTAAAAAGAAATAACTAGGAAATAATGACTCAACTCGGACTCGTGCTGCGGCAGGAAAACTGATCGGATTCTGTGTCGCGGTAGGAAGGCGGTGGCGAAGTATTAGGGTTTATGGTGGCTGGGTGTATGGCGGCGGAATATGGTGGCGGAATATGGTGGCGGTGATCGGCGAGTGTGGCGGTGACTACTATGATCAGAACTCGAAACTCTAAGGGACGAGACACTAAGACCAGCAACTCGACGCGACGATGTAGACACAAATTCAACAATGCAAAAACTGAAAAGATAATGCGAGGCGTAGATTGGTTATGGGATGGATCTAAACTCTAACTGTGTTTTTGGATTTTTGTGGGTGATAGGTAAAAACAGATCTAATCTACGAAAACAGTAAAATCTCATCGAGCAACCTAAGCTCTGATACCACTTGATAGGGCAAAGGTGTCCGATCTTTCGATTTGGTGGAGTTCGGGCTTGACGATCCGACTACACGTGCGAGCACGAGAGCCAATGCAATCGCTAGGACAATCTCCTGGAGGTTACCGATCCTGCGGTAACACGATTAGCCTGACCAGCGAGGGTCTTAATTCCTACCTGAAATCGAGAACAAGTAAGAACCAATATTGCAATCAAGATATTGCATTAAGAGGAAAGCTTTATTGAAAAGGTGGGATCCTGAATAGGTGCGGCAATGGAGGCCTCATGACGCCGAGCCTTGGCGAAGTTGCTATGATGGCTAACTTAATGTCTAAACAAAATCCGAGTCTAGGGTGACGGCTATGGGGAGTATTTAAGGAGGAAAAGGTGGGGTTTCGGCCAGCCATGGAAGTGGTGGCCGAATCAACCCCCTAGAAGTCCTTTTCCCCTCAAATACGGACTCTAAAAAGTGGCTATTTAAAATCCTGCGAAAATTACATGGGCCTGGCCGAAAATAAAGGTGTCGCAGCACCATATTAAGCTATGGAAGAATTCATGAAGTATTAATCTTGAATATTTCGTCGAGCCTTCTTTCTTCATTATGGTGGCCTCAAAGTTCTGAAATCTCCATCCGTGTCCATCTCTTGGATCATCACATGCTTGCTGCCATCTCCATGCATGGCCATGCTCCAATGCTTGTCCCTCTCATCCATCCTTGGTCGATCATTCCTAAGAGTAAGAAATACATCTGATTTAGGCAGCATCATATTCTCATGTATGTGAGGAATAGTTCCAAGAAATGAGATCTTGTGATGGGTCCTTGTATGCGTGTAGCTGTAGGTATAATGGTTGTATCAATAGAAGGGATGTCCACATCACTTAGACTTAGCTTGGACACATGTAGTGCATCGTTGGACATGGCGCTCCACGTCACGCTTCATCTTGGGCCAATAATAGTTAGTGGAGAGCATGTCATATGTCTTCTCACGGCCAAAGTGATCCATAAGGCCTCCACCATGGGAATCTTGAAGAAGCAAAATTTGTAGAGACGACTTCAGAATGCAAAGCTTGTTTTGTTTGAATAGAAAACCCTTATGCAAATATAAATCATCAACCCCTTTGTCTATTGAACACTTTGCGAAAATTGATCCAAAGAATGGGTCGGAAGAATACAATGATTTGATGTCATCAAGTCCCAACAAATTTATTTCGAGGCACGTAAGAAGGCTAGTATTTTGGTGAGACAAGGCTCCGCTACTACATTTTATTTTCCCTTATTATACTTGACAATGTAAGGAAAAGACTCCATGAACTCATCCCAGTTGGCATGCCTTTTACTCAAATTGGCTTGACCCTTAAGATATTTCAACGACTTATGGTCGGAATGTATGATAAATTCTTTGGGCCAAAGGTAGTGTTGCCATACTTGAAGGAAAAGAACTAAGGCAAAATGCTCTTTGTCATAAATCGGATAGTTAAAGTGTTGGCCATCAAGTTTCTTGCTATGGTATGCAATAGGACGCCCATTTTGCATAAGGATGCCTCCAATGCGAATACCACTAGCGTCACACTCGATCTCAAAAGTTTTTGTGAAATCCGGTAAAGCAAGGAGTGGTGCTTCGGTGAGCCTCTTTTTGAGCTCATCAAACGCTTTTTGTTGTGCTTTGCCCCAATTGAATGTGACATTTTTCTTGGTCAATTCGTTGAGAGGGCAAGCGATGGTAGAAAAGCCTTTCACAAAGTGACGGTAAAAACCGGCCAACCCATGAAAACTACGAAGTTCACTAACATTGGTAGGGATGGGCCAATCTCGTATGTCCTTAACTTTTGAGACATCAACTTCAATGCCATTAGAAGACACAACAAAACTAAGGAAAATCAGTTTGTCTTTTGCAAAAGTGCACTTTGTGAGATTAGCATAGAGCTTTTCATGACGAAGGATTTGAAGGACCTCCTTAACATGAGTAACATGCTCCTCTAGTGACTTGCTATAGACAAGGATGTCATCAAAGTAAACAACGACACTCTTCCCAATGAGAGATCTCAAAATATGGTTCATGAGGTGCATGAAGGTAGATGGGGCATTTGATAAGCCAAAAGGCATAACCAACCATTCATAGAGACCAAGCTTGGTCTTGAAGGCAGTTTTCCACTCATCACCTTCGGCCATGCGAATTTGATGGTAACCACTACGAAGATCAATTTTCGAAAATATAGTGGTTGCACATAACTCATCAAGCATGTCATCAAGGCGCGGTATAGGATGTCGATAACTTACGGTGATAGCATTGATTGGACGGCAGTCCATGCATAACCACAACGTATCATCCGTTTTTGACACGAGAATCACGGGTACCGTGCTTGGGCTAGTGCTTACTTGGATCAAACCTTTGGAGAGGAGTTGGTTGATTTTTCGTTCTATCTCCTTCGTCTCTTCCGGGTTTGTGCGATACGCGGCGCGGTTTGGGAGTGGAGCGCCGGGTATGAGGTCGATGCGGTGGTCGATTCCGCGAAGAGGGGGTAGTCCATGAGGAAGCTCTTCGGGGAATACATCTTGGAATTCCTACAAAATAGCCATCAAAGAAGGAGAAACATTTGTCAAGTCATTATTTCCTTGCTCTAGTCCCTTGCATACAAGGACATAGTGTAAGATGGATGGGTTGTTCCGCACTTCTCTCATCTCACTTTTGGTGGCAAGAAGAACACTCTTTGTTTTTCCACTCGAGTTTGGTTTGTGGATCTCACTCACTATAGTGTGGTTCTCTCTCTCACCGCTCTTCTCACAAGGTGGTTTTGTGCTTTGAGCCCTCGCTAAAGCCTTTGCATTGTACGCAATTATTTTGCTAGGAGTCATTGGTTGAAAAACACAAGTCTTTTCAAGCCATTTGAAGGTATAAGTGTTTGTGTGGACATCATGCAAAGCACGCTTGTCATATTGCCACGGCCTTCTTAGCAACATATGGCAAACCGTCATGGGGACCACATCACATTCCACCGTGTCTTTGTATGGTCCAATTGAGAACGTTACCGAGATGGTGTGCTTGATCTTGATGGACCCTTGGTCACTTAGCCATTGTATATGGTAGGGATGCTTGTGTGGATGGAGGGTGAGGTTGAGTTTCTCACACAATTCCGTGCTTGCAAGATTGTGGCAACTCCCTCCATCGATGACAACTTTTATGGACTTCCCATTGATCCCGACACGAGTTTGGAAGATGTTTGATCTTTGGTCTTCATTCTCATTGACTTGAGTAGTTAAGACCCTTGTGACCACAAGCGATGGACTTGCGTCATGCTCACACACAAGTAGGTCTTGGTCATCTTCCAAATGTTGCCTAGCCAATTCTTCCATGACCCTTGCATCAAACTCATCTTCGCTCAAGTATTCTTCATCGCCATTGTCGTGGATGAACAAAACTTTCTTGTTTCCACATGTGGCCCACTTGTGTCCTTTGCCTCCACACTTGTAGCACTCACCATTGAATGGTTGATCATCCTTTGTGTATTTTCCACTTGGGGGTGGTTTTCCTTGAGGAAGTGTTAGCTTGAAGGGAAGCTTGGTGGTAGTTGATGAGCTTCCACTTGGTGTTGTTGGAGTAGTGGTTGTTGCTTGCTTGTAGGTGAAGTGCGTCTTTGGCTTGTTGTACTTGATGTACTCTTGCACTTGACGTTCGTCTTTTGATGCTATGTGTACAAGCTCAACCATGTGGTTGTACTTTTGGAACACGGTGATGCGCTTGATTGGATGGTTCAAGCCATTGAGGAAACGTGCCATTGTTTGTTCATCACGCTCTTCAATGTTGGCACGGATCATGTTGAGCTCCATTTGCTTGAAGTACTCTTCCACGGTCTTTGTCCCTTGACTAAGCGTTTGAAGCTTGTTAAAAAGGTCACGCGTGTACTGTGAAGGAACAAAGAGGGATCTCATATGATCCTTCATATCTTGCCAAGTTGAGATTGTAGGCTCTTCTTTTGCTTCACGAGCGAGTTGGACTTGTTCCCACCAAAGGTTGGCATAATCATCAAACTCGAGTGATGTCATGGCCATCATCTTCTCATTGCTATAGTTGTGCATCCGGAAGATCTTGTCAACCTTGAGTTCCCACGAGAGATATTCTTCGGGTTCATTGGAACCGGTGAACTTTCGCATGGTGAATTTGAGCTTGCCGAAAGTTTCTTCTGCATTGCAGTTCCGGTATCGGCGGTTGCCATGATTTTGGCGGCCATCTTCATCATCCGAGCTCTCATGTCTTGCTTGGTGATGGTTGCATTGCTCTTGCGGTTGTTGAGCTGCCGCGTTTGGTGGTGGGACTCGATTTTGACGACAACCTTGGGGAGCTTGCTCGTGTTGTTTGCGCGGTTGAGAACGAGGAGGAGGTTGTTGGTCCTCACGACGAGCTTGGGGAGCTTGCTCTTGTTCTTGTCGTGGTTGATGCCGATGAGCACTGTCTTGCGCCATGTGGCAAGGAGGACGACGAACCGCGTGCGCAATGGGTTGCTCCCTTTCTTCTTGATGTGGAGGAGGCTCGTCATAATGATCATGTTGTCGATGTTGACGTTCATGTCGATGACGACGCCTTGGTGGGTCTTCGAGTGCTTCACGCCGACGGCGATCTTGTTCGTCCATATAGGATGCTTCACTTGTTGTTGACGGAACATGTCATTGGCGATGGGCTTGGTGGTCCACGTGAGGTTGCTCTTGTTGAATCACGAGTGCTCTTGGTTGTGGACGGTTCGCTTCACGTCTTGGAGGTCTTGCGGAGAGGTCACCATCATAGCTTGACGTTGCGGCGTGTCGCGGAGACGGTACCGCTTAAGAAGAGCTCATGGAGTGAAGGATGGGTCCATCTTGGTGCCTTGAAGCGTGACGGTGAGGAGCGCTTGATTCACTTGAGGAGTGCCATGACGAGCTTGAGTCGCGCGATCGTGGCTTTGCTAGCCCATCAATGAGGCGTTGAAGCTTCTCATCCGTTGCGGCGAGGGCGCGACAAAGAGCTTCATTTTGATGGCCGAGGTTGTGTTGCATGGCATGCACTTGTCCTCGAACTTCTTCGAAGCGGTTGTCGATGTTCTTGAATTCCATTCGGGCTTCGCTAAATTGTTCGTCTTGGCGGCGCTCAAGGGCTTCACAACGGTAGTTGAATTCTCCTCGGACCTTCCAATGATCCCATCTTGTCATGTATTGTGTGTCGTCCTCTTGAGGTGGAGTTGCTTAGGATGACTCGCCATTCATGTCCATGATGCAAAGCCGACAAGGGTTGTATATGGAGAAGAAAATGTGGGGAGTTAGCCTTTTACCTCACCCTGGAGATTGTATCAAACCAATTGCCACATAAGAGATCTAATAGCTTGCAATGTGAAATCGCAAAGAAACTCACACACAAATAAGCTACAACTCTCAAAAAGCTTTTGGTGGAAGGTTAGGATTGTGGAAAACCAAACGAAACGATCCAAGCAAAAGGTTATTGTTCTAAGTGGTAAATAACCAAAGATCAAAATCAAAAAGGATACGATCTACAAAAACACGGGAGAACGCACACGTGGAGATTAAAGGGGTTAACACGACTATGAAAATGAGCACAAAAGTTCGTAACGATGACTACGCTCGGTTGTCGTGCCAATTCAAGGAAAGACCACAACTCGTTTGTCAAAAGAGGATAAGCAACGGATTTGTGCACTTGCCTTGGCGCGTTTTTTCCTCTCTCTTTTTGCTTACAAGCTTGATACTCTCTTTGTATTGGGAGACTATGTATCTTTCTATTTTTCTTTTTTTTTTATTCTTTTTCTCCCTTTCTATACTACTATGTTATGTTTTGTATTTGCCCTCACACTCTCACTTTCCAAAGGCAAGTGCACAATGCTTAGACAAACACAAAATGAGTTGCTCTCATAGGACAGATACACAATAAGGAAGAGATGGGGCTGTCCAAGTGGCGCAAGTTATACCTTTGGTATTGTTGACGACTTGCAACCGGTGATGTAGAAGATGTTCGGGAGTCGCGGTTTCGAGGAGCGCGTGATGTAGGGATTTGCGGAAGCTTGTTGTTAGTTTTTGGCGACATGCACACGAAACACAAATAAAACATGGAGGAAACAGTCAAAATCTATGATCTGCAAAATTTTCGGCGCAGGAACCGGTGGCGCCGGGTTTGCCGCCGGAAATTGCGGTCGTCGGTCCGGTCTGGCCGGAGCTGTCGCCGGAAATTCCGGCTGCAGAACCGGTTCGCGGGATCTGGTGCCGAAACCTGATCGAGATGAACTCCAAAAAGTCAAGCTGAGAATTTCGAATTTTTTTTTTGACAAAATTGGGCTGGGAAAAGGTCAAGGGATGTAGATCAAGACCCAAAGCAACAGATCTATGGACCAAAACCACGAAAAACTCACCAAATCCAGATATTGATCCGAAGGCAATTTGGGGCTCTTTTTGGGAAATTTTCGATTTTATGGTGGATAGAAGAAAAATTGAGGGGAAATTCGTGATCGACCTTGCTCTTGATACCAATATGTTAGGGGTGACCCCTTGGGGTGGCCCGATATTTCACGAATTCCATGGGAATCGAGGGGAAAGCGGTGGAAGGGGGAAGTGGATGAAATCCACGAACACACACGCGAAGAACTCGATGAACACACACACACACACGAAAACACGATACAAGCCGATAGCTCACGCCGGTGGCAACCGGTCCAACACAATCCCTAGGACCGGCGTTGGGCAAGACACTCTCCCACGAGCAACAACGAGGGTGAGAGGCTTGATGAGATTTTGACTACTTGGGCACGAGACACCGAGATCCCAAGGACTTTTACAACTTGAACGCACTAGGAAAAATCCAAGATGTTTGTGGATAATTTGGTGCTCCTTGTCAAGGAGCATGAGACAAATAGTTGATAGATCCTCAAGGGGTGTCTTCAACTACAATTATCCAAGTCTAGGGTTTACAATACAGGGTGGGGGCTATTTATAGGCCAACCACATAAACAGGGGTAGTTTAGGTACAAAACGGCAAAGTCTAGGAGAAATAAGGGGTTACACGGGCCAAGCCCAAAAGTTGACTTGACTTAGGGGATTTCCGGCGAGGGGCCCGGCGGCGCCCGAGTGGTCGCCGGAAATTCCGGTTGTCGCCGATATTTTCGGTCGCTAACCGGAAGGCCTTACAGTAAGCGTTTTCGATCGTCACCGGGAGATTCCGGTCGTGGTCGGGATTGTCGGACAGGAGGCCGGTCGACCGGGCATGTCGCCGAAGGTTCCGGCGAGGGAACCGGTTCGCCAGGCCTGGCGCCGGTTTTCTCTGGCGAATCTCCTCGGGCTGCCTTTGGTCCCTCCCTTGGCGATGCTTCATTGGGTTCATAGCTGAGAATGCATAGGGTTTGGGGATGAAGTAGCAAGCCATCCAAGGGTGTATTGAAATCACACGAGGAGAGGAGCGAGTTAACCTTAGCTTGTAGGAGCTTGGCCCGAGCACGGGTCATCGGTCCACTTGGGGGACTAGTTGGCGGGGATGTAGGCGCATACGTAGGACGGTCTGCATCACATTCGGTGGTGGAACTTGGTCCTCACGATGAGCTTTGGGACCTTGCTCTTTTTCTTGGCGCAGTTTTCGACAAGGAGGAGGCGCTTGTTCCTCACGAGGTTGGTTCAGCATTTGGCCATCATGACGACGAGCATTGTCTTGAGTCATGTCGCGAGGAGGGAGACGTGCCGCATGTACAATGGGCCGCTCCCTTTCTTCCTAATGTGGTGGAGGCTCTTCATGGTGATCATGTTGCTGACGTTGACGTTAATGTCGATGATGATGCCTTGGTGGATCTTCGAGTGCTTCACGTCAACGGCAAGCTTGTTCGTCCAATTCGGAGGCTTCACTTGTTGTTGAAGGAATGTGACATTGACGAGGAGCTTGGGGTTCCACTTGAGGTTTCTCTTGTTGGATCACTTGTGCCCTTGGTTGTGGACGGTGCATTTCAATCTTGGAGGTCTTGCGGAGAGGTCACCATCATAGCTTGATGTTGCGGCGTGTCGCGGAGATGGTACCGCTTGAGAAGAGCTCATGGACTGAAGTACGGATCCGTCGTTGTGCCTTGAAGTGTGATGGCATGAAGAGCTTGATACACATGAGAAGTGCCGTGAAGAGCTTGATACACATGAGAAGTGCCGTGAAGAGCTTGAGGCCTGAGATCGCAGCCTTGCCAACCCATGAATGAGACGTTGAAGCTTGTCATCCGTTGCAGCGAGTGTGCAATGAAGAGCTTCATTTTGATGGCCGAGGTTGTGTTTCATGGCATCCATTTATCCTCGGACCTCCTCGAAGCGGTTGTCGATGCTCTTGAACTCCACTCCGGTTTCGCTAAATTGTTCGTCTTGGCGCTTCTCAAGGGCGTCACAATGGTAGTTGAATTCTCCTCGGATCTTCCAATGATCCAGCCTTGTCATGTATTATGCGTCTTCCTCTTGAGGCGGAGTTGGTTGGGACGTCTCACCGCTCGTGTCCATGATGCAAAGCCAACAAGGATTGTATATGGAGGAGAATATGTGGAGAGTTAGCCTTTTGCCTCACCTTGGAGATTGTATCAAACCAATTGCCACACAAGAGAACTAAGAACTTGGAAAGTTAAATAACAAAGAAACTCACACACAAGGAAACTATATCTCTCAAAAGCTTTTGGTGGAAGGTTAGGATTGTGGAAAACCAAACGAAACGATTCAAGAAAAAGTTTATTGTTCTAGGTGGTAAAGAACCAAATATCAAAACCAAAAAGGATACGATCTACAAAAACACGAGGGAACACACACATGGAGATGAATGGGGTTAGCACGACTATGAAAATGAGCACAAAATGTCCTAACGTAGACTAAGCTCGGTGTCATGCCAACGCAAGGAGAGACCATAACTCGTTTGCCAAAAGAGGGTTAAGCAAAGGATTTGTGCACTTGCCTTGGTCGCGCTTTTCTCTCTCTCTTTGCTTACAAGCTTGATACTCTCTTTGTATTGGGAGACTATGTATCTTGCTATTTTTCTTTTGCTTTCTTTGATTTTTTTTATCCCTTCCAACGGCAAGTGCACAATGCTTAGACAACAAACAAAATGAGTTGCTCTCATAGGATAGATACACACAAAGGAAGATATGGCGCCATCAAAGTGGCGCAAGTTATACCTTTGGTATTGTTGACGACTTGCAACCGATGGTGTGGAAGATGTCTGGGTGTTGTGGTGTCGAAGAGCGCGGGATGAACGTTGTTGCGAAAGCTTTTGTTAGTATGGCGACAAACACGCGGAACACGAACAAATAAAGGAGGACAATCAGAAAACTAATTTGAGGTGCAAAGGGAAAATAAAAACTGTCTGTCGCGGGCAGTAGTACCGCAACCTAAGACCGGTAGTACCGATGAGATGCTGTAGTACCGCAAGTACCGACCGGTAGTACGGCTAAGCGCAGAACTGGGCACGCAATCGACCTGGAAATCCTCAAATTCGTGGTAATCTGACCAAAAAGTTGGGCTAGAAACACATGACGAAGGTAGATCGACTCCCAAAGCAATAATTATATGGTCCAAAACCACGAAAAAGTCACCAAATCCAGGAATCGATCCGAAGGTTTTGGTCTCTTCTGGGGAGGGGGGCATTTTCGAATTTACGATGGATTGAATAAAAATTGAGGGGAAATTCGTGATCAACCTTGCTCTTGATACCCATATGTTAGGGTCGAACCCCTTGTGGTGGCCCGATCTTTCATGAATTCCAGTGGAAAATCGAGATGGAGACGAGTGGAAGGAGGAGGATAAAATCCACGAACTCACACGCGAAATACTCGATGAACACACACACACACACACGAAGAGACGATACAAGCCGATAGCTCACGTCGGTGGCAACCAGTCCAACACAATCCCTAGGATCGGCGTCGGGCAAGACACTCTCCCACGGCCAACAACGGGGGTGAGAGGCTTGATGAGATCTTGACTACTTGGAGACGAGAAAACGACTCCAAGGCCTTGTACAACTTGAACGCACGAGGAAAAATCCAAGAGGAGGGGGGATAATTGGTGCTCCTTGTCAAGGGGCATGAGACTAGCAATTGATAGATCCTCAAGGGGTGTCTTCAATTACAATTATCCAAGTCTGAGCATTAAAATGGAGGGTGGGGGCTATTTATAGGTCAGCCACATAAACAGGGGTAGTTTTGGCACAAAACAGGAAGCATAGTAAAGGTAATAGGCGTTAGGGAGAGCTCGCAGGCACTAGACCGACCGGTAGTACCAGACTCAAGACCGGTAGTACCAGTCATCGCCGGTAGTACCGCTTGTGGGCCTGGGGCTTTAGCAGAATCCTTCTGGTTCATGTCGTAGTAGGATAGCGACAGTATCGCTATTTCGATAGTACCGGTGTCCGCAGCTGGTAGTATCGCTGGGAGCTGGTGGCTGTTGGGTGACTCCTTCTGGCTCGTGCGGTAGTGACGCGGCGGTAGTACCGCTTGACCGGTAGTACCGGTTCGGGCGACCGGTAGTACCGCCAGGACCAGACAGCTGCTTCTTGCTTCGGTTGTGATTTCTCCGTTCCGCTGGTCCTTCCCTTCATACCTGAGGATGCATAGTGTCAGGGTATGAAGTAGCAATCCATTTATGGGTGAATCGAAATCACACAAAGAGAGGAGCGAGTTAACCTTAGCTTGTAGGGTCATCGGTCCACTTGGGGGACTAGTGGGAGGAGATGTAGTAGCGGTCATAGGACGGGCTGCATCAGTGACGATGCATCGCATGTTGCTAACCTGTTTTTCAAGGACATCGTGAGATTACATGGAGTACCAAGGATGATTGTTTCTGACCGTGATGTGAAGTTCATGAGCTACTTTTGGAAGACCTTATGGGGAAAGCTGGGAACGAAGCGGCTGTTCAGTACTACTTGTCCTCCCCAGATAAATGGTCAGACAGAGGTGGTGAATAGAACATTGTCACAACTATTGAGGACTATGATTAAGAAGAATTTGCGGGAGTGGGAAGAGTGTTTGCCACATGTTGAGTTTGCCTACAATAGGGCAGTGCATTCCACTACTCAGCTTTGTCCTTTTGAGGTGGTGTATGGTTTCAAGCCATTGATGCCACTGCATTTGTTGCCTCTACCATTACATGAGAGAGTTGATATGGAGGCATCAAGAGTTGTTGAATATGTGATGAAGATTCATGAGAAGACTCGAGAGGCTATTGAGAAGAAACTCAAGAACATTGCTGCTGCACGAAATCAAGCAAGGAAGGAAGTGTTGTTCAAGCCTGGTGATATGGTTTGGGTACATCTGCGCAAGGATAGGTTTCCATTGCTGCGCCAATCCAAGTTGAAGCCGCGTGGTGCTGGTCCTTACAAGGTGTTATCCAAGATTAATGATAATGCCTACTCGATTGATATACCTATTACTGAATTTTGTGGAGCTAGCAACAGTTTCAACGTTGTTGATTTATAACCATATGATGGAGAAGACCTTGGAGCATCGAGGTCGACACCTTTTGAAGGGGGGAGATGATGAGGACATCCCTATACTTACACCTACCCCAGTTACTACTGATGTTGCTCCAGCTTCTACTAACAAGTATAAGTCCAATGAGATTAGAATTTGACTAATTACTGCTGCAAGGGATCAAACAAGGAAGGAAGTGTTGTTCCAACTGGGTGATATGGTCTGGGTACATCTGCGCAAGGACAAATTTCCATTGCTGCGCCAATCCAAGTTGAAGCCACGTGGTGTTGGTCCTTACAAGGTGTTATCCAATATTAATGATAATGCCTACTCGATTGATATACCTATTGCTGAATTTGGTGGAGCTAGCAACAGTTTCAATGTTGTTGACTTATCACCATCTGATGGAGAAGACCTTGGAGCATCGAGGTCGACGCCTTTTGAAGGGGGGGATATGATGACGACATCCCTATTACACCTTCCCCAGTTACTACTGAAGATGTTCCAGCTGCTGCTAATAAGGATTAGTCCAATGAGATTAGAATTGGACCAATTACGATAGCTCGTGCTAAGCTCCTAGAGCAACAGGTGAATTTGTTTCTTAATGAGCCTGGTGTTTTAATTAATGAGAATTTTATACTGCCTAGGTCTTTACATTATTTTATGATCAGGTACATGGGAGAAGAAGGCATATCACAAAGCAAGGATCTGAAGTGATATGGGCACGGCGGAGGAGGTGCAGCCCAATTTCAGGACTCCACCAAGCAAGGCGTGTCTTTGTAATTTAATAAATAGGTTTTATTATTTCTGGTCATGTTGTGGGCCAATAAGGTTTTATTATGTGTGTGGGCTTGGTTTGGGCTTGTCCAACCAAGTCAAGTCACGGTGATGAGGACATCCCTATACTTACACCTACCCCAGTTACTACTGATGATGCTCCAGCTGCTGTTAATAAGGATAAGTCCAATGAGATTAGAATTGGACCAATTACAAGAGCTCGTGCTAAGCTACTAGAGCACCAGGTGACTTTGTTTCTGAATGAGCCTGATGTTTTACTTAATGAGAATTTTATACTACCTAAGTTTGTGTTATTGTATGATCAGGTACATTGGAAAAGAAGGCATAGCACAGAGCAAGGAGGTGAAGCACATGGAGCATGGCGTGTTGATCAATGAAGCAAGCGCGAGGGAGGAGAGGGAGGAAGCGCAAGGAGCTACAAAGGAAGGTATCAACACCTGGCAGAGTCTCTGCCGCGGCACAAAAAGTGGCTGAAATCCTGCCACGGCAGAGAGTCCTGCCACGACACGTTTTAGGCACAATATGCTGCCACGACAAGGAACTGGCATGTGCGCCTACAAAGCTGTCCCACCTGGGTTGGCATGTATCTTAGTTGTACTCGTTTGCGTCTTGGACTCTTAGCCTAGCCACCCCCTCTCTCTTAAATAGATGGGGCACCGTTTCTTTCCAGTTAGACCGATGCAGCCCGTCCTACGACCGCTAATACATCTACTCCCACGAGCTCCCCAAGTGGACCCATGACTCGCGCCCGAGCCAAACTCCTTCAAGCTAAGGTGAACTCGCTCCTCTCCTTGTGTGACTTCGATACACCCTTGGATGGCCTGCTACTTCATAGGCATACCTTGTGCATCATCAGGTACGAAGAGAAGGACCTACAGAACGGAGGAGCACCTGCTGAAGAGACCAAATGCTCTCTGTCGCCAGCGGTACTACCGGACCTGGCGACCGGTACTACCGCCCGGCGGCACTGCCGCCCTCTGCTACCGCCACCAACAGACGACACCAATAGGAGCCAAATACTCTCTGTCACTGGCGGTACTACCGGCCCAGGACCCGGTACTACCGGACGACGAAACTACCGCCACCAACAGAAGACTCCAGCGGGAGTCCCAGGACGACAAGCGGTACTACTGGGCCAGGAAGCAGTACTACCGGCTGACCGGTACTACCGGACGACACAGAACCTGATCGTGTTAAGTCGGCCCAGCGCCTTGTAACCCTCTCTATATTTCGCTATTTGTCCCCAAAATACCCCTGTTTATGTGGTTGGCCTATATATATCCCCCACCCTCCATTGTAAACCCTAGACTTGGATAATAATAGATTAAGGAAACCCTTTGAGGAACTTACATCTATTGGTCTCATGCTCCTACCAAGGAGCACCGGATTATCCACCCCCCTCTTGAATCTTGCCTAGTGCGTTCAAGTTGTACAAGGCCTTGGGTTCTCGGTTTCTCGCCCCCAAGTCGTCAAGATCTCACCAAGCACCTCGTCCCCCGTTGTTGGCGTGGAGAGAGAGCTTCGCCCAGCACCAATCCTAGAGATTATGTTGGACCGGTTGCCACCGGCGTGGGTTATCGGCGTGTATCGTGTTTTGTGTGCGTGAGTTCATCGGGTTCTTCGTGGCGTGTGTTCGTGGATTCCATCCCCTTTCCCCCTTTCACCGCTTTACCCCCGATTCCCGCGGAGATTCGTGAAAGATCGGGGCACCCCAAGGGGTTACCCCATAACATCTTGGTATCAAGAGCAAGGTTGATCATGAATTTCCCCCCAATTTTTCTTTATCCCCCTTAAAATCAAAAATCCCACCAAAAAGAGCCCCAATTTGCCTTCGGATCGATCTTTGGATTTGGTGAGTTTTTCGTGGTTTTGGTCCATAGATCTGTTGCTTTTGGAGTCGATCTATAGCCCCTGTTGTTCCTAGCCCAGCCTTTCGGTCAGATTTCCCACGAATTTGAGTTTTGGTCCACGAATATTGGATCTCGTTCACTGATGCAGACCGGTGTACTACCGCCTGACAAAGCGGTACTACCGCCTGCATTAAAGGTACTACCGGGCGCCACAGAAGGTTTTCCTTCTTGTCTTGACACCTCAACTTCGTTGGCTGACTTTCCATCTTCAATTTGTTTGTGTTTCGCGTGTTTGTCACCAATTTAACACAAGCTTCCGCATCAAAGTCACCCGCCTTCATCGACACCGCGACACTCGAACATCATCCCCCACCAACGGTTGCAAGTCGTCAACAATACCAAAGGTATAACTTGCGCCCCTTTGACATCCCCATATCTTCCTTTGTGTGTATCTATCCTATGAGAGCAACTCATTTTGTGTTTGTCTAAGCATTGTGCACTTGCCTTCGGAAAGTGAGAGTGCGGGGCCAAATACAAAAGTTAACATAGTAGCATAGAAAGGGAGAAAAAGGAAAAGAATCAAAAAAAAAGAGAAAAAGAAAAAGATACATAGTCTCCCAATACAAAGAGAATACCAAGCTTGTAAGCCAAGAAAGAGAGAAAAAAAGAGCGCACCAAGGCAAGTGCACAAATCTATTGCTTATCCTCTTTTGGCAAACGAGTTGTGGACTCTCCTTGAGTTGGCACGACAACCGAGCGTAGTCTTCGTTAGGACCTTTTGTGCTCATTTTCATAGTCGTGCTAACCCCGTTTTTCTCCACGTGTGCGTTTTCCGTGTTTTTGTAGATCGTATCCTTTTTCTTTTGATCTTTGGTTCTTTACCACGTAGAACAATAACCTTTTGGTTGGATCGTTTCGTTTGGTTTTCCACAATCCTAACCTTCCACCAAAAGCTTTTGAGAGTTGTAGCATATTTGTGTGTGAGTTTCTTGCCCATTTCACTTTGCACGTTGTTCGCTCATTTGTGTGGCAATTGGTTTGATATAATCTCCAAGGTGAGGTAAAAGGCTAACTCTACGCACCCTTATTCTCCATATACAACCCTTGTTGGCTTTGCATCATGGACAGGAATGGAGAGCCGTCCCAACCACCACAACCTCCGGAGGACGACACACAATTCATGACAAGATGGGACCATTGGAAGGTCCGAGGAGAATTCAACTACCGTTGTGAAGCTCTTGAGCGGCGCCAAGATGAACAATTTAGCGAGGCCCGTGTGGAATTCAAGAACATCGAAAACCGCTTCGAAGAAGTCCGTGGCCAAATGCATGCCATGCAACACAACCTCGGTCATCAAAATGAAGCTCTTGGTCGTGCACTCGCCTCAACGGATGAGAAGCTTCAAAGCCTCATTGATGGACTAGCAAGGCCACGCTCGCGCGAATCAAGCTCATCTCGGCACTCCTCAAGTGAATCAAGTGCACCTCGCCGTCACGCTTCAAGGCACCGGGATGGACCCGTTCTTCAATCCATGAGCTCTTCTCAAGCGGTACCATCTCCGTGACACACCGCAACGTCAAGCTATGAAGGTGACCTCTCCGCAAGACCTTCACGACGTGAAGCGAACCGGCCACAACCAAGGGCACTTGTGATTCAACAAGAGCAACCTCGCATGGACCACCAAGCCCATCACCGTCGACATGTCCTTTCAACAACAAGTGAAGCACCCAAAGAGGACGAACAAGATCACCGTCGACGTGACGCACTCGACGATCCTCCAAGGCGTCATCATCGACATGACCGTCCACGTCGGCAACATGATGGTCATGACGATCCTCCTCTACACCAAGAAGAAGAAGAGCAGCCCATTGAGCATGCGGCTCGACGTCCTCCTCGCCACAGGGCACAAGACAATGCTCCTCGGCATCAACCGCGTCAAGAACAAGAGCAAGCTCCCCAAGCTCGTCGCGAGGACAATCAACCTCCTCCTCGTCCTCAACCGCGCCAACAAAACGAGCAAGCTCCACAAGCTCGTCGTCCAAACCAATTTCCACCACCAAACGCGGCACCTCAACAACCGCAAGATCAACGCAACCATCACCAAACATGACATGAGAGCTCGGATGATGATGATGACCACCAAAATCATGGCAACCGCCGCAACCGGAACCGCAATGGAGAAGAAAATTTCGGCAAGATCAAATTCACCATGCCCAAGTTCACCGGTTCCAATGAACCCGAAGAATATCTCTCTTGGGAACTCAAGGTTGACAAGATCTTCCACATGCACAACTACAGCAATGAGAAGATGATGGCCATGGCATCCCTCGAGTTTGATGAGTATGCCAATCTTTGGTGGGAATAAGTCCAACTCTCTCAAGAAGCAAAAGAAGAGCCTCCAATCTCAACTTGGCAAGATATGAAGGCCCATATGAGATCCCGCTTTGTTCCTTCACACTACACGCGTGACCTCTTCAACAAGCTTCAAACGCTTAGTCAAGGAACAAAGACCGTGGAAGAGTACTTCAAGCAAATGGATCTCAACATGATCCGTGCCAACATTGAAGAGCGAGATGAACAAACAATGGCACGCTTTCTCAATGGCTTGAACCATCCAATCAAGCGCATAACCGAGTTCCAAAAGTACAACAACATGGTTGAGCTTGTGCACATCGCATCAAAGGCCGAGCGTCAAGTGCAAGAGGACATCAAGTACAAAAAGCCAAAGACGTACTTCACCTACAAGCAAGCACCAACCACTACTCCAACAACACGTAGTGGAAGCTCCTCGAGTACCACCAAGCTTCCCTTCAAGCCAACACTCCCTCAAGGAAAACAGCCCCCAAGTGGCAAATACACAAGGGATGATCAACCATTCAATGGTGAGTGCTACAAGTGTGGAGGCAAAGGGCACAAGTCGAACGCATGTGGAAACAAGAAAGTTTTGTTCATCCATGACAACGGCGATGAAGAATACTTGAGTGAAGAAGAATTTGATGCAAGGGTCAAGGAAGCCATGGCAAGGCAACATTTGTAAGAGGACCAAGAACTCCTTGTGTGTGAGCATGACGCAAGTCCATCGCTTGTGGTCACAAGGGTCTTAAGTACACAAGCCAATGAGAATGAAGACCAACGCTCGAACATCTTCCAAACTCGTGCCGGCATCAATGGAAAGTCCATCAAAGTTGTCATCGATGGAGGGAGTTGCCACAATCTTGCAAGCACGGAATTGTGTGAGAAACTCAACCTCACCCTCCATCCGCATAAACACCCCTACCATATCCAATGGCTAAGTGACCAAGGATCCGTCAAGATCAAGCACACCGTCTCGGCTTCTCAATTGGGCCCTACAAGGACACGGTGGAATGTGACGTGGTCCCAATGACGGTTTGCCATATGTTGCTCGGAAGGCCGTGGCAATATGACAAGCGTGCTTTGCATGATGGTCACTCAAACACTTATACCTTCAAATGGCTTGATAAAACTTGTGTGTTGCAACCAATGACTCCTAGCCAAATAATTGCGGACAATGCAAAGGCTTTAGCGAGGGCGCAATACACAAAAACACCTTGTGAGAAGAGTGGTGAGTGAGAGAACCACACCATAGTGAGTGAGAGCTACAAGCCAAACTCGAGTGGAAAAACTAAGAGTGTTCTTCTTGCCACCAAAAGTGAGATGAGAGAAGTGCGGAACAACCCATCCATCTTGCACTATGTCCTTGTATGCAAGGGACTAGCGCAAGGAACTAACGACTTGACAAATGTTCCTCCTCCTTTGATGGCTATTTTGCAGGAATTCCAAGATGTATTCCCCGAAGAGCTTACTCATTGCCTTCCTCCTCTTCATGGAATCGAGCACCGCATCGACCTCATACCTGGCGCCCCACTCCCAAACCGCGCCGCGTATCGCACGAACCCGGAAGAGACAAAGGAGATCGAACGTCAAAACAACCAACTCGTCTCCAAAGGTTTGATCCAAGTAAGCACTAGCCCAAGCGCGGTCCCCGTGATTCTAGTTCCAAAAACGGATGATACGTTGTGATTATGCATGGACTGCCGTCCAATCAATGCTATCACCGTGCGTTATCGACATCCTATACCGCGTCTTGATGACACGCTTGATGAGTTATGTGGAGCCACTATATTTTCGAAAACTAATCTTCGTAGTGGTTACCATCAAATTCGCATGGCCGAAGGTGATGAGTGGAAAACCGCCCTCAAGACCAAGCTTGGTCTCTATGAATGGTTGGTTATGCCTTTTGGCTTATCTAATGCCCCATCTACCTTCATGCGCCTCATGAACCATATTTTGAGATCTCTCATTGGGAAGAGTGTAGTTGTTTACTTTGATGACATCCTTGTCTATAGCAAGTCACTAGAGGAGCATGTTACTCATATTAAGGAGGTCCTTCAAATCCTTCGTCATGAAAAGCTTTATGCTAATCTCCCAAAGTGCACTTTTGCAAAAGACAAGCTGATTTTCCTTGGTTTTGTTGTGTCTTCTAATGGCATTGAAGTTGATGTCTCAAAAGTCAAGGACATACGAGATTGGCCCATCCCTACAAATGTTAGTGAACTTCGTAGTTTTCATGGGTTGGCTGGATTTTACCGTCGCTTTGTGAAAGACTTCTCTACCATTGCTTGCCCCCTCAACGAATTGACCAATAAAAATGTCATGTTCGTTTGGGGAAAAGCACAACAAAAGGCTTTTGATGAGCTCAAAAAGAGGCTCACCGAAGTGTAGGGTTCACAGCATAGAATTTTTTTTCCTACGATGGGAACAACTATGTACCAAGATCTATCTACTAGATACAAACAACGGGCGGATGTATATCCGTAGAGAACATACCCTTGAAGACCGACAAAACTTAACGAGTCCAAACTCGTGGTTGATGTAGACGATCTCTTGCCGATCTCAAGATCGAGAGGAAGTCCTAAGCGCCATAAAACAATGACGCATCCGTGCTCGCACACACGTTCGAGGCACCGAGCAACCTCCGCCTCCTCGCTCCAGCGATGCAGCGGAAGCACAACTCTTTCTTGCCGAATAGCCACGGGAACATGTATCTCGCTAGTCGAGACCATGGGGGATAAATTCTAGAGGAGAGAGATCCTTCACGAGGAGGTGTGTTGTGAGAGGAGGAGAGGGGCCTTTATAGGGAGAGGGGCACCCAAGGGGCATGGCGCCCAGCCATGGGCTGCCCCACCTCTTCCACATTCATGTGGGTGGAGCTCCCACTCAAAATGAAAAGCCTCCACTCCCATTAAAAAGCCTCCACTCAAAAATCCACTCACATGCATTAAATTTCCACCAAATTTAATGCAAGCTCTCATTAAATAAAACTCTTTTATTTATTTATTCAGAATTTTGTTAATTACTTTAATTAACAAACATTCACATAAAACCCTTGCTAGTATTCCATTTCACATGCGAACCCGGTTTGACAATTTCAACCAAAAGCAGTTTGTGTCTAGTGAAATAAATTCCTGCGCTTTCCTTTTCTTTTGGCATGAAACTTTTGCTACAATTGGATGTCGGTGTCTCTTAAGTGTGTCACCCTACGGTTCGCGAATAATGTGGACATGATCGAGACCCTCTCGGATCAATAATCGAGCGGGATCTGAGACCCATCGACTCCCACATTCAACGATGACTTTCTTGTGATCGTCGGAACCTTTTACGCTAGTATCTTAATCCTTTTGTTTCGCGATATATTACATGTCCAAGATTCGATCATCGGTATCTCCATACCTAGTTTGATCTCAATTCTTGACATGCACTCTTTTCTCGTTCGTGATATAACATTCTAGTGATCAAATCACTTGCTTGCAAGCTAACCAATGTGATATCACCGAGAGGGCCAGAGTATATCTATCCGTCATCGGGATGAACAAATTCCACTCTCGATCCATGGGCCTCAACATAACACTTTAGTAGTTTTGAATCCATCTTTATAATCACCCACATTACGGTGTGACGTTTGATGTTATCAAGAAACTCTTAGGTGTTAGTGATTGACATGATCTCATGGTCTAAGGATTAGGATCACTTCGTAAGATGTTATAGCAATATAAACTCAATGACTTTGATCGTAATGCTATACTTGGATGAATGTTCATCCCACCATTACACTAATGTTGTGACCCGTTATTAACAACATCCAATGTCCATGATCGTGAAACCTTGATCATCTTGTTAATCAACGAGCTAGTTTATGAGAGAGGCATAACTAGGAACTTTCTTTGTTTATTAAACACACATGTATTAACGTTTCCGTATTAATACAATTATAGCATGCAAAATAAACATTTATCATAAACAAGGAATACGATAATAACCACTTTATTATTGCCTCTCGGTCATATTCCCTTCAGTCTCCCACTTGCACTAGAGACAATAATCTAGTTTGAAAACTCTGCGTATTGAACACCTATGGCTTTACGGTGTTCCATATACGCAATTGCAAGTGGTTAACATAATCTCTGGATCGGCGCTTCAGTCCGTGTGTATTTGCGTGTCTTTGCGTCTTCACGCATCACTCATTCTCCAATGAGATGGCATTGTATAAAGTTGGTCTTTTGGTGAGACCTTTAGTTCCTTGGGGTTAAATCATGTCGATACTATTGTCATACAATATATCTTTAGTGTTAGCCCGTTGCGAACCACATCTTAGTTTGATAACAAACTTCTTGACACAAATTCCCTCCTTTGCTGCTACTATAGCAGTCATATACTTAGCCTTTTGTTGTAGTATTCATCACAATGTCTTAACTTTGGAACTCTTCCAAATCCATCATGGAATCTTCTTTCCATTACATTGTGCCACCCATAGTTTAAATTGAGATAAACTTAATTTGTATCTTGTGACAAAACTAGTATCAATGTAACGCTTTACAATGAACTATTTGTAATTGTTTGTCACCTCTACACAAATATATTCTTAGTTCTTCCAAAAGATCATAAGAATATCCTCACTATCGTCAATGATCATTTTATGATTCATTCGGTATATGCTCATAACACTTAGAGCATAGGACATATCTGGATGTGTACATATCATGGTATGATTGATCAAAACATTCTCGTGATTGCACTCATCAAGTGTCAAAGCACTTGAATCTTGTTTCACTTATCAAGTGTCGATACACTTGAATCTTGATTCAATTCCTTTCCATGCAACAAGAACTGTTTCTTGTCGTTTCTATATTGAACTCCTTCAATATCTCATATATGTCGTTTGGCATAAACATATTAGCGTTACATCATCCACTATAGACATTCATGCTAAATATTCGGGTTTTGCCTAAGTCTTTCATCGAAATGAAATTCTTAACCTTTGTCAATAAAAGATACATCATTTCTAATCAACAAGATGTCCTTCACAAAATGTATTAGAAATATGTCTCAGCGCTCCCACTTAATTTCTTGAAAATGCAAGCATCTTCATCGTCTCCAGATGAAAAACTCATTTTTCGTCATGGTGAAGATTCCAACTCCGCGATGCTTACTTCAACCATTGAAGTTTGCATGCCCTTTTAGCATCCTTTGAATTTAACAAAACCCTTTGGACCGTGCCATGTACACGTCCTAGGTAACCATTCTATTAGAAGAACTTTGTTTTGTTTATTCATCTAACATATACCAAATTATATGTAGTGGTTTCTACTTTAATCCGTTCAGACTAAATATCGCTATGAAAGATCAAATCTTTTCATAGTCAACTCTTTGAAAATTGTCATAAAATACTTTACGACATGTCGAATATTTCATAGATGTGAGACATCCATGTCTGTTTCTTTATAGATCCAAATACGACCGATAGGTTTTTACACCTTTTCTGAGGGTCTTCCAAGTTCAAAACTTGATTTCTCGTATATGGAACTATCACGAATTTTATGGCTTCAAGCCATTTGACGGAGTCAGGGCCCATCATCGCTTCTTTGTATGTATTCGGTTCATCATTGTCAAACAATAATGATTTACTCTCAAATCTTAGCATTTGATTGTTTAACCGACCTTCTTGGTTCAATAGGAACTTTAGACCTCCGTGACCACAACCTTTGAGGCACATAAGCTATGAGCATTATGGCAGCCTCGAGCGATTTCGGCTATTGTGCAACTCAGCACATTTAGCTAAGGTTCGTTAACCTTATCAAAGTTCTATTGTCCTCCCACTTAACTTTTACGAAAAAATTCCTTTTTCAAGAAACTTCACGTTTCAAGCGACAAACCCTTTTGTCCTTGGTGTTATGGAGGAATAACCAATTGTTATTCAAAATAACCTACAAAGACATGCTCATCCGACTTCGGTTGTAAACATCTTACTTATGTTTAGCATACAAAAATTTAAGAAATGACAACTTGGGTTTTACCCCAAACCATAACTTCCATGGTGTCATTTCAACGGATCTAGATGGAGCTCTTTTCAGTGTAAAAGCGGTAGTCTCTAAAGCTTTAATCTTTTAAAACATAATGGCAGTTTTATAAATAACACCTTTGATCCAACCATGTCTCACAAGGTTTCATTACAAATCTCAAACACTCCATACTCCTATGGTGTTTCGTTGAGATGTAAATCTAGGTGTTTTGCTAAAATTGCAACTCAAATAAATCCCTTTATGATAAAATCATAATTCATTTATTTTCTTGTTACACTTGTAACTCAAATAAATCCCTTTATAATTCATTTATTTTTCTTGTTACAATGATTTTCCACTTCATCTTGAAAGTCTTTGAAACATTTTCAAATATTTCATACTTCTTTCTCATTAAGTGAACATTCACTCAAAATTCCGGAGAAAGCATATGAAGTTGAAACCCATCGCTTACGACTACACATAATGGACTACATACATCGATATGTATAAATTCCAATAATTTAGTCATTCGTTCTTCTTTGGCCTTTGAACGAAGTTTTAATTATCACGTGGAAAGTCTCACAAGCGTCACTTGATCAAATCAAAGACTCCAAAAATCCATGAATATGGAGATTCTTCATGTTTTCTTTCCAATATAATTTAAACAGCGATGTCACTTCATAAGTGATCTTTCAATCATTTGTCTTGCGACATTTTAGCATTAGGTTTTATGGATGTGATTTCTTCAACTAGATTTGTAAATCATCCATCTTATATGGAATATGGTAATTATTTGAACAACCTTTGTTCTCATAATACCTGATTCAAATAACAATTATTAAAACAAATCTTGAAGTCAAGCCTTGATGTCAACGATAAATACAAACAACGGTTTGTTTGTTTTTGATGAACATCATCACATATTCTCTTTCTAGTTACTTAGGCCATTGTGGTTCATGAATTGCATCGTTCCGTATGAAATTTCATACCAACCAATTCGGTATCCAATACCCAAGAACCACATTGTTTAACAAGCAAAGAATACAACCATAACATGTATATCATATATATACCTAAATTGGATATTTCCAATCTTTTCTTTTCTGCCAAGTATATTTTATAGATTCTCTTTCAGCATTTCCTTTTCCTTTTTAAAATAATTTATCAACATCAAAAGTGGCGCCATATACATGACACATAGTCCAAAGCGTGTATATTCAAATAATAATACCTTTGGACATGCACTTTGAAGTAGATCACCATCATCAAAATGATCGGTATTCTTTCAAAATCCATTCTTTAGTAATATTTTAGTTTAGTAAACACTTTACATACATCTTCTATTCATCCTTATCATGACGACTTTCATTATCAAGCTACTGTAGCTTATAAAGGCGAATCGTGAGTATAACATTACTTTCCAAAACCCTTTTGGATGATTAGGATGTCTAGCATCTCCAACCTTTGTAAATTCTCATCCAATATGAGAACATATATTATACTCTATCATATTGCAACCAAAACATTGTTTCAGATATCGTTATATCTGCCACACATGATGGTTTCTAAAACAATTCTTTGAGCTCCTAGAAAAACTTGATATTAAAAAAATCAAGTATCATGGAGGCAAACATGATACTTAAGATACTAACACTGGAATTGTTACTCTCGATTTAATACCAACTATTAAATTTCACGGAGTAAATAGAGTTTGCTGAAAGTTTGCAATAGGACTTAAACTTTAGATTGACACTCAACACAATATGTTACCAGTTCGTAAAGTATATATCCAGAATTCTATAGTTCTATTATCTCAATTACAACTAAGCATAAGGTGGTGAACGAATGCCAATAACTACAAGAAATTATGCAAATTCACTTTGATTTAATTTATGATAAATTGAGTTCTACTAATCCAAATTAGAAATGAACTCCCTCAAAACGACATCCCTCGTGTCTTTTTGGTGATTACATGAACCAAATCCACTACACCAAGTCCGATCATCACGTGAGTCGGTGTAGCTTCAAAGGCGAGCATCCATATGGTCATCATATCAAAACATATGACTCATGCTTAACCTTTCGGTCCGTGTTCCGAGGCCATGTCTGTACATGCTAGGCTCGCCAAGTAAGAACCTTAGTATTCGCGTGTGTAACTGTCTTACACCCGAGATATGTTCATGGATTCAAGTACACCCGATCATCACATGATGTCTTGAAGCGACGAAACATTGTCGGTGCATACTTAAGGAATAACACATTTTTATCTTGATATCTAAAAGAGGGATCACCTTATTATGCTAACAAAGCACTAAACAAGCAATATAAGATGCTATCAAACATCATATGTTTATTAGTGAAATGATATGGTTCCCGCAGATGATCTCTATCATGTGCACCGTGGTATGATCACTATCTTACCTATATGTGTAAATCCAAGGTCTATGAAGTTTACAAGCTATGTGTGTTGTAAGAGTATCATCTCATACTTCTACTTACAACACTACCATATCATAACCCTAGCCCAGCAACAATCTAAACTAGACACCTCTAATTTATCCATTGCAAATTTTACGTGGCTTAGGGCTTTCGAAGATAGAACCATTCTTACCTACGAACATGAACCACAACGAGGATAACCAAATTTTTGATAACTCGTTGCAAATTAGATATTGACTATAGTAGGAGAGACAGACACCCGCTAGCCACTTATGCAAACTAGTTGCATGTCAAGCGTGGAACAGGTCTCATGTGCGAGGACATGTAAAGTTTGTCCGGGCCGCTTCATCCCACTATGACACCAATATCCAAAGTACAACTAAGAAGCAATAAAATGATCATCATCGCCCACATACTCATATGTGTACTACCCGTGCAAAGTATCTACGCATAGATCCGGCTCGATACCCGTAGGGTTCGCGACATAGAAAACAAAAATTTCCTACGATGGGAACAACTATGTACCAAGATCTATCTACTAGATACAAACAACGGACGGATGTATATCCGTGAGAACATACCCTTGAAGACCGACAAAGCTTAACGAGTCCAAACTCGTGGTTGATGTACGATCTCTTGCCGATCTCAAGATCGAGAGGAAGTCCTAAGCGCCGCAAAAGCGATGGCGCATCCGTGCTCGCACACACGTTCGAGGCACCGAGCAACCTCCGCCTCCTCGCTCCAGCGATGCAGAGGAAGCACAACTCTTTCTTGCCGAATAGCCACCGGGAACATGTATCTCGCTAGTCCGAGACCATGGGGTATAAATTCTAGAGGGGGAGGGAGATCCTTCACGAGGAGGTGTGTTGTGAGAGGAGGAGAGGGGCCTTTATAGGGAGAGGGGCACCCAAGGGGCATGGCGCCCAGCCATGGGGCTTCCCCACCTCTTCCACATTCATGTGGGTGGAGCTCCCACTCAAAATGAAAAGCCTCCACTCCCATTAAAAAGCCTCCACTCAAAAATCCACTCACATGCATTAAATTTCCACCAAATTTAATGCAAGCTCTCATTTAAATAAAACTCTTTTATTTATTTATTCAGAATTTTGTTAATTACTTTAATTAACAAACATTCACATAAAACCCCTTGCTAGTATTCCATTTCACATGCAGAACCGTTTGACAATTTCAACCAAAGCAGTTTGTGTCTAGTGAAATAAATTCCTGCGCTTTCCTTTTCTTTTTGGCATGAAACTTTTGCTACAATTGGATGTCGGTGTCTCTTAAGTGTGTCACCCTACGGTTCGCGAATAATGTGGACATGATCGAGACCCCTCTCAGATCAATAATCAGAAGCGGGATCTGGAGACCCATACTGACTCCCACACATTCAACGATGACTTTCTTGTGATCGCCGGAACCTTTTACGCTAGTATCTTAATCCTTTTGTTTAGCGATATATTACATGTCCAAGATTCGATCATCGGTATCTCCATACCTAGTTTGATCTCAATTCTTGACATGCACTCTTTTCTCGTTCGTGATATAACATTCTAGTGATCAAATCACTTGCTTGCAAGCTAACCAATGTGATATCACCGAGAGGGCCCAGAGTATATCTATCCGTCATCGGGATGAACAAATTCCACTCTCGATCCATGGGCCTCAACATAACACTTTAGTAGTTCTGAATCCATCTTTATAATCACCCTGTTACGGTGTGACGTTTGATGTTATCAAGAAACTCTTCCGGTGTTAGTGATTGACATGATCTCATGGTCTAAGGATTAGGATCACTTCGTAAGATGTTATAGCAATATAAAATCAATGACTTTGATCGTAATGCTATACTTCGGATGAATGTTCATCACACCATTACACTAATGTTGTGACCCCGTTATTAACAACATCCAATGTCCATGATCAGGAAACCTTGATCATCTTGTTAATCAACGAGCTAGTTTATGAGAGAGGCATAACTAGGAACTTCCTGTTTGTTTGTTAAACACACATGTATTAACGTTTCCGTATTAATACAATTATAGCATGAAAAATAAACATTTATCATAAACAAGGAATACGATAATAACCACTTTATTATTGCCTCTCGGGCATATTCCCTTCACGAAGCACCACTTCTTGCATTACCGGATTTCACAAAAACCTTTGAGATTGAATGTGACGCTAGTGGTATTGGCATTGGTGGCGTCCTTATGCAAAATGGGCGTCCTATTGCTTACCATAGTGAGAAACTTGATGGCGCACGCCTAAACTACACCATTTATGACAAAGAACTTTTTGCCTTAGTTCGAGTTCTTCAAGTGTGGCAACACTATCTTTGGCCCAAAGAATTTATCATCCATTCCGACCATGAGTCGTTGAAGTATCTTAAGGGCCAAGACAATTTGAGTAAAAGGCACGCAAAATGGGTTGATTTCATGGAGTCTTTTCCTTACATTTTCAAATACAAGAAGGGCAAAGAAAATGTGGTAGCAAAAACACAAGCCTTCTTACACGACTCGAAGTAAATGTCTTGGGTCTTGATGACATAAAATCTTTGTACGCGTCCGACCCTTTCTTTGGACCAATTTTTGCACAATGTTCAATAGACAAAGGGATTGATGATTTCTATTTGCATAAGGGTTTTCTTTTCAAACAAAACAAGCTTTGCATTCCGAAATCGTCTCTCCAACTTTTGCTTCTTCAAGAATCCCATGGTGGAGGCCTTATGGGTCACTTTGGCCGTGACAAGACATATGACATGCTCTCCACTCACTACTTTTGGCCAAAGATGAAGCGCGACGTGGAGCGCCACGTCCAACGATGCACTACATGTATCCAAGCTAAGTCTAAGTCCAACCCCTTTGGTCTTTATATGCCATTGCCTATTCCTCATGCACCTTGGTCGGACATTAGCATGGAATTTGTGTTAGGCTTGCCTAGATCTAAACATGGACATGATTCTATATTTGTAGTAGTGGACCGATTTTCCAAAATGGCACATTTCATTCCGTGCCATAAGACCGATGATGCTTCACATGTAGCCAATTTGTTTTTCAGGGAAATAATTCGGCTGCACGGTGTGCCAAGAACAATCGTCTCCGACCGCGACGTAAAATTCATGAGCTACTTCTGGAAGACTCTCATGGCCAAGCTCGGCATCAAGCTCCTCTTCTCGTCCGCCTCGCATCCTCAAACCGATGGATAAATCGAGGTCGTCAATCGAAGTCTTGGCACACTCCTCCGGGTGTTGATAAAGAAGAACCTTAAAGACTGGGAGGAATGTATTCCACACGCCGAGTTCGCCTACAACCGCGCCAGGCACTCCACCACCATGAGGAGCCCATTCATGATCGTCTACGGCTTCGAGCCTCTCACCGCGCTCGATATCCTTCCACTACCACTTCATGAACGTGCCAATATGGAAGTTGTCAAGCATGCCCAAACAATGAAGAAACTCCAGGAAGACACACAAGCTACTATCGAGCAACAAGTCCTTCGCCAAGCATCAAGGCTAAACAAGAACAAGAAAGAGATAATCTTCGAAGAGGGCGACCTTGTGTGGATACACTTGAGTAAAGACCGCTTCCCCAAGGAACGTGACTCCAAACTCAAGCCAAGAGGTGATGGAACATTCAAGGTGCTAAAGAGGATCAACAACAACGCCTATATCATTGATATCCCAACATCAAAGTATCTGGTGAGCTCGACATTCAATGTCAAGGACCTCTCACCCTACCATGGAGAAGATGAACTTGAGAAGGTTGAAGAGTCGAGGACGACTCTTTCCCAAGGGGGGGGAGCTGATGCAGCCCGTCCTACGACCGCTACTGCATCTACTCCCACGAGCTCCACAAGTGGACCCATGACTCGCGCCCGAGCCAAACTCCTTCAAGCTACGGTGAACTCGCTCCTCTCCTTGTGTGACTTCGATACACCCTTGGATGGCCTGCTACTTCATACGCATACCTTGTGCATCATCAGGTACGAAGAGAAGGACCTACAGAACGGAGGAGCACCTGCTGAAGAGACCAAATGCTCTCTGTCGCCAGTACTCGGACACAGCCGGTACTACGCCCGGCACTACCGCCCTCTGCTACGCCACCAATGCATTTACACCAGAGCCAAATACTCTACATCGGCGGTACTCGGCCAGACCCGGTACTACTGGACTACGGTACACTGCCCCCACCACTGTGAAGACTCCAGTGGGAGTCCCAGGAGGACAAGCGGTACTACCGGGCCAGGAAGCGGTACTACCGGCTGACCGGTACTACCGGACGAGCTGGACCGGTACTACCGGACGACACAGAACCTGATCATGTTAAGTCGGCCCAGCGCCTTGTAACCCTCTCTATATTTCGCTATTTGTCCCCAAAATACCCCTGTTTATGTGGTTGGCCTATATATAGCCCCCACCCTCCATTGTAAACCCTAGACTTGGATAATAATAGATTAAGGAAACCCTTTGAGGAACTTACATCTATTGGTCTCATGCTCCTACCAAGGAGCACCGGATTATCCACCCCCCTCTTGGATCTTGCCTAGTGCGTTCAAGTTGTACAAGGCCTTGGGTTCTCGGTTTCTCGCCCCCAAGTCGTCAAGATCTTACCAAGCACCTCGTCCCCCTTTGTTGGCGTGGAGAGAGAGATTCGCCCAACACCGATCCTAGAGATTATGTTGGACCGGTTGCCACCGGCGTGGGTTATCGGCGTGTATCGTGTTTTGTGTGCGTGAGTTCATCGGGTTCTTCGTGGCGTGTGTTCGTGGATTCCATCCACTTTCCCCCTTCCAGCGCTTTACCCTCGATTCCCGCGGAGATTCGTGAAAGATCCGGCCACCCCAAGGGGTTACCCCATAACATAGACCACGTTAAAAAATATTTTGGAGTTGATTCTTGTTTAGAACCTCTGGAATTACCTGTGATCAAGTTATACAATTGAAATTGAGTGTGATATGTTGTTCCACTGGGAATCAGTAGATTGCAAACTACCGTTCGTGGTTAACGGCTGCGTGCGCAAGAGCATGGTGTTATGAATATCCCACAGGGTTCGCGATCTGTTGCATTGGCATCAGGGTTCGAGCGGGAGAGTTCATAGCTATAGGCTAGTTATCTTACATCCACCCTCATCATCGACAAGTTCTTGCTGAGAAGATCGGGCCACGCCATATCATCTTGGTATCAGATTTCCTCGTTTACTTGGTGAGAATCCACAAATACATCCATAGATTAGTTTATTTTTCATCCTATACAGAAAAAGCATAATAAAAATATTTGCCATAGACTGGATTACATTGCTTTTGAGTTTTAGTTGCTGGTCGTGTTCTTCCATTAGATCCAATCTAGATTTCCTCTAATAGTTAGTTTTTGTTTCTAGTCGTAATTCCCATCTATTTTTTTGCCGCCATCACCTCAAATACGATCCAAGCAAAGAGTCCTCTTAGATTACTTTTGCCAATTCGGATTCACAAAAAAAATATTGGAGTCCTGGTCTGCCGCGACACAGAAAAGCCCCATTTTCCTGCCGTGACAGGATTTGCCGCCGGACCTGAGACAATTCTCAGCCGAGGAGAGAATTTTTTTCTGCCGCGGCAGATAAAAGGCCTCTTTTCATGCCGCGACAGGGCTGCCTGATTTCTGCCATGTAACCTTTTTGTCCTGTTTTTCTTCCACGACAACTTGACACATAAACTTTTGATCATTGTTGTCTTGCAACCTTTAGCCACAACAATTCATACATAGGTGTTTGGAACTTCCCCATTGAGACTAGTTTCCGCTCCTCCAGGCTACTCATAAGTTGTGGTGCTGTGTTTGTGACTTGGCCGTGATTAAAGTGTGCTTCATAGTATAAAAAAAGAGATTAGAGCAAAATAAAAAAGAAAAAAAAGGAAAAGGATTGTATTAAAAAAAAGAAGAGAGAAAGGGAGAAGTGAATTATGCAAGAGGCCTACTGATTTCTTTGTGCACCGGTAGATTGAGCAATCTTGTGCCTGCGACATTGAGCCTTGCTAGTTTCTCTCCAGCGTAGTGCAACACCCTTCATACTTGCATTGCCACATTTATCTCCACGTGTGTGTTTCTTGGGTGTTTATACGATCAACACTAGGACTTGTTTGCGGTGTAGTTAGGATTTCATACCTATAGCTCCACCATAAATAACCTGTGTGCCCTATGATCATTCTCAATATCCTTGATATTCACTTCATCACATCAATGCATTAGTCCTGATCTCGTTTTGGTGACACATCTCTATTCACTTTGGAATAGTAAGATCTACTTTCTTGTCAGTTGTGAGTGAGTTCAGTGTTCCACCAAACAGATTTTGTTTATTGCACTAATCTACTAATCATGTCTACTAGTGCTTTTGATGTTGTAGCATAGAAAAAGAAGGATGATGAGCTTGTCAATTGGCGAGAATATGAAGCATTGAGGTCCCATTTGACACTATTGTTTAACAACACAACAAATGCCATTGACAAGAGTCTTCAGGACGTGCAAGTGACTTTGGAAGCAAACGTTCGGGACGTGGCTACCATCAAGACACAAGTGACAGACCTCAACACCAATGTTACAACTTTGCAACGTTCCATAAAGTCTTTGACACTTGCTATTGCGCAACGACAACAACAACCAATGCATGAGGAGCTCGAGGATGAAGCTGATGGCAGTGTTGTTGGTGCTGCGCCACTAGGCAGGCGACGTCCTAATGCCCCTGCCCCTGCACCATTACATGGTCATGGTTTTGCCCCTATTGGCCGTGCTCAGCGTGTACCTCTACAGTCAGTTGATGATGGTTTGGGCAAGCCTAAATTCTCAATTCCCAAGTTTTATGGTTCCATTGATCCTAAAGGTTATTTGACATGGGAGTTAAAGATAGAGAAGCTCTGGCGCTTGTATGAGTATACTGAAGAAAAGAAGGTAATGCTTGCAGCGTCAGAATTTGATGGTTATGCTTTGCGTTGGTGGGATGCACTTGTTCAACATAGAAGGGATGACAATGACCTTCCAGTGATGACTTGGAGAGAGATGAAGCGTATCATGAAGGAGCGCTTTGTACCTACCAATTACTTGCACTCAGGATTTGACAAGTTGACACAATTGAAGCAAGGGAACTTGACAGTTGATGAGTACTACATGGAGATGGAGATGCTTATGCAACGTGCTAGAGTCCGAGAATCACTTGAGATGACCATGCAGCAATTTCTCAACAATTTGAGGTTACCAATAAAGAGCATAGTGCGTCATCACAAGTATGAGAACATGAACGAGATGTCGCATCATGCTCGAGAGGCCGAGTCACAGCTCGCGGAGGAAGCAAAGGCACGTCGTTTTCCAGCTACAAGCCGGTTCCCAGGGCCACACCATCTCCTATGGCGTCTCCTGCAGCGACCAGCTACCCTACTACATCGGCGGCCAAGCCTGTTCCCTCGCCCTCTTTTGGTTATAATGCTAAGAAACCAGCTGCTCCTGCTACTAGTTCGGGTTCAAATATGTCAACGATACGTACTCACGATGTGGAGTGTCACACTTGTGGAGGTAGAGGTCACTACAAGAGAGATTGTCCAAACCGCAAGGTGATGTTTGTCAATGATCAAGGAGAGTATGAGAGTGGAGATGATGTTGATACTGATGATCATTGTGCTGATTATGAAGAGGAAGGTATGCATGCCTTTCCTGAGCATGCGCCTACTATAGTGGTATCTCCATGCATTCTTAGTGTGCATACTGTTGTTGACTCTCAGCGCTGCAATTTGTTCCAAACAAAAGCTCTCGTTGGCCCTAACAAAGCTTGCAAAGTTATTATTGATGGAGGTAGCTGCAGGAATCTTGCAAGCAAGGAGTTATATGCCAAGTTGAATTTATCTTATTTTCCTCATCTTAATCCATACTACATACAATGGTTAAGTGACAGTGGTGAGATGAAGGTAAACCTTATGGTGAGAGTGAATTTTGAAATAGGGCCATACAAAGATTCTATTGATTTTGATGTGGTTCCTATGACTGTTTGCCATTTGCTATTGGGTCAGCCTTGGTTATATGATCGCCATGTGCAACACAATGGCCGTGCCAATATTTATCACTTGGAGTTTAAGGGCAAGAAGATTAACCTCCAACCTATGACACCACAACAGATTGTCAATGAGTCTCGACGGAAAATAGAGGTGAATTTGAAAGATCCATCTGTTGGAGGCCGTGAGAGTGTTGTAGCTGTACATGATGTAATAGAGACCACGAAGAGTGATATAACGAAAAGAGAGAGAGTGCCTAACCTATTAATGCTAGCCACCAAGGAAGATATGAGAGAGTTTCGAGAGGATCCTAGTGCCATGCCGCTTGTGCTTATGTATAAGGGCGAGGTTTTAGTTTCTAACGACATGACCCCTATTTCTCTTGGTGTCTCTACGATTTTGCAGGACTTTGGTGATGTGTTTCCGGAGGATGTGCCCACTGGACTACCTCCCATGCACGGCATAGAGCATGATATGGGGTGGCCCGATCTTCTTAGCAAGCACTTGTCGATGATGATGGTGGATGATAGATAACTAGCCTGTAGCTATGAACTCTCCCGCTCAAACCCTGATGCCAATGCAATAGCTCTCAAACCCTATGGGATATGCACAACACCACGCTCTTGCGCACGCAGCCGTCGACCACGAACGGTAGTTTGTAATCTACTAATTCCCAATGGAACAACAGATCAAACTCAATTGCAGTAGTATAACTCGATCACATGGTAATTCCAGAGGTTCTTGATAAGAAACAACTCCAAAATAGTTTTAAAGTGGTTTAACCCTAACTATAGGGACGTCCCAAGGCTTATAAGGGCGGCTGGGGCAGCCAAAATCGCGAAACAAAACGTGTCCGATACAGTCAGATCCATCCAGATCTGATGGTAACTTTTAGGGCCGGACTTTCTGCCCTAAGTAGGGGCGGATTATCCGCCCCCCAGGATTATCCTCCCCTGGGGCGGATTATCCGCCCCCATACTGAGGGTCGCGCCCGAAGTCCTTAGCAGAAATTCTAGAACAGGGCCGGATTATCCGCCCTTGTGGGGGCCGGATTATCCGCCCCCTGGAGACGTGTAAGTACTCGTTGGAAAGCTCTCGGAATGATCTTTCCAACAAGTACTTATTTGCTTGATTTGGAGTTCGTATGAAGAATCCACGTCCATTTCAATTTCAGGGATCCTGTCTGTCCGAACTGAACCTTCCTTCTTGATGATCTTCTCTTGCGCCTTCCTCCTTCTCCTCCCTCGCGCATCCTTGGTGATCATCACGTCGGACTCTGTGCCTTCCTCCCTCTCCTTCCCGCTGGCGTTAGTCCGATGGATATTGAATCTAGTCAAACAATAAAATCATGATTTAGGTAGTATAAAGTTCTTATAAATCAACATATCTTGTACAAGTAGGAATGAAGTCACCTTGTGATATTTTTTCAATAAGGTTTAATATTTCATTCTAGCTGAGACAACTAGAATCAGCATGATCCATGATTGTATCCTCATCAGAGCATTAGTTTGATCTTATTCCAGGCGCCACATTACTTAACCGTGCACCCTACAGGACCAACCCCGAAGAAACTAAGGAGATACAGAAACTAGTACAAGCACTGCTCGACAAAGGGTACATTCGTGCTTCTCTTAGCCCTTGTGTTGTAGAGATATTAATAACATCACTATTTGATATCGTCATCTTATTCCACGCTTAGAAGATATGCTTGATGAATTGAGTGGTTCTGCTATTTTCTCTAAGATTGATTTGTGTACTGATTATCATCAAATTAGGATGAAACAAGGGGATGAGTGAAAAAATGCTTTCAAAACTAAATTTGGCTTATATGAATGGCTAGTCATGTCTTTTGGGCTTACTAATGCACCTAGTACATTCATGATATTAATGAATCATGTTTTGAGAGAATATATTGGTCGATTTTTAAGTGTTGTGTGATAATAAATTGTATGCTAATCTTGAGAAGTGCACATTTGCAAAAGATAATGTCATATTTTTGGGGTATGTTGTATCTAAGCATGGGGTAGAAGTAGATCAATCTAAAATTGAATCAATTCAGAATTGGCCTATTCCCATGAATGTTAGTCAAGTGCGTAGTTTCCATGGATTAGCTGGATTCTATATACGCTTTGTGAAGGATTTTAGCACTATTGCTGCAACATTGAATGATTTGACTAAGAAAGGTGTGCCATTTGTGTGGGGACAGTGATGTAGCCCGTCCTACGAACGCTACTACATCTACCTCTACTAGTTCCCCAAGTGGACCAATGAATCGCGCTCGAGCCAAACTCCTACAAGCTAAGATTAACTCGCTCCTTTCCTCGTGTGATTTCGATACTCCCCTGGATGGCTTGATACTTCATACGCCGACTCTTTGCATCCTGAGGTATGAAGAGAAGGTGATGTGGACATCCCATCTATTGATACAACCATTGTACCTACAGCTACACACATACAAGGACCTATCACAAGATCTCGTGCCAAACAACTTAACTATCAGGTACTTTCGTTTCTTGGAACTATTCCTCACATACATGAGAATATGATGCTGCCTAAATCAGATGTATTTATTACTCTTAGGAATGATGGGCCAAGAATGGATGAGAGGGACAAGCATTGGATCATGGCCATGCATGGAGACGGCAGCAAACATGAGATGATTCAAGAGAAGGCCACGAATGAAGATTTTAGAACTTTGAGGCCACCATAATGAAGAAAGAAGGCTTGGACGAAATATTCAAGATTAATACTTCACAAATTCGTCCGTAGCTTAATATGGTGCTGCGACACCTTTATTTTGGGCCAGGCCCATGTAATTTTCGCAGGATTTTAATTAGCCACTATTTAGAGTCCGTATTTGAGGAGAAAAGGACTTCTAGGGTTGGATTCGGCCACCACTTCCATGGCTGGCCGAAACCCCACCTTTTCCTCCTTAAATACTCCCCATAGCCATAATAGCAACTTCGCCAAGGCTCGAGCGTCGCAGAGGCCTCTTGTACTTCGCACCTATACAGGATCCCACCTTTTCAATAAAGCTTTCATCTTAATCCGCAATATCTTGATTGCAATATTAGTTCTTACTTGTTCTCGATTTCAGGTAGGAATTAAGACCCTCGCTGGTCAGGCTGATCGTGTTCCCGCAGGATCGGTAACCTCCAGGAGATTGGCCTAGCGATTGCATTGGCGCTCGTGCTCGCATGTGTAGTCGGATCGTCAAGCCCGAACTCCACCCAAATCGACTATCACCATCTCATCGAAAGATCGGACACCTTTGGCCTATCAAGTGGTATCAGATTTCAGGTTGCTCGGTGAGATTTTACTGTTTTCATAGATTAGATCTGTTTTTTACCTATAACCCACGAAAAAGCCAAAAACACAGTTAGAGTTTAGATCCATCCCATCACCAATCTACGCCTTGCATTATCTTTTTAGTTTTGCATTGTTAAATTTGTGTCTGTAATGTCGCGTGAAGTTGCAGGTCTTAGTGTCTCGTCCCGTAGAGTTTCGAGTACTGATCATAGTAGTCACCGCCACCCTCGCAGATCACCACCACCATATTCCTCCGCCATACACCCAGCCACCATAAACCCTAAAACTTAGCATACGCCACCTCTGACACACGGATCGATCACTTTCCACTTGTACGAGTCCGAGTTGAGTTATTGTTTCTTAGTTTTTCTTTTTTACTTTCCTTCCTTGTTGCTTCCGTGTTGAGCTAAAGTCCGTGTCAAGCTAAGAGTTCGGTCGTAAGTCTGGAACCGCCTCCGAAAAAAATTTCTAGCTATACTGATTTTCGGCCCCGGGGATCACTTTTCTCCATCGGCCGTTATAGCGATATTTTTGACACCTATGCGCTTTCCGGAGCATACTACAAAAATTTCAATTTTTTTGGGACTAACCTATTTTTAGACCCCATAGATCAGTTCTGGACACTCGCCATCATAGTGATTTTCGACATCTCGGTTCGCTTTTCAGGGTGCCATATCATCATACATTGCTTGTTGTGTCGCGTCGTGACATCGTTGGTGATCTAGGCTCGTGTCTCTAGTAAGGTCTAGCCTAGGACCAGCACAGTACCGTCGTTGAGCATTCTTTGGACATTTGCAATGCTTTTTTGATAATTGCTAACCCCTTTGCTAAGCCTTCCCAGAGTTCCACAGATTTCTCCACGTGCGGTGTCTTGACTCCTGGTAATCGCTTGGTTCAATCTCTGGACCCACTGCTCCTCGCGGTTGCACATCGCCTTTTTCCTGTTGTTTGGTAAGAACTTGTAAGAGCTTCGTATATTGCTTGACGGATTACGCGTGCCTTCCACCAAATTTCTGTAGTTATAGGCATATATACTTGTGCTTTTTAGAGGACTAACCATGATAGATACTTCGCGGAACCCTGCCACCATGACGAACCAAGAACTACATGCCCACTTCTCCGAGCTCTTGGTCGGTCGCGCTGAAGATGTGGATGCACGACTAGGGGAGTTTGACACCAAGCTCACCAACGCCATGGACAAGATCGATGGACTCGAGAAATCCTTCAACGACAAGCTTGATGCTCGGTTCAAGGAGGTTTTGGACAGATTGCCGGCACCCGCACCCGCCCCATTGGCACCTCGGCATGGCTCACGACGCATTCCGATCACGGGTCGTACTGTTGGTTCGGCTGCCGCTGCACCTCAGGCGGCTACCGTTGCCGCTGAGGCACCTTAGACTTCCACTGCGGCTGCTGCTGTGGCATTGGGGACAGACGGCGGGTACTACTATGACCCCGACGATGACGATCTATTTCACGAGGAGGTTGAACAACCTCCACACCCTGCTGGACGCCCCCGACATTACCACCACAATGCTCGACCACCGGTACGTGATGATGATCATGTTGCAAAGTTTAAATTAAATATTCCATCTTTTGAGGGTAAATATAATCCTGATGCATATCTTACATGGGAGATGGAAGTAGAACAACTTTTTGCATGCTTAAAATATCTTGAGAATATGCGTGTTAGTGCTGCTAGATGTGAATTTACTAGATTTGCTTCCCTTTGGTGGTCTGAGTATTGTCGTTTAAATCCTACTACTATTCCTAGTACTTGGACTGCTTTAAAAACTGCTATGCGTGTTCGTTTTGTGCCTCCCACTTATCAACGTGATTTACTAAAGAATCTGACACGTTTGGAACAAGGGAAAAAATCTGTAGAAGAGTATTATCAGGAATTGCAAACGGGGATGGTTCGATGTGGTCTTGTTGAATCTACTGAACAAATGCTTGCACGTTTCTTTGGTGGATTAAACAAGGACAATCAACACATATTAGACTATAAGGAATATAATTCTATCACTCGTTTGTTTCATCTTGCTTGCAAAGCTGAACGTTAAGTGCAGGATCGTCAAACACCATGGAGGAGGACTAATAATTCTGCAGGTCGCATATCCACTTGGACATCCCGACAATCAGCGCCTCCTTCTCGTGATTCTCCACCAGCTACTACCACATCCAAGGCCACCACAAGATTTCCAGCTGATCCTCCACCGTCATCCAATGCTCCTGCTCGTAGTGCCTCTGCTATGGCCTCCACGGGTAAAACAAAGGATATACAATGCCGCAAGTGCTAGGGTTTTGGTCATATTGAGAGATAGTGCCCAACACAACATGTTATGGTGGTGCGTGATGATGGTCAATATGATTCAGCGAGTGACTTTGATGAAGATACATTAGCCCTTATTTCTGCTCGAGATGGAGACAATTGTGATTCCGATGAAGAGACAGAGGTAATGGGAGCTGAAACTGCTGATCAATATAAGAGCTTAATTACACAACGTGTGTTGAGTGTGCAATTGAGCAAATCTGAGCAAGATCAACGCCACAACATGTTCCAAACACATGGTGTTGTCAAGGAAAGAGCTATAAGGATCATCATTGATGGAGGGAGTTGTAATAATCTGGCTAGTGTTGACATGGTAGAGAAGTTTGCACTTCCAACAAGACAACGCACACATTCATATTACATCCAATGGTTTGAGAGTTCTCGCAAGATCAAGGTAACAAGAACGGTACGCGTGCATTTTACTATTGGTACATATTCTGATTTTGTTGATTGTAATGTTGTACCTATGCAAGCTTGTTCTTTGTTACTTGGTAGACCATGGCAATTTGATAGAGAATCTGTTCATAATGGCAAAACTAATAACTATTCTCTTATGCATGATGGAAAGAAAATTGGACTAAAACCTATGACTCCCGAATAGATTTTAAAAGATGATCTTGCTAGAGCTAGTAGAGATAAAACTGAGGAGAAAAATAAAGGTGAGAATCAGATTGTTGCTGCAGATTTTGTACCACCAAAGAACACTAAATCTAATTCTAAACATGCTACTGAAATTCGTTTGAAGAGTCCATGTATGCTTGCCAATAAAATTGATATTGTTGAACTAGATGTAAACAATACTCAATGTTACGCAATTGTCTGCAAAGAAGTTTTGTTTTCATTTGAGGATATGCCTCCTTCTTTGTCACCCGCTATTGCTAACCTTTTGCAGGAATATGAGGACGTCTTCCCATTGGCTGCCACGGGACTACCTCCTATTAGAGGAATTGAGCACCAAATTGATCTAATTCCTGGTGCTACGTTGCCCAACCGCGCGCCATATAGAACCAATCCAGAGGAGACAAAGGAGATACAACGCCAAATTCAGGAACTACTCGACAGAGATCATATTCGTTAGTCCCTTAGCCCCTGTGCTGTTCATATTATTTTGGTACCTAAGAAAGATGGTTCTTTGCGCATGTGTACTGATTGTAGAGCTATCAATAATATTAGTATTCGATATCGTCATCCTATTTCACGTTTGGATGACATGCTTGATGAATTGAGTGGCTCTACCATGTTTTCTAAAGTTGATTTGCGTAGTGGTTACCACCATATTCGTATGAAATTGGGAGATGAATGGAAAACATCATTTAAAACTAAGTTCGGTTTATATGAGTGGTTAGTGATGCCGTTTGGTTTAACTAATGCACCCAGTACTTTCATGAGATTAATGAACGAAGTTTTAAGTTCTTTCATTGGACGTTTTGTGGTAGTCTACTTTGATGATATTCTGATTTATAGCAAATCTTTAGAGGATCATTTGGACCATTTACGTGTTGTTTTCAATGCTTTATGTGATGCACGTTTGTTTGGTAATCTTGATAAGTGCACCTTTTGCACCAATCAAGTTGCATTTCTTGGCTATGTTATTACATCACAGGGTATTGAAGTGGATCCAGCCAAGATTGAAGGTATTGAGAATTGGCCGCAGCCCAAGACGGTCACACAAGTGAGGAGTTTTCTTGGCCTCGCTGGTTTTTATAGGCTCTTTTTCAAAGACTTTGGATCAATTGCCGCGCCGCTGAATGAACTTACGAAGAAGGATGTGCCCTTTGTTTGGGGCGATGCACAACAACAGGCTTTCGCCATATTGAAAGATAAGCTAACACATGCTCCCTTACTCCAACTTCCTGATTTTACTAAGACTTTTGAGCTTGAATGTGATGCTAGTGGAATTGGTTTGGGAGGTGTGTTATTACAGGAGGGAAAACCTATTGCATATTTTAGTGAGAAATTGAGTGGGGCTAGGCTGAACTATTCTACTTATGATAAAGAATTATATGCGTTGGTTCGGACATTAGAAACTTGGCAACATTATCTATGGCCTAAATAATTTTTTATACATTCTGATCATGAATCTTTGAAGCATATTCGTAGTCAAGCTAAGTTGAATCGTCGTCATGCAAAGTGGGTTGAATTTATGGAGTCTTTTCCTTATGTTATCAAACACAAAAAGGGTAAAGATAATATTATTGCTGATGCTTTGTCGCGGCGATATACTTTGTTATCTCAACTTGACTTCAAAATATTTGGATTAGAAACTATTAAGGAATAATATGTGCATGATGCTGAATTTAAAGATGTGTTGCAGAATTGTAGAACATGGAACAAGTTCGCCTTCAATGATGGATTTGTGTTCCGTGCTAACAAACTATGCATTCCAGATAGTTCTGCTCGTCTTTTGTTGTTACAGGAGGCGCATGGAGGAGGATTGATGGGACACTTTGGTGTCAAGAAAATGGAGGATGTTCTTGCTGCACATTTCTTTTGGCCACGTATGCATCGAGATGTTGAGAGATTAGTGGCACGCTGCACTACTTGTCAAAAAGCTAAGTCTCGCCTTAATCCACATGGTTTATATATGCCTCTTCCTGTTCCTAGTGTTCCTTGGGAGGATATTTCTATGGACTTTGTTTTGGGATTGCCACGTACACAGAAGGGGAGGGATAGTATTTTTGTTGTTGTGGATCGGTTTTCTAAGATGGCACACTTTATTCCTTGTCATAAAACGGAGGCTTCTGCGCATATTGCTGATTTATTCTTTCGTGAAATTGTTCGTTTACATGGTGTGCCAAATACTATTGTTTCTGATCGTGATACTAAATTTCTTAGCCACTTTTGGAGATGTTTATGGGCTAAGTTGGGGACTAATTTGCTGTTTAGTACTACATGTCATCCCCAAACTGATGGAAAAACTGAAGTAGTAAATAGAACTCTGTCTACTATGCTACAGGCTGTTTTAAAGAAGAACTTAAAATTGTGGGAAGAGTGTTTACCTCATATAGAATTTGGTTATAATCGTTCGCTGCATTCTACCACAAAGATGTGCCCATTTGAGATCCTGTATGGTTTTGTTCCTTGTGCACCTATTGATTTATTGCCTTTACCTTCTTCGGTGCAAAATAACTAGGATGCTACACAACACGCTGAAATGATATTAAACTTGCATAAAACTAATAAAGTTAACATAGAACACATGAATGCTAAGTATAAACTTGCTGGGGATAAAGGGAGAATGTTATGGGGTAACCCCTTGGGGTGGCCCGATCTTTCATGAATCTCCGCGAGAATCGAGGGGAAAGCGGTGGAAGGGGAAAAGGGGATGATATCCACGAACACACGCCCACGAAGAACCCGATGAACTCACGCACACAAAACACGATACACGCCGATAACTCACGCCGGTGGCAACCGGTCCAACATAATCCCTAGGATCGGTGTTGGGCGAAGCTCTCTCTCCACGGCCAACAAGGGGGGCGAGGTGCTTGGTGAGATATTGACTACTTGGGGACAAGAAACCGATATCCCAAGGCCTTGTACAACTTGAACGCACTAGGCAAGATCCAAGAGGTTGTGGATAATAGGGTGCCCCTTGGTAGGAGCATGAGACCAATAGATGAAAGATCCTCAAAGGGGTGTCCTCAGTCTATTATTATCCAAGTCTAGGGTTTACAATAGAGGGGTGGGGCTTTATATAGGCCAGCCACTTAAACAGGGGTAGTTTGGGAATAAAACTGGAAGTTTGGACTAAATTGGGTTTACATGGGCCAGGCCCAAAAGGCCTTAACATGCCTGGCATCGAGCAGGCCGGAGACTCCGGTGTTGGGTTCGGAGACTCCGGTCTAGGCCGGAGACTCCGGTTCAGTCTCCGGACCCGTCTCCGGAGGGGGTATCAGACTGTCCCAGGCTTGGTCCTTGGGGCCGGACCGGAGGAAGGTCCGGAGACTCCGGTGTAGGGGACCGGAGACTCCGGTCTACACCGGAGACTCCGGTGTGCAGAGCTCCAGCAGCGTCTTCTCCTGGTCCTTCTTCCTTGGTGGCTTGGTGTGGTGATGTTGCTTCATATCTGAGGATACACAACGTAGTTGCATGAAGTAGCAAGCCATCCAAAGGTAGACCAAAATCACATGAGGAAAGGAGCGAGTTAACCTTGTCTTGTAGGAGCTTGGCTCGGGCGCGAGTCATTGGTCCACTTGGGGGACTAGGTGTTGTAGATGGAGGAGCGTCCATAGGACGGGCTGCATCAGCTCCCCCCCCCTTGGTAAAGAGTCGTCCTCGACTCTTCAACCTTCTGAACTTCATCTTCGCCATGGTAGGGTGAGAGGTCCTTGACATTGAATGTCGGGCTCACAAGATACTTGGATGTTGGGATATCGATGATGTAGGCGTTGTTGTTGATCCTCTTTAGTACCTTGAATGGTCCATCACCTCTTGGCTTGAGTTTGGAGTCGTGGTCCTTGGGGAAGCGGTCTTTACTCAAGTGTATCCACACAAGGTCGTCTTCTTCAAAGATCATCTCTTTCTTGTTCTTGTTTAGCCTTGATGCTTGGCGAAGGACTTGTTGCTCGATCGTAGCTCTTGTGTCTTCATGGAGTTTCTTCATTGTTTGGGCACGCTTGACAACATCCATATTGGCATGTTCATGAAGCGGAAGTGGAAGGATATCGAGCACGGTGAGAGGCTCGAAGCCATAGACGATCATGAACGGGCTCCTCATGGTGGTGGAGAGCTTGGCGTGGTTGTAGGCAAACTTGGCGTGTAGAATACATTCCTCCCAGTCTTTAAGATTCTTCTTTATCAACACACGTAGGATTGTGCCAAGGCTTCGATTGACGACCTCGGTTTGTCCATCGGTTTGAGGATGCGAGGCGGACGAGAAGAGGAGCTTGATGCCGAGCTTGGCCATGAGAGTCTTCCAGAAGTAGATCATGAATTTGACGTCGCGGTCGGAGACGCTTGTTCTTGGTACACAGTGTAGCCGAATTATTTCCCTGAAAAACAAATTTGCTACATGTGAAGCATCATCGGTCTTATGGCACGGAATGAAGTGTGCCATTTTGGAAAAGCGATCCACTACCACAAATATAGAATCATGTCCATCCTTAGATCAAGGCAATCCTAACACAAAGTCTATGCTAATGTCCGACCAAGGTGCATGAGGAATAGGCAATGGCATATAAAGACCAAAGGGGTTAGACATGGACTTAGCTTGGATACATGTAGTGCACCGTTGGACGTGGCGCTCGACGTCACGCTTCTTCTTTGGCCAAAAGTAGTGAGTGGATAGCATGTCATATGTCTTGTCACGGCCAAAGTGACCCATAAGGCCTCCACCATGGGACTCTTGAAGAAGCAAAATTTGGAGAGACGACTTCGGAATGCAAAGCTTGTTTTGTTTGAAAAGAAAACCCTTATGCAAATAGAAATCATCAATCCCTTTCTCTATTGAACATCTTGCAAAAATTGGTCTAAAGAAAGGGTCGGACGTGTACAAAGATTTGATGTCATCAAGACCCAAGACATTTACTTCGAGTCGCGTAAGAAGGTTTGTGTTTTTGTGAGACAAAGCGTCCGCTACCACATTTTCTTTGCCCTTCTTGTACTTGACAATGTAAGGAAAAGATTCCATAAACTCAACCCATTTGGCGTGCCTTTTACTCAAATTGGCTTGGCCCTTAAGATATTTCAACGACTCATGGTCGGAATGGATGATAAATTCTTTGGGCCAAAGGTAATGTTGCCACATTTGAAGGACACGAACCAAGGCAAAAAGCTCTTTGTCATAGATGGGATAGTTAAGGCGTGCGCCATCAAGTTTCTCACTATGGTATGCAATAGGACGCCCATTTTGCATAAGGACGCCTCCAATGCCAATTCCACTAGCGTCACATTCAATCTCAAAGGTTTTTTTTCAAGTCCGGTAATGCAAGAAGTGGTGCTTCGGTGAGCCTATTTTTGAGCTCATCAAAAGCCTTTTGTTGTGCTTTTCCCAAACGAACGTGACATTTTTATTGGTCAATTCGTTGAGGGGGCAAGCAATGGTAGAAAAGTCTTTCACAAAGCGACGGTAAAAGCCAGCCAACCCATGAAAACTACGAAGTTCACTGACATTGGTAGGTATGGGCCAATCTCGTATGTCCTTAACTTTTGAGACATCAACTTCAATGCCATTAAAGACACAACAAAACCAAGGAAAATGAGTTTGTCATTTGCAAAAGTGCACTTTGGGAGATTAGCATAAAGCTTTTCATGACGAAGGATTTGAAGGACCTCCTTAACATGAGTAACATGCTCCTCTAGTGACTTGCTATAGACAAGGATGTCATCAAAGTAAACCACTACACTCTTCCCAATGAGATATCTCAAAATATGGTTCATGAGGCGCATGAAGGTAGATGTGGCATTTGATAAGCCAAAAGGCATAACCAACCATTCATAGAGACCAAGCTTGGTCTTGAAGGCAGTTTTCCACTCATCACCTTCGGCCATGCGAATTTGATGGTAACCACTAAGAATATCAATTTTCGAAAATATAGTGGCTCCACATAACTCATCAAGCATGTCACCAAGACGCGGTATAGGATGTCGATAACGCACGGTGATAGCATTGATTGGACGACAGTCTATGCATAACCGCAACACATCATCCGTTTTTGGAACTAGAATCACGGGGACCGCGCTTGGGCTAGTGCTTACTTGGATCAAACCTTTGGAGACGAGTTGGTTGATTTGTCGTTCTATCTCCTTCGTCTCTTTCGGGTTTGTGTGATACGCGGTGCGGTTTGGGAGTGGGGATCCGGGTATAAGGTCGATGCGGTGCTCGATTCCACGAAGAGGAGGTAGGCCATGAGGAAGCTCTTCGGGAAATACATCTTGGAATTCCTGCAAAATAGCCATCAAAGAAGGAGGAACATTTGTCAAGTCATTAGTTCCTTGCGCTAGTCCCTTGCATACAAAGGACATAGTGCAAGATGGATGGGTTGTTCCGCACTTCTCTCATCTCACTTTTGGTGGCAAGAAGAACACTCTTAGTTTTTCCACTCGAGTTTGGCTTGTGGCACTCACTCACTATAGTGTGGTTCTCTCGCTCACCACTCTTCTCACAAGGTGTTTTTGTGTATTGCGCCCTCTCTAAAGCCTTTGCATTATCCACAATTATTTGGCTAGGAGTCATTGGTTGAAAAACACAAGTTTTTTCAAGCCCTTTGAAGGTATAAGTGTTTGAGTGACCATTATGCAAAGCACGCTTGTCAAATTGCCACGGCCTTCCTAGCAACATATGGCAAACCATCATGGGGACCATGTCACATTCCACCGTGTCTTTGTATGGTCCAATTGAGAACGTTACCGAGACGATGTGCTTAATCTTGACGGACCCTTGGTCATTTAGCCATTGAATATGGTAGGGGTGCTTATGTGGATGGACGGTGAGGTTGAGTTTCTCACACAATTCCGTGCTTGCAATATTGTGGCAACTCCCTCCATCGATGACAACCTTGATGGACTTCCCATTGATACTGGCACGAGTTTGGAAGATATTTGATCGTTGGTCTTCATTCTCATTGGCTTGATTAGTTAAGACCCTTATGACCACAAGCGATGGACTTGCGTCATGCTCACACACAAGTAGTTCTTGGTCCTCTTCCAAATGTTGCCTTGACATGGCTTCCTTGACCCTTGCATCAAACTCATCTTCACTCAAGTATTCTTCATCGTCGTTGTCATGGATGAACAAAACTTTCTTGTTCCCACATGCGGCCGACTTGTGTCCTTTGCCTCCACACTTGTAGCACTCACCATTGAATGGTTGTTCATCTCTTGTGTATTTGCCACTTGGGGGCGGTTTTCCTTGAGGAAGTGTTGGCTTGAATGGAAGCTTGGTGGTATTTTATGAGCTTCCACTTGGTGTTGTCGAAGTAGTGGTTGGGGCTTGCTTGTATGTGAAGTATGTCTTTGGCTTGTTGAACTTGATGTCCTCTTGCACTTGACGCTCGGCCTTTAATGCGATGTGCACAAGCTCAACCATGTTGTTGTACTTTTGGAACTCGGTGATGCTTGATTGGATGGTTCAAGTCATTGAGGAAACGTGCCATTGTTTGCTCATCACGTTCTTCAATGTTGGCACGGATCATGTTGAGCTCCATTTGCTTGAAGTACTCTTCCACAGTCTCCCTTGACTAAGCGTTTGAAGCTTGTTGAAAAGGTCACGCGTGTAGTGCGAAGGAACAAAGCGGGATCTCATATGAGCCTTCATATCTTGCCAAGTTGATATTGGGGGCTCTTGTTTTGATTCACGAGCGAGTTGAACTTGTTCCCACCAAAGGTTGGCATACTCATCAAACTCGAGGGATGCCATGGCCATCATCTTCTCATTGCTATAGTTGTGCATGCGGAAGATCTTGTCAACCTTGAGTTCCCATGAGAGGTATTCTTCGGGCTCATTGGAACCGGTGAACTTGGGCATGGTGAATTTGAGCTTGCCAAAAGTTTCTTCTTCATTGCGGTTCTGGTGGCGACGGTTGCCATGATTGTGGCGGCCATCTTCATCATCCGAGCTCTCATGTCTTGCTTGGTGATGGTGGCGTTGCTCCTGCGATTGTTGAGGTGCCGCGTTTGGTGGTGGAACTTGGTTTTGACGACGAGCTTGGGGAGCTTGCTCGTGTTGTTGGCGCGGTTGAGGACGAGGAGGAGGTTGTTGATCCTCACGACAAGCTTGGGGATCTTGCCCTTATTCTTGTCGTGGTTGATGCCGAGGAGCATTGTCTTGCGCCATGTGGCGAGGAGGACGCCGAGCCGCATGCACAATGGGCTGCTCTCTTTCTTCTTGATGTGGAGGAGGCTCGTCATGATGATTATGTTGTTGACGTTGACGTTCATGTCGATGATGACGCCTTGGTGGATCTTCGAGTGCTTCACGCCGACGGCGACCTTGTTCTTCCACTTCGGATGCTTCACTTGTTGTTGAAAGAACATGTCGATGGCGATGGGCTTGGTGGTCCATGTGAGGTTGCTCTTGTTGAACCACAAGTGCCCTTGGTTCCGGCCGGTTCGCTTCACGTCGTGGAGGTCTTGCGGAGAGGTCACCATCATAGCTTGACGTTGCGGCGTGTCGCGGAGATGGTACCACTTGAGAAGAGCTCATGGATTGAAGGACGGGTCCATCCTGGTGCCTTGATGCGTGACGGCGAGGTGCACTTGATTCGCTTGAGGAGTGCCGTGATGATCTTGAGTCTCGCGAGCGTGGCCCTGCTAACCCATCAATGAGGCGTTGAACCTTCTCATCCGTTGAGGCGAGGGCGTGACCAAGAGCTTCATTTTGATGACCGAGGTTGTGTTGCATGGCATGCATTTGACCTCGGACTTCTTCGAAGCGGTTGTCGATGTTCTTGAACTCCACTCGGGCTTCGCTAAATTGTTCATCTTGGCGCCGCTCAAGGGCTTCACAACGGTAGTTGAATTCTCTTCGGACCTTCCAATGGTCCCATCTTGTGATGTATTGTGTGTCGTCCTCCGAGGGTGGTGGTGTTTGGGACGGCTCGCCATTCCTGTCCATGATGCAAAGCCGACAAGGGTTGTATATGGAGAATGAGGGTGCGTAGAGTTAGCATTTTACCTCACCTTGGAGATTATATCAAACCAATTGCCACACAATGGATCGAACAGCGTGCAAAGTGAAATTGCAAAGAAACTCACACACAAATAAGCTACAACTCTCAAAAGCTTTTGGTGGATGGGTAGGATTATGGGAAAACCAAAGAACCAATTGAACGCAAAGGATAGTCAAAAGTGGAGAAGATCCAACAACTCAAGTCAAAAGGAAATGGTCAACTCAAAAGGTGACGAGAACCTACGACTACACACACGTGGAGAAAAATGGGGTTAGCACGACTATGACAATGAGCACGAAATGGCCTAACGAAGACTACGCCCGGTTGTCGTGCCAACTCAAGGAGAGACCACAACTCCTTTGCCAAAAGAGGGTAAGCAACGGATTTGTGCACTTGCCTTGGCGCACTTTTTCCTCTCTCTTTTGCTTACAAGCTTGATACTCTCTTTGTATTGGGAGACTATGTATCTTTCTATTTTTCTTTTTCTTTTCCTCTTTTTTTGATTCTTTTTCTTTTTCTCCCTTTCTATGCTACTATGTTAACTTTTGTATTTGCCCTCACACTCTCACTTTCCAAAGGCAAGTGCACAGTTCTTAGACAAACACAAAATGAGTTGCTCTCATAGGATAGGTACACACAAAGGAAGATATGGCTACAAGGGTGACACAAGTTATACCTTAGTTGTTGATGGTGATCTTGTGTCGATGGAGAGGGGAAGAGTTTGAGGTCCATGGTGTCGAAGAGCGCGAAGATGTTGCGGAAGCTTTCTGTTAGTTGTAGACACGCACACGGAACACAAACAACAAGCGGACAAATTAGCCAATGCAGAAAAGAGGAGAAAGGTCAAAACTGGCGTCCAGGGCCGGAGACTCTGGTCTGGGCCGGAGACTCCGGTGTAGACCGGAGACTCCGGTGCACAGGGCCGGAGACTCCGGTGTGGAAGATCTGCTCGTGTTCTTGAGCGGAAATTCACGCCTAGAGTCCTCAAATCCGCGAAAATTTGGCCAAAATTGGGCTGGGAAACGCAGGCAAAAGCTAGACCAACACCTTAGACAAGATTTGGTCGGATCAAAACCACAAATAACACTCCAAAACGATAGATCGATCCAAAGGCAAATTAGGGCTGTTTTTTGGGAAATTTTCGAATATATGGTGGATAGAAGAAAAATTGAGGGGAAATTCGTGATCAACCTTACTCTTGATACCAATATGTTATGGGGTAACCCCTTGGGGTGGCCCGATCTTTCACGAATCTCCGCAGGAATCGAGGGGAAAGCGGTGGAAGGGGAAAAGGGGATGAGATCCACGAACACACGCCCACGAAGAACCCGATGAACTCACGCACACAAAACACGATACACGCCCATAACTCACGCAGGATTTTAATTAGCCACTTTTTAGAGTCCATATTTGAGGATAAAAGGACTTCTAGGGTTGGATTCAACCACCACTTCTATGGCTGGCCGAAACCCCACCTTTTCCTCCTTAAATACTCCCCATAGCCGTCACCGTAGACTCGGATTTTGTTTAGACATTAAGTTAGCCATCATAGCAACTTCTCCAAGGCTCGAGCGTCGCAGAGGCCTCTTGTACTTCGCACCTATACAGGATCCCACCTTTTCAATAAAGCTTTCATCTTAATCCGCAATATCTTGATTGCAATATTAGTTCTTACTTGTTCTCGATTTCAGGTAGGAATTAAGACCCTCGCTGGTCAGGTTGATCGTGTTCCCGTAGGATCGGTAACCTCTAGGAGATTGGCCTAGCGATTGCATTGGCGCTCGTGCTCGCACGTGTAGTCGGATCGTCAAGCCCGAACTCCACCCAAATCGACTATCACCATCTCATCGAAAGATCGGACACCTTTGCCCTATCAGAAGGACCCATGGAATGGTGCAACCATGACGGAAGCGACCAAAAACCTTCTGTCCCTAGCGATACTATCGGATAGCACCATCTGTACTACCGAACGCGCGACACTACCGGGCACTACTACCGCGCACTCCAGAAGGAATCCATCAAGGCCCCAGGCCTCAGCGGTACTACCTCCCTCTGCTATCGCTCACTACTAAAGGATCCAACTGAAGCTCCAGGACCGCGAGCGGTACTACCGATACCAAGAGTTGTACTACCGGTTATTACCGGTACTACCGGTCCTATATCCGGTACTACCATCATATCTGTACCTGCACGCGCCAACTCGTCCCAACACCATGTACCCCCTTACTATACTTTCCTGTTTCATTCCAAAACTACCCCTATTTATGTGGCTGGCCTATAAATAGCCCCCACCCTCTATTGTAAACCCCAGACTTGGATAATTGTAATTGAAGACACCCCTTGAGGATCTATCAATTACTAGTCTCATGATCCTTGACAAGGAGCACCAATTATCCCCCGCCTCTTGGATTTTGCCTCATGCGTTCAAGTTGTACAAGTCCTTGGAGTTCGGTGTCTCGTCTCCAAGTAGTCAAGATCTCGTCAAGCCTCTCACCCCCGTTGTTGGTCGTGGGAGAGTGTCTTTCCCAACGCCGATCCTAGTGATTGTGTTGGACCGGTTGCCACCGGCGTGAGCTATCGGCTTGTATCGTGTTTTCGTGTGTGTGTGTTCATCGAGTTCTTTGCGTGTGAGTTCGTGGATTTCTTCCCCCCTCCTCATCCCCTCACTCCCTTCTCGATTTCCACGGGATTCGTGAAAGATTGGGACTCCCCAAGGGGTCACCCCTAACATATTGGTATCAAGAGCAACGTTAATCACAAATTTCCCCTCATTTTTTTCTTCTATCCACCATAAAATCAAAAATTCCCAAAAAGATCCTCAACTTGCCTTCGGATCGATCTTTGATTTTGGTGAGTTTTTCGTGGTTTTGGACGATAGAACTATTGCTTTTGGAGTCGATCTACCTTCTTCATGTGTTTCTAGCCTAGCTTTTCAGTCAGATTGCCACGAATTTGAGGTTTTCTAGGTCGATTGCATGCCAGTTCCGCTCTAAGCGGTACTACCGGTCGCAACTTGCGTTACTACCGCAAATCAGCGGTACTACGGGTCGTAGGTGGCAGTACTACCGCCCGCAACTAATAGTTTTTCTTTTCCATTTGCGCCTCAAATTCATTTTCTGTTTGTCCTCTTTTGTTTGTTCGGGTCTCACGTGTTTGTCGCCATACTAACAAAAGCTTCTGCAACAATGTCCATCCCGCGCTCGTCGACACCGCGACACCAGAACATCGTCCCCACAAACGGTTGCAAGTCGTCAACAATACTGAAGGTATAACTTGCGCCACCTTGATAGCCCCATATCTTTCTTTGTTTGTATCTATCCTATGAGAGCAGCTCATTTTGTGTTTATCTAAGCATTGTGCACTTGCCTTTGGAAAGTAAGAGTGTGAGGGCAAATACAAAAGTTAACATAGTAGTATAAAAAGGGAGAAAAAATAATAAAAAAAGAGAAAAAGCAAAAGAAAAATAGAAAGATACAGTCTCCCAATACAAAGAGAGTATCAAGCTTGTAAGCAAATAGAGGGGAAAAAGCACGACCAAGGCAAGTGCACAAATCCATTGCTTAACCCTCTTCTGGCAAACGAGTTGTGGTCTCTCCTTGCATTGGCATGAAACCGAGCTTAGTCTACGTTAGGACATTTTGTGCTCAGTTTCATAGTCGTGCTAACCCCATTCATCTCCACGTGTCTGTTTTCTAGTGTTTTTTAGATCGTATCCTTTTTGCTTTTGATCTGTGTTTTCTAGTGTTTTTTAGATCGTATCCTTTTTTCTTTTGATCTTAGGTTCTTTACCACCTAGAACAATAACCTTTGTCTTGGATCGTTTCGTTTGGTTTTCCACAATCCAAACCTTCCACCAAAAGCTTTTGACAGTTGTAATTTCCTTGTGTGTGAGTTTCTTTGCGATTTCACTTTGCAAGCTCTTAGATCTCTTGTGTGGCATTTGGTTTGATACAATCTCCAAGGTAAGGTAAGAGGCTAACTCCCCATGTATTCTCTTCCATATAGAATCCTTGTTGTCTTTGCATCATGGATAGGAACGGTGAGTCATCCCAACCAACGCCACCTCAAGAGGAAGACGCACAATACATGACAAGGTTGGGTCATTGGAAGATCCGAGGAGAATTCAACTACCATTGTGACGCCCTTGAGCAGCGCCAAGACAAAGAATTTAGTGAAACACGAGTGGAGTTCAAGAGCATCGAAAACCGCTTCGAGGAGGTCCGAGGACAAATGTATGTCATGAAACACAACCTCGGCCATCAAAATGAAGATCTTCATCGTGCCCTCGCTGCAACGGATGACAAGCTTCAACACCTCATTGATGGGATAGCAAGGTCACGGTCTCGCACCTCAAGCTCGTCACGACACTCCTCAAGTGAATCAAGCTCTTCACGCCATCGCGCTTCAAGGCACAACGACGGACCCATACTTCACTCCATGAGCTCCTCTCAAGCGGTACCATCTCTGCAACACGCCGAAACGTCAAGCTATGATGGTGACCTCTCCGTAATACCTCCAAGACGTGAAGTGAACCGTCCATAACCAAGGGCACTCGTGATTCAACAAGAGAAGCCTCAAGTGGATCCCCAAGCTCCTCGCCAACGACACATTCCTTCAACAACAAGTGAAGCCTCCGAATTGTACAAACAAGATGGCCACCGACGTGAATCACTTGAAGATCCACCAAAGCGTCATCATTGACATGAACGTCAACGGTGACAACATGATCATAATGACGAGCCTCCTCCGCATCATGAAGAAAGGGAGCGGTCAATTGCACATTAGGCGCGCCGTCCTCCTCGCCACATGGCTCAAGACAATGCTCGTCGTCATGATGGCCAAAGTCCGAACCATCCTCGTGAGGACCAAGTGCCTCCTCCTCGTCATCAACCGCGCCAAGAAAAAGAGCAAGCTCCCCAATATCGTCGTGAGGACCAAGTTTCACCACCAAATGAGGCACCAGAACAACCGCAAGGGCAACACCACAATCACCAAGCAAGACATGAGAGCTTGGCTGATGAAGATGTCCACCAACATCATGGCAACCGTCGATACCGGAACCGAAATGAAGAGGAAACTTTCGGCAAGCTCAAATTCACCATGCCCAAGTTCACCGGTTCTAATGAACCCGAAGAATATCTTTCATGGGAACTCAAGGTTGACAAGATCTTCCGCATTCACAACTATAGCAATGAGAAGATGATGGCCATGGCGTCCCTAGAGTTTGATGACTATGCCAACCTTTGGTGGGAACAAAACCAACTCACTCTTGAAGCAAAAGAAGAGCCTACAATCACCACTTGGCAAGATATGAAGGCTCATATGAGATCCCGCTTTGTCCCTTCGCACTACACGTGACCTATTGAACAAGCTCCAAACACTTAGTCAAGGGACAAAGACTGTGGAAGAGTACTTCAAGAAAATGGAGCTCAACATGATCCGTGCAAACATTGAAGAGCATGATGAGCAAACAATGGCACGTTTCCTCAATGGCTGGAACCACCCAATCAAGCGCATCACAGAGTTCCAAAAGTACAACAACATGGTTGACCTTGTGCACATAGCAACAAAAGCCGAACATCAAGTGCAAGAGGACATGATATGGGCAAGGATGCGCGAGGGAGGAGCGGGAGGAAGGCGCAAGAGAAGATCATCAAGAAGGAAGGTTCAGTTCGGACAGACAGAAGCCCTGAAATTGAAACGGACGTGGATTCTTCATATGAACTCCAAATCAAGCAAATAAGCACTTGTTGGAAAGATCACTCCGAGAGCTTTCCAACGAGTACTTACACGTCCCTAGGGGGCAGATAATCCGGCCCCCACAAGGGCGGATAATCCAGCCCTGCTCCAGGAATTCTGCTAATGAATTTAGGCGCAAGGCTCAGTAAGGGGGCGGATAATCCGCCCCAAGGGAGGATAATCCGGGGGGGCGGATAATTCGGCCCTACTTAGGGCAGAATGTCCGGCCCTAAAAGTTTCCATCAGATCAGGACGGATCTGACTGTATGAGACACGTTTCCGTTTCACGTTTTTCGGACGTTCCGGCGGCCATATAAGCCTGGGAACGCCCTCTAGATTAGGTTAGATTTTGATTTCAGTTGATTAGTCTAAAACTATCGTGTGTGTTGCTTGGTGAAGCATCCCTCCGGAGACGGCGATGTCGTGTTATCTATCGTATTGATATTGTCACGGAGGTTCTTGTATTCATCAAGGATTGTCATGTTTTGGTTTGAGGCGTGGTGATCTTCATCATGTTACTTGCTGGATTCGTCCCTCTTCTTCAGGTGACGTCCATTGGCGTTGTTGGAAGGATTACTATCTGGGTGACTCGCTGTGAAAGATCGGGACAAACTAAAGGATCATCCCCTTGATCCGTATCAGGTGGTATCAGATTGCAGTCTTGCTCATAGTGAGATTGGTTGATTGATCTAAAAATCGTGTTGCAAATCAGATCGGGGAGAACTCTGGCTGTGCAGATCGGATCTCAAGATCTGTTCCGTTTCGTGTTGGGGCGGATAATCCGGCCCCAGGGGCGGATAATCTGGCCTGGATATAGCCAATTTCTATTCTGTCAAGTTGGTGATAGAAGTTTCGGTCAGAGATGGATTCTTTTTCTGGTGACTTTTATGGCAAACGGTGTGTTTCTGGAAAGAGATCTGGTGATGTGTACAATGACTATCTCGACATCTTGAACGGTATACTATGTGATGATTCTCAAATCAGGTGGAAACTAGTTCACATGGCAACGTATGATGAATATGAGTTGTGGGCGCGTCACATGCAAGATGGTTTTTACATATGTGATACATATGAGTATTTGGATAATCCTACACGTGTGCTTCTTGCATTGTGACGTGTAGATGAAGAGATAGCTCGTTGGTGGGATAAAGAGATGTGTGAAAAGGACATTATAGATGCAACTTGGATGGACTTCAATATTTTTTTGCGTGGTTGTTTTATGGCTCCTCGTCGCAAGGTATCTTGTACCAAGCCCTTGAAGACAGTTCCGCAGTCGCCCAGGGTTGCCATTGTGTCTATTCCATCTTGTTCAAAGGAGGTCGCAGAAGTTGTTCCAGTGCAAACGGTTAGCGTGGCAGTGACAAAACCTTCTGAGGAGAAGCAATCTGTTGTTGCTGAGGTTGTTGTGTGCACTGAAACTACAGTGGAAGAGGTTGAACCATTGAGTGGGCTAAATATGCAACTCAAGAGAGTACATGATGAGACTTGTATGACAGCGGATAGAGGCCAGCGTTGGAATCTATTACAGGCGCAGTGCATGATCAAAGGTAAAGCATGCAAGTTTATTATTGATGGAGGAAGTTGTACTAATGGCATTATCAAGACAATGGTGGCAGAATTGGGGTTGTCCACATGGCGTATTCCTGAACCTAAGCATCTACAGTGGTTAAATAGCTGCGGTATGGTGAAGGTAACTCATAAGGTGCATGTGCCATTTACATTTGGTGATTATGTTGATGAGATTGAGTGCGATGTGTTGCCATTGGAGGTATGTGGGCTATTACTTGGTCGTCCATGGCAGTATGATCGTAATGCGTTACATGCTGGGAGAGAAAATACATATTCTTTTGTGCATGATGGCAAACATCAGACTTTGAAGCCTATGAGAGAGGATCAAATCAAGTCCGATGTGGTGTTGGTGGTTCGCAAGGAGAAGTTGCATAAGGCTAAGCCACAACCAGGGCTAGCTAAGGTGCAACATGAGGAGCATGATGCGAAGAGCGTCAGTAGTGATATTGTTTCACCCATGCCTGTAGAAGACAAGCCAATTGTTCTTGTTAGTGACAAGCCGGTTGAAGTCAAGCCTCTTATTGATGAAGGAAATAATATGTCAGCATGTGTTCCATGTGTTCCTGTAACACCCTCGCCTGATAAGGCTGAGTTCATGTGTATAGTGCCAATCCCTGGATCGGTTCACTGGCACACACAGTACAAAATGATACCAAATATAACTGTGCATCATAAATACAACGGATATGATCCAGAATTTACATTATTTATACAAGTACACAGCGGAAAACGAATACAAGGTAGATCTCCATCCTTCAAATGTGCCATAGGCGAACAATTGTTGAGTGGAGTCTCGCGACCTATGAACGATCACTCATATACAATATAACCTGCAACATGAAACGTTGCAGCCACGAATGGTCAATACATTGAATGTATGGCAAGTAGGCTAAAGTGGTTAACAACAGATCTATCAACTACATGCTTATTTGTCCAAGTGGAGTTCAGGCTCATTTGCATAAAGCAACAGTTTTATCCTAACATTTGTAACAAAGTAGTTTTCCAATACGATAAATAGGACACTCTGGTTCACTCCCAGGTGCTCCTACCCAATTATGTTCACCCAACAAGTTTTAAGTAATTAAGAAATAAGGATGAGTGAGAAATATCATAGCATCGATGTCAGTCGCTCAAATTGTCCATAGCAGGGACACGGCTAATCGATTAGTTTATACACCTGCGAGGGTTAGTACACTTACCCATGTGACTTGGCCACCCATTTCGTACCACCACTCTCATATTGGGTGATGATAGGGAGAAGTCCAAGAAGGAACCGTTCGGGAAGTAGCTCCCCAATCCCGACGCGCACCGGTCCAACCTACACTATCTACATCTCTGGATACGCGGGTTTGAGTTACCACAACCTACTAAGTTCAACCAACCGCCCATTTCATTATTGGCACATGGTTGCACACGAAAGCTTCCAAACAAAGAAACCAATCATTTCTCGGTGTCCTGGGCGGCATTCCCCACCATAAATACACTGTATGACCCAATCAATGCCATTTCGCCCAGGTGGTTCATTAAAACATATTGGTTTGTCATTTAGCAAAATATAAGCCTTTCAAAACATTTAACTTTTCATGATGTGATTCCCTTCCTCGTCTAAATAGCATAGCTAAGCAATCTACCAATACGATGGCTCATAAACAAGGAATACTAGGGAATAATATGGGATATAGCATAGCATATACACATCAATTCCTACATATGCAATTCTACAAAAACATCTACAATGCATAGGAAAATAGTAGGACATTTATGACCAAGATAGCACCACTTGCCTTTGTTGTAGATGTAGTCGATTAGATAATCCTCACAATCCTCATAGATATAATGGTTGCACTCGTCATAGCCACAATACTTGCAATCATAGTAGTTGCAATCACAGTAGTTGCACTCCTCGCAATCTAACGTTTGAAGCAAACACAACAAACACCATTCAAAACATTGCAAACATACAACAGTGCAGCATTACAAGAAAACAATGATGAACAGATGCATGCATGACGATTTAATGAGTCACAATGGTTGCATTTAGTCTTCTGAACATAGTTAGATTACATGATGCATGTGGAAAGTCATTTATTGCACTAAAACTTTTATTACTAAAGTTGTATCGATTTAATATGGTGTATACCACTTTAATTGAACTAAATATGTTTATGTCATATTAAATTGTGAACTAGATGCTACTGGATAGATAATGCAATTTAGAGACAGTGGCAATTTGAATCACCTAAAAAGGAGTAATATATATTTTCCTATGATTAAAACACTATTTCAATGGGTTTAAATATTTCTGTATGAGTTTCTGTTTTAACAGTGCCAAATAATTTGTCATGCAATTTCTCTATATAGATATTGTCAATACAAAACCTTAGCACTTGGATTCACCCTAATCGGAGTTATAGATCTTTTTGTATGATTTAAATAGTGTTTAATGGGTTTTAAATGATTCGTATAGTTTCTGTTGTCTAAAAATCAAACTAAAATTATATCTGTAATCCCCACGGAATTGTGATTTCAGGGACATATTATTTGTAATTTTCTGAATAGTATTTATTTTCTTATGAATTTATTACTCTAAATAGGCCATTAAACCATTTAAATCTTCAAGGCAAAACCTTACAGTCAAAGGCTGAACTAACTGCATATTGATGATCTACATGGAACCAGCTTTCCAACGGTATATGATTTATATTTTTGTGACAAGCAATTAATTTACTATGAATTTAATGATTTATAAGGCCATTAAAACTAATTAAATTGCTATGGGTTAAATAATCGGCAAAGGCTAGATCCAACCAGATATTATTAAAGTACATTACAGTAGCTTCAATTTGATATATTGTTCATATTTTTCGGAGTTACAGATAATTTCTTATGAATTTATTAACCTAAAAGACCATTAAAACTAATTAAATTACTGCAGTAACCACGTACAGTAAAAGTTGGATCTATTCTGATAAGATGATTATACGTGAAATTATCTTCAATTTGATATATTATACAAAATTTTTGGACATGGTATGAATTTCTAATGAATTTTACAAGTTAGATCTATAATATGCAATTTTAAATTCGAACGGAATATTTCAGGCAATATTCCGCTGACTGGACAGGTTGACTTTGCGTGCTGACTGGGATTAGATGTTGACCTTACGTTGACGTGGCGTTGATGAGGAAGATGACCGGAATGACGATATGGCACGCACCGGTTTGATTGGATCTCGACCGTCTGGATAGGATCCGGTGGGTAGAAGAAGAGATTGATCCGATTTTGGCTCAGAATAGACAAGAAATAGATCTGTGTTAGAGAGACAAATCCGTAGATCAAATCGAAAAACTCAGAACATGAAAGTTGTGGGGAATCATTATTCCTACCTTCTCACCAAAGGAATTTGGATTTGAAGAAACGAGCGCGAGTAGATCTTGGATTTACACCGTAAGATCTGAAATATTGCGATACGAAATTCTCCGGCTGTGGTGTATGAAAAGAGGTGAGGCTTGTCGGGATTGAAAGATTTCGACGCGATCTTCAACTTTCGTTCTTTGACCGAAGGCAAACGACGAAGTCTAGATGGGTTAAAAAGCGAAATAAGATTCGGGCATATGTAGATTCGGGATTTCGAGAAGAAAAACTCGTACAGCTATGCCTCCACGAGTTTATATGGAGGTTTAGGATGGTTTAGAGATAGGCCTTGGAGTAGGGAACAAGTAGAAACAAACGGAAGTTGATTCGGAGTTGTAGATAAAAAGTTATAGCAGTTTGAGTAGAGATAGGTTTTAGAAAACAGGTTTCGCACGCTTTTCAAAACGCTCAGATCGATCCTCAGGTACGTGCTGGCTGCCTGGTGCTCCCGTCGGTCCGGGTGGGCCGGCCCATTAGTTTTTTTTTTGTTTTTTTTGTTTTTTTCTATTTACTTGTTTCACTCGTATCTTTTGCATACGAACTCCAAATGACACGATTTTTGTTTCTAAATTTTTCTAAAATCAAATAGATCATTGTAGGATCATATTTATAATCTTTTTACTAGTTTGTAAGTTGTGGGTTTATAAATCCTTGTATATTTAATTTTATTTATATATTTATGTGTTTGTATTTATTTCATAACGTTTTCATAACAGCTTCAAATGAGCTCAATTTTGTTTTTAAAATTTTGTAGTATTAATTGAATCTTTTTAGGCTATAATTTAGCAATAATCTATTCCTTAGAAACAGTGGGTTTTAATAAGTCAATTTAATTACTCTTAGGAACATTTGGGCAAATCAACTATAGGATTTAGATACCAGGATTTTGATTTAGTTTGTGAGAACTTTGCATGGATGTAATGAAATGCTTATGAATGCTTCATGCTTTTCATTTTGAAATCTTGCACACCAATTCTACAATCCATAATCAATCCATGCCCTTTTGCCTATATGGCTACTTAGGTCATAACAAAAGAATATAAGATTCTGAATTCAAGGTTGAGAGGATTTTCTATTCAAAAAGTTTCTTATCTTTGAGAATTTTGAACATAATCAAACAATCAATCAAACTTATTTATTTATTTCACATTCCAAAATTAGGGGAATTTTGGGATGTGACAGTTCCACTTCCAGTTTGTGTTGACACAGGTGTTCAGACCGATGACGATGTTGCTGATCACGTTCGGGTGCATATGTTGCCGCGGGTAGTCAGCCACAATTTTGTTAGAACACCTCAGAGACGTTTTGTTGGAGAAGCAGTGCGTGTGCATAGAGGCAAGGATGGACATGTTCGTCAGTTGTGTGGTCTAGGCATCACTCATCTTATGCAGGTTCGTGCAAAGAAGGTCCATGTTCAGCAGCCACGGGTTCCAACAATAGTTGAGAAGAAGAAAAAGATGGTGGTGCCTAAGTCCAAGCTTATGTGGAGAAGACAGGAGGTGCAGCCACCCAGGGTTGTATCAAGTCAAGCAGGACAAGCGGGAGGATTTGGTGAGGTAGGCAAGCAAGACTTGAAGATGGCAAAGACGCGTGAAGATTTTGTTGATATCACGCCACCCTTTCGAGATGACCCTCATGCGTTGGGGACAACGCTCTTTGAAGGGGGGAGGATGATATGGGCAAGGATGCGCGAGGGAGGAGCGGGAGGAAGGCGCAAGAGAAGATCATCAAGAAGGAAGGTTCAGTTCGGACAGATAGAACCCCTGAAATTGAAACGGACGTGGATTCTTCATACGAACTCCAAATCAAGCAAATAAGCACTTGTTGGAAAGATCACTCCGATAGCTTTCCAACAAGTACTTACACGTCCCTAGGGGCGGATAATCCAGCCCCCACAAGGGCGGATAATCCGGCCCTGCTCGAAATTCGCTAAGGAATTGAGCGCAAAACTCGATGAGGCGGATAATCCGGGGGGTGGATAATCCGGCCCTATTTAGGGCGGAATGTCCGGCCCTAAAAGTTTCCATCAGATCCGGACGGATCTGACTGTATGAGACACGTTTTCGTTTCACGTTTTTCGGACGTTCCGGCGGCCATATAAGCCTGGGAACGCCCTCTAGATTAGGTTAGCTTTTGATTTCAGTTGATTAGTCTAAAACTATCGTGTGTGTTGCTTGGTGAAGCATCCCTCCGGGTACGGCGATGCCGTGTTATCTATCGTATTGATATTGTCGCGGAGGTTCTTATATTCATCAAGGATTGTCGTGTTTTGGTTTGAGGCGTGGTGATCTTCATCATGTTACTTGCTGGATTCATTCCTCTTCTTCAGGTGACGTCCATTGGCGTTGTTGGAAGGATTACTATCCGGGTGACTCGCTGTGAAAGATCGGGACAAACTATAGGATCATCCCCTTGATCCGTCTCAGGACATCAAGTACGACAAGCCAAAGACGTACTTCACGTACAAGGAAGCAACAAACACTACATCAACAACACCAAGTGGAAGATCATCAAGTACCACCAAGCTTCCCTTCAAGCTAACACTTCCTCAAGGAAAAATGCCCCCAAGTGGAAAATACACAAAGGATGATCAACCATTCAATGGTGAATGCTACAAGTGTAGAGGCAAAGGACAGAAGTCGGCTACATGTGGAAACAAGAAAGTTTTGTTCATCCACGACAATGGTGATGAAGAATACTTGAGTGAAATGAGTTTCATGCAAGAGTCAAGGAAGCTTTGGCAAGGCAACATTTGGAAGATGACCAAGAACTACTCGTGTGTGAGCATGACACAAGTCCATCTCTTGTTGTCACAAGGGTCTTAACTACTCAAGTCCATGAGCATGAAGACCAAAGATCAAACATCTTTCAAACATGTGCTGGTATCAATGGGAAATCCATCAAAGTTGTCATCGATGGAGGGAGTTACCATAATCTTGCAAGCACGGAGTTGTGTGAGAAACTCAACCTCACCCTACATCCACACAAGAACCCATACCATATACAATGGCTAAGTGACCAAGGGTCCGTCAAGATCAAGCACACCGTCTCGGTAACATTCTCAATTGGACCATACAAGGACACGGTGGAGTGTGATGTGGTTCCCATGACGGTTTGCCATATGTTGCTAGGTAGGCCTTGGCAATATGACAAGCGTTGTTTGCATGATGGTCAGACAAACGCTTATACCTTCAAATGTCTTGACAAGACTTGTGTTTTGCAACCAACGACTCCTAGCCAAATAATTGTGGACAATGCAAAGGCTTTAGCGAGGGCGCAAAGCACAACACCATCTTGTGAGAAGAGCGGTGAGCGAGAGAACCACCATATAGTGATAGAAAAACTAAGAGTGTTTTTCTTGCCACCAAAAGTCAGATGAGAGAAGTGCGACACAACCCATCCATCTGGCACTATGTCCTTATATGCAAGGGACTAGCGCAAGGAACTAATGATTTGACAAATGTACGCCCTTCTTTGATGGCTATTTTGCAGGAATTCCAAGATGTGTTTCCCGAAGAGCTTCCTCATGGACTACCCCCTCTTCGTGGAATCGAGCACCGCATCGACCTCATACCAGGCACACCTCTCCCAAACTGCTCCGCTTACCGCACGAACCCGGAAGAGACGAAGGAGATAGAACGACAAATCAACCAACTCGTCTCCAAAGGTTTGATTCAAGTAAGCACTAGCCCAAGCGCGATACCCGTGATTCTTGTCCCAAAGACGGATGATACGTTGTGTTTATGCATGGACTATCGTCCAATAAATGCTATTACCGTGTGTTATCGACATCCTATACCGTGTCTTGATGACATGCTCGATGAGTTGTGTGGAGCCACTATATTTTCGAAAATTGATCTTCGTAGTGGTTACCATCAAATACGCATGGCCGAGGTGATGAGTGGAAACCGCCTTCAAGACAAAATGATGTGGACATCCCATCTATTGATACAACCGTTGTACCTACAACTACACACATACAAGGACATATCACTCGATCTCATGCCAAACAACTTAACTATCATGTACTTTCATTTCTTGGAACTATTCCTCACATACATGAGAATATGATGCTGCCTAAATCAGATATATTTCTTACTCTTAGGAATGATGGACCAAGCATGGATGAGAGGGACAAGCATTGGAGCATGGTCATGCATGTAGATGGCAGCAAGCATGTGATGATTCAAGAGAAGGCCACGGATGAAGATTTCAGAACTTTGAGGCCACCATAATGAAGAAAGAAGGCTTGGACGAAATATTCAAGATTAATATGGTGCTGCGACACCTTTATTTTGGGCTAGGCCCATGTAATTTCCGCAGGATTTTAAATAGCCACTTTTTAGAGTCCATATTTGAGGAGAAAAGGACGTCTAGGATTGGATTCGACCACCACTTATATGGCTGGCCGAAACCCCACCTTTTCCTCCTTAAATACTCCCCTTAGCCGTCACCATAGACTCGAATTTTGTTTAGACAATAAGTTAGCCAACATAGCAACTTCGCCAAGGCTCGAGCATCGTAGAGGCCTCTTGTACTTTGCACCTATACAGGATCCCACCTTTTCAATAAAGCTTTCATCTTAATCCGCAATATCTTGATTGAAATATTAGTTCTTACTTGTTCTCGATTTCAGGTAGGAATTAAGACCCTCGCTGGTCAGGCTGATCGTGTTTCCGCAGGATCAGAAACCTCCAGGAGATTGGCCTAGGGATTGCATTGGCGCTCGTGCCCGCACGTGTAGTCGGATCGTCAAGCCCGAACACCACCAAATCGACCATTATCATCTCATCGAAAGATCGAACACCTTTGCCCTATCAAGTGGTATCAGATTCCAGGTTGCTCGGTGAGATTTTACTGTTTTCGTAGATTAGATTTGTTTTACCTATAAACCACGAAAAAGACAAAAACACAGTTAGAGCTTAGATCCATCTCATCACCAATCTACGCCTTGCATTATCTTTTCAGTTTTGCATTGTTGAATTTGTGTCTGCATCGTCGCGTCGAGTTGCTGGTCTTAGTGTCCTCTCCCTTAGAGTTTCGAGTTCTGATCATAGTAGTCACCACCACACTCGCAGATCACCGCCACCATATTCCGCCACCATACACCCAGCCACCATAAACCCTGAAACGCCACCACCGCCTTCCTACCGCGACACGGATCCGATCACCTTTCCTACCGCGGCACGAGTCCGAGTTGAGTTATTGTTTCCTAGTTATTTCTTTTTACTCTCCTTCCTTGATTGTTTCCGTGTTGAGCTAAAGTTCGTGTCGAGATAAAAGTTCAGTCGTAAGTTCTTTTTACTCTCCTTCCTTGATTGTCTGGAACCGCCTCTGAAATTTTTTTCTGTATATACTGATTTTCGGCTTCGGGGATCATTTTTCTCCATCGGTCGTTATAGCGATATTTTTTTGGCGCCTGCGCCCTTTCCGGAGCATAATACAAAAATTTCGACTAATTTTTTTGGGGCTAACCTATTTCTAGACCCCGTCGATCAGTTCTAGACACTCGCCATCATAGTGATTTTCGACATCTCGGTTCGCTTTTCAGGGTGCCATATCATCATACATTGCTTGTTGTGTCGCGTCATGACATCGTTGGTGATCTAGGCTCGCGTCTCTAGTACGGTCTATCCTAGGACCAGCACAGTACCGTCATTGAGCATTCTTTCAAAATTTGCATTGGTGTTTTGATAATTGCTAGCCCCTTTGCTAAGCCTTCCCAGAGCTCCACAAATTTCTCCACGTGCGGTGTCTCGACTCCTGGTAATCGCTCGGTTCAATCTCTGGACACACTGCTCCTCGCGGTTGCACATCGCCTTTTCCTGCTGTTTGGTAAGAACTTGTAAGAGCTTCGTATATTGCTTGACGGATTACGCGTGCCTTCCACCATATTTCCGTAGTTATAGGCATATATACCTATGATTTTTAAAGGACTAACCATGACAGATACTTCACGTAACCCTGCCACAATGACGAACCAAGAACTACATGCCCACTTCTTCGAGCTAGAGGAGTTTGACACCAATCTTACCAACGCTATGGACAAGATCGATGGACTCAAGAAATCCTTCAATGACAAGCTTGATGCTCGGTTCAAGGAGGTTTTGGATAGATTGCCGACACCCGCACCCGCCCCATTGGCACCTCGGCATGGCGCACGACGCATTCCGATCACGGGTCATACTTCTTTGGTTCACCGCAGCTTCTCAGCGGTTACTACGGCTGTTGAGGCACCTCAGGCTTCCACCGCGGCTGCTGCTGCGACATTGGGGGCAGACGAAGGGTACTACTACGACCTCGACGACGACGATCTGTTTGACGAGGAGGTTGAACAACCTCCACACCCTGCTGGCCGACCCCGACATTACCATTGTAACGCTCGACCACCGGTACGTCATGATGATCATGTTGCAAAGCGTAAATTAAATATTCCATCTTTTGAGGGTAAATATAATCCTGATGCATATCTACATGGGAGATGGAATTAGAACAACGTTTTGCATGTTTAAAATATCATGAGAATATGTGTGTTAGTGATGCTACATGTAAATTTACTAAATTTGCTTCCCTTTGGTGGTCTGAGTATTGTCGTTTAAATCCTACTACTATTCCTCGTACTTGGACTGCTTTAAAAACTTCTATGCGTGTTCGTTTTGTGCCTCCAGCTTATCAACGTGATTTACTAAAGAATCTGACACGTTTGGAACAAGGGAAAAATTTCTGTTGAAGAGTATTATCAGGAATTCCAAACGGGGATGGTTCGGTGTGTTCTTGTTGAAACTACCGAACAAATGCTTGCACATTTCTTTGGTGGATTAAACAAGGACATTCAACACATATTAGACTATGAGGAATATAATTCCATCACTCGTTTGTTTCATCTTGCTTGCAAAGATGAACGTGAAGTGCAGGATCGCCAAACACCATGGAGGAGGACTAATAATTCTGCAGGTTGCACATCCACTTGGAAATCCCGACAATCAGCGCCTTCTTCTCGTGATTCTCCACCAGCTACTACCACATCCAAGGCCACCACACGATTTCCGTCAGCTGCTCCTCCACCGTCATTGTTGTGGGATCCCTTGTGGGATTGACCCTAGGGTGGCCCGATCTTCACGGATTTGAGGCGGGGACTGAGGGGATACCCTATGAACACGATGAATGCAACACAAACGCAAGGTAAATATACAAACACACGCAAACACAACCCGATTCGATTTGCTCCCATTGGCTGGAACAACAAATCCAATAGAATCCTCGGCGAGAGACCGTTAGGTAGAATCACCAAAGGAGAGATCGGCAAGCGGATGATAGAATCCAAATCAAAGGAGAGAGTAGCAACCAAGTAGAATCCCAAAGGGGAGAGACCTAGCACTACTAGAATCCTTGATGAGGAGAGACCAAACACTTGAGGAAAGTCTTGACGACTTGGAGACGAACAACCGAACTCCAAGGCCTTGTACAACTCATAGATTAACTATAGAGAGGGGTTCCCATCTAGGGTTAGGCACAAGCCTTCTTTCATCATCAACTCTAGGGTTTCAAGGAGGGCGTGGGGGATTATATATAGGCCAGCCACGAGCTAGGGGTAAAATAGACATAAACAGGGAGTTCTGGGCGTTACATGGGCCAGGCCCAAAAGGCCTTAACATGCCTAGCGTCGAGCAGGCCGGAGACTCTGGTGTGGGGTCCGGAGACTCCGGTCAATCTCCGGTGTCGTCTCCGGAGGGGTTTCTGGCTATCCCGGGCTTGGTTCCTAGGTCCGGACTGGAGGACGGTCCGGAGACTCCGGTGTGGTCCGGAGACTCTGGTGTGATGGCCGGAGACTCCGGTGTGGTCCGGAGACTCCGGTGTGATGGCCGGAGACTCCGGTCTGGCGTCCACCACTTCTTGTGTATTTTCTTCCAGGCCTCTTGCTTGGGGGTCTTGGTTTCTGGGATCCTCTTGTCATCTCCTCTCGGTGTCATGGTCATGGGCCTGGTCATAGCATGGGCACTTGTCTCAAGTAGGATTCCATTCACATGATAACCAAAGGAGGGTGAGGTACGGAATGAGTGTAGGGGTTCGTAGCATGGAAAAAAAAAATTTCTATCGCATACAAACAAACAAGCCAAGATCTATCTACTAGATTGTAGCAATGAGTCGATGGAATAACTTACCCTCGAAGATTCCAAAGTGTTTAACGAGAGCAGATTCTCGTGGGTGATGTAGTCGTACACTTCCGATCTCAAGATCGCATAGACGATCCTTCCAGTAGCGTTCCGGCTCCATGATCGGTCACATCGTTGGTACTCGACGAAGACCTTCCTCTCCCTTGTTCCAAAGCAGCGGAGGTTGTAGCACTCTCTCGCGATTCCTGACAACGGCGTGGTACCTAAGTAGAGGGAGATCCCGAGGCTTCGCTTAAGCCGGAGCGAGTATGGTGGAGTATGAGAGAGGGCTATTAGTGGTCTAGGATTAGACACACCAATTAGAAGGCTCTAAACCACAGGCTAGAGCAATTAGAAGCTCTAAACCAAAAGCGGCTCTAAACCGGAAATTAGAGGATAGGAACTTGTGTGTCTAGAGGAGGAGGCCCCGCCTCCTTTTATAGGTGGAGGGTGGCCCAGAGGAGGAGGGAGTCCTCCCCAACTAGGCCTTGGCCGTCACGGCTTGGGAGAGGGACTCCTCCTCCAAGTTGGTTTCAACCTCCTCTTGCTTGTTTCCCACAGTTTCGTTTTCCACAGTTTCTGTTTTAGCCGTTTGACTTTCAAACCGGCAGTTTGACTTTTCAGTTTTGGAACAGAAGAACACTTAGTACATGATGCAATCATTCAATGACACATTCATGTACCCTCCCCCCCCCCGGAGTGCCGGGCAATCCGGAACGTTCTAGAACATTCCCGCGGAAAAAACTGGAATCATTCCCGAACTCCGAAACGGGGCTTTCCTTATATGAATCTTATTCTCCGGACCATTCCGGACCAGCTCGTGATATCACGGACCCCATCCGAGACTCCGAACAACATTCGGTCTCTTTCTCATAATACCATAACTACTCAAACAACGTCGAATCCTTAAGTGTGTCTCCCTACGGTTCGTGAATTATGCGGACATGATCGAGACACTTCTCCGAACAATAACCAATAGAGGAATCTGGAAATTCATATGGCTCCCACATATTTCTACGATTACTTTGCGATCGAATGAACCACTTACATACGATACCAATTTCCCTTTGTCTCACGATAGTTTACTTATCCGAGGTTATGATCGTCGGTATCTCTGCATACCTAGTTCAACCTCGTTACCGATAAGTACTCTTTTCTCGTTCCCGTGATATGTGATCCCTTGTGACCCAGTCACATGCTTGCAAGATAATTGGATGACATTCCACCGAGAGGGCCCAGAGTATATCTATCTGTCATATGGATGGACAAATCCCACTCTTGATCCATGTGTTTCAACCAATACTTTCCGAACACTCAATGACACCTTTATGGCCACCCAGTTACGGTGTGGTGTTTGATGTCATCAAAGCATCCATCCGGTAAAGGTGATATGCATGATCTCATGGTCGAAGGAATTAGGTTACTATGTATCAGAAAGAATATAGCAATTGAACTATTGAAATGACTTGATCTTTATGCTACGCTTGTCTATAGGAGTATGTCCATCACATCATTCTCCTAATGATATGATCCTGTTGTTAATAACATCTCTATGTTCATGATCAGGAAACCATGATCATATATTAACCAACAAGCTAGTTTAACAAGAGGCTTTACTAGGGACTCTTATTTTAGTTTACAAATCACACAAGTATTAATGTTTCCGGTTAATACAATTATAGCATGGTATGTAAACATTTATCATAAGTGTGAAGATATGATAATAACCACTTTATTATTGCCTCTTGGGCATATCCCCAACAGTCTCCCACTTGCACTAGAGTCAATAATCTAGTTTCAAACCTTTGTGTATTCAACACCTATGGATTTCCGGTGTTGTATGTACACGATTGCTAGTGGTCAACTGATCTCCGGATCTGACACTTCCAGGTCCGTGTGTAATTGCATGTCTTTGCGTCCCTACGCATCACTCATTCTCTAATGAGATGGATTCGTACAAATTTGGTCCTTTGGTGTGACCCTTAGTTCTTTTGGGGTTAAAAAATGTTGATAATATTGTCGTACAATATATCTTCATAGTATTATCCCGCTGTGAACTACACCTAGTTTGATAACAAACTACTTGACACAAATGCCCTCTTTAGCTGCTATTATAGCAGTCATATACTTAGCCCTTTTGTTGTAGTATTTGTCACAATGTCTTATCTTTGGAACTCATCCAAATCCATTATGGAACTCACTTTCCATTATATTGTGCCACCCTTAGTTTTAGATTGAGATAAACTTAATTTGTACTTTGTGACAAAACTAGTATCAATGTAGTACTTTTACAATGAACTAACCATCTATTTGTCACTTCTACAAATATTATACTCTTAGTTCTTCCAAAATATCATAAGAATATCCTTACTATTGTCCAATGATCATCTTACGAATCATTCTGGTATATGCTCACAACATTTAGAGCATAGGACATATCTGGATTTGTACATATCACAGTATGATTGATATAAATACTCTTTGTGATTTCATACATCAAGTATCAATCTATACTTGATTATTTGTTTCACTTTACCAAATGTCAATACACTTGAATATATCATCAACATTGAACTCTTTCAATCCTTTACGCATTTACAAGAACCTTTTCTTGTAGTTTCTATATTGAACTCATTCAATATCTCGTCTATGTACTTCTGGCACAACCATATCAGCGTCTATTTATGCCAAATATTTGGGTTTTGCCTAAGTCTTTCATCGGGATGAAATTCTTAATATGTGTTAATAAAAGATACATTATTTCCAATCAACAATATGTCTTCCACATAATGTATTAGAAACATGTCTTAGCGCTCCCACTTAATTTCTTGCAAATGCAAGCATATTCATTGTCTCTAATGAACTTTTAAACTCCTTTAACAGTTTCATCATAGTGAAGATTCCAACTCTGTGATGCTCACTTCAACCATTGAAGTTTGCATATGCTTTTAGCATCCTTTGAATTAACAAAACCCTATGGACTGTGTTATGCACATGTCCTAGGTAACGATTCTATTAGAAGAACTTGTTTTGTTTATTCAACTACCATATAACAAATTATATGTAGTGGTTGCTACATTAATCCGTCTAGACTAAATATCACTATGAAAGATCAAATCTTGTCATAGTCAACCTTTGAACATTTTGTGAACTCTTTCCCAACATGTCGACTATTTCATAGATGGAAAACATCCATGTCTATTTCTTTATAGATCCAAACACAACTGTAAGGTCTTACACCTTTCTCGAGGGTCCTTCAAGTTCAAAACTTGATTTCTCGTGTATGGAACTATCACGGATTTTATGGCTTCAAGCCATTTGACGGAGTCAGGGCCCATCATCGCTTCTTTGCATGTAGTCGGTTCATTATTCTCAAATAATGATTCAACCCTCAAATCTTGGTATTTGATTGTTTACCCGATCTACTTGTTTCAATAGGAACTTAGATCTCCGTGACCACAACCTTTGAGGCACGTGAGCCATGAGCATTGTTGCTGCCTCCGGAACACTTTTCGGCGTTGCGCAACTTTGCACATATAGCTAAGGTTCCTTTAACCTTATCAAAGTTCTATTGTCCTCCCACTTTTCTTTTCATGAAAAATTCCTTCCCAAAGAAACTTGACGTTCTAAGCGACAAACACTTTTGTCTCTGGTGTTATGGAGGAATACTCAACAGTTATACAAAGACAGGTTCATCCGACTTTGGTTGCAAACATCTTTCTTATGCATAGCATGCCAATGTTTAAGAAAGGACAACTTGGGTTTTATCCCAAACCATAACTTTATATGGTGTCATTTCAACGGATTATGATGAAGCTCTTTTCAGTGGAAAAACGGTAATCTCTAAAGCTTTTAATCTTTAAAATACAATGGCAGTTTTATGAATTACACCTTCGATCTTACCATGTCAAACAAGGTTTAATTACATATCTCGAACGCTCCATACTCTTTATGCTGTTTCGGGAAAATGCAAATCCACGGAACGATTCCTTAAATCTTAGGTATTATGCTAAACTTTGTAACTCAAATATCTTCCTTTATGATCTTTATCATAAACTGTTTATATTCTTGTTACAATGATTTTGCACTTCATCTTGAAAGTCTTTGAACTTTTCAAATGTTTCATACTTCATCCTTATTAAGTAAATATTCATATATTCACTCAAAATTTCGGAAAAAGCAAATGAAGTTAAAATCCATCGCTCTTGACTACACATAATGGACTTCGTACAACAATATGTACAAATTCCAATAAGCTAGTCTTTCGTTCCCTTTTGGCCTATGAACATAGTTTCAATTATCTCTAGGAAATTTTCACAAGTGTCATTTGATCAATAATCAAAAGACTCCAAAATTCCATCCACATGGAGTTTCTTCATGTTTTCTTTCCAGTATAATTTAAACGGCGATGTCACTTCCTAAGTGATCTTTCAATCAATTTGTCTTTCGACATATTTAGCACTAGTTTTATGGATGTGATGTCTCCAACGAGATTTGCGAATCCATCTTTTATGGATTACGACAATTATTTGAACAACCCTTTTGTTCTCATAATACCTGATAAAACAAATCTTGAAGGCAAGCTTTGATGTTTAACGAGCAACACAATAACCCTTTATTTTGTTCTCGATGAACATCATCACATATTCTTTTGCTAGTTACTTAGGCCATTGTAGTTCATGAATTGTGTTGTTTCGTATGACGATTCACACCAACAAATTCAGTATCAAATACTTGAGAACCACATTGTTTAATAAGCAAAGAATATAGCCATAACATGTATATCATCTATATACTTAAGCTGAACAATTCTAGTCTTTTCCTTTCTGCCATATACTTATGAGATTTTCTTTCAATATTTCCTTTTCTGTTTGAAAGAATCTATCAACATCAATAGTGGAGTCATACATATGACACATAATCCAAAGCATGTATAATTAAATACCAATGTCTTTGGACTTGCACTTTGAAGTAGATCACCATCATCAAATGTTTGGTGTTCTTCCAAATTCCTTTCTTTAGTAATCTCTTGGTGTAGTAAATATTTTACCTACATCAAATATTCATCCTTATCATTGAATTATCCATGATCAAGCTACTTTTAGCTTATAACGGTGAATCATGAGTATAATGTTGCTCTCCAAATCCTTTTGGACGATTAGGACAACTAGTGTCTCCAACCTTTTGCAAATTCTCATCAAAATATGAGAACATGAACTTTGACATATTATACTCTATCATGTTGTAACCAAAACTTTGTTTCAGATATCACAATATCTTCCACACATCATGGTTTCTGAAACAACTCTTTCAGATCCTAGATAACCTTGATATTAAGAGAATCCTTTGAATATCAAGAATCATGGAGACAAACATGATACTTATATACTAACACTTGGAATTGTTACTCTTGATTTAATACTAATTATTAAACTTCATGGAGTAACCGAACTTCTTGAAAGTTTGCAATAGGACTTTTAAACTTTAGATTAACACTTCAAAACAATACGATACCAGTCAGAAAGTAACCACAGAATTGTATAGTTCTATCATCTCAATTATAACTAAGCGCAAGGTGGTAAACGGATGCCAATGACTACAACAACAATGCAAATTCACTTTGATTTAGTTTATGATAAATTGAGTTCTAATTAATAATTAAATTAATCTAGGTGAACTCCCACTCAAAACAATATCCCTCACATTGTTTTAGTGATCACACGAACCAAATCCACCACATCAAAACCGATCATCACGAGAGTTGATATAGCATGGCGAACAATCAACATGTTCATCATATCTACTATATGACTCATGCTCTACCTTTCGGTAATCCGTGTTCCCGAGGCCATGTCTCAGACATGCTAGGATCGTCAAGATCAAACCTTAGTTTCCGCATGAGCAAATCTGGCTTGCTCACGTTGTATACACTTGTAGAATCTAACACACCCGATCATCACGTGGTGCTTCGAAACAACAAGCTTTAGCAACGGTGCTAACTAAGGGTGAACACTTTATGACTTGAAATTCATGCGCATGAGGGATCATCTTATAATGCTACCGTCGTCTACTAAGCAATACAAGATGCATAAAGGATTAACATCACATGCAATTCATAATATGTGATATGATATGGCCTTTCTTCTTTGTGCTTCCGATCTCCATCTTCAAGCACGAACATGATCTTTATCATTACCGGCATTGCATCAAGGTCAATGACGCTGCTCCATGGTTGTCTTCCACCGTCTTCAACTATTACAACTACTTTGAATAGACACGCGGGTCTTAACAGAAATTAAAGACAACCATATGGCTCCTGTCGGTTGCCGACTTACAATAAGGAACATTGCATACATCATATATAATCACAATCATGGCCATATCACATCATCAGACACCCTGCAAAACAAAGTTAGACGCCTCTACTTCCTTTGCATATTTTACGTGGTTTGGGGCTTTCAATAAGTGTCGTTCTAACTTACGAACATGAACCACAACATTGATACTAGTATTGTTAATCACCCGTTGTAAATTGGATCTTAACTATGCTAGGAGAAACAGGCACCCGCAAAGCTACTTATGCAATACAAGTTGCATGTCAAGCGTGGAGCAAGTCTCATGAACGATGTCATGTAAGGTTAGCCCGGGCCGCTTCATCCCAACATACCGCAAGATGCAAAGTACACAAGAATCAATCAACAATAAAAGCATCAACGCCCACAATGACCATTGTGTTCTACTCGTACAGATCTACATATAGACACGGCTCACGATACCCTTGTAGGGGTTCGTAGCATGGAAAACAAAAAATTTCTATCGCATACAAACAAACAAGCCAAGATCTATCTACTAGATTGTAGCAACGAGTCGATGGAATAACTTACCCTTGAAGATTCCAAAGTGTTTAACGAGAGCAGATTCTCGTGGGTGATGTAGTCGTACACTTCCGATCTCAAGATCGCGTGACGATCCTTCCGGCGCTGCGTTAAACGGCGCTTCATGATCGGTCACACGTTAGGTACTCGACGAAGACCTTCCTCTCCTTGTTCCAAAGCGGCGGAGGTTGTAGCACTCTCCTCGCGATTCCGGCGGCTGTGCGTGGTACTAAGTAGAGGGAGATCTGCAGGCTTTGCCTTAAGCGGGCGAGTATGGTGGAGTATGAGAGAGGGCTATTAGTGGTCTAGGATTAGACACACCAATTAGAAGGCTCTAAACCGCAGGCTAGAGCAATTAGAAGCTCTAAACCAAAACGGCTCTAAACCGGAAATTAGAGGATAGGAACTTGTGTGTCTAGAGGAGGAGGCCCTGCCCCTCCTTTTATAGGTGGAGGGGCTGGCGCCGAGGAGGGAGGAGTCCCTCCCAACTCGGCCTAGGCTGGCCCGGCTTGGAGAGAGGACTCCTCCTCCAAGTTGGTTTCAACCTCCTCTTGCTTGTTTCCCACAGTTTCTGTTTTCCAGATTTCTGTTTTAGCTGTTTGACTTTCAATGGCAGTTTGACTTTTCAGTTTTGGAACAGCAAGAACACTTAGTACATGATGCAATCATTCAATGACACATTCATGTACCCTCCCCAGTGCGGACAATCAAACCTTCTAGAACATTCCGATGAAAACACGTAATCATTCCCGAACTCCGAAACAGGACTTTCCTTATATGAATCTTATTCTCCGGATCACCTCGTGATACCGGATCCCATCCGAGTCTCCGTACAACATTCTGTCGCTTGCTCATAATACCATAACTACTCAAACAACGTCGAATCCTTAAGTGTGTCTCCCTACGGTTCGTGAATTATGCGGACATGATCGAGACACTTCTCCGAACAATAACCAATAGAGGAATCGGAAATTCATATGGCTCCACATATTTCTCGATTACTTTGCGATCGAATTAACCACTTACATACGATACCAATTTCCCTTTGTCTCACGATAGTTTACTTATCCGAGGTTATGATCGTCGGTATCTCTGCATACCTAGTTCAACCTCGTACCGATAAGTACTCTTTTCTCGTTCGTGATATGTGATCCCTTGTGACCCAGTCACATGCTTGCAAGCTAATTGGATGACATTCCACCGAGAGGGCCCAGTATATCTATCCGTCATATGGATGGACAAATCACTCTTGATCCATGTGTTTCAACCAATACTTTCCGAACACTCAATGCCACCTTTATGGCCACCCGATTCACGGTGTGGTGTTTGATGTCATCAAAGCATCCATCCGGTAAAGGTGATATGCATGATCTCATGGTCGAAGGAATTAGGTTACTATGTATCAGAAAGCATATAGCAATTGAACTATTGAAATGACTTGATCTTTATGCTACGCTTGTCTATAGGAGTATGTCCATCACATCATTCTCCTAATGATATGATCCTGTTGTTAATAACATCTCTATGTTCATGATCAGGAAACCATGATCATATATTAACCAACAAGCTAGTTTAACAAGAGGCTTTACTAGGGACTCTTATTTTAGTTTACAAATCACACAAGTATTAATGTTTCCGGTTAATACAATTATAGCATGGTATGTAAACATTTATCATAAGTGTGAAGATATGATAATAACCACTTTATTATTGCCTCTTGGGCATATCCCCAACAATGAGTTCACCTTTGAGGGTGTGGTTGACGTAGCATGGTGTGGACCAATGGTGAATGCCATGTGTTGGGCTGCATCATCTCCCCCCGCTTCAAAACGAGTCGTCCTCGACGAAGTTCCATCATCATATAGGGAGGAAGGTGTGTGCATGGTCTTGAGCTTGTATGTTGTGGGATCTCCGGTGTCGTAGCCTTATTCAAATTGGTCGAAGATCTTGAAGTTGAGCTTGTCATCAAGGTGTGGTTGGAGATCTTGTAGCGTGTTCCTTGTAGGTGGTAGGTGAGGTTGGGTATCCTGCAAAACCGACAACAAGGAGAAAGAGTTGTATGATGGATTGTTAGTATTGGGCACACTCAAATCACTCTTCTCACGTGTGGTGGCTTGCGACATGGCACTCATGATTTTTCCACTCATTTGGGGCTTGTAGCACTCGCTCACGTGTTGGTGGATCACTCTCTCACCACTCATCTCACAAGGGTCCTTAGCTTGTTTTATCTTGTGCAGCGACGTCATGTTGGAAGTGATAATTTGGCTTAGCGTCATAGGTTGTAGCACCAATGTCTTGTTGATGCAGCCCGTCCTCCGACCGCTACTACATCTACTCCCACGAGCTACCCAAATGGACCCATGACTCGTGCCCGAGCCAAGCTCCTTCAAACTAAGGTGAACTCGCTCCTCTCCTTGTGTGATTTCGACACCCCCTTGGATGGCTTGCTACTTCACACGCAAACTCTGTGCATCATCAGGTACGAAGAAGCCACCAGTCGCTTCCAGACGCAAGCGGTACTACCGGTTGGGACGACCGGTACTACCGCTCCAAGCGGACCTACCGCCTCCTCCTACCGCTCGCCACAGAAGCACCGCCCATGCCCCAGACGCAAGCGGTACTACTGGCCGGTACTACGCCCCCCCTCCTACCGCTGCCAGCGCCTCCGGAAGCTCCAGCCCTCAAGCGGTACTACCGCTCGAGCGGTACTACCGTCACCACACCGGTACTACGGTTACGGACCGTACTACCGGTCTGCTGACCCGATCGCCTAAGTTCGGCCCTGTGCCTTGTAACCCAACCTATCATTTATCTCTCCATTCCGAAATTACCCCTGTTTTGTGGCTGGACTATATATAGCCCCCACCCTCTATTGTAAACGGGGAGACTGGGATAATAATAGATATTAAGGAAACCCTTTGAGGACTTATATCTATTGGTCTCATGCTCCTACCAAGGAGCACCGGATTATCCACCCACCTCTTGGATCTTGCTTAAGTGCGTTCAAGTTGTACAAGGCCTTGGGTTCTCGGTGTCTCGCCCCCAAGTCGTCAAGATCTCACCAAGCACCTCATCCCCCGTTGTTGGCGTGGAGAGCGAGCTTCGCCCAACACCGATCCTAGGGATTATGTTGGACCGGTTGCCACCGGCGTGAGGAGTAGGCGTGTATCGTGTTTTGGTGTGTGTGTGTTCGTGGTTTTCATCGCCTTCATCGATTTCATCCCCCGACCACCTCGTCCCCCTCGTTTCTCGTGGAATTCGTGAAAGATCGGGCCAACCCCAGGGTTACCCCCTAACATATTGGTATCAGAGCACGGTTGATCACGAATTTCCTCCAATTTTTTTTCTTTTCTCCACCTTAAAAACGAAAATCCTACCAAAAAGAGCCCAATTTGCCTTCGGATCGATCTCTGGATTTGGTGAGTTTTTCGTGGTTTTGGTCCATAGATCTGTTGCTTTGGGAGTCGATCTATAGCCCCTCTTGTTTCTAGCTCAGCCTTTCGGTCAGTTTTTCCACGAATTTGAGGTTTTTGGCAAGTTCACCTCGTTACAGGCCTGTGCCAAGCGGTACTGCCGGCTGTGCAAGCGGTACTACCGCTATTAACCGGTACTACCGGTGTTGATCGGTACTACCGCTCACCGGTACTACCGCCCGTTACCAGCGGTACTACCGCTCGCCACTGCCCGTGTCTCCTGCCCTTTGACGCCTCGATTTCGTTCGCTGACTTGTTCCACCTCGCTTGTTCGTGTTTCGCGTGTTTGTCGCCATTTTCACAACAGCTTCCGCATCAACGTCATCCCGCGCTCAACGACACCGCGACACTCGAACATCTTCCCCCACCAACGGTTGCAAGTCGTCAACAATACCAAAGGTATAACTTGCACCACCTTGACAACCCCATATCTTCCTTTGTGTGTACCTATCCTTTGAGAGCAACTCATTTTGTGTTTGTCTAAGCATTGTGCACTTGCCTTCGGAAAGTGAGAGTATGACGCCAAATACAAAAGCCACCATAGTAGCATAGCAAGGGAGAAAAAGGAAAAAGAATAAAAAAAAAACAAAAGAAAAAGAGAAAAAAGAAACATAGTCCCCCAATACAAAGAGAATACAAAGCTTGTAAGCCAAGAAAGAGAGAAGAAAGAGCTCATGACAAGTGCACAAATCTATTGCTTACCCTCTTTTGGCAAACGAGTTGTGGTCTCTCCTTGTGTTGGCACGACAACCGGCGTAGTCTTCGTTAGGACCTTTTGTGCTCATTTTCATAGTCGTGCTAACCCCGTTTTCTCCACGTGTGTGTTCCGTGTTTTTGGTAGATCGTATCCTTTTTGCTTTTGATCTTTGGTTCTTTACCACGTAGGACAATAACCTTTTGCTTGGATCGTTTCGTTTGGTTTTCCACAACCCTTACCTTCCACCAAACGCCTTTGAGAGTTTCTTGCCATTTCACTTTGCACGCTTTTCGCTCATTTGTGTGGCAATTGGTTTGATATAATCTCCAAGGTGAGGTAACAGGCTAACTCTCCACACCCTTTCTCTCCATATACAACCATTGTTGGCTTTGCATCATGGACAGGCATGGAGAGCCATCCCAACCACCACCACCTCCAGAGGATGATAACCAATTCATGACAAGATGGGACCATTGGAAGATCCGAGGAGAATTCAACTATCATTGTGAAGCTCTCGAGCGGCGCCAAGATGAACAATTTAGCGAGGCCCGTGTGGAATTCAAGAACATCGACAACCGCTTGAGAAGTCCGTGGCCAAATGCATGCCATGCAACACAACCTCGGGCATCAAAATGAAGCTCTTGGTGGCACTCGCCTCAACGGATGAGAAGCTCCAACACATCATCGATGGACTCGCAAGGACACGCTCGCGCGAATCAAGCTCATCTCGGCACTCATCAAGTGAAACAAGTGCACCTCGCCGTCACGCTTCAAGGCACCGGGATGGACCCATTCTTCAATCCATAAGCTCTTCGCAAGTGGTACCATCTCCGCGTCACGCCGCGACATCAAGCTATGATGGTGACCTCTCCGCAAGACCTCCAAGACGTGAAGCAAACCGACCACAACCAAGGGCACTGGTGATTCAACAAGAGCAACCTCGCATAGACCACCACGGCCGTCGACGTCGACACGCTCCTTCAACAACAAGTGAAACTTCCGAAGAGGACGAACAAGATCATCGTCGACGTGAAGCACTCGAAGATCCTCCAAGGCATCATCATCGACATGAGCGTCCTCGTAGCCAACATAATGGTCTTGACGAGCCTCCCCTACACCAAGAAGAAGAGCAGCCCATGGCGCATCCGGCTCGCCGTCCTCCTCGCCACATGGCGCAAGCTAATGCTCCTCGCCATCAACCACGACAAGAGCAAGAGCAAGCTCCCCAAGCTCGTCGTGAGGACCATCAACCTCCTCCCTCCGCATCCGACAAGAAAATGAGCACGCTCCCCAAGCTCGTCGTCAACAACAAGTTCCTCCACCAAACGAGGCACCTCAACAACCACGCGAGCATCGCAACAATCACCAAGCAAGACATGAGAGCTCGGATGATGATGATGACCATCAAAATAATGGCAACCATAGACACCGGAACCGCAATGGAGAAGAAACTTTCGGCAAACTCAAATTCACCATGCCCAAGTTCACCGGTTCCAATGAGCCCGAGGAATATCTCTCTTGGGAACTCAAGGTCGACAAAATCTTCCGCATGCACAATTATAGCAATGAGAAGATGATGGCCATGGCATCCCTCGAGTTTGATGAGTATGCCAACCTTTGGTGGGAACAAGTCCAACTCGCTCGCGAAGCAAAAGAAGAGCCTCCAATTGCCACTTGGCAAGATATGAAGGCTCATATGAGATCCCGCTTTGTTCCTTCACACTACACGCGTGACCTCTTCAACAAGCTTCAAACGCTTAGTCAAGGGACAAAGACCGTGGAAGAGTACTTCAAGCAAATGGAGCTCAACATGATACGTGCCAACATTGAAGAGCGAGATGAGCAAACAATGGCACGCTTTCTCAATGGCTTGAACCATCCCATCAAACGCATCACCGAGTTCCAAAAGTACAACAACATGGTTGAGCTTGTGCACATCGCATCCAAGGCCGAGCGCCAAGTGCAAGAAGACATCAAGTACAACAAGCCAAAGACGTACTTCACCTACAAGGAAGCGCCAACCACTACTCCAACAACACCAAGTGGAAGCTCCCCAAGTACAACCAAGCTTCCCTTCAAGCCAACTATTCCCCAAGGAAAACAGCCCCCAACTGGCAAACAAACACGGGATGATCAACCATTCAATGGTGAATGCTACAAGTGTGGAGGCAAAGGGCACAAGTCCAATGCATGTGGAAACAAAAAAGTTTTGTTCATCCATGACAACGGCGATGAAGAATACTTGAGTGAAGAAGAGTTTGATGCAAGGGTCAAGGAATCCATGGCAAGGCAACACTTGGAAGAGGACCAAGAACTTATTGTGTGTGAGCATGACGCAAGTCCATCGCTTGTGGTCACAAGGGTCTTGACTACCCAAGCCAATGAAAATGAAGACCAACGCTTGAACATCTTCCAAACTCGTGCCGGCATCAATGGGAAGTCCATCAAAGTTGTCATCGATGGAGGAAGTTGCCACAACCTCGCAAGCACGGAATTGTGTGAGAAACTCAACCTCACCCTTCACCCACATAGACACCCCTACCATATCCAATGGCTAAGTGACCAAGGATCCGTCAAGATCAAGCACACCGTTTCGGTGACGTTCTCCATTGGACACTACAAGGACACGGTGGAATGTGACGTGGTTCCAATGACGGTTTGTCACATGTTGCTCGGAAGGCCGTGGCAATATGACAAGTGTGCTTTGCATAATGGTCACTCAAACACCTACACTTTCAAATGGCTTGATAAAACTTGTGTTTTGCAACCAATGACTCCTAGCCAAATAATTGCGGACAATGCAAAGGCTTTAGCGAGGGCGCAATACGCAAAAACACCTTGTGAAACGAGTGGTGAGCGAGAGAACCACACCATAGTGAGTGAGAGCTACAAGCCAAACTCGAGCGGAAAAACTAAGAGTGTTCTTCTTGCCACCAAAAGTGAGATGAGAGAAGTGAGGAACAACCCATCCATCTTGCACTACGTCCTCGTATGCAAGGGACTAGCGCAAGGAACTAATGACTTGACAAATATTCCTCCTTCTTTGATGGCTGTTTTGCAGGAATTCCAAGATGTATTTCCCGAAGAGCTTCCTCATGGCCTTCCTCCTCTTCGTGGAATCGAGCACCGTATCGACCTCATACCCGGCGCACCACTACCAAACCGCGCTGCGTATCGCCCAAACCCGGAAGAGACAAAGGAGATCGAGCGTCAAATCAACCAACTCGTCTCCAAAGGTTTGATCCAAGTAAGCACTAGCCCAAGCGCGGTTCCCGTGATCCTAGTCCCGAAAACGGATGATACGTTGCGGTTATGCATGGACTGCCGTCCAATCAATGCTATCACCGTGCGTTATCGACATCCGATACCGCGTCTTGATGACATGCTTGATGAGTTATGTGGAGCCACTATATTTTCGAAAATTGATCTTCGTAGTAGCTACCATCAAATTCGCATGGCTGAAGGTGATGAGTGGAAAACCGCCTTCAAGACCAAGCTTGGTCTATATGAATGGTTGGTTATGCCTTTTGGCTTATCCAATGCCCCATCTACCTTCATGCGCCTCATGAACCATATTTTGCGGTCACTCATTGGAAAGAGTGTAGTTGTTTACTTTGATGACATTCTTGTCTATAGCAAGTCACTAGAGGAGCATGTTACTCATGTTAAGGAGGTCTTACAAATCCTTCGTCATGAAAAGCTTTATGCTAACCTCCCCAAGTGCACTTTTGCAAGAGACAAGCTGATTTTCCTTGGTTTTGTCGTGTCTTCTAATGGCATTGAAGTTGATGTATCAAAAGTCAAGGACATACGAGATTGGCCCACCCTACAAATGTTAGTGAACTTCGTAGTTTTCATGGGTTGGTGGCTTTTACCGTCATTTGTGAAAGATTTTTCCACAATTGCTTGCCCCCTCAACGAATTGACCAAGAAGAATGTCACGTTCATTTGGGGAAAAGCACAACAAAAGGCTTTTGATGAGCTCAAAAGGAGGCTCACCGAAGCACCACTTCTTGCATTGCCGGATTTCACAAAAACCTTTGAGATTGAATGTGACGCTAGTGGTATCGGCATTGGTGGCGTCCTTATGCAAAATGGGCGTCCTATTGCTTACCATAGTGAGAAACTTGATGGCGCACGCCTCAATTATCCCATTTATGACAAAGAACTTTTTGCCTTGGTTCGTGTTCTTCACGTGTGGCAACACTATCTTTGGCCCAAAGAATTTATAATCCATTCCGACCATGAGTCGTTGAAGTACCTTAAGGGCCAAGCCAACTTGAGTAAAAGGCACGCAAAGTGGGTTGAGTTTATGGAGTCTTTTCCTTACATTGTAAAATACAAGAAGGGCAAAGAAAATGTGGTGGCGGACGCCTTGTCTCACAAAACCACAAGCCTTCTTACACGACTCGAAGTCAATGTTTTGGGTCTTGAGGACATCAAATCTTTGTACGCGTCCGATTCTTTCTTTGGACCAATATTTGCACAATGTTCAATAGACAAAGGGATTGACGATTTCTATTTGCACAAGGGTTTTCTTTTCAAACAAAACAAGCTTTGCATTCCGAAATCCTCTCTCCAACTTTTGCTTCTTCAAGAGTCCCATGGTGGAGGCATTATGGGTCACTTTGGCCGTGACAAGACATATGACATGCTCTCCACTCACTACTTTTGGCCAAAGATGAAGCGCGACGTGGAGCGCCACGTTCAACGATGCACTACATGTATCCAAGCTAAGTCTAAGTCCAACCCCTTTGGTCTTTATATGCCATTGCCTATTCCTCATGCACCTTGGTCAGACATTAGCATGGACTTTGTGTTAGGCTTGCCTAGATCTAAACATGGTCACGATTCCATATTTGTAGTCGTGGATCACTTTTCAAAAATGGCACATTTCATTCCGTGCCATAAGACCGATGATGCTTCACATGTCGCAAATTTGTTTTTCAGGGAAATAATTCGGCTACACGGCGTGCCACGAACAATCGTCTCCGACCGTGACGTAAAATTCATGAGCTACTTCTGGAAGACCCTCATGGCCAAGCTCGGCATCAAGCTCCTATTCTCGCCTCGCATCCTCAAACCGATGGACAAACCGAGGTAGTCAATCAAGTCTGGGCACACTTCTCCGGTGTTGATAAAGTAGAACCTTAAAGACGGGAGGAATGCATTCCACACACCGAAGTTACTTACAGCGCGCCAAGCACTCCACCACCATGAGGAGCCCGTTCATGATCGTCTATGGATTCGAGCCTCTCACCGCTCGATATCCTTCCACTTCCACTTCATGAACGTGCCAATATGGACGTTGTCAAGCGTGCCCAAGCAATGATGAAACTCCATGAAGACACACGAGCTACTATCGAGCAACAAGTCATTCGCCAAGCATCAAGGCTAAACAAGACCAAGAAAGAGATGATCTTTGATGAGGGCGACCTTGTATGGATACACTTGAGTAAAGACCGCTTCCCCAAGGAACGCGACTCCAAGCTAAAGCCACGAGGCGACGGACCATTCAAGGTGCTAAAAGGATAAACAACAACGCCTATGTGATCGATATACCAACATCAAGTATCTTGTGAGCTCGACATTCAATGTCAAGGACCTCTCACCCTACCATGGCGAAGAGGAAGTTGTGACGGTTGAAGAGTCGAGGGCGACTCTTTCCCAAGGGGGAGCTGATGCAGCCCATCCTCCACCGCTACTACATCTACTCCCACGAGCTACCCAAATGGACCCATGACTCGTGCAGGAGCCAAGCTCCTTCAAACTAAGGTGAACTCGCTCCTCTCCTTGTGTGACTTGACACCCCCTTGGATGGCTTGCTACTTCACGCAAACTCATGCATCATCAGTCAGAAGAAGCCACCGATGTTGCGGGCATAAGCGGTACTACGGTTGGGACGACCGTACTACCGCTCAAGCGGACCTACCGCCTCCTCCTACCGCCACAGAAGCACCGCCCCATGCCCAGGCATAGCGGTACTACGGCCTGTAACGGTACTACCGGTGGCAGACTACCGCCCTCCTACCGCCGCCACAGCGCCTCGACGGAAGCTCCAGGCCCTCAAGCGGTACTACCGCTCGAAGCGGTACTACCGTCTGCACTACGATTCTGGGACGGACCGGTACTACCGGTCCTGCCTGACCCTGATCGCCTAAGTTCGGCCCTGTGCCTTGTAACCCAACCTATCATTTATCTCTACATTCCGAAATTACCCCTGTTTTGTGGCTGGACTATATATAGCCCCCACCCTCTATTGTAAACGGGGAGACTGGGATAATAATAGATATTAAGGAAACCCTTTGAGGACTTATATCTATTGGTCTCATGCTCCTACCAAGGAGCACCGGATTATCCACCCACCTCTTGGATCTTGCTTAAGTGCGTTCAAGTTGTACAAGGCCTTGGGTTCTCGGTGTCTCGCCCCCAAGTCGTCAAGATCTCACCAAGCACCTCATCCCCGTTGTTGGCGTGGAGAGCGAGCTTCGCCCAACACCGATCCTAGGGATTATGTTGGACCGGTTGCCACCGGCGTGAGGAGTAGGCGTGTATCGTGTTTTGGTGTGTGTGTGTTCGTGGTTTTCATCGCCTTCATCGATTTCATCCCCCGACCACCTCGTCCCCCTCGTTTCTCGTGGAATTCGTGAAAGATCGGGCCAACCCCAGGGTTACCCCCTAACACTTGTCATTCCACTTAAAGGAGTATTGGTTGGAGGTACCATCGTGTAGTGCGCCCTTGTCATATTGCCATGGTCTTCCAAGGAGAATGTGACACACGGTCAAAGGCACGACATCACGCTCAACGGTGTCTTGATATGGACCAATCTTGAAGGAGACTTGGACCTTGTGTTTGATTTGAATGGTGCCATTGTCATGAATCCACTTGACATGATAGGGCTGAGGGTGCTCCATGTATGGTAACTTGAGTTTCTCACAAAGATTGATGCTCGCAAGGTTGTGACAACTTCCTCCATCAATTCCTGCTCGGGTTTGGAAGATGTTGAGGCGTTGATCCTCTCTAAGGATGGAGTTAGACGTCAAGACTTGGGCGATGACAAGTGAGGGGCTTGGATCATGTTCACAAAGAAGCGTGTCCTCATCTTGCATTGCGGCATCTTTTGCTATAGCGGCTTGGTTCATAGCGTCAAATTCATCTTTGCTCACGGAGTATGTTGCGCCGTTCTCATCCGTTAGCATGACTCTTGTGTTGATGCACTCATACGACTTGTGGCCCTTTCCTCCACACTTGTAGCAAACTACATGACTCTCTGTTGTTGTGTTGGAGGAGGAGGCCATAGGTGTCTCGGCTTTCTTAGAGGAGCTTGTTGCTTGGTTTGTTGGCTTGGAGGGGTTACTCGAGTTGATTGAAGCGAAGTACGCCCTTTGCTTCTCATAAGAATGTTCCTTTTTGCAAATGGCGCTCGGCCTTGGTTGCTTGGTGAAGAAGGTTCACGAGAGTCTTTTAAGGTTGGAAATAGACTATCTTGCGTATTGGGCGGCTCAAATCGTTGAGGAACCGTGCTATTTTTTGCTCCTCGAGTTCCTTCACATCGTCTCTCATCATAGTCATCTCCATCTCCTTATAGAACTCTTCAATTGTCTTTGTGCCTTGCTTCAAGTTTTGTAGCTTATCGAAGAGGTCTTGGCGATAGTGCTCGGGGACAAATCTTGCATACATCACATTCTTCATCTCGGTCCAAGTGGTGACCGGTGGTTCTTCTTGCTTCTCACGATTGCTTTGGTAGTCTTCCCACCAAATATTGGCGTAGTCCTCAAACTCAAGAGATGCCATTGCCACTTTATTCTCTTCGGAAAAGTTGTGGACTCGGAAGATCTTGTCGACTTTGAGCTCCCATTCAAGGTATGCATCGGCATTTTATTCTCCTTTGAACTTGGGCATAACGAACTTGAGCTTCCCAAACTTGCCATCATCACGCTCATGGTGGTAGTTGCGATGTTCTTGGTGCATACTTGCGTCACTTGGAGGGCGAGGAGGCGGAGGGGGGCTCTTGATTTCCTTGAGGTTGTTGTGGAGGGTGAGCTTGATGATGCTCGAAGTCTCTTCTTCGCCGTTGGTCGGCATCATTGACGTCCATAGCTTGACGGTGTCGGTGGTGGTGTTGTGCATGTCAGTTATTGCGTCAAGCTTGGCGTGCATCCTCATCATCATCACTTGTGTCCCATACCGGTTCTTGATTTTGTTGACGTTGCTCGTGGTGGTCATGAGGAGGATGACGACGCCTATCATTATGGTTAGCTTCATCTAAGCGTTCTCGAGGTTGGTGCACGTCGATGATTGCTTGGTGTGGTGGTGGACCATGCTCTTGTCGTTGTTGTTGAGGTTGGGGAGCATTTGGGTCCACCGCTTGAGGGCGACGATGACGAGCTTGTGGGTCCCCATTATGTTGGTGGGGTTCTCCGCGGCGGGAGTGTGACCTTGAAGACTCGCCATGTCGACTTGAGGAGTGCATGCGGGAGGAACTTGACGAGCTTGAGCGATGACCGTGTCGGTTGCCAAGGTTGGCAATAGCTTGGTGAAGAGCTTGGAATTGAGCATGGTGCTCCTCTTGATGTTTCCTCTCACGGTACTCAAATTCATGAAAAGTATCATCAAGACGGTGCTCAAGTCGCTCAAATTGATTGTTGAATTCTTGGCGTTGCGCCCATAAGTTGTGGCGCGTGGGAAAGCCATCTTGGTTGTTGAAATTGCTATCTCCACTAGCTCCACTTTCCCTAGACATGGTGCACAAACACACTTGATATATATGGTTAGATTGGTGGAATGGTAATTGCTACCTTGCCTCACCGGAGTCAACGATTGGAAAGATTGTTGCCGAGAGCAAAGCGAATAGCGGGTACATAAGACACACACACAAAAGCCTATGGTGGTAGGTTAGAAAGGTGGATAGCAAATGGAACAACCAAAAGAAAAGGATATTGTCAAAAGTGGGTACAATCCAACAAAAACAAAGTCAAAGGAAAAGGTCAAAAAAGGGTGACGAGAACCTACGACTATACACACACGGTGGAGATTAATGTGGCTAGCACGACTATGAAAATGAGCAACGAACAAAATTGGACCTAACAAAGACTAATGCTCGGTGTCGTTACGCTAGGAGACCGTGAAGCGTTAAGCACAAGGTTGAGAAGCAACGGATTTCTACGCTTGCCTTGCTCTTGCTCGCACTCTTGCTTAGAAGCTTTGGACTTTCTTTAGCTATTGGTATCTTTCTTTGTTTCTTTTGCTTAGAAGCTTTTTTTTGTAACACTATGGAGTCAATTTTGTTATTGCCTCTATATCATGACTATGCAAGAGCAAGCGCACAATGCTTCGGCAAACATAGGAGGGATACTCTTGATAGGTTAGGTAACCCACACAGGAAGAAGGGGGGTTAACAATGGCTGTGCAAGTTATACCTTTTGGTGATGTTGTACTTGCAATCGTTGGTGAAGGGATGGTTCGAGATCCGCGGTGTCGATGTCGAGCACGAGGTGTTGTTGGCATTGCGGAATCTTGTTAGTTGATAGACACTCAGGCGAAACACAAACACACAAAGGAAATTAGTCGAAAAAGGAAGAGGGGTCAAAATTTTGTTCAAGGACGGATACTCCGGTGTGTTTGAGCCAGAGACTCCGGTGTGGTCCGGAGACTCCGGTCTGGTTCCAGCACGATGAACAACTCGAGTTCTTGAGCGGAAATTCGGCCCTTTAACCCTCAAATCCAGAAAATTTCGACCAAATTGGGCTAGGAAACGCAGGGCAAAGGTAGACCAAATCCAAGGACAAGTTTCTAATGGACCAAAACCACAATCAACTCACCAAATCAAGAGATCGATCCAAAAGTAATTTGGGGCTAAAATTTTGGTATTTTCAAATTTATGGTGGATATGGGGGAACGAAGTCAAATCCGTGCTAACCAAAAGCTGCTGATACCAGTTGTTGTGGGATCCCTTGTGGGATTGACCCTAGGGTGGCCCGATCTTCACGGATTTGAGGCGGGGAGTGAGGGGATACCCGATGAACACGATGAACGCAACACAAACGCAAGGTAAAGATACAAACACACGCAAACACAACCCGATTCGATTTGCTCCCGTTGGCTCGAACAACCAATCCAATAGAATCCTCGGCGAGAGACCATTAGGTAGAATCACCAAAGGAGAGATCCGCAAGCGGATGATAGAATCCAAATCAAAGGAGAGAGTAGCAACCAAGTAGAATCCCAAAGGGGAGATACCTAGCACTACTAGAATCCTTGATGAGGAGAGACCAAACACTTGAGGAGGGTCTTGACGACTTGGAGACGAACAACCGAACTCCAAGGCCTTGTACAACTCATAGATTAACTATAGAGAGGGGTTCCCATCTAGGGTTAGGCACAAGCCTTCTTTCATCATAAACTCTAGGGTTTCAGGGCGGGTGGGGCTTATATATAGGCCACCCACGAGCTAGGGGTAAAATAGACATAAACAGGAGTTCAGGCGTTACATGGGCCAGCCCAAAAGGCCTTAACATCCTCAAGGCGTCGAGCAGGCGGAGACTCTGTGGGGTCCAGAGACTCGTGCGACCGGAGACTCGTCAATCTCGGTGTCGTCTCCGGAGGGGCTTCCGGGCTTGGTTCACTGGTCCGACGAGGACGGTCCGGAGACTCCGGTGTGATGGCCGGAGACTCCGGTCTGGCGTCCACCACTTCTTGCGTCTTCTCTTCTAGGCCTCTTGCTTGGGGGTCTTGGTTTCTGGGATCCTCTTGTCATCTCCTCTCGGTGTCATGGTCATGGGCCTGGTCATAGCATGGGCACTTGTCTCAAGTAGGATTCCATTCACATGATAACCAAAGGAGGGTGAGGTATGGAATGAGTTCACCTTTGAGGGCGTGGTTGACGTAGCATGGTGTGGACCAATGGTGAATGCCATGTGTTGGGCTGCATCAGTCATCCAATGCTCCTGCTCGTAGTGCATCTTCTATGGCTTCCACGAGTAAAACAAAGGATATACAATGCCGCAAGTGCTGGGGTTTTGGTCATATTGAGAGACAGTGCACAACACAACGTGTTATGATGGTGCGGGAAGATGGTCAATACGATTCAGCGAGTGACTTTGATGAAGATACATTAGCTCTTATTTCTGCTCGAGATGGAGACAATTCTGATGCTGATGAAGAGACAGAGGTAATGGGAGCTGAAACTGCTGATCAATACAAGAGCTTAATTACACAACGTGTGTTGAGCGTGCAATTGAGCAAATCAGAGCAAGATCAACGCCACAACCTGTTCCAAACACGTGGTGTTGTCAAGGAAAGAGCTATACGGATCATCATTGATGGAGGGAGTTGTAATAATCTGGCCAGTGTTAACATGGTAGAGAAGCTTGCGCTTCCAACAAGACAACGCCCACATTCATATTACATCCAATGGTTTGAGAGTTCTCGCAAGATCAAGGTAATAAGAACGGTACGCGTGCATTTTACTAGTGGTACATATTCTGATTTTGTTGATTGTGATGTTGTACCTATGCAAGCTTGTTCTTTGTTACTTGGTAGACCATGGCAATTTGATAGAGAATCTGTTCATAATGGCAAAACTAATCACTATTCTCTTATGCATGATGGAAAGAAAATTGGTCTAAAACCTATGACTCCCGAACAGATTTTAAAAGATGATCTTGCTAGAGCTAGTAGAGCTAAAGCGAGGAAAAATAAAAGTGAGAATCAGTTGTTGCTCAGTTTTATACCACCAAATAACACTAAATCTGATTCTACACATGCTACTGAAATTCGTTTGAAGAGTCCATGTATGCTTGCAAATAAAATTGATATTGCTGAACTAGATATAAACAATACTCAATGTTATGCAATTGTCTGCAAAGAGGTTTTGTTTTCATTTGAGGATATGCCTCCTTCTTTGCCATCCGCTATTGCTAACCTTTTGCGAGAATATGAGGACGTCTTTCCCCGAGTGCCACCGGGACTACCTCCTATTAGAGGAATTGAGCACCAAATTGATCTAATTCCTGGTGCCACGTTGCCCAACCGCGCCATATAGAACCAATCCAGAGGATACAAAGGAGATACAACGCCAAATTCAGAACTACTCGGTGAGATCATATTCGTGAGTCCCTTAGCCCCTGTGCTATTCCTATTATTTTGGTACCTAAGAAAGATGGTTCTTCGCGCATGTGTACTGATTGTAGAGCTATCAATAATATTACTATTCGATATCGTCATCCTATTCCACGTTTAGATGACATGCTTGATGAATTGAGTGGCTCTACCATGTTTTCTAAAGTTGATTTGCGTAGTGGTTACCACCAGATTCGTATGAAATTAGGAGATGAATGGAAAACAACATTTAAAACTAAGTTCGGTTTATATGAGTGGTTAGTAATGCTGTTTGGTTTAACTAATGCACCTAGCACTTTCATGAGATTAATGAACGAAGTTTTACGTGCTTTCATTGGACGTTTTGTGGTAGTCTACTTTGATGATATTCTGATTTATAGCAAATCTTTAGAGGATCATTTGGACCATTTACGTGTTGTTTTCAATGCTTTACGTGATGCACGTTTGTTTGGTAACCTTGATAAGTGCACCTTTTGCACCAATCGAGTTGCGTTTCTTGGCTATGTTGTTACATCATAGGGTATTGAAGTGGATCCAGCCAAGATTGAAGCTATTGAGAATTGGCCGCAGCCCAAGATGTTCACACAAGTGAGGAGTTTTCTTGGCCTTCCTGGTTTTTATAGGCGCTTTGTCAAAGACTTTGGATCAATTGCCGCGCCGCTGAATGAGCTTACCAAGAAGGATGTGCCGTTTGTTTGGGGCGATGCACAACAACAGGCCTTCGTCATATTGAAAGATAAGATAACACATGCTCCCTTACTCCAACTTCCTGATTTTACTAAGACTTTTGAGCTTGAATGTGATGCTAGTGGAATTGGTTTGGGAGGGGTGTTATTACAAGAGGGAAAACCTGTTGCATATTTTAGTGAGAAATTGAGTGGGGCTAGTATGAACTATTCTACTTATGATAAAGAATTATATGCATTGGTTCGGACATTAGAAACTTGGCAACATTATCTATGGCCTAAAGAATTTGTTATACATTATGATCATGAATCTTTGAAGCATATTCGTAGTCAAGCTAAGTTGAATCGTCGTCATGCAAAGTGGGTTGAATTTATTGAGTATTTTCCTGATGTTATCAAACACAAAAAGGGTAAAGATAATATTATTGCTGATGCTTTGTCGCTCCATTATGTTTTGTTATCTCAACTTTACTTCAAAATATTTGGATTAGAAACTATTAAGGAACAATATGTGCATGATGCTGAATTTAAAGATGTGTTGCAGAATTGTAGATATGGTAGAACATGGAACAAGTTCGTCTTCAATGATGGATTTGTGTTCCGTGCTAACAAAGTATGCATTCTGGATAGTTCTGTTCGTCTTTTTTTGTTACAGGAGGCGCATGGAGGAGGATTGATGGGACACTTTGGTGTCAAGAAGACGGAGGATGTTCTTGCTGCACACTTCTTTTGGCCACGTATGCGTCGAGATGTTGAGCGATTTGTGGCACGCTGCACTACTTGTCAAAAAGCTAAGTCTCGCCTTAATCCACATGGTTTATATATGCCTCTTCCTGTTCCTAGTGTTCCTTGGGATGATATTTCTATAGACTTTGTTTTGGGATTGCCACGAACACAGAAGGGGAGGGATAGTATTTTTGTTGTTGTGGATCGGTTTTCTAAGATGGCACACTTTATTCCTTGTCATAAAACGGATGATGCTGCGCATATTGCTGATTTATTCTTTCGTGAAATTTTTCGTTTGCATGGTGTGCCAAATACTATTGTTTCTGATCGTGATACTAAATTTCTTAGCCACTTTTGGAGATGTTTATGGGCTAAGTTGGGGACTAAATTGTTGTTTAGTACTACATGTCATCCCCAAACTGATGGACAAACTGAAGTAGTAAATAGAACTTTGTCTACTATGTTACGGGCTGTTTTAAAGAAGAACTTAAAATTGTGGGAAGAGTGTTTACCTCATATAGAATTTGCTTATAATCGTTCGCTGCATTCTACCACAAAGATGTGCCCGTTTGAGATCGTCTATGGTTTTGTTCCTCGTGCACCTATTGATTTATTGGCTTTACCTACTTCGTTGCAACATAATTTGGATGCTACACAACGCGCTAAAATGATATTAAACTTGCATAAGACTACTAAAGATAACATCGAACATATGAATGCTAAGTATAAGCTTGTTGGGGATAAAGGGAGAAAGCATGTTGTGTTTGATGTTGGAGATCTTGTTTGGTTACATTTGCGTAAGGATCGCTTTCCTGATTTACGCAAGTCTAAGTTAATGCCGCGTGTTGCTGGTCCCTTTAAGGTGTTAGAGAAAATAAATGATAATGCATATAAAATTGAGTTGCCTGCAGACTTTGGTACGGTTAGTACTACGTTTAACATTGCAGATTTGAAGCCTTACTTTGGTGAGGAAGATGAGATTGCGTCGAGAAAGACTTCAATTCAAGAAGGGGAGCATGATGTGGACATCCCTTCTATTGATACAACCGTTGTACCTACAGCTACACACATACAAGGACCCATCACAAGATCTCGTGCCAAACAACTTAACTATCAGGTACTTTCGTTTCTTGGAACTATTCCACACATACATGAGAATATGATGCTGCCTAAATCAGATGTATTTCTTAATATTAGGAATGATGGACCAAGCATGGATGAGAGGGACAAGCATTGGAGCATGGCCATGCATGGAGATGGCAACAAGCGTGTGATGATCCAAGAGAAGGCCACGGATGAAGATTTCAGAACTTTGAGGCCACCATAATGAAGAAAGAAGGCTTGGACAAAATATTCAAGATCAATACTTCACGAATTCGTCCATAGCTTAATATGGTGCTGCGACACCTTTTATGTTGGCCCAGGCCCATGTAATTTTCGCATTATTTTAATTAGCCAATTTTAGAGTCCGTATTTGAGGGGAAAAGGACTTCTAGGGTTGGATTCGGCCACCACTTCCATGGCTGGCCCAAACCCCACCTTTTCGCCCTTAAATACTCCCCATAGCCGTCACCCTAGACTCGGATTTTGTTTAGACATTAAGTTAGCCATCATAGCAACTTCGCCAAGGCTCGAGCGTCGCAGAGGCCTCTTGTACTTCGCACCTATTCAGGATCCCACCTTTTCAATAAAGCTTTCATCTTAATCCGCAATATCTTGATTGCAATATTAGTTCTTACTTGTTCTCGATTTCGTGTAGGAATTAAGACCCTCATTGGTCGATGATCGTGTTCCGCAGATCGGTAACCTCCGTGAGATTGGCCTAGCGATTGCATTGGCGCTCGTGCTCGCACGTGTAGTCGGATCGTCAAGCCCGAACTCCACCAAATCGATTATCATCATCTCATCGAAAGATCGGACACCTTTGCCCTATCAATCCTGATGATCATGGTGCCGATTATGTAGAGGAAGGTCTGGATGCCTTTCCTGAGCATGCACCTACTATAGTGCTATATCCAGGCATTCTTAGTGTGCAGCCCATTGTTGACTCTTAGCGCTGCAATTTGTTCCAAACAAAAGCTCTCGTTGGCCCTAACAAAGCTTGCAAAGTAATTATTGATGGAGGTAGCTGCCGGAATCTTGCAAGGAAGGAGGTATGTGCCAAGCTGAATTTATCTTATTTACCTCATCCCAAGCCATACTACATATAGTGGTTAAGTGACAGTGGTGAGATGAAGGTAAACCATATGGTGAGAGTGAATTTTGAAATAGGGCATACAAAGATTCTATTGATTTTGATGTGGTTCCTATGACTGTTTTCCATTTCTTATTAGGACGGCCTTGGTTATATGATCGCCATGTGCAACACAATGGCCGTGCCAATACTTATCACTTGGAGTTTAAGGGCAAGAAGATTAACCTGCAACCAATGTCACCACAACAGATTGTCAATGAGTCTAGATAGAAAATAGAGGTGAATTTGCAAGATGCATCTGTTGGAGGCCGTGAGAGTGTTGCAGCTGTACATGATGTTATAGATCCTACAAAGAGTGATCTAAAGAAAAGAGAGAGAGTGCATAACCTATTAATGCTAGCCACCAAGGAAGATATGAGAGAGTTTCGAGAGGATCCTAGTGCCATGCCACTTGTACTCATGTATAAAGGCAAGGTTTTAGTTTCTAACGACATGACCCCGATTTCTCTTGGTGTCTCTACTGTTTTGCAGGACTTTGGTGATGTGTTTCCAGAGGAGGTGCCCGCTGGACTTCCTCCCATGCGCGACATAGAGCATCGGATTGATCTTATTCCAGGCGCCACATTACCTAACCGTGCACCTTACAGAACCAACCCCGAAGAAACTAAGGAGATAGATAAACAAGTAGAAGCACTACTCGACAAAGGGTTCATTCGTGTTTCTCTTAGCCCTTGTATTGTTCCTGTTATTTTAGTTCCTAAGAAAGATGGTACATGGCGCATGTGTGTAGATTGTAGAGCTATTAATAACATCACTATTCGATGTCATCATCCTATTCCACGCTTAGATGATATGCTTGATGAATTGAGTGGTGCTGCTATTTTCTCTAAGATTGATTTGCGTAGTGGTTATCATCAAATTAGGATGAAAGAAGGGGATGAGTGGAAAACTGCTTTCAAAACTAAATTTGGCTTATATGAATGGCTAGTCATGCCTTTTGGGATTACTAATGCACCTAGTACATTCATGATACTAATGAATCATGTTTTCAGAGAATTCATTGGTCGTTTTGTGGTTGTTTATTTTGATGATATTCTTATCTATAGCCACAACAACACTGAACATTGTAATCATATCCGACAAGTTTTGCAAGTGTTGCGTGATAATAGATTGTATGCCAATCTTGAGAAGTGCGCATTTGGAAAAGATAAGGTCATATTTTTGGGGTATGTTGTATCTAAGCATGGGGTAGAAGTAGATCAATCTAAAATTGAATCAATTCAGATTTGGCCTATTCCCAAGAATGTTAGTCAAGTGCATAGTTTCCATGGATTAGCTGGATTCTATAGACGATTTGTGAAGGATTTTAGCACTATTGTTGCACCATTGAATGATTTGACTAAGAAAGGTGTGCCATTTGTGTGGGGCGCAGCCCAAGACATTGCATTTGATACACAAAAAACGTTTGCTTACTTCTGCACCTTTACTTGAATTGCCTGATTTTTCAAAACAATTTGAAGTTGAATGTGATGCTAGTGGTATAGGTATTGGTGGCGTCTTGATGCAAGAGGGTCGCCCTATAGCATATTTTTCTGAGAAACTTACTGGTGCTAGATTGAACTATCCTATATATGATAAATAATTGTATTTTCTTGTTAGAGTACTAGTAGTTTGGCAATATTATTTGTGGCCAAAAGAGTTTATCATACATTCTGATCATGAAGCTCTAAAGTATTTAAAAGCTCAATCAAACTTGCATAGAATATTAGCTAAATGGGTTGAGTTTTTTGAATCTTTTCCATACATCATTAAATATAAGAAGGGAAAAGAGAATGTAGTTGTTGATGCTTTGTCTAGGAAAAACATGCTATTAACCAATCTTGATGTTAAAATTCCTGGATTAGAGAGTATTTGTGCACTTTATGCAACTAACAATGATTTTGCTGAACCATATCGTTTGTGTGCTCTTAGAAACGCATGGGATAAGTACCATATACATGATGGATATTTGTTTCGAGCTAACAAACTATGTATTCCAGAATGGTCGTTGCGTTTGTTCTTAGTGCAGGAATCACATGCTGGTGGTTTGATGGGTCACTTTGGGTGTGAGAACACATTACTCATGCTTGCTGATCATTTTTATTGGCCCAAGATGAGGAATGATGTGTACAGATTTGTGAGTCGATGCATTACATGCCACAAGTCGAAATCCAAATTGAAGCCTCATGGTTTGTATACCCCTCCCTCTGCACCAACTGCACCATGGGAAGACATTAGTATGGATTTTGTGCAAGGTCTACCTAAAACCCAGAGAGGGCATGATTCTATATTTGTGGTAGTAGATAGATTCTCTAAGATGGCTCATTTTATTGCCTGCCACAAAAGCGACGATGCGTCGCATGTTGCTAACTTGTTTTCCAGGAACATTGTGAGATTACATGGAGTACCAAGAACAATTGTTTCTGATCGGGATGTGAAGTTTATGAGCTACTTTTGGAAGAATTTATGGGGGAAGCTGGAAGCTCCTATTCAGTACTACTTGTCATCCCCAGATAGATGGTCAGACAGAGGTGGTGAATAGAACATTGTCACAACTATTAAGGACTATGATAAAGAAGAATCTGAAGGAGTGGGAAGAGTGTTTGCCACATGTCGACTTTTCTTACAATAGGGCAGTGCATTCAACCACTCAGCTTTGTCCATTTGAGGTGGTGTATGGTTTCAAGCCATTGACGCCACTGGATTTGTTGCCTCTACCATTACATGAGAGAGTTGATATGGAGGCATCAAGACGTGCAGAATATGTGAAGAATATTCATGAGAAGACTGGAGAGGCTATCGAGAAGAAAGGCAAGAACACTGCTGCTGCAAGAAATCAAGCAAGGAAGGAAGTGTTGTTCAAGCCTGGTGATATGGTTTGGGTACATCTACGCAAGGATAGGTTCCCATTGCTGCGCCAATCCAAGTTGAAGCTACGTGGTGCTGGTCCTTACAAGGTGTTAGCCAAGATTAATGATAATGCCTACTCGATTGATATACCTATTGCTGAATTTGGTGGAGCTAGCAACAATTTCAATGTTGGTGATTTATCACCATATGATGGAGAAGACCTTGGAGCGTCGAGGTCGACGCCTTTTGAAGGGGGGGAGATGATGAGGACATCCATATACCTACACCTACCCCAGTTACTATTGATGATGTTCTAGCTACTACTAACAAGGATAAGTCCAATGAGATTAGAATTGGACCAATTACAAGAGCTCGTGCTAAGCTACTAGAACAACAGGTGAATTTGTTTCTTAATGAGCCTGATGTTTTAATTAATGAGAATTTTATACTGCCTAAGTCTTTGTGTTATTGTATGATCAGGTACATTAGAGAAGAAGGTATAGCACGGAGCAAGGAGGTGAAGCACATGGAGCAAGGTGTGTTGATCAATGAAGCAAGCACGAGGGAGAAGAGGGAGGAAGCACAAAGAGCTCCAAGACGCAGAGAAATGATGCCAAATCCTGTCACGGTAGGCTGTCGCAGCACAGAAAGTGGCTGAAATCCTGCCACGGCAGAGAGTCCTGTCGCGGCACGTTTTAGGCCCAATATGCTGCCATGACAGGAAACAGGCATGTGCGCCTAGAAAGCTGTCCCACCTGGGTCGTCCTGTATCTTAGTTGTAGTCGTTTGCGTCTTGGACTCTTAGCTTAGCCGCCCCCTCTCTCTTAAATAGATGGGGGTACCGTTTATTCTCAGATAGACCACGTTAATACTATTTTGGAGTTGTTTCTTACCAAGAACCTCCGGAATTACCCTGTGATCAAATTATCTACTGCAATTGAGTGTGATATGTTGTTCCATTGGGAATTAGTAGATTGCAAACTACCGTTCGTGGTCGACGGCTGCGTGCGCAAGAGCGTGGTGTTGTGAATATCCCATAGGGTTCGAGATCTGTTGCATTGGCATCAGGGTTCGAGCGGGAGAGTTCATAGCTACAGGCTAGTTATCTATCATCCACCATCATCATCGACAAGTGCTTGCTGAGAAGATTGGGCCAAATCCACCATTATCAACAGCTTTTGGTTGCCATGGATTTCACTTCGTTTACCCATATCCACCAAAAATTAGAAAATACCAAAAAATATTGCCCAAATTGCTTTAGATCGATCTCTCGATTTGGTGAGTTTTTCGTGGTTTTGGTCCATAGATCTGTTGCTTTGGGTGCAGATCTACCTTCCTTTCCCTATCCCCCAGACCAAATTCCACTAATTTTTGACAAATTTCTCAATTAGACTTTTGCATGTTTGTCACGAATAAATTTTGGAGAGCACCCCGGCGAACCGGTTCTGTCACCGAAAATTCCGGCGAGAATTCCGGCGACTCCGAACCCCGACCGTAATTTCCGGCGCCAGCACCGGTTCGCCGGCTGTTTTGCCGAAAAACTATCACACCCCAAATTTTGACCGTTTCCTTTTGAGTATTGTTCGTGTTTCGCGTGCGTGTCACCAAAACGAAATTCAAGCTTCCGCACTCTTAGACACCCCGACAACCGAACAACTTCCCCAACACCGTCGCAAGTCATCAACAATACCAAAGGTATAACTTGCACCACCCTTGTATAGCCTTTCTTCCTTTGTGCGATACCTAACCTATCGAGAGTGGCTCATTTTGTGTTTGCCGAAGCATTGTGCACTTGCCCTTGCGAAGTGATAGTGCATAGGAAATAGCAAAAGGTTACTACATAGCATAGAAAGAAAAGAGATATAAAAAAAGCAAAAGAAAAAGAAAGATACCAATACAAAAGAGAGTCCAAAGCTTCTAAGCAAGAGTGCGAGTTAGAGGAAGACAAGCATGCCATTCCGTTGCTTCTCAATCTTGTTGCAAACGAGCTACAGTCTCTCCTTGTGTTGGCACGGCACCGATCTTAGTCGTCGATAGGACATTTTGTGGTCATTTTCATAGTCGTGCTGACCCTATTTATCTCCACGTGTGTGTTTTCCCCGTGTTTTTGTAGATCGTAACCTTTTTTCTTTTGATCTTTGGTCCATTACCACTTTTGACAATAACCTTTTTGTTTGGTTGTTCCATTTTCTATCCACCTTTCTAACCTACCACCATAGGCCTTTGTGTGTGATGCAGCCCGACCTACGGTCGTTACCACATCATGGTCTCCAACTTACGCCAAGTCGTCATGGACTCCAAAGGTGAATCCGTTCCTCTATGCGAGTCCACTTCCTACCGTATTGAATGGTATGCTACTTCATACTCTGTCACATATGCATGATAGGTTCACACCGACAAGTACGGAGGCAAGGGAGGAAGCCCGGAACATCAAGCCCGACAAGACGGAGGCTTGAAAGAGGAGGCGGAAGAAGCCACGGCTGAACCACCGGAGTCTCCGGCCTACACCGGAGTCTCCGGTCCTGCTACACCGGAATCTCCGGTCCTGCTACACCGGAGTCTCCGGTCCTGCGCACCGGAGTCTCCGGACCGACCCCAGCAACCGACTCGGGGACAGTCAGTACGCCACTCCGGAGACGACACCGGAGACTGACTGAATTCTCCGGCCTACACCAGAGTCTCCGGCTGCGTGATGGGCCTGCACGCCGCCAGCTGGGCCTTCGGCCCATGTACCCCTCTAGCTCGTCCAAACCCTAGTTTTATCCCTAAACTACCCCTGTTTATGTGGCTGGCCTATAAATAGAGCCCCCACCCCTTCATGTATCCCTTAGGCATAGATGATAGACTAAAGACAACCCCCTTGTGTGGAATCTCTAGTTTTGCCTCATCCCCTTATCCAAGGGGACTGACTATCGTCACCAACCTTGATTGGACTTTGCATCACACATCCATCGTTGAACAAGGCCTTGGAGTTCATTGTCTCGTCTCCAAGTTGTCAAGACCCTCCCCAAGGTGTTCTTCCCTCTCCGATGTGGATTTGAGGGCGCACGTTGACCGATCTTTCCTAGTGAGGATTCTATCGGACCAGTGGCGCCGTTCGGGAGCAATCGGCCTTGTATCGTGTGAGTTTTCTGTGTGTTCATCATGTTCTTCGCGAGGTGTGTGTTCGCTTCTGCTACCTTCTCCCTTTCCCCTCGCTTTCCCATCGATTTGACCACGAGATCCGTGAAGATCGGGCCACCCAAGAGGTTAACCCCTTCATCTTCTGGTATCAGCAGCTTTTGGTTGCCACGTATTTCTCATCGATTTGGTCTTTTCCCCATAAATTCGAAAATTTCACCAAAAATAGCTCCAATTCGTGTTTTGGATCGATCTATGATTTCAGTGGGTTTTGGTAGGTTTTGATCCGTGGATTACTTGGTAAACTAGTTGATCTACCTTCCCCTGCGTTCCCATGGCCTAATTCCTTGATTTCCCCCATCAATCTAAGGTTTTGGTTCGAGTTTTTCCACCCAAATCGCGCCCCCTTCGAGTTTTGGACGCTCTGGAATCTCCCGGACCGGAGTCTCCGGCCTAGACCGGAGTCTTCGAACTTTTTGAGCTCTAGACCAGAGTGTTCGGACCCCCAGACCGGAGTCTCCGCCCCCTGCAGACAGAAAAACTGCAGCACGGTTTTGAGCATAACTTTTGCATTTCAACTCGGATTTTGGTGTTCTTTAGATCGTTTCGAAGAGGATAAGGGGATCTACATCATAATCCACATTGTTCATGCTATATACTACATCCAAATTCCGTGAGCAAGGCGGAATCCAACAATAAAGGGTGAAGATCGTCGACGAAAGGTATAACATTCCGCGACTTTTCCCCACCTTTGTGAACCCCACTATCTTTGCGAGCAAGAAACACCTATTGAGACTAGTTCCTCTTATGATTGCTTGGGCTATGCACATTTGATACCTTATAGAATTCCGAGCAAACATGTGAGCGCTATCTCATATAGTTATCTTCTATAGTTGTTGGCACAAGTAAGAGGCAAGTAAAAAAAAGAGAAAAAAAGGAAAAGAGAAAAAGAAAGAAATATACATGTGCCTCATAGAATAGGAAGCGCAAGCTCGATGAACATCATATAGGTGGTACTTATTGTGCATATCTTGTAGCCCACCAATTAATTGCAATCGAACTAGCGTCTCTCCTTGTACTTGTGTGACACGAGCTTATAGTCTTCGCTAGGTAATCATTTGGTTCTTAGCTCACTTTCTCCGTCACACAAGTCCCATTTATCCCACCGTGTGTGTTTCCTTGTACATATTTCCTATTTAGTGGATTGACTTGTTTGCTTCGTGATCATTGTGGTTCTTTACTTGCCATTACAACATCTTGATTTCAGATTGGTTCTTGACATGCCACTTTACATACCTATCCACCATAGGCCTTGTGTGTGTGTTTTTTTTTATTAGTAGTTGGTTTTGGTGTTCCGCGTGAACTTCACTTTCCTTGGTTTATTGTTCTCAAGTGTGGACACTTGCACGATAAGATCTTCCAAGGTAAAGTAAGGTTCGACGTTGTATCCCTAACACCCTCTACCACTTCCATATACAACACTTGGTCTTGTGAAGCATGTCTAGGGACTCCGGGACCGAGAATGATATCTTTGAAGAATCCATGATGATCCACCATGACTACGACTCCACAAGTATAGAGGACATGACGGAGCACAACACTGACAATGGCTCTGCATGCTTTGAGGACCCGGAGCACTACACCGACAACGGCTCCACATGCATGGAAGACTTGGAGCTCTACATCAACAATGGATCCTCATGCATGGAGAATATGGAGCATGACACCGACAATCTCTCCACATGCTTGGGTGATATGGAGTACTACACCAACAATTACTCCCCAAGCATGGACGACTTCGAGTGCGACATCGATGACGCGTCGCCGAGCATGGAGGACACGGAGAACTTCATCGACTTTGATGGCTCCTCCATGAGCCATGAAGAATTCCTCCACCGTGTGGAGATGGAAGCCTACTACGCCAAGCAAGAGGAGGTGCATCATCTGTAACACCCTCAGAATCGGACCTATGCAAGTTTGGGCGAAATTCACCAAACCCGCATAGAAACGATTCAAAGGTGCCCACCAGGCACTTTCGTGCGGGTGGAAAACGAAGTAATAACATTACACAACAGTCCTCGATGGGACCCATGAGCAGATATATATACATGACTCAAAGAGTCAAGAAGATGATGTAATGTACAAGATCCAAATCACCTTGAAAATGGTAGAGCATCCGACTACGGACAAGAAGCAAATGGGGCTAAGAGCCCGAAGAATAACCAATGGCGTCCATAACTGCCCGAGCCAAGCCGGAAGGTAACCACCTAACGTCGATCTCAAAACCTGCTTAACAAAGGGGTGCCGACAAAGGCAAAAGAAAACAAAGAAGGAGCGTCGATCGAGGCCGATTACAGCGAGGCTAGAATTCGCGGTCCTCGCCTACATAGGTATGGTGGGTGGCGGCGTGGCATGCACTAAACAACCTATAGAGACTCGATACAATGGCGGTTATCGAGAAGGGGTGAGTATGACCTATCCGGATCCAACACGAGGCTAACACCAAACAAACCCATCTGGTGTTTCCCCTCGAGACCAAGCGAGGAAGTCAACCGAGGAACTCACTCCGTTGGCGCTTTATTTATTCGATTATCGTTGGCAATTACTAGTCGGGTTTAGATAATCATCCGATAAAGTAAGCAGTGGACACTTTTAGTTACCCATTCCGTTATAGTTGCAACAATTACTAATCGATCAGATAGCATGAGATAAACCCAAAACCCAAAGCTTGTTGGTACTTTTATTCAGCCAATTTGTTGTAGTTGCAATACTTACTAGTCGATACATTTGTGTGGCGACAACCAAACAAGCAATTGTGGCGGTATTAATTAGCCATTCCATTATAGTGAAGCGATTACTAGTCATTATAAGTCAAATTTATAGCAAATAAACTTTAGTTATGCTTGTCTATGATCGAGAATCATGCTCCAAGTCGTCCATATCCGCGGACACGGCTTTCGAAAAGTTTTACCCGGCGGTGCACCAATAGCAACACACGCCGATCAACCTCGAAAACCAAATCAAACCCAACGAGGCTTTCACGATGAACAATCACAGATTCAGAAATATTTCAGGGGCCACCCTTAAGTAGAATCAACGGAGTAAGCAAGCTCAGACGGCCTCAAGGTTTTTACGGTCAGAACGATCGGGAACCCCAAACGGGGCTTGTCGACACCGCGGAATCGTGGTCCGAACCTAACAAGAGACAAGGTGCGACTCGCACAATCGTAAATAAAGCGGTAAAACATGGCATAAGTACAGATCGTAAATAAAACCTCAAACTAGTTTGTGGCCCCAAGAAATAAGAATGAATCAAGCTCGCTCGGGGGTCCCATATACCTCCCGGATGTGGATAGCGCAAAATCAAGGAACAGTATCAAGTACTCGGGGTCTTACGGGACACAAGTGGGCTCGAAACCAAATATTATCTATCACCCACCGATGCCTCTGCTTATTTCAATTTTAGTTGTTAAACAGAAATTAAAGTGATGAAAAGTAAATCTAGAATCATCTCCAACTTCAACATGCGGCAATACATCAGCAACTGTGGCATATGACGACACACATCAAGACTTGAGCAAGCAACTCTGACGCATAAGTCCAACTATCTACCAAACAACAGTAATAGGATGTGTCCAAGGCGATATAAGGCTGCGAGGATATCACGAATGAAAACTAGAGCACGCAATACGAGATAGCAATAGATCAACAGGAGGAATAAAGACTATAAAAGTAAGATAGGTAGAAAGGGAGATGCTCGCTGAAAACATTGCGAAGGTTCGACGAAGATCGGGGAAGCTCACATCAACTCAACGGCCTTATCATGAAGAAGCAAATCACTAGAATAACACGGATGCAATATTCAATACAACGGCGTAAGATCGGCATGATGCATGCATGATGTATGGCACGACAAAAGAGGCGATGCATTTAGGTCATATTAAGTGGAACCGGGTCCGACAATAATTAGGTGGTTCAAGTTATTTAGCTACCCGCATATTAAATGTTGTATTAACAAGGCAAGATAAGATACCGGTTCGCTACACAAGTTTAAATGAGGCCGATATGAGACTAGATTTGCCCATATGCATATGCCCCATATTTAATTATGAGGTGAATCGGCATAAGGCCCCCAAACCAATGATATGCATGCGAGAATGACAATTCAATATGCATCAAGTTGTTATGTTGTAAAATAGGGTTCGAGGAAAAGGGGTCACACATTAGGGTTCGGCAGATCTTGGGGTCCGGGGTTCGGTCTCGGGGTCCAGGGTCGGTCTCAGGGTTTCGGGTCCGGTCTCGGGGTCCAGGGGTCGATGGAAACGTTCTCGGACTTAGGGGTAGATCTTGTCGCATCGGGGTCTCGATCATGTCGACGGTCGTGGCGTTCAGGGGAAGCTCTCGGTGTCCGTGAGGTAGACCTTGGCGTTCACGAGGGAGTACTTGGTTCGGCGTCGGGCGCATTGGGTTCTTCCGGTCGGATGCCGATCTTGTTGTTGCGCAGATCCTGTCGGGTCCGAGCCATCGAGTCGGCCTTGGCATCGGGCTCAAGTACTTGGCGTGTCCGAGATGAAGCGCTTATCGTTCCCTGTGGCGGCCTTGGCGTCCGAGCGACGGTCTTGTCGTCTCACAAGGGGGGGTCTTGGCGTCCCGGGGGCGTACTTGGGCTGGCGTCGGGGCATCGGATCCTCCGGGTCGGTGTCGTTCTTGTCGGGCCCGCGGGGTTCAGTCTTCGGGATCGGTCTCAGTTCCAGATCTTGGCGCAACAGGGGTTCTGCACCGCCGGATCTGTGGACCAGGGTCTTCGGATCCGTGCTCTCGGTTTCATGACGGAGAACTTGTCGATCCGCGACGAGGATGTCCGGGTACCGGCTTGGGTAGACGATGACGGCCTTGGATGTGGTACCGGTAACCTCCTAGAGTCCCCGTCTCGGTACAATCTTCACGCATCGGTTCTCGTCAACGGAGTGCTTGGTAGAGAGCATGGCGTTCTAGGGTCTTCGGAAGATCTTGTGGGGATTCTCGTCAAACACGAGGGTCCGAACATACTCGCGAGCTTCACCACACTTGTAGCCAAAACTTCGACACATCGGAGGGTCTTGCGAGGACGGGTACACGCAGTGAAGCTTGGCGAGCAGCGGGGAGGCCGTGGTGGCGCAGAGCCCGACGAGGGGAGCGGCAGCGAGGAGCGGCGAGGCGGGCGAGGACCTGCGGCCGGCGCGTGGCTCGGAGTGCGGGCCGGCGAGGCGATGGAGCGGTTGGGGCGAGGCAGCGGAGGGAGAGGGGCTCTGGGAGGACGCCAGCGAGTTCGGAGGCCAGGCGGGAGGCGTCTGAGGCGGCCTTGGCCGAGCGGCGGCGGCTGGGCACTCATGAGGCGGGAGGGCGAACTTCGAGGCGGGGCCGCTGGATGCGCGAGGTCGTCAGGCGGGGCAGCGGCTAGCGCTGAGAGGCGGGACCAGCGGCGGAGGTTGCTTGGCGGCGGCGGGCGAGGCGGAGGCGAGCGGCTGGAGGTCGGGGTCGCGTGAGCGAGGCCAGCGGCGGCCGATGCCAGCGAGGAGAGAGGGCGGCGGGCGAGCGGTGAGGGTGAAGGGAGCCAGGGAGGGAGCGCGGGCGTGAGGAAGGGGAAAGAAGGGAGAGAGGAGCGGGGTGGGGGGCCGCGCGTGGTGGGGTCCACGCGGTCCGGGGACAGGCGGGTTCCACAGGCAGAGAGCTGGGAAAGGTCTGTGAGGCCAGTGAGTGGGGTGGGTGGCAGTGGGTGAGTGGGTTGGGAGAGAGAGGTAGTGGGTTGGCCAGGTGGCAGGTTACGAGTGGGTGAGGGTAGGGAGAGGTGAGGTGTGGCGTGATAGGTAGGAGTGAGGTGGAGGCTGGGGTGGGTAGAATGGTTGGGTGGACTTAGGATTTAGGGGCGGTTCATTTGGACCGTTTAAAAACTGGGCGGTCGTTGGTCGGGTTGGCCCGTCATTGCCTACTAAAATAATTATAAATTTTATTAGTGTTAATTGGACCATTTGCAAACCGATAGCGACAAAACAAAAATACTCCGGAACCCCGGGGTTTGGCGTTTGAATAAAGATGGGGCGTATGGAAAACAAATCTGGTTTTTGCGAAATAGTTTTGGCAAACAATGCATGATGATGACGATGCAATGCACAAATTCAACGCGATTTTCTAGTAGTGGTTTTGCGGGATGCCACAATTCGACACCACTAACAAGGGATCTCGCCCTCGAGATCCGCCTCATGGTACCGGAAGGAAAGGTCGGCGATCTGCGTCTTCTCACTTCGTGTAGATCTTCGCGACACCACTAACGATGGTTCCTCCTTCATATTGAAAACGGCGACACCACCAACAAAGGGTCGTTGCTCCTGATCGTCGAGAGAACACTCCGGAGGACAAAGGACGGAGGTAGAGGTATCAAACGATAAGGCCACCTCTAACTTCCATTAGAAGAGGGAAAAGTTACATTGATCCACCAGTTCGATGTACAGAGCGAACAGTAAGAGTCGGGTTGGGTGATCAGTCCATCCCGAACCCAACTATCAACTCTATACATGGGTAGGAGAATCAGACAACTCAACTCTCGAGATTTAGACTGAAGATCTTCATAGGCGGTATCCGGAACAAAGGGATGATGCCAGCAGGAGTCGTATGAAAGACACAATGATTAGGTTCCGCGATGGTTCCATTGGCAAGAACAACACGTGCTCAAGGTCGACTCCAACTTCACCAAAGCTCGTCCTTCTCATATGTTTTTCAACGACACTGATATCCGGCAAGGAACACATAGGGATAAAGAGCTCAAGGACAAAAGATTGGATGAAGGATACAACAGACAAGTTGCCGATTGATGATCGTAGCACCTCCGTTACAAAAGGGGAGAAAGAGAAACCCTGAAGGTACGACGGAAACCCAACCGCGAGAAATCCTGGACTCGAAGAGAGGGAAGAGAGCGGATTCAAAACACGTAGAGGTAAGAGGAGAACAGCAGAGGGTAAGGTAAAATCGGACCTATCGTAACTATCCAACCGATTTTGGAAAATAGTTTTGACACTCTACTTGACGTTAGCTAGGTTATCCTGAAATTTGGACTTGTGGGTATCGCAACCGCCGAGCTCGATACCACTCTGTAACACCCTCAAAATCGGACCTATGCAAGTTTGGGCGAAATTCACCAAACCCGCATAGAAACGATTCAAAGGTGCCCACCAGGCACTTTCGTGCGGGTGGAAAACGAAGTAATAACATTACACAACAGTCCTCGATGGGACCCACAGAACAGATATATATATAACAGCGACTCAAAAGAGTCAAGAAGACAGATGTAATGTACAAGATCCAAATCACCTTGAAAATGGTAGAGCATCCGACTACGGACAAGAAGCAAATGGGGCTAAGAGCCCTGAAGAATAACCAATGGCGTCCATAACCCTGCCCAGGCCAAGCCGGAAGGGTAACCACCTTCTTGCGTCGATCTCAAAACCCTTAACAAAGGGGTGCCGACAAAGGGCAAGCAGAAAACAAAGAAGGAGCGTCGATCGAGGCGATGCAGCGAGGCTAGAATTCGGCGGTCCTCGCCTACATAGGTATGGTGGACTGAGCGGCAGCGGCAGCATGCACTAAACAACCTATAGAGACTCGATACAACTGGCGGTTATCAGAAGGGGGGTGAGTATGACCTATCCGGATCCAACCTGAGGCTAACACCAAACAAACCCATCCTGGTGTTTCCCCCTCGAGACCAAACGAGGAAGTCAACCGAGGAACTCACTCCGTTGGCAGTTTTATTTATTCAGTTATCGTTGCAGCAATTACTAGTCAGGTTTAGATAATCATCCTGATAAAGTAAACAGTGGACACTTTTAGTTACCCATTCCGTTATAGTTGCAACAATTACTAATCAGATACAGATAGCATGAGATAAACCCAAAACCCAGCAGTTGTTGGTACTTTTATTCAGCCAATTCGTTGTAGTTGCAATACTTACTAGTCAGATACATTTGTCGCAAGCGACAACCAAACAAGCAATTGTGGGCAGTATTAATTAGCCATTCCATTATAGTGAAGCTGATTACTAGTCATTATAAGTCAAATTTATAGCAAATAAACTTTAGTTATGCTTGTCTATGATCGAGATCATGCTCCAAGTCGTCCATATCCGCGACACGGCTTTGAAAGTTTTACCCGGGTGCAACACACGCCGATCAACCTCGGAAAAACCAAATCAAAACCCAACGAGGCTTTCACGAGAACAATCACAGGATTCAGAAATATTTCAGGCCACCCTTAAGTAGAATCCATAGCGAGTAAGCAAGCTCCGAGACGGCCTCAAGGTTTGGCGGGGCCAGTGAACGACCAGGAACCCCAAGCGGGCTTGTCGACACCGCGGAATCGTGGTCCGAACCTAACAAGATTAAGTGCAAGACCGCACAATCATAAATAAAGCGGTAAAACATGGCATAAGTACAGATCGTAAATAAAACCTCAAACTAGTTTGTGGCCCCAAGAAATAAGAATGAATCAAGCTCGGCTCGGGGTCCCATATACCTCCCGGATGTGGATAGCGCGCAAAATCAAGGAACAGGTATCAAGTACTCGGGGTCTTACGGGACACAAGTGGGCGTTCGGAAACCAAATATTATCTATCACCCACCGATGCCTCTGCTTATTTCAATTTTAGTTGTTAAACAGAAATTAAAGTGATGAAAAGTAAAACTAGAATCATCTCCAACTTCAACATGCGGCAATACATCAGCAACTGTGGCATATGACGACACACATCAGCACTTGAGCAAGCAACTACGACGCGCAAGTCCAACTATCTACCAAACAACAGGTAATAGGATGTGTCCAAGGCGATATAAGGCTGCAGGGGATATCACGGGTACGAAAACTAGAGCACGCAACACAGATAGCAATAGATCAACAGGAGGGAATAAAGACTATAAAAGTAAGATAGGTAGAAAGGGGGAGATGCTACTTTGAAAACATTGCGAAGGTTGACGGCTGAAGATCGGTGAAGCTCACATCAACTCAACGGCCTTATCCGTGAAGAAGCAAATCACTAGAATAACACGGATGCAATATTCAATACAACGGCGGAAGATCGGCATGATGCATGCATGATGTATGGCACGGCAAAGAGGCGATGCATTTAGGTCATATTAAGTGGGAAGGTCCCGACAATAATTAGGTGGTTCAAGTTATTTAGCTACCCGCATATTAAATGTTGTATTAACAAGGCAAGATAAGATACCGGTTCGCTACACAAGTTTAAATGAGGCCGATATGAGACTAGATTTGCCCGCATATGGGCCCCATATTTAATTATGAGGTGAATCGGCATAAGGCCCCCAACCAATGATATGCATGCGAGAATGACAATTCAATATGCAATCAAGTTGTTATGTTATAAAATAGGGTTCGAGGAGAAGGGTCACACATTAGGGTTCGCAGATCTTGGGTCCGTCCGGTTCGGTCTCGGGGTCCAGGGTCGGTCTCAGGGTTTCGGGTCCGGTCTCGGGGTCCAGGGGTCGATGGAAACGTTCTCGGACTTAGGGGTAGATCTTGTCGCATCGGGGTCTCGATCATGTCGACGGTCGTGGCGTTCAGGGGAAGCTCTCGGTGTCCGTGAGGTAGACCTTGGCGTTCACGAGGGAGTACTTGGTTCGGCGTCGGGCGCATTGGGTTCTTCCGGTCGGATGCCGATCTTGTTGTTGCGCAGATCCTGTCGGGTCCGAGCCATCGAGTCGGCCTTGGCATCGGGCTCAAGTACTTGGCGTGTCCGAGATGAAGCGCTTATCGTTCCCTGTGGCGGCCTTGGCGTCCGAGCGACGGTCTTGTCGTCTCACAAGGGGGGGTCTTGGCGTCCCGGGGGCGTACTTGGGCTGGCGTCGGGGCATCGGATCCTCCGGGTCGGTGTCGTTCTTGTCGGGCCCATGAGTTCGATCTTGATCGGTCTCGATTCGGATCTTGGCGCAGGGTTCTGCATCACGGATCTGTGGACCAGGGTCTTCGGATCCGTGCTCTCGGTTTCATGACGGAGAACTTGTCGATCCGCGACGAGGATGTCCGGGTACCGGCTTGGGTAGACGATGACGGCCTTGGATGTGGTACCGGTAACCTCCTAGAGTCCCCGTCTCGGTACAATCTTCACGCATCGGTTCTCGTCAACGGAGTGCTTGGTAGAGAGCATGGCGTTCTAGGGTCTTCGGAAGATCTTGTGGGGATTCTCATCAAACACGAGGGTCCGAACATACTTGCGAGCTTCACCACACTTGTAGCCAAAACTTCGACACATCGGAGGGGTCGGTTGCAGGGACGGGGTACACGCAGTGTAAGCTTAGCGAGCAATGGGAGGCCGTGGTGGCGCAGAGCCGGCGAGGAGCGGCGAGGCGGCGAGGCGGAGCAGGACCTGCTGGCGGCGCCGACGTGGCTCGGAGGTGCGGGGCCGGCAGCGGGGCGATGGAGCGGTTGGGAGCAGCGGAGGAGAGGGGCTCTGGGAGGACGCCGGCGAGGTTCGAAGCGGCCAGGCGCGGGAGTCTGGGCGGCGGCGAAGCGGTTGGCGAGGGCGGCTCGGGGCACTCGCGGGGAGGGCGGACGAACTCGAGGCGGGCGCTGGATACGCGGGAGTCGTCGGGGGCAGCGACAGCTAGCTGCGAGACCAGCGGCGGAGGTTGCTTGGTGCGGCCAGCGGGCGGAGGCGGCCTGCGGCCGGAGGGTCGGGGTCGCGTGGCGAGGGCCAGCTCGGCGGCCGGGCGAGCTGGGAGAGGAGCGGGAGAGCGAGCTGGCGGTGAGGGTGAAGGAGCAGGAGGGAGCGGGCGTGAGGAAGGGAAAGAAGGGAGAGAGGCGGGGTGGGGGCAGCGTGGTGGGGTCCACGCGGTCCGGGACAGGGGGGTCCCAGGCAGAGAGGGCCGGGAAAGGTCTTGTGAGGCCGGTGGCAGTGGGGGTGGTTGGCCAGGCTGGGTGAGTGGGTTGGGAGAGAGAGGTAGTGGGTTGGCCAGGTGGCAGGTTCTGAGTGGGTGAGGGGTAGGGAGAGGGGTGAGGTGGCAGCGCGTGATAGGTAGGAGTGAGGTGGAGGCTGGGGGTGGGTAGAATGGTTGGGTGGACTTAGGATTTAGGGGCCGGTTCAGCTGGACCGTTTTAAAAACTGGGGCGGTCGTTCGGGTCGGGTTGGCCCGTCCGACTGCCCCTACTAAAATAATTATAAATTTTATTAGTGTTAATTGGACCATTTGCAAACCGATAGCGACAAAACAAAAATACTCCGGAACCCCGGGGTTTGGCGTTTGAATAAAGATGGGGCGTATGGAAAACAAATCTGGTTTTTGCGAAATAGTTTTGGCAAACAATGCATGATGATGACGATGCAATGCACAAATTCAACGCGATTTTCTAGTAGTGGTTTTGCGGGATGCCACATCATCAAAATCCATGACCTTCAAGGCCAAGCGTGCCACACCAAAGGGCACAACCTACTTCGATTATCCACCTCCAAGGCGACAAGCGCTACCACCTCCAAGGCGTCAAGCGCCACCATCTCCAAGGCGCCAAGCTCCATCACCTCCAAGGCGCCAAGCTCCACCTCCTATCCAAAGAAGAGTGGCGTACAAACATCATATACATCAAGAGGCGCCAAGAAACAAGAATCTTCATCGACAAACATCCTCTCATGAGCATCGACACCATAAAGAGGATACAAGACATCGTCAAAGGCATCTTCGCCATAAAGACGAAGAATTCGTGATGAGCACCAACCATAATGCTCAAGCAATCTCAAGAAGGCACCGCAAGCACAAGAAGAGTGCCAAGTCAAATGATCACCGTCGTGAGTGTCATGTGGATGACCAAGTGCCTCACCAACATCAACCATCGTCAAGGCACGCCAATGACCTCCGTCGACACCATCATAGGGCACCTTCAACTACTCGAGCCACCACCACAATGGCACCAAGAGCAAGCCTTACTCCATGCCATCAAGCTTCAACGCCTACGCTTGACTTCCACGACCTCGCGAACGAGGAAAATGTAGACCTCTACTTCGCCAAGTTGGATAGCATGAGCCTACCTCGACCACTACTACGAGATGGCCACAAAACGGTCGAGCATGGGATTTTCCCTTCGACCATGGAGGTGAGCGATGATGACCATCTTATGGCATCCAACCTTGAAGGCGATAAGGTCAAGAATGGTGAGCATGGGATTTTCCCTTCACCAAAGGAGGCGCATGGAGTTGAGGAAACCGAGCATATCCCCATATGCTTGAGTGATGATGTGGTACCAATCCCATGTGAGTATGAGAGCCACTTAGCCCACTTGAGTGAGAACAAGAGTGAGATGAGTGACTCCACCTTATGTGAGATTGAGTGCTTCCACTTGGAGGGCATGAGCGATACTCCTAGTGAGTTGAGAGTGGTAGTTGATAGGTCAAGTGACACCATTTTGATTTCTAACAACTTACCCTCTACTTCTAGTGTGTTCTCTTGTGTTGTGCTAGTTTCCATGGATGAAGATGCGCCAAGCCATGAAACAAGGATGCCTCAATTAGAGAAGATGTACATGGTGCACGAAGATGATGCTACACCATGGCTACATCAAGAAAACGAAGTCGTCCACAAGGAGTCCACTACTACCACAACACCCACTTCATATGAGAGGTATGACCAAGGTAACAATAAGAGTGTTGATGATGCCATGATCCCACTAGTGGACATGATGAATTGTGAGGATATGCATGTTATGGATGATACTTGTGACATTACATATGCTTCATTCATATCCCCATGTGATGCTTTGCCTTTGCATATTATTGATCATGTGGAATTGTTTGATTGCGATATCATTGCCATAAACATGCCATACTATGCATCTTTTGTGTATCCTCCAATTGCTTCGGACATGCATTGTCATGCTAGTCATTTAATTTCTCCCGTTGCTTACAATAAGATGAATGCTTGCTATTTCACTTGTTTTGCTTGCAACAATACTGACCACATGCGTTATAATGAGATGGCCCCCATAGCTTTCTCAAATTTTGGAGATTTTGATGATTGCCATGATAAGCATGTTCCCCACTTTCATACTCACCATGCATCTATTTCATACTTGATTGACATTAATGGTGATGTGCACAAGAAGAGATACGTCATGATGGATGATGTGTATATCTACCATGCACACACATTCTTCCTTTTGTGTATGATGTGTGTAGGTACCCGCACTATCATGTCAACCTCGGTTGAGCACGAGTTGACAAAAAGAGCTCTTGAGAGCATCCCACAAGTGAGTTCAAGATCGAACCCAACTCTGATACCTTTTGCATGCTTTGCATCTTTTATGTTGGCAAATTGCTCTTTCCTATGGTTTGATTGCAAGCATGTTGATGGTATTATCTCACCTTGTGACATTCATATTTCTTTGCTATTGGTTATTGATGCTTTGTGTGTTGCAACAAAAATGTTGAACAATTTACCTTTCCGATGTTTTGTGTGCAACCATAATGCCATTAAGAGCATGTATTGTCATGAGATCTTCCAAGAATCTCGTCTTGTTGTTGCAACAAACATAAGGACCACTTTCTCTTTCATTTGGTTTGTTTGCAAACATGCCGTTTTTGCTTCCACTTGGGATACCCATACTCCCATAAAATTTGCTTTTGATGATTTGTGTGTGACATCCAACATGTTGAACAATTTCTCTTTCTAATGGTTGGTTTGCACACATAATGATGTTTCTTTGGACATTCTTCCTTGTGTATTTTTGCCAAAATCTCCTATTCTTGCATCAAAGATGTTGTTTGAAATTTGGATCCAATGCTTTGAGTGCCCCACTACTACGTTATATGGAATTTTTGAGTTTCCACATTTAGATGATGTTCAAACGATTTCCATGCACTTTGACCTTGCATATGCATTCCATTTTCTATCCTTGTATTGTGCTAATAGTGTTGTGAACAAGAATGGACATGACATATTTGACATGCTCCTCTATCACGCACGAAAATATTTTTCTTGGTCTTTGTTGTGTGAAGGCACAAATGCATAAACGTCAACCTCTATGGACTATATGTTGACAAGAAGAACCGAAGAGAGTTACCTATGGCTACCCTTCATCGAGCTATCTCTACAAGCTAAGGTGACTTCCTTCTACTTGAGGACTCATGATATAATCCTCAAGAATTGGCTACACTTTGAGTGTTGCTTCGCTTTTGTCGTGAGCTTTGTAGGCTTCATGGAAGGTGAAGGAACATTGAAGTGTTGTCAAGTCAATCTTCCCGAGGACGACTATATGGTGAACCCCAGGATCAAGGATGTCCTTCGACATCTTCTACTTCGTGATGAACATGGAGAGTCGAGGACGACTCTTTTTGAAGGGGGGGGGGGCATGATGCAGCTCGACCTACGGTCGTTACCACATCATGGTCTCCAACTTACGCCAAGTCGTCATGGACTCCAAAGGTGAATCCGTTCCTCTATGCGAGCCCACTTCCTACCATGTTGAATGGTATGCTACTTCATACTCCGTCACATATGCATGATAGGTTCACAACGACAAGTACGGAGGCAAGGGAGGAAGCCTAAAACATCAAGCCCGACAAGACGGAGGCTTGGAAGAGGAGGCAGAAGAAGCCTCGGCTGAACCACCGGAGTCTCCGGCCTACACCGGAGTCTCCGATCCTGCTACACCGAAGTCTCCGGTCCTACGCACCGGAGTCTCCGGACCGACCCTAGCAACCGACCCGGGAACAGTCAGTACGCCAATCTGGAGACGACACCGGAGACTGACCTGAGTCTCCAGCCTACACCGGAGTCTCCGTCCCCTACACCGGAGTCTCCGGCCTGCGTGATGGGCCTGCGTGCCGCCAGCTGGGCCTTCGGCCCATGTACCCCTCTACCTCGTCCAAACCCTAGTTTTATCCCTAAACTACCCCTGTTTATGTGGCTAGCCTATAAATAGAGCCGCCACCCCTTCATGTATCCCTTAGGCATAGATGATAGACTCAAGACAACCCCCTTGTGTGGAATCTCTAGTTTTGCCTCATCCCCTTATCCAAGGGGACTGACTATCGTCACCAACCTCGATTGGACTTTGCATCACGGATCCATCGTTGAACAAGGCCTTGGAGTTCATTGTCTTGTCTCCAAGTTGTCAAGACCCTCCCCAAGGTGTTCTTACCTCTCCGATGTGGATTTGAGGGAGCACGTTGACCGATCTTTCCTTGCGAGGATTCTATCGGACCGGTGGCCACCGTTCAGGAGCAATCAGCCTTGTATCGTGTGAGTTTTGTGTGTGTTCATTGTGTTCTTCGCGAGCTGTGTGTTCGCTTCCGCTACCTTCTCCCTTTCCCCTCGCTTTCCCATCGATTTGACCACGAGATCCGTGAAGATCGGGCCACCCAAGAGGTTAACCCCTTCATCAGTGTGTGTGTGTGTGCCTTGTGTTCTCGCTATTCGCTTTGCTTTCGGCAAGAACAATCTTTCCAATCTTTGACTCCGGTGAGACAAGGTAGGAATTACCATTCTACCAATATCACCCTATCTATCAAGTGTGTTTTGTGCACCATGTCTAGGGAAAGTGGAGCTAGTGGAGATAGCAACTTCAACAACCAAGACGGCTTTGCCACGCGCCACAACTTATGGGCACAACGGCAAGAATTCAATACTCATTTTGAGCCATTCCTTCTCTACCCTTCCCTCCCCGTGCGCGTGGAAGCAGAGCAGCCCAACACCGACCCATCGCAGCAGCGCAACCCAACCCGCCAGCGCCGTGTTCCCCCCTCTCTCTGACGCCTGGGGTCTGGTTGTCATCCCTTCCCACTCGCCGGAGAACGAACTCGATAGGAGTTCTTCGTATCCGACGCGTCCCCGATCAAAATCCCCCTCCGATTTCGGCTGATTCCGTTCGATCTTGCCCCCCTCGCACCCAAGGCCCCTCTATTTAATACCCCACGTCCACCTCGCCTCGCCTTTTTTCCAAAAAATTGAAAGCCTAGCTCCTCCCCCATCTCGCCGCCATTACTGCCGTCGGACTTCCCAGTTCGAACTCGAAGTCGAGGTTCCGCATCGCCCCATTCCCACCTCTATCCCTCTTTTGCTTCATCGGGAACCACCTCTTTCCCCTGACCTTCATCCCAATCCCGCAGGTCACTAGGCCCGCCGGAATCCATCGCCGGAGCTAGCCGTTGTCTGAGCCGCCCACAATCGCTGTTACAGGAAGCAAGAGACGACGACCACGCCACCAGGGACCTCGTAGACGTTGCCCGCTTCACGTGGACTCGTTCTCCTCCACCAGCGACACCGTCGGAGCTGCACCACCGCCGGCGGCCATTTTCAATTGTGAGGTCGCTACGGACGTCCAGAGCCGTTAGATCCCCTTAAGATCTAACGGCCACTGTTCTATTCAGCGCCGAAGGGATACAAATGAACCACAACGCGCCACGTCGCACAACATATTCCCAGAGAATATTCCCTTTATTAATGAAATTAATTTAAATTGCAGAAAACATATTTAAATTGTAAAATTCATAGGAAAATAAACACTATTTAGAAAATTACAAATAATATATCGTTGGATTCATAAAATTGTGAAGAATAATAACATACATTTGTATCCAAATTTTACAGTATATATTTGCTGTAGTAATTTAAATGATTTAATAGCCTTTTTGGAGTAAATAAATCGTAGTAAATTATTTATGGCTCATAAAAATATAAATAATATGTCTACAGAATCCTTGATTCATGTAGAACACATATCTGGAATTAGATATAATATTTGTCAGATCAATAATTTAAATGATTTAAACCCTTCTAACTAGTGTTTAAATCCCATAAAATTAACCAGAACTCCAAAATTAGTGAAACCAATTGTTAATGTTTTGTATTGATAATATCTATAAAGAGAAATTGAGTGCCAAATTATTATGTACTGCTAAAATAGAAATCAATGCAGAAAACTATAAACTCATTACAATAGTGTTTTGATCATAAAAAAATATCTACAACTCCTTTTTAGGCGATTCAAATTGCTACTTTTTATAAATTACATTACCTATCCAGTAGAATTTAATTCACAATTTAATACAATAGAAACATCACTAGTTTAATTAAAGTGAGATAAACCATATTAAATTCATATAGCTTTAATAATAATTTTTTAATGCATTAAATGACTTTCCACATGCATCATGTGATCTAATAATGTCCAGAACACTAAATAAAACAAGAGTGACATATTAAATCATCATGCATGCATTTGTTCATCATTGTTTTATTGTATTGTTGCATTGTTGCATTGTTGCATGGTTGCAATGTTTTGAATGATGTGTTGTTGTGCTTGCTTCAAACGTTAGATTGCGAGGAGTGCGACTACTATGCTTGCAACTACTATGATTGCAAATATTGTGGTTATGGAGAGTTAAACCATTATATCTATGAGGATTGTGAGGATTATCTAATCGACTACATCTACAACAAAAGGCAAGTGGTGCTATCTTGGTCATAAATGTCCTACTGTTTTCCTATGCATTGTAGATGTTTTTGTAGAATTGCATATGTAGGAATTGATGTGTATATGCTATGCTATGTCACATATTATTCCCTAGTATTCCTTGTTTTGAGCCATCGTATTAGTAGATTTCTTAGCTATGCTATTTGGACGAGGAAGGGAATCACACCATGAAATGTTATATGTTTTGAAAGGCTTATATTTTGCTAAATGTCAAACCAACTTGATTTTAATGAACCACCTGGGAGGAATGACATAGATTGGGTGTTAGGGGTGACCCCTTGGGGTGGCCTGATCTTTCACGAATTCCGTGGGAATCGATGGGAAAGTGGTGGAAGGGGGAAGGGGATGAAATCCACGAACACACACGTGAAGAAATCGATGAACATACACACACAAAAACAATATACAAGATGATAGCTCACGCCGGTGGCAGCCAGTCCAACACAATCCCTAGGATCGACGTTGGGCAAGACGCTCTCCCACGGTCAACAACGGGGGTGAGAGGCTTGATGAGATCTTGACTACTTGGGCACGAGACACCGAGATCCCAAGGACTTGTACAACTTGAACGCACGAGGCAAAATCCAAGAGGTATGTGGATAATTTGGTGCTCCTTGTCAAGGAGAATGAGACAAATAGTTGATAGATCCACAAAGGGGGTGTCTTCAACTACAATTATCCAAGTCTAGGGTTTACAATAGAGGGTGGGGGATATTTATAGGCCAACCACATAAACATGGGTAGTTTAGGTACGAAACGGTAAAGTCTAGGCGAAATAAGGGGTTACATGGGTCAAGCCCGAAAGTTGACTTGGCTCTAGGGATTTCCGGCGAGGGACCCGGCGGCGCCGGAGTGGTCGCCGGAAATTCCTGTGGCCGCCGATATTTCCGGTCGTGAACCGGAAAGCCTTACTGAACAGGTTTTCGGTCGTCACCGGGAGATTCCGGTCGTGACCAGGATTGTCGGCGAGGAGGCCGGTCAACCAGGCCTGTCGCCGGAGGTTCCGGCGAGGGAATCAGTTCGCCGGGCCTAGCGCCAGTTTGCTCTAGTGAATCTCCTCGGGCTGCCTTTGGTCACTCCCTTGGCGATGCTTCATTGGGTTCATAGCTAAGAATGCACAGGGTTTGGGAATGAAGTAGCAAGCCATCCAAGGGTGTATTGAAATCACACGAGGAGAGGAGCGAGTTAACCTTAGCTTGTAGGAGCTTGGCCCGAGCACGGGTCATCGGTCCACTTGGGGGACTAGTTGGCGGGGATGTAGATGCATCTGTAGGACGGGCTGCATCAGCTCCCCCCTTGGAAAAGAGTCGTCCTCGACTCTTCAACCTTCTCAACTTCATCTTCTCCATGGTAGGGTGAAAGGTCCTTGACATTGAACGTTGGGCTCACAAGGTACTTTGATGTTGGGATATCGATGATGTAGGCGTTGTTGTTGATTCTTTTGAGGACCTTGAAGGGACCATCTCCCCTTGGTTTGAGCTTGGAGTCATGATTATTGGGAAAGCGGTCTTTGCTCAAGTGTATCCACACAAGATCGCCTTCTTCGAAGATCATCTCTTTCTTGTTCTTGTTTAGCCGTGATGCTTCGCGAAGGACTTGTTGCTCGATCGTAGCTCTTGTGTCTTCATGTAACTTTTTCATTGCTTGGGCACATTTGTCAACGTCCATGTTGGTGCGGTCGTGTAGAGGAAGAGGTAATATGTCGAGCGTGGTGAGAGGCTCGAATCCATAGACGATCATGAACGGGCTCCTCATGGTGGTGGAGTGTTTGGCGTGGTTGTAGGCGAACTGAGCGTGTGGGATGCATTCCTCCCAATCTTTAAGATTCTTCTTTATCAACACGCGGAGAAGTGTGCCAAGGCTTCGGTTGACGACCTCGGTTTGTCCATCAGTTTGAGGATGCGAGGCGGACGAGAATAGGAGCTTGATGCCGAGCTTGGCCATGAGTGTCTTCCAAAAGTAGCTCATGAATTTGACGTCGCGGTCGGAGACGATTGTTCTTGGTACACCGTGTAGTCAAATTATTTCCCTAAAAAACAAATTTGCTACATGTGAAGCATCATCGGTCTTATGGCACGGAATGAAGTGTGCCATTTTGGAAAAGCGATCCACTACCACAAATATAGAATCATGTCCACGCTTAGATCTAGGCAATCCTAACACAAAGTCCATGCTAATGTCCGACCAAGGTGCATGAGGAATAGGTAATGGCATATAAAGACCAAAGGGGTTAGACTTAGACTTAGCTTGGATACATGTAGTGCATCGTTGGACATGGCGTTCCACGTCGCGCTTCATCTTTGGACAAAAGTAGTGATTGGATAGCATGTCATATGTCTTGTCACGGCCAAAGTGACCCATAAGGCCTCCACCATGGGACTCTTGAAGAAGCAAAATTTGGAGAGACGACTTCGGAATGCAAAGCTTGTGTTGTTTGAAAAGAAAACCCTTATGCAAATAGAAATCATTAATCCCTTTGTCTATTGAACACTTTGCAAAAATTGATCCAAAGAATGGGTCGGACTCGTACAAAGATTTGATGTCATCAAGACCCAAGACATTTACTTCAAGTCGCATAAGAAGGTTTGTGTTTTTGCGAGACAAGGCGTCCGCTACTACATTTTCTTTGCCCTTCTTGTACTTGACAATGTAAGGAAAAGATTCCATGAACTCAACCCATTTGGCGTGCCGTTTACTCAAATTGGCTTGGCCCTTAAGATATTTCAACGACTAATGGTCGGAATGGATGATAAATTCTTTGGGCCAAAGGTAGTGTTGCCACACTTGAAGGACACGAACCAAGGCAAAAAAGCTCTTTGTCATAAATTGGATAGTTAAGGCGTGCGCCATCAAGTTTCTCACTATGGTATGCAATAGGACGCCCATTTTGCATAAGGACGCCTCCAATGCCAATATCACTAGCGTCACACTCAATCTCAAAAGTTTTTGTGAAATCCGGTAAGGCGAGGAGTGGTGCTTCGGTGAGCCTCTCTTTGAGCTCATCAAACGCTTTTTGTTGTGCTTTGCCCCAAACGAATGTGACATTTTTCTTGGGCAATTCGTTGAGAGGGCAAGCAATGGTAGAAAAGTCTTTCACAAAGCGACGGTAAAAACCGGCCAACCCATGAAAACTGCGAAGTTCACTAACATTGGTGGGGATGGGCCAATCTCGTATGTCCTTAACTTTTGAGACATCGACTTCAATGCCATTAGAAGACACAAGAAAACCAAGGAAAATAAGTTTGTCTTTTGGAAAAGTGCACTTTGGGAGATTAGCATAAAGCTTTTCATGATGAAGGATTTGAAGGAACTCCTTAACATGAGTAACATGCTCCTCTAGTGACTTGCTATAGACAAGGATGTCATCAAAGTAAACAACGACACTCTTCCCAATGAGAGATCTCAAAATATGGTTCATGAGGCGCATGAAGGTAGATGGGGCATTTGATAAGCCAAGAGGCATAACCAACCAATCATAGAGACCAAGCTTGGTCTTGAAGGCAGTTTTCCACTCATAACCTTCGGCCATGCGAATTTGATGGTAACCACTACGAAGATCAATTTTCGAAAATATAGTGGCTCCACATAACTCAACAAGCATGTCATCAAGGCGCGGTATAGGATGTCGATAACGCACGGTGATAGCATTGATTGGACGGCAGTCCATGCATAACCGTAACATATCATCCGTTTTTGGCACGAGAATCACAGGCACCATGCTTGGGCTAGTGCTTACTTGGATCAAAACTTTGGAGACGAGTTGGTTGATTTGACGTTCTATCTCCTTCGTCTCTTCTAGGTTCGTGCGATACGCGGCGCGGTTTGGGAGTGGAGCGTTGGGTATGAGGTCGATGCGGTAATCGATTTCGTGAAGAGGGGGTAGTCCATGAGGAAGCTCTTCGGGGAATACATCGTGGAATTCCTGCAAAATAGCCATCAAAGAAGGAGGAACATTTGTCAAGTCATTAGTTTCTCGCGCTAGTCCCTTGCATACAAGGACATAGTGCAAGATGGATGGGTTGTTCCGCACTTCTCTCATCTCAGTTTTGGTGGCAAGAAGAACACTCTTTGTTTTTCCACTCGAGTTTGGTTTGTGGCTCTTACTCACTATAGTGTGGTTCTCTCGCTCACCGCTCTTCTCACAAGGTGGTTTTGTGCTTTGCGCCCTCGCTAAAGCCTTTGCATTGTCCGCAATTATTTGTCTAGGAGTCATTGGTTGCAAAACACAAGTATTTTCAAGCCATTTGAAGGTATAAGTGTTGTGTGACCATCATTCAAAGCACGCTAGTCATATTTCCACGGCCTTCCGAGCAACATGTGACAAACCGTCATTGGAACCACGTCACATTCTACCGTGTCCTTGTATGGTCCAATTGAGAACGTTACCGAGACGGTGTGCTTGATCTTGACGGACCCTTGGTCACTTAGCCATTGTATATGGCAGGGATGCTTATGCGGATTGAGGGTGAGGTTGAGTTTCTCACACAATTTCGTGCTTGCAAGATTGTGGCAACTCCCTCCATCGATGACAACTTTTATGGACTTTCCATTGATACCGGCACGAGTTTGGAAGATGTTTGATCTTTGGTCTTCGTTCTCATTGACTTGAGTAGTTAAGACCCTTGTGACCACAAGCGATCGGCTTGCGTCATGCTCACACACAAGTAGGTCTTGTTCATCTTCCAAATGTTGCCTAGCCAATGCTTCCTTGACCCTTGCATCAAGCAAATCTTCGCTCAAGTATTCTTCATCGCCATTGTCGTGGATGAACAAAACTTTCTTGTTTCCACATGCGGCCGACTTGTGTCCTTTGCCTCCACACTTGTAGCACTCACCATTGAATGGTTGATCATCCTTTGTGTATTTGCCACTTGGGGGCGGTTTTCCTTGAGGAAGTGTTGGCTTGAAGGGAAGCTTGGTGGTACTTGATGAGCTTCCACTTGGTGTTGTTGAAGTAGTGGTTGGCGCTTGCTTGTATGTGAAGTACGTATTTGGCTTGTTGTACTTGAAGTCCTCTTGCACTTGACGTTCGGCTTTTGATGCTATGTGTACAAGCTCAACCATGAGGTTGTACTTTTGGAACTCGGTGGTGCACTTGATTGGGTGGTTCAAGCCATTGAGGAAACGTTCCATTGTTTGTTCATCACGCTCTTCAATGTTGGCACGGATCATGTTGAGCTCCATTTGCTTGAAGTACTCTTCCGCAGTCTTTGTCCCTTGACTAAGCGTTTGAAGCTTGTTGAAAAGGTCACGCGTGTACTGCGAAGGAACAAAGCGGGATGTCATGTGAGCCTTCATATGTTGCCAAGTTGAGATTGGAGGCTCTTCTTTTGCTTCACGAGTGAGTTGGACTTGTTCCCACCAAAGGTTGGCATACTCATCAAACTCGAGGGATGCCATGCCCATCATCTTCTCATTGCTATAGTTGTGCATGCGGAAGATCTGTCAACCTTGATTTCCCACGAGAGATATTCTTCGGGTTCATTGGAACCGGTGAACTTTGGCATGGTGAATTTGAGCTTGCCGAAAGTTTGTTCTTCATTGCGGTTCCGGTATCAGTGGTTGCCATGATTTTGGTGGCCATATTCATCATCCCAGCTCTCATTTCTTTCTTGGTGATGGTTGCATTGCTCTTGCGGTTGTTGTGGTGCGGCGTTTGGTGGTGGAACTTGATTTTAACGATGAGCTTGGGGAGCTTGCTCGTGTTGTTGGCACGGTTGAGGACGAGGAGGAGGTTGTTGGTCCTCAGGACGAGCTTGGGGCGCTTTCTTTTGTTCTTGTCGTGGTCGATGCCGATGAGCATTGTCTTGCGCCATGTGGCGAGGAGGACGACGAACCGCGTGCGCAATGGGCTGCTCCCTTTCTTCTTTATGTGGAGGTGGCTCATCAGATGATCATGTTGTCGACGTTGACGTTCATGTCGATGATGACGCCTTGGTGGATCTTCGAGTGCTTCACGCCAACGGCGATCTTATTCGTCCACTTCGGATGCTTCACTTGTTGTTGAAGGAACATGGGCTTGGTGGTCCACGTGAGGTTGCTCTTGTTGAATCACGAGTGCCCTTGGTTGTGGACGGTTTGCTTCACGTCTTGGAGGTCTTGTGGAGAGGTCACCATCATAGCTTGACGTCGCGGCGTGTCGTGAAGACGGTAGCGCTTGAGAAGAGCTCATAGAGTGAAGGACGGGTCCATCCTGGTGCCTTGAAGTGTGACGACGAGAAGCGCTTGATTCACTTGAGGAGTGCCGTGATGAGCTTGAGTCGCGCGATCGTGGCCTTGCTAGCCCATCAATGAGGTGTTGAAGCTTCTCATCCGTTGCGGCGAGGGCGCGACCAAGAGCTTCATTTTGATGGCCGAGGTTGTGTTCCATGGCATGCATTTGTCCTTGGACTTCTTCGAAGCGGTTGTAGATGTTCTTGAATTCCACTCGGGCTTCGCTAAATTGTTCGTCTTGGCGCCGCTCAAGGGCTTCACAACAGTATTTGAGTTCTCCTCGGACCTTCCAATGATCCCATCTTGTCATGTATTGTGTGTCGTCCTCTTGAGGCGGTGGTGGTTGGGACGACTCGCCATTCCTGTCTATGATGCAAAGCCGACAAGGGTTGTATATGGAGAAGAAGAACGCCGGGAGTTAGCCTTTTACCTCACCTTGGAGATTGTATCAAATCAATTGCCACACAAGAGAGCTAATAGCTTGCAAAGTGAAATCGCAAAGAAACTCACACACAAATAAGCTACACTCTCAAAAGCTTTTGGTGGAAGGTTAGGATTGTGGAAAACCAAACGAAACGATCGAAGCAAGAGGTTATTGTTCTAAGTGGTAAAGAACCAAAGATCAAAAGCAAAAAGGATACGATCTATAAAAACACGGGAGAACGCACACGTGGAGATTAAAGGGGTTAGCATGATTATGATAATGAGCACAAAAGGTCCTAACGAAGACTACGCTCGATTGTCGTGCCAACTCAAGGAGAGACCACAACTCGTTTTCCAAAAGAGGATAAGCAACAAATTTGTGCACTTGCCTTGGCGCGCTTTTTCCTCTCTTTTTTGCTTACAAGCTTGATACTCTCTTTGTATTGGGAGACTATGTATCTTTCTATTTTTTTGGATTCTTTTTCTCCCTTTTTATACTACTATGTTAACTTTTGTATTTTCCCTCACACTCTCGCTTTCCAAAGGAAAGTGCACAATGCTTAGACAAACACAAAATGAGTTGCTCTCATAGGATAGATACACACAAAGGAAGATATGGGGCTGTCAAAGTGGCACAAGTTATACCTTTGGTATTATTGACGACTTGCAACCGTTGTTGTGGATGATGTTCGAGTGTCGCGGTGTCGTTGAGCGCGTGGTGAACTTTGTTGCGGAAGCTTTTGTTAGTATGGTGACAAACACGCGAAACACGAACAAGCGAAAGAGGTTAGTCAGCAAAAGAAGTTGAGGTGTCAAAAGGAACTGGAAAACTGTCAGTAGCAAGCGGTAGTACCGCCGGGTACGACCGGTAGTACCGGTGATTTACAGTAGTACCGCTCGTATGACCGGTAGAAACGCCGAGCACAGACCTGGCACGCGATCAACCTAAAAACATCCTAAAATTCATGGTAATCTGACCGAGAGGCTGGGCTAGGAACATAAGAAGTTTGTAGATCGACTCCAAAAGCAACAGTTCTATGGTCCGAAACCACGAAAAACTCACCAAATCCAAAGATCGATCCGAAGGCGATTTGGGGCTCTTTTTGGGGAATTTTTGATTTTATGATGGATAGAAGAAAAATTGAGGGGAAATTCGTGATCAACCTTGCTCTTGATACCAATATGTTAGGGGTGACCCCTTGGGGTGGCCCGATCTTTCATGAATTCCATGGGAATCGAGGGGAAAGCGGTGGAATGGGGAAGGGGATGAAATCCACGAACACACACGCGAAGAACTCGATGAACACACAGACACGAAAACATGATACAAGTCGATAGCTCACGCCGGTGGCAACCGGTCCAACACAATCCCTAGGATCGGTGTTGGGCAAGACACTCTCCCACGGCCAACAACTAGGGTGAGAGCCTTGATGAGATCTTGACTACTTGGGCACGAGACACCGAGATCCCAAGGACTTGTACAACTTGAACGCACTAGGCAAAATCCAAGAGGTTTGTGGATAATTTGGTGCTGCTTGTCAAGGAGCATGAGACAAATAGTTGATAGATCCTCAAAGGGGTGTCTTCAACTACAATTATCCAAGTCTAGTGTTTACAATAGAGGGTGGGGGCTATTTATAGGCCAGCCACAAAAACAGGGGTAGTTTACGAACGAAGTATAAAAATATAGAGAGGCGCTGGGCCGAGCTGACGCGAACAGGTTAATTCATGACCGGTAGTACCGCTCAGGGTCCGGTAGCACCGCTTGCGGTCCTGGAACTTCAGCTAGAGTCGTCAGTAGCGAGCGGTAGTAGAGGGCGGTAGTACCGCTGACCGGTAGTACCGGTTCTAGACCCGGTAGCACCGCTGGCGTCTGGGGCTTGGATGGGTTCCTCCTGGAGCGTCCGGTAGCTAGGTCCGGTAGTGCCGCATGCACCGGTAGTACCGGTCGCCGGATCCGCCGGCATATGAATGCAGTTGGTCCCTTCCGTTGTGGTTCCTCCTCCATGGGTCCTTCTCTTCGTACCTGATGATGCACAGGGTGGGCGTATGAAGTAGCAAGCCATCCAGGGGCGTATCGAAATCACACAAGGAAAGGAGCGAGTTAACCTTAGCTTGTAGGAGTTTGGCTCGGGCGCGAGTCATGGGTCCACTTGGGGTGCTCGTAGGAGTATATGTAGTAGCGTTCGTAGGACGGGCTGCATCACCAAGTCACCACCGGAAGGTCATTGTCATCCCTTCTATTCTGCACTAGGGTATCCCACCAACACAAAGCATAACCATCAAATTCTGACGCTGCAAGGTTGACCTTATTTTCTCCAATGTACTCATACAAGCGCTAGAGCTTCTCAATCTTCAACTCCCATGTGAGGTAATCTTCAGGATCAATGGAGCCATCAAACTTTGGTATTGAGAACTTGGGCTTGCCGAATCCATCATCAACCGGCTGGTGAGGTATACGCTGAGCATGCCCAATTGGAGCAAAGCCACGTCCATGAACAGCTTGAGGAGCATGGACACGACCAATCTGTGGTTGTTGACTATCCCCGACATTACTTGCTTCTTCATCTTCATGGGAATCATCATATGGTTATGACTGTCTTTGTATAATTGCTATTGTCAAAGCATCAATAGAACGCTGCAAAGCTGTGACATTGGTGTTGATAGATGTTACTTGTGTCTGTATGGTAGCGACTGCCTCAACATTTGCTTCCAAAGTCACTTGCACGTACTAAATATTCTTGTGAATGTCATTTGTTGTGTGGTTGAACACACATGTCAAATGGGACTTCAGTGCTTCATATTCCCGCCAGTTGACAAGCTCGTCGTCCTTATTTTTCTGAGACACAACATCATCACTACTAGACATGATTAGTAGATTAGTGCAAAAAGCAAAATCGATATGGTGGAACACTGGTGGAACACTCACAACTCACTCCAACTGAAAAGAAAGCAAATCTTACCATTCGAAAGTGAATAGAGATTCTTTTACCAATTCGAAATCAACACCTAATGCACTGATGTGATGAAGTGAATATCAAGGGTATGGAGAACGATCACAGGGCACACAGGTTATTTTATGGTGGAGCTGCAGGTATGAAATCCTAACTACACCGCAAACAAGTGCTAGTGATGATCATTATGATAACCCAAGAAACACACACGGTGGAGATAAGCATGGCAAAGTAACTTATGAACATGAATATTGCAATGCACAAGAGAGACGCTAGTAATAGCTCAAAATAAACAGGCACAAGATTGCTCAATCTACAAATGCTATGATCAACTAGGCCTCCAATAATGCACACTATGATATCTCTTTTGTCACGCTTGTAGCTCTTTTCTCTTCTTTTTGTTTTTTATACTGGATATCTTTTATTTTTCTTTTTTTTTATTTTTCAACAATATGACTCAAAGCAAAATGAATGCAGCAACTTCTGAACAAACTGGTCCGGATAGTCCGGGGTGTGTCGGCCGGAGACTCCTGTTGCGCCGGATAGTCTGGGCGATGTGGACCGGATAGTCCGGTTTTCGCCTGTTGAAAATTTCTGCACTTCAAACCCTAATGAGCAGCCTGTTGGAGCAAAGCAACTAGTCTCATGGGTACGTTCCTAGGCACAGATGTTGTAGAGAGGCTGTGTGTACGGTATAAAAACAAAGGTGTGTTATGTGGACTCATAAAAGTAGATGAAAAACTTGCAAAAAACGGTGATGGTGGACTCGGCGGAAAAGAAAATACGCCAAACTTAAACACAAACGAAAACTAGAATCCTACGAGAAAAACCTGCAGATCGGATCTACGAGAAGACACGACCAACAACTAAAACTTGAAAAACGATGCAATCTAGGCTAGGGGAAATCTTTGTGTATGGCTTTTTCTATACAAGACTAAAACAAGAACTAATCTATGGATGAATTTGTGGATGCTCACCGAGTAAACGAGGAAATCTGATACCAAGATGATATGGGGTGGCCCGATCTTCTCAGCAAGCACTTGTCGATGATGATGCTGGATGATAGATAACTAGCATGTAGCTATTAACTCTCCCGCTCGAACCCTAATGCCAATGCAACAGCTCTCGAACCCTATGGGATATTCACAACACCACGCTCTTGCGCACGTAGCCGTCGACCACGAACGGTAGTTTGCAATCCACTAATTCCCCATGGAACAACATATCACACTCAATTGTAGTAGATAATTTGATCACATGGGTAATTCTAGAGGTTCTTAATAAGAAACAACTCCAAAATAGTTTAAACATGGTCTAACCCTAACTATGGGGACGTCCCAGGGCTTATAAGAGCGGCCGGGGCGGCTAGAAACCGAAACTAAGACGCAAACGACTCAAACTGATACAACCTGATTCGTACCAGGATTTTGTCGGGGCGGCCAGTCCGGTTCATATATGCCGGAAAGTCTGGTGGGGGCGGACACTCCGGTTCATACGGGCCGGACAGTCCGGTCCTGCCGGAAACTTTGAAGTTTCCGGGCGGTATCTGGACAGTGTCCGATCTGGGGTACTGGTTGTCCACGCCTCGGGGCCACTTGGGGGGGGGACAGTCTGGTTGGACTGGGCTGGACACTCCGGTTCTGGCAGTGAATTTGGCCTTCTTTCTTGTTGATCTTCCCTTGTTCCTTCCACCCGCTCCTCCCTCGCGCGTCCTTGGGCGATCATCATGTTGTGCTCCATGTGCTTCAGCTCCTCGCTCCGTGATACGCCTTCTTCTCCAATGTACCTAAACATACATTAGCACAATGACTTAGGCACTATAAAGTTCTCATTAAGTAAAACATCAGGCTCATTAAGAAACAAATTCACATGTTGTTCTAGTAGCTTAGAACCAGCTCTTGTAATAGGTCCAACTATAATCTCATTGGACTGAACCTTCTTTGCAGCAACTAGAACATCTTCAGTAGTAGTTGGGGTAGGTGTAATTGTAGGGATGTCCTCATCACTTCATTCTTGTGCCTTCGATCTCCATCTCCAAGAACAAACATGATCTCTATCATCACCGACGTGGCGTTAAGGTCAATGGCGCCGCTCCATGGTTGTCGTCCACCAACATCAACTATTACAACTACTTTGAATAATATACACGTAGGTCTAAACGAAATTTAAAGACAGCCATAAGGATGCTGCCGGTTGCCAACTTACAATAAGGGTCATTGCATACATCATATATAACCACAATCATGGTCATATCACATCACAGCACACCCCTGCAAAACAAAGTTAGATGCCTCTAATTTTTTTGCATGTTTTACGTGGTTTGCGGCTTTTGAATAAGAACCATTCGAACTTATGAACAAGAATCTTCACTATGGTGGGAGAGATAGACACCCGCCAATCCACTTATGCAATACAAGTTGCATGTCGAGTGTGGAGCAAGTCTCATGAACGATGTCATGTAAGGTTAGCCCGGGCCGCTTCATCCCACCATACCGCAAGATGTAAAGTACACAAAAAGCAATCGACAACAAAAGCATCAACGCCCATAATAACCATTGTGTTCTACTCGTGCAGCAGATCTATGCATAGACACGGATCTGATACCACTGTAGGGGTTCGTAGCATGTAAAACAAAAAAATCTATCGCATGAACACACGCATGAGCACACACAAGCCAAGATCTAATCTACGAGATTGGTGCAACGAGTTGATAGAGTACTAACCCTCGAAGATCCAAAGCGTTTAACAAGATCAGATTCTCGTGGTTGATGTAGTCTTTCAGTTGCCGATCTCAAGATCGTGAAGACAATCATTTCGGCAACACGTTCCGGCAGCGCTCCCACAGTCGGTCACACATTCGGTACTCGATGAAGACCTTCCTCTCCCTTGTTCTAGCAGGCATCGGATTATGTAGATCTCCTCTCGATTCTAGCAGCACGACGGCGTGGTGGTGAAATGGAGTAGATCCCACAGGGCTCCGCCTAAGACGGAGCGAGTATCGTGGATTTAAAGAGGTCCTTGGCAACTAGGGTTTAGAGTTCAAGGGGGTGGAGGTGTCCGGCGGCTAGGGGTTCTAGGCGGCGGCGAGTTTAAATAGGCTCTAGGGCGACGACGGTTTAGAGGGACACCGGCCTAGGGTTTCAAGGTGTGGGGAAACGGGGCGCCCCTCCCTCCTTTTATGGGAGGGAGAGGAAGCAAGGGGAGAGGGTAGTCCTCCCCCAACTCCTCTTCATGGTCGGCGGCAAGGGAGGGAGGGGAAACCTTGCCTAACTAGGTTTCCTCTCCCCCCTCCACTAGGCAACCATGTTGGAATTTGACTTTTTCAAACTGGCATTTGACTATTCAAACTAGAGTTTGATTTCTCTCTTTCCATTGCCCAACCAAGTGACCTAGGACATGATGCAACCATTCCACATTGGTATGACACATCCATGTACCCTTCTCACTCTAGAGTGGTGGACCTTCTAGACCCTTCTAGAAGATTCCGGTGAAAACATCGAAAACATTTCTGGACTCCAAAATTGGACTTTCCTTATATGAATCTTATTCTCCGGACCATTCTGGATCTCCTTGTGATGTCCTGGATCCAATCCGAGACTCCGAACAACATTGGGTCTCCAACTCATTACCATATGATGCAGCCTGTCCTACGGACGCCCCACCATCTACACCACCTAGTCCCCCAAGTGGACCAATGACTCGCGCCCTATCCAAGCTCCTACAAGCTAAGGTTAACTCGCTCCTTTCCTCGTGTGACTTTTATATGCTGTTAGGGGTCACCCCTTAGGGTGGCCCGATCTTTCACGAATTCCATGGGAATCAAGGGAGAAGCGAGTGGACGGAGGAGGGAGATGAAATCCATGAACACACACGCGAAGAACTCGATGAACACACACACACGAAAACACGATACAAGCCGATAGCTCACGCAGGTGGCAACCGGTCCAACACAATCCCTAGGATCGGCGTTGGGCAAGACACTCTCCCACGGCCAACAACGGGGGTGAGAGGCTTGATGAGATCTTGACTACTTGGGGACGAGACACCGAGATCCCAAGGACTTGTACAACTTGAACGCACGAGGCAAAATCCAAGAGGTTGTGGATAATTTGGTGCTCCTTGTCAAGGAGCATGAGACAAATAGTTTATAGATCCTCCAAGGGGTGTCTTTAACTATAATTATCCAAGTCTAGGGTTTACAATAGAGGGTGGGGGCTATTTATAGGCCAACCACATAAACAGGGGTAGTTTAGGAATGAAATGGAAAAATATAGAGAGGGGTACAGGGCCCTTGACCGAGCTGACGCGAACAGGTTCAGTCATGACCGGTAGTACCGGGCTCGCGACCAGTAGTACCGGTCACAACCGGTAGTACCGCTCAGGGTCCAGTAGTACCGCTTGCGGTCCGGGGACTTTAGTTGGAGTCGTCAGTAGCGAGCGGTAGTAGAGGGTGGTAGTACCGCTGACCGGTAGTACCGGTTCCAGCACCGGTAGTACCGCTGGCGTCTGGGGCTTGGATGAGTTCCTCCTGGAGCGTCCGGTAGCAAGGTCCGGTGGTGCCAGTTACACCGGTAGTACCGGTCGCCGCATCCGGTAGTACCGCTGGAGTCTGAATGCAGTTGGTCACTTACGCTTTGGTTTCTCCATTCCATGGGTCCTTCTCTTCGTACCTTATGATGCATAGGGTGGGCATATGAAGTAGCAAGCCATCCAGGGGCGTATCGAAATCACACAAGGAAATGAGCGAGTTAACCTTAGCTTGTAGGAGTTTGGCTCGGGCGCGAGTCATGGGTCCACTTGGGGAGCTCGTAGGAGTAGATGTAGTAGCGTCCGTAGGACGGGCTGCATCATATGCCTTTGGATGGCTTGCTACTTCATGCAACTACGCTATGTATCCTCAGCTATGAAGCACTAGTACCTCACCAAGCCCCCAAGGAAGAAGGACAAGGAGAAGCCGCTGTTGGAGCTCATCACACCGGAATCTCCGGACAAAACTGGAGTCTCCTGCCCTACCCACTGGAGTCTCCGGACCGACCTCCAGACCAACCCCAGAAACCGACCCGGGGACAGTCTGTATACCCCTCTAGAGACGGGATCGGAGATTGACCGGAGTCTCCGGCCCTGACCGGAGTCTCTGGCCTGCGCGACAATAGGCATGTAAAGGCCTTTTGGGCCTGGCCCATGTAACCCCCAGTTTCGCCCTAACTTCCAGTTTTATCCCCAAACTACCCTGTGTATGTGGCTGGCCTATATATAGCCCCACTCCTCTATTGTAAACCCTAGACTTGGATAATTGTAATTGAAGAAACCCCTTGAGGATCTATCAATTGCAAGTCTCATGCTCCTTGACAAGTATCACCAATTATCCCGCGCCTCTTGGATATTGCCTCGTGTGTTCAAGTTGTACAAGTCCTTGGAGTTCGATGTCCCGTCTCCAAGTAGTCAAGATCTCATCAAGCCTCTCACCCCCGTTGTTGGCCATGGGAGAGTGTCTTTCCCAACGCCGATTCTAGGGATTATGTTGGACCAGTTGCCATCGGCATGAGCTATCGGCTTATATCGTGTTTTCATGTGTGTGTTTTCATCAAGTTCTTCGCATGTGAGTTCGTGGATTTCATCCTTCTCCTCATCCCCCGCACTTCCTCCTCGATTTCCATGGGATTCGTGAAAGATCGGGCCTCCCCAAGGGGTCTAACCTAACATATTGGTACAAGAGCAAGTTTGATCACGAATTTCCCCTCAATTTTTTATTCTATCCACCATAAATTCGAAAATTTCCCAAAAAAGAGCCCCAATTTGCCTTTGGATTGATCTCTCGTTTTGGAGTGTTATTTGTGGTTTTGATCCGACCAAATCTTTTATAAGGTGTTGGTCCATATTTTGTCTATGTTTCCCAGCCCGATTTTGGCCAAAATTTCACGAATTTGAGGACTCTCGGCATGGATTTCCGCTCAAGAACACGAGCTGTTTTCCCGGCACCGGAGTCTTCGGCCCCTGACCGGAGTATCCGGCCCCGACCGGAGTCTCCGGCCCTGGACACCAGTTTTGACTTGTGCCTCTTGTTCCACATTGGCTAATTTGTCTGCTTGTTGTTTGTGTTCCGTGTGCATGTCATCAACTAACAGAAATCTTCCGCAACATCGCCCGCGCTCTTCCACACCACAGACCCCAAACTCCTCTCCGCTCCATCGACACAAGCAAATCATCAACAACTAAGGTATAACTTGTGTCAACCCTTATAGCCATATCTTCGTTTGTGTGTACCTATCCTATGAGAGCAACTCCTTTTGTGTTTTCCTAAGCATTGTGCACTTGTCCTTGGAAAGTGAGTGTGGGGAAGCAAAGACAAAAGTTAACTTAGTAGTATAGAAAGGGAGAGAAGAATCAAAAAAAGGAAAAAAAGAGGAAAAACAAAAGAAAAATAGAAAGGTACATAGTCTCCCAATACAAATAGAGTATCAATCTTGTAAGCAAAAGAGAGAAAAGAAAGCGCAACCAAGTGCACAAATCCGTTGCTTATCCTCTTTTGGTGAACGAGTTGTGGTCTCTCCTTGCATTGGCACAACAACCGAGCATAGTCTTTGTTAGGACATTTTGTGCTCATTTTCATAGTCGTGCGAACCCCATTTTTCTCCACGCGTGTGTATAGTCGTAGGTTCTCGTCATATTTCGAGTTGACCATCTCTTTTTGACTTGAGTTTTGTTGGATGTTATCCACTTTTGACTATCCTTTTCGTTTGGTTGGTTCTTTGGCTTTCCACTATACCCACCTTCCACCAAAAGCTTTTGAGAGTTGTTGTTTCCTTGTGTGTGAGTTTCTTTGCGATTTCACTTTGCAAGGTCATAGTTCTCTTGTGTGGCAATTGGTTTGATACAATCTCCAAGGTGAGTTAAAAGGCTAACTCTCCATGTATTCTCCTCCATATACAATCCTTGTTGGCTTTGCATCATGGACAGTAATGGCGAGTTGTCCCAACCAACGCCACCTCAAGAGGAAGGCACACAATACATGACAAGGTTGGATCATTGGAAGATCTGAGGAGAATTCAGCTACTGTTGTGACGCCCTTGAGCAGCGCCAAGACAAACAATTTACCTAAACCTGAGTGGAATTGAAGAGCATCGACAATTGCTTCGAGGAGGTCCGAGGACAAATGCATGCCATGCAACACAACCTCGGCCACCCAAATGAAGCTCTTCATCGTGCCCTCCCCGCAACGGGATGACAAGATTCAACGCCTCATTGAGGGGTTAACCTCTTGGGTGGCCCGATCTTCAAGGATCTCGTGGTAAAATCGATGGGAAAGCGAGGGGAAAGGCAGAAGGTAGCGGAAGAAAACACACACCTCGCGAAGAACACAATGAACACACGCAAAACTCACACGATACAAGGCCGATTGCTCCCGAACGGCGGCCACCGGTCCGATAGAATCCTCGCAAGGAAAGATCGGTCAACGTGCTCCTTCAAATCCACATCGGAGAGGGAAGAACACCTTGGGGAGGGTCTTGACAACTTGGAGACGAGACACCGAACTCCAAGGCCTTGTTCAACGATGGACGCGTGATGCAAAGTCCAATCGAGGTTGGTGACGATAGTCGGTCCCCTTGGGTAAGGGGATGAGGCAAAACTAGAGATTCCACACAAGGATGTTGTCTTTATTCTATCATCTATGCCTAAGGGATACATGAAGGGGTGGGGGATCTATTTATAGGCCAGCCACATAAACAGGGGTAGTTTAGGGATAAAACTAGGGTTTGGACGAGCTAGAGGGATACATGGTCCGAGGGCCCAGCTGGCGGCGCGCAGGCCCATCACACAGGCCGGAGACTACGGTGTAGGGGACGGAGACTCCGGTCAGGGCCGGAGATTCCGGTCAGTCTCCGGTGTCGTCTCCGGAGTGGCGTACTGGCTGTCCCCGGGTCAGTTGCTGGGGTCGGTCCGGAGACTCCTTGTAGGCCGAAGACTCTAGTGGTTCAGCCGTGGCTTCTTCCGTCTCCTCTTCCAAGCCTCCGTCTTGTCGGGCTTGATGTTCCGGGCTTCCTCCCTTGCCTCCGTACTTGTCGGTGTGAACCTATCATGCATATGTGACGGAGTATGAAGTAGCATACCATTCAATAGGGTAGGAAGTGGGGTCACATAGAGGAACGGATTCACCTTTGGAGTCCATGACGACTTGGCGTGAGTTCGAGACCATGATGTGGTAACGACCGTAGGTCGGGCTACATCACTAGTGGTAATGGCATTGGAGGCGTCCTTATGCAAAATAGGCGTCCTATTGCATACCATAGCGAGAAACTTGATGGCGCACGCCTTAACTACCTGATTTATGACAAAGAGCTTTTTGCCTTAGTTTGTGTCCTTCAAGTGTGGCAACACTACCTTTGGCCCAAATAATTTATCATACACTCCGACTATGAGTCGTTGAAATATCTTAAGGGTCAAGCTAATTTGAGTAAAAGGCATGCCAAGTGGGTTGAGTTCATGGAGTCTTTTCCTTACATTGTCAAGTACAAGAAGGGAAAATAAAATGTAGTGGCGGACGCCTTGTCCCGCAAAAATATGAGCCTTCTTACGCGCCTCGAAGTAAATGTCTTGGGACTTGATAACATCAAATCTTTGTATTCTTCTGACCCATTCTTTGGATCAATTTTTGCAAAGTGTTCAATAGACAAAGGGGTTGATGATTTCTATTTGCATAAGGGTTTTCTATTCAAACAAAACAAGCTTTGCATTCCGAAGTCGTCTCTCCACATTTTGCTTCTTCAAGAGTCCCATGGTGGAGGCCTAATGGGTCACTTTAGCTGTGACAAGACATATGAAATTCTCTCCACTCACTACTATTGGCCCAAGATGAAGCGCGACGTGGAGCGCCACGTCCAACGATGCACTACATGTGTCCAAGCTAAGTCTAAGTCTAACCCTTTTGGTCTTTATATGCCATTGCCTATTCCTCACGAACCTTGGTCGGACATTAGCATGGACTTTGTGTTAGGCTTGCCTAGGTCTAGACATGGCCATGATTCTATATTTGTTGTAGTGGCTCATTTTTCCAAAATTGCAGACTTCATTCCGTGCCATAAGACCGATGATGCTTCACATGTCGCAAATTTGTTTTTCGGGTAAATAATCCGTCTTCATGGTGTACCAAGAACAATCGTTTCCAACCACGACGTCAAGTTCATGAGCTACTTTTGGAAGACACTCATGGCCAAGCTTGGCATCAAGCTACTATTCTCGCCCGCATCACATACCCAAATTAATGGACAAACCGATGTTGTCAACCGAAGCCTCGGAACTCTAATCCGCGTGTTGATCAAGAAGAACCTTAAGGATTGGGCGGAACGCATTCCCCACATCGAGTTCGCCTACAACCGCTCCAAACACTCCACCACCATGAAGAGTTCGTTCATGATCGTCTATGGATTCAAGCCTCTCACCGCGCTCGACATCCTACCTCTTCCTCTCCATGACCGCACCAACATGGACGTCGACAAGCGTGCCCAAGCAATGAAAAAACTCCATGAAGACACAAGACCTACGATCGAGCAACAAGTGCTTCGCCAAGCATCAAGGCTAAACAAGAACAAGAAGGAGATAATCTTCGAAGAAGGAGATCTTGTGGATACACTTTATCAAAGACCGTTTTCCCAATGATCGCGACTCCAAGATCAAACCAAGGGGAGATGTCCCCTTAAAGGTCCTTAGAAGAATCAACAACAATGCGTACGTCATCGACATACGAACCTCCAAGTACCTAGTGAGAAATACGTTCAACGTCAAGGACCTATCACCGTACCATGGAGAGAATCAAGATGTTAACCATGAAGAGTCGAGGATGACTCTTTCCCAAGGGGGGAGCTGATGAAGCTGTCCTACGGATGCCCCTCCATCTACACCACCTAGTCCCCCAAGTGGACCAATGACTCGCGCCCGAGCCAAGCTCCTAAAGCTAAGGTTAACTCGCTCCTTTCCTCTTGTGACTTTGATATGCCTTTGGATGGCTTGATACTTCGTGCAACTACGTTATGTATCCTCAGCTATTGTAGAGGTCCCAACCTTTAATAAGGTAGAGATCCCTGTGTTTACAATGCTAGTCCCTGGATCAATAGCTAGCATCCACAGTTAAGATGTAATATCAAGAAACAAAGGTCATAATACAATTTATAACGAGGAATAAAATAATTCATTACATCTTACATAGCCCATTTGGCTATCTCATTACAATGCAGTAGAAATAACTATAGCATGGAGTCCTTCATCTTCAAAATGCCATAGGCAAACATGTTGGTTGTAGACTTGTAATCCTAGTCAACACACTTCACTAACATCAAACAAACCTGCAACATAACAAGTTATAGCCACAAGGGTCAATACATTTGAATTGTATTGGCAAGTGATACTATGGTAGTATAGTGGAGTCTATCATCTATATGCATTTGGCTAAGTGGAGCTTAGGCTTGCTTTGCTCAAAATAGATTTTCCTTATCATTTGAAAACACTAGGTTTTTGTTTATCAAAAATCACCCAAGGCATCTCCCAATAGAAATTGGTGATCCTTCAACCCTTGTTCAACCACAAGTTTTTAACTTAGAAATTGGGATGAGGAGATTATTGATAGCTTCCATGTCTTGATGCTCAAATTGTCCTTTACCAGGGACTTGGCTAAGTACTTAGATTTTACACTCTGCAGAGGTGGTGCACTTTCCCCACAAGACTTGGTTTCACCAAGACAAGATCTTTCAGAAGCCTTCGCTTAGACCAGAATGGACGCGTTCCAACCTATCATCCCCTACCACCAACTATCCATTTGGCTAAGTTATTGCAACCTATATGATCCAGACAAAGCCCATAATGCCAAGTGGCTGCACTTGAAGCTTCTCAACATTTGACATCTCAAATCTCTTTGTTCCTGGGTGGCCATCCACAAGTGAGATACACAAGGTAAACCATAGAAATGGGCCTTGTGTAACCACTCAACACAAACCATTCCTTCCATTCCACCCAGGTGATTCATTCACTTAGTTGTTTTATTAAACAAAACACAAGTCCTTGACTTAGAAATATTCCATAGCATGAATATAATCCACCCTTGTTTTCTACTAGCTAAGCTAAGCATGATAGTAGTAGGAATCTTAACTTAGGAAATTTCTACTAAGGTTTCAACTACTAGGTTTTCCCATGGCATAGTTTATACTTAGCAAAAATTTCATTCAAGTCCTACTTAGAAACATCACTAATGCATAGTGAAAATAATGGGACAAAAGTATGAAGCATCACTTGCCTTTTTGGTAGATAATATAAGTTCACTCCTTGATCTTGCAATATTCACACTCTTCAAATCACTACAATTCAATCAAGAAAGGCACAATTTCAATCTACCATTCAAGCAAACATCACATAAAATAATAGAAACAAAGCAATGCATGCAAGCATGGTAAAGATTGTTTTATTTGAAAAAGTGGTTTCTAATAGGTTATAAACATTCTAAAATACCTATCGGTCATTTTATAAAAGTGGCAAAACCATTTGCAAAATATTTTACTTATAAACCATTTTTAAACCAAATCAATATTTTATGTGGTTGAAAATGCCTTTAGCAAAGCAATAATTTTTATAGGGTCCACAAAATATATTTTTAAATCATAAAACTTTATGTTTAGGGTCATAGAGTTTAAATCAAAACATTTCCCAAAGGTTTTTCCACCAAAAGCATTTTTAACATATAAACATTATTTTTATTTGACTAGAAATGTTCTAAATCAAAGATTTATTCTTTTGCTTCACAAAATATGTTTTTGAATCCACAAGTTGGTTTATATGGTCAGTAGGTTCAAAATAATCCATTTTCCAAAGATTTTATCACAAAAATAATTTTAGAATGAATTTTATATTCTAAATATGCCTACACATGTTTCTGCAAAAACAACCAATTTAACAGAAGCAATGTACTAAACAAAGTGTATGGTAGGAAAGTACTTGTCTTACTGATTCCATTGAGATAAAATTTGTAAAATTTGGACGTGTGGATTGAAATTTATGAATTTTGCAAGTTTACATATCCAATAGATCAAATTCTGTTTTAAAAATCAGAGTCTAGCCACGTGGCGCGTTTCTATAGGCTGGTACCAGTTCGTTCGGATCACGCACTGAGGATCGTTTGATCTAATGCGAATCGCACGGCACAGATGCTCTCATACCCTTTCGTTTAAGTCATCTATTCCTATCCACGCGATCCAGATCCAACGGTTGCTGCGCGTTTGACCTAGAACGAGCGGCACTCGCGACGGGACTGCCGGCGGCGCGCTCGGGCAGGGGTGTTCCGGTGAAAACAGGAAGCAAGGGAGAGGGGAAGTTGCTCACTAGGTTCGCCGTGAAGCGCTGGTTCTCAAGGTGGTCGATGTAGGACAGGGGACGCACGAAGTCTTCGTGGATTCCTCGCCGGAGAGGTTGCTGTCGTCGGGTCACGCATGGTTCTTGTCGGAGACGAGTACCTGGGACGGAAGTGAGCAAGACAACGCGTCAGTGAGGTGCGCGCGTGTTCGGGGAGTGTGGGAAAACTCACCAGGGAGCAAGGGACGCACGAGGACGACGGCTATCGCTCGCCGGAGATGGGGCAGACGACTACAGCGAGTAGGCGAGGTCGGAGTCGAGCTTCTAGAGCATGTGCGAGCAAGCGGAGGGTGTCAGTAGGTGCATATGGGGAGAATAAGCTAGTCTGAACCATAGGCAGAGGGGAATGCGGGGCTCACCGGAATTCGACGATGAGCTCGTCGGAGGCAGCGACAGTGCAAGTGGGAATGGGGACGGCCTGGGGGCTCTCTTGCAGCGGCGTCTGAGGGAAAAGGGAGGGGAGAGGGAGGCGGTTATATGAGCGTGGTCGAGGGAGTAATTGTCGCGACAATAACTTGGATTGATTTGAGTTTTAAACGACAGAAAACAGCCTTGGGTAGGAGAGTGAGGTATGGTTGAGAGAGAGAGAGAGAGAGAGAGAGAGAGAGAGAGAGAGAGAGAGAGAGAGAGAGAGAGAGAGAGAGAGAGAGAGAGAGGAAGTGTGGGACCTAGAAGTCAGCGACTGAGTGGGTCTGCTCTGCGGTGAGAAAAACGTTTCGGGGAGAGGGGGTTAGTTGGGCTAGATGGGCCGGACTAGCTGGACTGGCCTTGTTTCATTTTTTTATACAGAAACTTTTTCTTTTTCCATTTCTATTATTCTGTTTTGATTTTTTAATCATTTCAAACAACAATTTGAATTCAAATTTCAACCAAACTTTTTGTATATTCAAATACTGATTATTAGTTCATTCTAAGGTCAAATTTAGAATAATTCTTTTATTCTTTTTAGGGTCTTTTATTTATTTTATAAATGGACATTTGTCTTTATTTCAAATAGGTTCTAATGTGTTCTAAAACTTTATTTGAAATCCATATTTTTACCAAACCTATTCGGTAGGTTTTATTTATTTATTAGGGTGTCAAATAATTCACCTTGAATTATTTGGAATATTTTTAATATGATTATAAATCATTTAAATTGAGTATTTGTTTTTATGCCAATGAAATCAGTTATAGTTTTAATTCCATAAATTTTATTTAGGTGATTTCCTTGATTCCATTCAAGTTAGTTAAATGACTTTTAATCCACTTGGGTAAATTCCAAATACTATTTTCCCATGATTTAATTAATCATTCATATTAGGGAATTTGTCTTAATCCAATGGAATAGAATTTGGTTAAGGCCATATTATTTTATTTAAAAATTCTCTATTCTTTTATTTGGATTTGGATTATAACTATTCCATTTGCTTATGGATTAGGCCAAGATTTAATTTGGTCTTTAAATATTCCTCATTTAATATTTCTTTATTTATCTTATAAAATCCATTTCTTTTTATTTAAAGATCCAAACTTGGTGATTCGAATTTGGAAAAACTTATTTAATATTTGTTTATCCATTTAAATCTCTTTAGGGTTATTTGCTCACCATTTGGTATGGATTTTTAGATAGGTTCTTTATTAGCTTTGGAAATTCAATTTCCTTATCTTATTAAATTCATAAGATTTTGTCTATGGTTCCAAATTAAGTGAAACCAATTCATATGGTTTTATAATATTTCTATTTGTCATTCTTGATCATTTATAAATGTTTGTTGACAAATGTTTTTTATATGGATCCAATCCATGATCTTGGAGATAACTTGGAAATGTTTTTCTTCCATTAGGGTTTTAGGGTTTTGGTTTAACTTTTTCCAAGTGTTTAAATTTCAAGATACATTCATTGATGAATGCATTTCACTTGATTTTTATTTAATTGGATTCAAAAATTATTCAAAGTTTGTTCAAGATGGGTTTTAATATTTCCATTTTGAAACAAAAAGTTTCTTTTCACCCTAAATTTCAACAATTATTTATTTTGTTTATTTATTTTTCGCATTACAAAATTTGGAAAATTTTGGGATGTGACAGCTATGAAGCACTAGTACCTCACCAAGACCCCAAGGAAGAAGGACAAGGAGAAGCCGCTGCTGGAGCTCATCACACTAGAATCTCAGGCCAAAACCGGAGTCTCCGGCCCTACCCACCGGAGTCTTCGGACCGACATCTGGACCAACCCCAGAAACCGACCCGGGGACAGTTTATATGCCCCTCCGGAGACGGGACCGGAGATTGACCGGAGTCTTCGGCCCTGACCGAAGTCTCCGGACCACCCCACCGGAGTATCCGGCCTACGCGACAACAGGCATGTAAAGGCCTTTTGTTCCTAGCCCATGTAACCCCCAGTTTGGCCCCAACTTCCAGTTTTATCCCCAAACTACCCATGTTTATGTCGCTGGCCTATATATATCCCCACCCCTCTAATGTAAAGCCTAGAATTGGATAATTGTAATTGAATACACCCCTTGAGGATCTATCAATTGCTAGTCTCATGCTCCTTGACAAGGAGCACCAATTATCCCCCGCCTCTTGGATTTTGCCTCATGCGTTCAAGTTGTACAAGTCCTTGGGGTTCGGTGTCCCGTCTCCAAGTAATTAAGATCTCATCAAGCCTGTCACACCCGTTGTTGGCCGTGGGAGAGTGTCTTGCCCAACGCCGATCCTAGGGATTGTGTTGGACCGGTTGCCACCAGTGTGAGATATCGTCTTGTATCGTGTTTTCGTGTTTGTGTGTGTGTGTGTTCATCGAGTTCTTCGCGTGTGAGTTCGTGGATTTCATCCCTCTTCTCATCCCCCGAACTTCCTCCTTGATTTCCATGGGATTCGTGAAAGATCAGGCCTCCCCAAGGGGTCAACCCTAACACCATATCTACGAAACAACATCGAATCCTTAAGTGTGTCTCCTTACGGTTCGTGAATTATGCAGACATGATCGAGACACTTCTCCGATCAATAACCAATAGAAGAATCTGGAAATTCATATGGATCCCACATATTTCTATGATTAATTCGTGAAAGAATGATCCATTCACATACGATACCAATTTCCCTTTGTCTCGCAATACTTTACTTATCCGAGGTTTGATCGCTAGTATCTCTACATACCTAGTTCAACCTTGTTACTGATAAGTACTCTTTACTAATCGCTAGTATCTCTACATAACTAGTTCAACCTAGACAGTCACATGCTTGCAAGCCAATTGGATGGCATTCCACCGAGAGGGCCCAGAGTATATCTATCGGTCATATGGATGGACAAATCCCACTCTTGATCCATGTGCTTCAACACATACTTTCTGAATACTCAATGCCACCTTTATAACCACCCAGTTATGAAGTGGTGTTTGATGCCATCAAAGTATCCATCCAGTGATGGTGATTAACATGATCTCATGGTCGAAGGATTTATGTTACTATGTATCTAAAAGCTTATAGCAAAAAAACTATTGAAATGACTTGATCAGGTCTACGCTTAACTATAGGAGTATGTCCATCACACCATTCTCCTAATGATATGATCTTGTTATTAATAACATCCAATGTTCATGATCAGGAAACCATAATAATCAATTAATCAATAAGCTAGTTTAACAAGGGGCTTTACTAGGGACTCTTTATATTTACAAATCACACAAGTATTAATGTTTCCGGTTAATACAATTATAGAATGGTATGTAAACATTATCATAAACACAAAGATATAATAATAACTACTTCTATAATTGCTTCTTGGGCATATCTCTAATAGGGGCATTCGTAGGACGGGCTACATCAGGAGGGTCTTGATAGCTTGGAAAATGAACACCGGCTCCAAGGCGTTGTACAACGATGGATGCATGATGCAAAGTCCAACAAGGTTGGTGATGATAGTCGGTCCCCTTGGTAAAGGGGATTAGGCAAAACTAGAGATTCCACAAAGGGGGTTGTCTTTAGTCTACCATCTATGCGTAAGGGATACAATGAGAGGTGAGGGATCTATATATAGGCTAGTCACTAGAATGGGGGGAGTTTGGGCATAAAACTAGGGTTTGGAACAGACTAGAGGAGTACATGGGCCGAAGACCCAGCTGGCAGTGTGAAGGATCTTCCTAGGACGGAGAATCCATTGTAGTTGGGCCGGAGACTCCCGTCGGGGGCGGAAACTTTGGTTTAGCGGTTGGAGACTCCGAAAGGAGTCGAGCATCTTGGAGCCAGGCTTCGAGCGGAGGGAAGCCGGAAACTCCAGGGCTTGGGCGGTGGAGACTTCGGTTGAAGCGGAGACTCCAGGCTTGGAGTCGTTTGCTTCTTCCATTTCCTCTTCCATGCCAGCGTCTTATCAGGCTTGGTGGTCCGGGTTATATGGGGTGGCCCGATATTCTCAGTAAGCGAGGGTGGTAGAAGATGATAGTCAGTGTAGATAACTTGTATGACGCTCATAAACCTCTCGATCAATCCCTGATGCCAATGCAATATCTCGACCCTTGTAGATATCCGCAACTTCACACACTTGCGCACGTAGCCGTTGACCACGAATTGGTATTGCAATCTTCTAATTCCCAATTGAAGAGAAAATGACATAAAACTTGCAATTTTCTAAATCCCAATGGATCAACTAATCACACTTGATTGATAATAAGAAACACACCAGATCGATACGAACTGGCATGGAGAATTCTAGGGTTTGCACTTAGCAACACAAGAACTAGGGTCTATTTTAAACATGGTCTAAACTCAACAATAAGGGCGTACTAGGGATTATAAGGGCGCTGGGGTGGCCAAAAAACAAAACTAAGATGCGTACGACTCAAACTGATACATGCCAATTCGGACCAGAATTTATCAGCGGGCGGATAGTCCAGGTGATATCAGCCGAACATTCCGGTCGGGCCGAAGTGATGTAGCCCCACCTACGGTCGTTACCATATCAAGGTATCCAACACATGCCAGGTCATCATGGAATCCAAAGGTGAATCCTATCCTCTGAGATCCCACTTCCTACCCTATTGAATGGTATAATACTTCATACTCCGTCCTATGACCATGATAGGCTCAGAATGAGAAGCACGGAGATAAGGGAGGAAGCCCGAAACCTCAATCCCGATAAGGAGGATTCGAATAGGAGGAAGAAGACATACTTGGCCGATACTACTGCCCCTACCCAGCGGTACTACCGGCCCTGCTACATCGAGCCGGTGCTGTGCCATCACCGGTACGAACGGACCCAAGGTATCAGCACTATGACCACTACTGAAGCCCGCACCGTCGCCACTAGACGCCCCGGTACCGGCTTGTGGTACTACCTCCCTCGAGCGGTACTACCGGCCATCAAGTCCGGTACTAATGATCCTAGCTAGGACTGCGCGCCTCAACAGTTGGGCCATAGCCCATGTATTCCTTTTGATGCAGCCCGTCCTACGACGCACCTCCATCTACAACACCTAGCCCTCCCAGTGGACCAATGACTCGCGCCCGAGCCAAGCTCCTACAAGCCAAGGTTAACTCGCTCCTTTCCTTGTGTGATTTCGATACGCCCCTGGATGGCTTGCTACTTTATACGCATACACTGTGCATCATCAGGTACGAAGGGAAGGACCCCTGGAACGGAGAAACTGGAGCGGAAGCAACCAAGCGCTGCCAGACTCGAGCGGTACTACCGGACCCTACGGCCGGTACTACCGGTTCAAGCGGCACAACCGGCCCCAGCTACCGGACGCCCCAGGAGGAACCCAACCAAGCCCAGACGCTGATCACGGTCCGAACAGGTACTAACGGGCGGTACCGCCTCCTACCGCCACATGAAGCGACTCCGACGGAAGCTCCAGGACCGCCAGCGGTACTACCGCCCCATGAGCGGTACTACCGGTTGCGACCGGTACTACCAGTTGCCCGACCGGTACTACCAGTCTTGAATGAACCAGATCGCATCAGTTTGGCCCAGCGCCCTGTACCCCTTTCTATATTTTCCCATTTCGTTCCTAAACTACCCCTATTTGTGTGGCTGGCCTATATATAGCCCCCACCCTCTATTGTAAACCCTAGACTTGGATAATAATAGATTGAGGATACCCCTTTGAGGATCTTTCATCTATTGGTCTCATGCTCCTACCAAGGGGCACCCTATTATCCAAAACCTCTTGGATCTTGCCTAGTGCTTTCAAGTTGTACAAGGCCTTGGGTTCTCGGTTTGTCGCCCCCAAGTCGTCAAGATATCACCAAGCACCTCGTCCCCTGTTGTTGGTCGTGGAGAGAGAGCTTCGCCCAACACCGATCCTAGAGATTTTGTTGGACCGCTTGCCACTGGCGTGAGTTATCGGCGTGTATCGTGATTTGTGTGCGTGAGTTCATCGGGATCTTAGTGTGCGTGTGTTCGTGGATTTCGTCCCCTCTCCCCCTCCACCGCTTTTCCCTCGATCCCCACGGAGATTCGTGAAAGATCGGGCCACCCCAAGGGGTTTCCCCGAAACATATTGGTATCAAGAGCAAGGTTGATCACGAATTTCCCCCCAATATTTCTTCTATCCCCTTAAAATCGAAAATCCCACCAAAAAGTGCCCCAATTTGCCTTCGGATCGATCTTTGGATTTGGTGAGTTTTTCGTGGTTTTGGTCCATAGATCTGTTGCTTTTGGAGTCGATCTATAGCCTTTTTATGCTCCTAACCAAGCCTTTCGGTCAGATCACCACGAATTTGAGGATTTTGTCAAGTTGATCTCGTTCCAATTCCGCGCCTGGCGGTACTACCGGTCATACGAGCGGTACTACCGCAAGTCACCGGTACTACCGGTCGCACAAGCGGTACTACCGCTCTCCGGTACTACCGGTCGTGCCTGGCGGTACTACCGCCCGCCTCTGACCGTGTTTCTTTTCTCTTTGACGCCTCAACTTCGTTTGCTGACTATTCCCCTTAACTTGTTCGTGTTTCGCGTGTTTGTCGCCATTTTAACAACAGCTTCCACATCAAAGTCACCACGCACTCAATGACACCGCGACACTCGAACATCATCCCCACCAACGGTTGCAAGTCATCAACAATACCAAAGGTATAACTTGCGCCACTTTGATAGCCCCATATCTTCCTTTGTGTGTGTCTATCCTATGAGAGCAACTCTTTTTGTGTTTGTCTAAGCATTGTGCACTTTCCTTTGGAAAGTGAGAGTGTGAGGCCAAATACAAAAGTTAACATAGTAGTATAAAGAGGGAGAAAAAGAATAAAAAAAACAAAAAAATATAAAGATACATAGTCTCCCAATACAAAGAGAATACCAAGCTTGTAAGCCAAAAAGAGAGAGGAAAGAGCGCACCAAGGCAAGTGCACAAATCTGTTGCTTATCCTCTTTTGGAAAACGAGTTGTGGTCTCTCCTTGAGTTGGCACGACAACTGAGCGTAGTCTTCGTTAGGACCTTTTGTGCTCATTTTCATAGTCGTGCTAACCCCGTTATTCTCCACGTGTGCATTCTTCTGTGTTTTTGTAGATCGTATCCTTTTGCTTTTGATCTTTGGTTCTTTACCACTTAGAACAATACCCTTTTGCTTGGATCGTTTCGTTTGGTTTTCCACAATCCTAACCTTCCACCATAAGCTTTTGAGAGTTGTAGCGTATCGGTGTGTGAGTTTCTTTGCGATTTCACTTTGCACGCCATTAGTTCTCAAGTATGGCAATTGGTTTGATATAATCTCCAAGGTGAGGTGAAAGGCTAACTCCCCGCATCCTCATTATCCATATACAACCCTTGTCGGCTTTGCATCATGGACAGGAATGGCGAGCCATCCCAACCACCACCACCTCTAGAGGACGACACACAATACATGACACGATGGGATTATTGGAAGATTCGTGGTGAATTCAACTACCGTTGTGAAGCTCTCGAGCGGCGCCAAGACGAAAAATTTAGCGAAGCCCGCGTGGAAGTCAAGAACATCGACAACCGCTTCGAAGAAGTCCGAGGACAAATGCATTCCATGCAACACAACCTCGGCCATCAAAATGAAGCTCGTGGTCGCGCCCTCGCCTCAACGGATGAGAAGCTTCAACGCCTCATTGATGGGATCGCAAGGCCACGATCGCGTGACTCAAGCTCATCATGACACTCCTCAAGTGAATCAAGCGCACCTCGCCGTCACGCTTCAAGGCACCGGGATGGACCCGTCCTTCAATCCATGAGCTCTTCTCAAGTGGTACCATCTCCGCGTCAAGCCGCGACGTCAAGCTAAGATGGTGACCTCTCCGCAAGACCTCCAAGACGTGAAGCGAACCGGCCTCAACAAAGGGCACTTGTGATTCAACAAGAACAACCTCACGCGGACCACCAAGACCATCGTCAACAACGTGTTCTCTCAGCAACAAGTGAAGCATCCGAAGTGGACGAGCAAGATCACCATCGGCAGGAGGCACTCGAAGATCCACCAAGGCGTCATCATCGACATGAACGTCAACGTCGACAACATGATCATCATGACGAGCCTCCTCCACATCAAGAAGAAGGAGAGAAGCCCATTGCGCATGCGGCTCGACGTCCTCCTCGCCACATGGCACAAGACAATGCTCATCGGCATCAACCACGACAAGAACAAGAGCAAGCTCCCCAAGCTCGTCGTGAGGATCATCAACCTCATCCTCGTGCTCAACCGCGCCAACAACACGAGCAAGCTCCCCAAGCTCGTCGTCAAAACCAAGTTCCACCACCAAACGCGGTACCTCAACAACCGCAGGGGAAACACAACCATCACCAAGAAAGACATGAGAGCTCGGATGGTGATGAGGGCCGCCAAAATCATGGCAACCGCCGCCACCAGAACCGCAATGAAGAAGAAACTTTCGGCAAGCTCAATTCACCATGCCCAAGTTCATCGGTTCCAATGAACCCGAAGAATACCTCTCATGGGAGCTCAAGGTTGACAAGATCTTCCGCATGCACAATTATAGCAATGAGAAGATGATGGCCATGGAATCCCTCGAGTTTGATGAGTATGCCAACCTTTGGTGGGAACAAGTACAACTCGCTCGTGAATCAAAAGAAGAGCCCCCAATCTCAACTTGGCAAGATATGAAGGCTCATATGAGATCCCGCTTTGTTCCTTCGCACTACACGCATGACCTTTTCAACAAGCTTCAAACGCTTAGTCAAGGGACAAAGACCGTGGAAGAGTACTTCAAGCAAATGGAGCTCAACATGATCCGTGCCAACATTGAAGAGCGTGATGACCAAACAATGGCATGTTTCCTCAATGGCTTGAACCATCCAATCAAGCGCATCACGAGTTCCAAAAGTACAACAACATGGTTGAGCTTGTGCACATCGCATCAAAGGCCGAGCGTCAAGTGCAAGAGGACATCAAGTACAACAAGCCAAAGACGTACTTCACCTACAAGCAAGCACCAACCACTACTCCAACAACACCAAGTGGAAGCTCATCAAGTACCACCAAGCTTCCCTTCAAGACAACACTTCCTCAAGGAAAACAGCCCCCAAGTGGCAAATACACAAGGGATGATCAACCATTCAATGGTGAGTGCTACAAGTGTGGAGGCAAAGGACACAAGTCGGCCGCGTGTGGGAACAAGAAAGTTTTGTTCATCCATGACAATGGCGACGAAGAATACTTGAGTGAAGATGAGTTTGATGCAAGGGTCAAGGAAGCATTTCCAAGGCAACATTTGGAAGAGGACCAAGAACTACATGTGTGTGAGTATGACGCTAGTCCATCGCTTGTGGTCACAAGGGTCTTAACTACTCAAGTCAATGAGAATGAAGACCAACAATCAAACATCTTCCAAACTCGTGCCGATATCAATGGGAAGTCCATCAAAGTTGTCATCGATGGAGCAAGTTGCCACAATCTCGCAAGCACGGAATTGTGTGAGAAACTCAACCTCACCCTCCATCCGCATAAACACCCCTACCATATACAATGGGTAAGTGACCAAGCATCCATCAAGATCAAGCACACCATCTCGGTAACGTTCTCAATTGGACCATACAAAGACACGGTGGAATGTGACGTGGTCCCAATGACGGTTTTCCATATGTTGCTAGGAAGGCCGTGGCAATATGACAAGCGTGCTTTGCATGATGGTCACTCAAACACTTATACCCTCAAATGGCTTGAAAAAACTTGTGTGTTGCAACCAATGACTCCTATCCAAATAATTGCGGACAATGCAAAGGCTTTAGCGAGGGCGCAATACACAAAACCATCTTGTGAGAAGAGTGGTGAGCGAGAGAACCACACTATAGTGAGTGAGTGCCACAAGCCAAACTCGAGTGGAAAAACTAAGAGTGTTCTTCTTGCCACCAAAAGTGAGATGAGAGAAGTGCGGAACAACCCATCCATCTTGCACTATGTCCTTATATGCAAGGGAGTAGCGCAAGGTACTAATGACTTGACAAATGTTCCTCCTTATTTGATGGCTATTTTGCAGGAATTCCAAGATGTATTTCCCGAAGATCTTCCTCATGGACTACCTCCTCTTCGTGGAATGGAGCACCGCATCGACCTCATACTCGGCGACCCACTCCCAAACCGCGCCGCGTATCGCACGAACCCGGAGGAGACAAAGGAGATAGAACGACAAATCAACCAACTCGTCTCCAAAGGTTTGATCCAAGTAAGCACTAGCCCAAGCACGGTCCCCGTGATCCTAGTTCCGTAAACGGATGATACGTTGCGGTTATGCATGGACTGCTGTCCAATCAATGCTATCACCGTGCGTTGTCGACGTCCTATGCCGCGTCTTGATGACATACTTGATGAGTTATGTGGAGCCACTATATTTTCGAAAATTGATCTTCGTAGTGGTTACCATCAAATTCGCATGGCCGAAGGGGATGAGTGGAAAACCGCCTTCAAGACCAAGCTTGGTCTCTATGAATGGTTGGTTATGCCTTTTGGCTTATCAAATGCCCCATCTACCTTCATGTGCCTCATGAACCATATTTTGAGATCTCTCATTGGGAAGAGTGTAGTGGTTTACTTTGATGACATCCTTGTCTATAGCAAGTCACTAGAGGAGCATGTTACTCATGTTAAGGAGGTCCTTCAAATCCTTCGTCATGAAAAGCTTTATGCTAATCTCCCAAAGTGCACTTTTGCAAAAGATAAACTCATTTTCTTTGGTTTTGTTGTGTCTTCTAATGGCATTGAAGTTGATGTCTCAAAACTTAAGGACATACGAGATTGGCCCAGACCTACCAATGTTAGTGAACTTCGTAGTTTTCATGGGTTGGCTGGCTTTTACCGTCGCTTTGTGAAAGACTTTTCTACCATTTCTTGCCCCCTCAACAAATTGACCAAGAAAAATGTCATGTTCGTTTGGGGAAAAGCACAACAAAAGGCTTTTGATGAGCTCAAAAAGAGGCTCACCGAAGCACCACTTCTTGCATTACCGGATTTCACAAAAACATTTGAGATTGAATGTGACGCTAGTGGAATTGGCATTGGAGGCGTCCTTATGCAAAATAGGCGTCCTATTGCATACCATAGTGAGAAACTTGATGGCGCACGCCTAAACTACCCCATTTATGACAGAGAGCTTTTTGCCTTGGTTCGTGTCCTTCAAGTGTGGCAACACTACCTTTGGCCCAAAGAATTTATAATCCATTCCGACCATGAGTCGTTGAAATATCTTAAGGGCCAAGCAAATTTGAGTAAAAGGCACGCCAAATGGGTTGAGTTTTTGGAATCTTTTCCTTACATTGTCAAGTACAAGGAGGGCAAAGAAAATGTGGTAGCGGACGCTTTGTCTCACAAAAACACAAACCTTCTTACGCGACTCGAAGTAAATGTCTTGGGTCTTGATGACATCAAATCTTTGTACGCGTCCGACCCTTTCTTTGGACCAATTTTTACAAGATGTTCAATAGACAAAGGGATTGATGATTTCTATTGGCATAAGGGTTTTCTTTTCAAACAAAACAAGCTTTGCATTCCGAAGTCGTCTCTCCAAATTTTACTTCTTCATGAGTCCCATGGTGGAGGCCTTATGGGTCACTTTGGCTGTGACAAGACATATGACATGCTATCCACTCATTACTTTTGGCCAAAGATGAAGCGCGACGTGGAGCGCCATGTCCAACGATGCACTACATGTATCCAAGCTAAATCTAAGTCTAACCCCTTTGGTCTTTATATGCCATTACCTATTCCTCGTGCACCTTGGTAGGACATTAGCATGGACTTCTTGTTAGGATTGCCTAGATCTAAACATGGACATGATTCTATATTTGTGGTAGTGGATCGGTTTTCCAAAATGGCACACTTCATTCCATGCCATAAGACCGATGATGCTTCACATGTAGCAAGTTTGTTTTTCAGGGAAATAATTCGGCTACACGGTGTACCAAGAACAATCGTCTCCGACCGCGACGTCAAATTCATGAGCTACTTCTGGAAGACACTCATGGCCAAGCTCGGCATCAAGCTCCTCTTGTCGTCCGCCTCGCACCCTCAAACCGATGGACAAACCGAGGTCGTCAATCGAAGCCTTGGCACACTTCTCCGTGTGTTGATAAAGAAGAACCTTAAAGACTGGGAGGAATGCATTCCGCACGCCGAGTTCGCCTACAACCGCGCCAAGCACTCCACCACCATGCGAAGCCCATTCATGATCGTCTATGGTTTCGAGCCCCTCACAGCGCTCGATATCCTTCCACTTCCGCTGCATGACCGTACCAATATGGACGTTGACAAGCGTGCCCAAACAATGAAGAACCTCCATGAAGACACAAGAGCTACGATCGAGCAACAAGTCCTTTGCCAAGCATCAAGGCTAAACAAGAACAAGAAAGAGATGATCTTCGAAGAATGCGACCTTGTGTGGATACAATTGAGTAAAGACCGCTTTCCCAAGGACCGCGACTCCAAACTCAAGCCAAGAGGTGATGGGCCATTCAAAGTGCTAAAGAGAATCAACAACAACGCCTACATCATCGATATCCCAACATCCAAGTATCTTGTGAGCTCAACGTTCAATGTCAAGGACCTCTCAACCTACCATGGAGAAGATAAAGTTGAGAAGGTTGAAGATTCGTGGATGACTCTTCCCCAAGGGGGGGGAGCTGATGTAGCCCGTCCTACGGGAGCACCTCCATCTACAAGCCAAGGTTAACTCGCTGCTTTCCTTGTGGGATTTCGATACGCCCCTGGATGGCTTGCTACTTCATATGCATACACTGTGCATCATCAGGTACGAAGGGAAGGATCCCTGGAATGGAGAAACTGGAGCGGAAGCAACCAAGCGCTGCCAGACTCCAGCGGTACTACCGGACCCTATGACCGGTACTACCGGTTCAAGCGGCACAACCGGCCCCAGCTACCGGATGCCCCAGGAGGAACCCAACCAAGCCCCAGACGCTGCAGATCGCGGTCCGGAACCAGATACTACCGGTGGTACTACCGCCTCCTACCGCTTCTAAGCGACTCGACGGAAGCTCCAGGACCGCCAGCGGTACTACCGCCCCATGAGCGGTACTACCGGTTGCGACCGGTACTACCGGTTGCCCGACAAGTACTACCGGTCTTGACTGAACCAGATCGCATCAGTTCGGCCCAGCGCCCTGTACCCCTTTCTATATTTTCCCATTTCGTTCCTGAACTACCCATGTTTGTGTGGCTGGCCTATATATAGCCCCCACCCTCTATTGTAAACCCTAGACTTGGATAATAATAGATTGAGGGCACCCCTTTGAGGATCTTTCATCTATTGGTCTCATGCTCCTACCAAGGGGCACCCTATTATCCACAACCTCTTGGATCTTTCCTAGTGTGTTCAAGTTGTACAAGGCCTTGGGTTCTCGGTTTCTCGCCCCCAAGTCGTCAAGATCTCACCAAGCACCTCGTCCCCCGTTGTTGGTCGTGGAGAGAGAGCTTCGCCCAACACCGATCCTAGAGATTATGTTGGACCAGTTGCCACCGGCGTGAGTTATCGGCGTGTATCGTGATTTGTGTGCGTGAGTTCATCGGGATCTTAGTGTGCGTGCGTTCGTGGATTTCGTCCCCTCTCCCCCTCCACCGCTTTTCCCTCGATCCCCGCGGAGATTCGTGAAAGATCGGGCCACCCCAAGGGGTTTCCCCATAACACCTTTACTTACCTTTTTTGCCTAGTTTATCCCCAAACTACCCCCTTGTTTAGTGGCTGGCCTATAAATAGAGCCCCCATCCCTCATGTATCCCTAAGGCATAGATGATAGACTAAAGACAACCCCCTTGTGTGTAATCTCTAGTTTTGCCTCATCCATTTATCAAGGGGACTGACTATCGTCACCATCCTCGATTGGACTTTGCATCATGCATCCATCTTTGTATAAGGCCTTGGAGTCGGTGTCTCTTCTCCAAGATGTCAAGACCCTCCCCAAGATGTTCTTCCCTCTCCGATGTGGATTGAGGGAGCATGTTTGATATGGAGTGGCCCAATCTTCTCAGCAAGCACTTGTCGATGATGATGGTGGATGATAGATAACTAGCCTGTAGCTATGAACTCTCCCGCTCGAACCCTGATGCCAATGCAACAACTCTCAAACCCTGTGGGATATTCACAACACCACGCTCTTGCGCACGTAGGCGTCGACCACGAACGGTAGTTTGCAATCTACTATTTCCCAATGGAACAACAGATCACACTCAATTGTAGTAGATAATTCGATCACAGGGTAATTATAGAGGTTCTTGATAAGAAACAACTCCAAAATAGTTTTCACGTGGTCTAACCCTAACTATGGGGACGTCCCAGGGCTTATAAGGGCGGCTGAGCGGCCAAAATCCCGAAACAAAACATGTCTGATACAGTCAGATCCGTCCAGATCTAATGGTAACTATCAGGGCCGGACTTTCCGCCCTAAGTAGGGGAAGATTATCTGACCCCCGGATTATCCTTCCCTAGGGCGGATTATCCGCCCCCATACTGAGCCTTGCACCTGAAGTCCTTAGCAGAATTTTTGAAGCAGGGCCGGATTATCCGGTGGTGTGGGGGCCGGATTATCTGCCCCCTGGAGACGTGTAAGTACTCGTTGGAAAGCTCTCGGAATTATCTTTCCAACAAGTACTTATTTGCTTGATTTGGAGTTTGTATGAAGAATCCACGTCCATTTCAATTTCAGGGCTTTTGTTTGTCCGAACTGAACCTTCCTTCTTGATGATCTTCTCTTGCGCCTTCCTCCCGCTCCTGCCTCGCGCATCCTTGGCGATCATCATGCTGGACTCCTTGCCTTCCTCCCTCTCCTTCCCGCTGGCGTTAGTCCGATGGATATTAAATCTAGTCAAACAATAACACCATGATTTAGGTAGTATAAAGTTCCTATAAATCAACGTATCTTGTCCAACTAGAAATGAAGTCACCTTGTGATATTTTTCAATAAGGTTCAATATTTCATTCCAGCTGAGACAACTAGAATTAGCATGATCCATGATTGTATCCTCATCATCCTCCCTTTCTTCAAGAAAAGCCTTCCTCGGCTTTGGGTAAGCTGAAAGTGGAATGAACAAAAAGAACAACGTGTACGTAGAGTATATGTATACATACCATGTTGTATCATTTGTCTTCACGTGAATAATATGTCTACTATACATCAAGCAACTTAAATTGCAGGTATAAGTGTAGTATAAAGAATCATGATCATGTTGAAAAACAAATAGATATATAGTCTTGTTGTTCATTATTAAATTCAGTTTTATCAAAGAAGATCTATGATCAAATTTGTGATGAACGAGATCAAACCAATTCAAAATATGTGAAAACTGAACTGATTCGGGCCATGCTTCAACTGTGCTACTCTGATTATTATGAACATAAAATTTTGTTCAGTATGTAACATACAACTGAATTTGCAAATATGACTGAAGTATATAGAAGTAGCACACTTATGCAAAATATTGTGTGACAAACACAAAGGGCATGAAAAATCTGATTCAAATCTAGAAAGATGGGAACAATCCAACATAGGTAAAGTTACTTTTGTTGGACAGACTATATCAACTAGATGAGTATGTACTTTCATATTATCAAAAATTATAGTATCTATCCCACCACAAAGATATCTTGACAGATAGCATCTATGGTTAAACACAACAAGTTTCAATTCAGCAATTCTATCACATGTAATGCATATGTGATCCACAAGAAAATTTTCATCCATGCTATATTCACCAATTAGATTAAAGATAAAATATGGAGAATATGTGCTTGAATTTAGCCATGAGATTTCAGAAATCTTATCCACAACACAACTCATATTCATATGTTCATTTAGCATGATGGAATATACAATATCAGTAGATGGTATTCGAGCAAGTATTTATTTATGTGTAATAAGTAACACATGATCAAAATGCGAATTTGGTAAACTATCACATGGTGTTGTAACATTATTGCAAGACAAGCTACAAGGAGGTACCAACAAAGGAATAGACTTACAAAAGGTTGTGCTTGTTGGCTGTAGATCCAAATCAGTACCGATATCTTTAGTATGCTCCTCACATGTAGTAAGCACTGGAACATCCTCCTCAAGTGAAAATGCATAGTCCAGCGATGCAGGTTGTAAAATAGATGGCTCCCTTTCTTCAAAAGCAACCTGCATATCACAAGAAACAACACTTGATGTGGACATTCCATCTATTGATACAACCGTTGTACCTACAGCTACACACATACAAGGAACTATGACTTGATATCGTGCCAGACAACTTAACTATCAGGTACTTTCGTTTCTTGGAACTATTCCTCACATACATGAGAATTTGATGCTGCCTAAATTAGATGTATTTATTACTCTTAGGAATGATGGACCAAGCATGGATGAGAGGGACAAGCATTGGAGCATGGCCATGCATGGAGATGCCAGCAAGCATGAGATGATTCAAGAGAAGGCCACGGATGAAGATTTCAGAACTTTGAGGCCACCATAATGAAGAAAGGAGGCTTGGACGAAATATTCAAGATTAATACTTCACAAATTCGTCCATAGCTTAATATTTTGCTGCGACACCTTTATTTTGGGCCAGGCCCATGTAATTTTCACAGGATTTTAATTAGCCACTTTTTAGAGTCCGTATTTGAGGAGAAAAGGACTTCTAGGGTTGGATTCGGCCACCACTTCTATGTCTGGCCGAAACCCCACCTTTTCCTCCTTAAATACTCTCCATAGCCGTAACTTTAGCCTCGGATTTTTTTTAGACATTAAGTTAGCCATCATAGCAACTTCGCCAAGGCTTGAGCGTCGCAGAGGCCTCTTGTACTTCGCACCTATACAGGATCCCACCTTTTCAATAAATCTTTCATCTTAATCCGCAATATCTTGATTGCAATATTAGTTCTTACTTGTTCTCGATTTCAGGTAGGAATTAAGACCCTCGCTGGTCAGGCTGATGGTGTTCCCATAGGATCGGTAACCTCCAGGAGATTGGCCTAGCGATTGCATTGGCGCTCGTGCTCGCACGTATAGTCGGATCGTCAAGCCCGAATTCCACAAAATTGACTATCACCATCTCATCGAAAGATCGGACACCTTTGCCCTATCAACACTAGGAGTAGAGATAATTACATTAGTAGAAACCTCATTTGTCTCATCAACTTTGACTCTTGGTTCTTGTATGATAGGATCAACATGTGGTTTTATGTTGGTGGTTACAGGTGGACAGAGGTTGTGACGCCTAATCTCCTGAAATTGCTTCATACGTGTACATGATAACCAAGTGTGCTTATCATTCCAAAAGACGGAAGGATCGGAATACTCATTACCAAACACAACCTAGAATTTATTACACCAGTTTGTTCCCAACATGATATGGCAGGAGTTAAACGCTCTAGGAACGACAAAACAAGAAACATATCTGCTAGGGCCATAAATGGTGAGTAGAACACATGCGATCTGAGTAACTGGTAGTGCATGACCAGAAGTTGCTAACATAAATGGGGTTGTTAATGCACGTGTGTATAATTGTACCTTTTCAACAACCTCAACACTAACCAAATTTATGAAAGAACAAGTATCAATGGTAGTAGCAGCATGTCTACCACAAATTTTCGTCGTGAAGTGGAACAAACCCGGAGTAGGCACTACTCCTGACTCCTCCTCCTAGAATGTATTACTGCAGTGGTATCGTAATGGAAAGGGATAATCATCGGCATCCTTTTTCAGCACCATATCAACACTACTAGAAGACATGATTAGTACGTTAGTGCACAAAACATAATCTGGTGGTGGAACTCTCATAACTCACTCAAAACTGACAAGAAAGCAGATCTTACTGTTCCAAAGTGAATAGTGATGCTTACCAATTCGAGTCAACAACTTATGCACGGATGTAATGAAGTGAATATCAAGGGTATAGGGAACGATCACAGGGCACACATGTTATTTATGGTGTAGCTGTAGGTATGGAATCCTAACTACACCGCAAACAAGTCCTAGTGCTGATCGTTATGATAACCCAAGAAACACACACGGTGGAGATAAACGTGGCAAAGCAATTTATGAACAGGAATATTGCAATGCACAAGAGAGACGCTAGTAATAGCTCAAAATAAACAGGCACAAGAGTGCTCAATCTAGAAGTGCTATGATCAACTAGGCCTCCAATAATGCACACTTTGATATCTCTTTTTGTCACGCTTGTAACTAGGGGCCCAGATAATCTGGTTTTTCGGAGGCCGGATAATCCGGTCTGTCGGGGCGAAAATTGTGCACTTTCAAAACCCTAATGAGCAGCCTGTCAGAGCAAAGCAACTAGTCCCGTGGGTACGTTCCTAGGCACGGATGAAGTAGATAGGCTGTAGCTAGGTTTGAAACACAAAAGTACGCTATGTGGACTCAGAAAAGTAGATGGAAACTTGCGGAAAACGGTGATGGTCGATTCAGCGGAAAACAAGATAAAAACCCTAAACTTAAACGCAAACAAAAACTAGACTCCTACGAGAAAAACCTGCCGATCGGATCTACGAGAAGACATGACCAACAACTAAAACTTGAAAAATGATGCAATCTAGGCTAGGGCAAATATTTTTGTATGGATTTTTCTATATAGGATGAAAACAAGAACTAATATATGGATGGATTTGTGGATGCTCACCGAGTAAACGAGGAAATCTGATACCAAGATGATATGGGGTGGCCCGATCTTCTCAGTAAGCACTTGTCAATGATGGTGGTGGATGATAGATAACTAGCCTGTAGCTATGAACTCTCCCGCTCGAACCCTGATGCCAATGCAACAACTCTCGAACCCTGTGGGATATTCATAATACCATGCTCTTGTGCACGTAGCTGTTGATCACGAATGGTAGTTTGCAATCTACTAATTCCCAATAGAAAAACAGATCGCACTCAATTGCAGTAGGTAATTCGATCACAGGGTAATTCCAGAGGTTCTTGATAAGAAACAACTCCAAAATAGTTTTAACATGGTCTAACCCTAACTATGGGGACGTCACAGGGCTTATAAGGGTGGCTGGGGCGGCCAAAATCGCGAAACAAAACGTGTCTGATACAGTCAGATCCGTCCAGATCTGATGGTAACTATCAGGGCCGGACATTCCGCCCTAAGTAGGGGCGGATTATCCTCTCCCCCGGATTATCCGACCCCATACTAAGCCTTGCGCCTGAAGTCCTTAGTAGAATTTCTGAAGCAGGGCCGGATTATCTGGTGGTGTGGGGGCCGGATTATCCTCCCCCTGGAGACGTGTAAGTACTCGTTGGAAAGCTCTCGGAATTATCTTTCCAACAAGTACTTATTTGCTTGATTTGGAGTTCGTGTGAAGAATCCACGTCCGTTTCAATTTCAGGGCTTCTGTCTGTCCGAACTGAACCTTCCTTCTTGATGATCTTCTCTTGCGCCTTCCTCCCGCTCCTCCCTCGCGCATCCTTGGCGATCATCATGCTGGACTCCTTGCCTTCCTTCCTCTCCTTCCCGCAGGCGCTAGTCCGGTGGATATTAAATCTAGTCAAACAATAACACCATGATTTAGGTAGTATAAAGTTCCTATAAATCAACGTATCTTGTCCAACTAGGAATGAAGTCACCTTGTGATATTTTTAAATAAGGTTCAATATTTCATTCCAGCTGAGACAACTAGAATTAGCATGATCCATGATTGTACCCTCATCAACGTTGACCGATCTTTCCTTACGAGGATTCTATTGGAACGGTGGCCGCCGTTCGGTAGCAATCAGCCTTGTATCATGTGAATTTCGTGTGTGTTCATCGTGTTCTTTGTGAGGTGTGTGTTCGCTTCCGCTACCTTCTCGCTTTCCTATCGATTTGACCACAAGATCCGTGAAGATGGGGCTACCCAACAGGTTAACACCTATCATCTAGTATCAGTAGCTTTTGGTTGCCACGAATTTCTCTTTGGTTTGGTCTTTTCACCATAAATTCGAAAATTCCACCAAAAATAGCCCCAATTCGTGTTTTGGATCTATCTGTGATTTGAGTGAGTTTTGGTAGGTTTTGATCCGTCGATTACTTTCTAAACTTGTTGATCTACCTTCCTCTGCGTTCCCATATCCTAATTCCTTGATTTACCCCTTCGATTTGGTGTTTTTCTTCAAGATTTTCCGCCCAAATCATCCCAAAATTGCAAAAACGCGTCAAATCTAGGTGTCCCGGGAACAACAGGTACTACCGGGCTCAAAACTCGGTACTACCTCACCTCGCCGGTACCTAAACGGTACGACTGTCCCTCCAGAAACCTGGTACTACCGCTCAAAAACCCAGTACTACCGCCCGGTACAGAATAGAAACAGCAGATTCCCAGACTTTAGCTTCTCACTGTTTTGAGCATAACTTTTGCATTCGAACTTGGATTTTGGTGTTCTTTAACTCGTTTAGAAGAGGAGAAGGAGATCTACATCATCACCCACGTTTTTAATGCTATCTAATCCATCCAAATTCCGTGAGAAAGGCGGAATCCAACAATAAAGGGTGAAGATCATCGACGAAATATATATACATTCTGTGACTTTTCCCCACTTGAATTCCTTTGTGAACTCCACTATCTTTGCGACCAAAAAACACCTATTGAGACTAGTTCCTCTTACGATTGCTTGGTCTATGCATATTTGATAATTTGTAGAATTTTGAGCAAACATTATGAGCGCTATCTCATATAGTTATCTTGTATAGTTGTTGGCACAAGGAAGAGGTAAGTAAAAAAAAGGAAACAAAAAGAAAAAATAGAAAAAGGAAAAGAAAAAGAAAAATAAATATACAAGTGCCTCATAGAATAGGAAGCTCAAGCTCGATGAACATCATATAGGTGGTACTTATTGTGCATTTCTTGTAGCCCACCAATTTTGTTGCATCGAACTAGCATCTCTCCTTGCACTTGTGCGACACGATCTTATAGTCTTCGCTAGGTAATCTTTTGGTTCTTAGCTCACTTTCTCCATCGCACAAGTCCCATTTATCCCACTGTGTGTTTCCTTGTACATATTTCCTATCTTGTGGATTGACTTGTTTGCTTTCTAATCATTGTGGTTCTTTACTTGCCATTACAACATATTGATTTCGGATTGTTTCTTGATATTCCACTTTCCATACCGATCCATCATAAGCATTTTGTGTATATGTTTTTTTAGTTGTTAGTTGGTTTTGGTGTTCCACGTGAAATTCACTTTGCTTGGTTTATTGCTCTCAAGTGTGGCCACTTGCACGATACTATCTTCCAAGGTAAAACAAGGTCTGGCGTTGCATTCCCAACACCCTCTACCACTTCCATATACAACACTTGGTCTTGTGAATCATGTCTAGGGACTGCGGAACCGAGAATGATATATATGAAGAATCCATGATGAGCCACCATGACTACGACTCCACAAGTATAGAGGATATGACAGAGCACTACACTGACAACGGCTCCACATTCTTTGAGGACCCGGAGCACTACACCTACAGTGACTATAACATCCCAACAATATTAATCAAGAATATCAAGTTCTAATCACCCAAGTTTAGGGTTAACAAAAACTTTTGTTAATTAAAATCTATATGAATGCATGTGTGTATGTGATGAATGCATGAATGCTTGCAATGACTTGTTTCATTGTTATGAATGGCAAGGATCAGTTTAAAGATGAACACAACATCATCTAAATCACTTCCAAGAAGAATCAAATATAAACAATATGAGCTAATGGTCATTTTGAACAAAGTTAACCACTAGACCACATTAAGTGTTTCTAGTCCAAGATTTTTAACAGAAACAAATCCAATTCTTTTCACACCTTGCTAGACCAAGTAAAGGTGAACCCAAGCCAACTTTGCAAACCAACAGAAACAGATTTCAAATCTATTCAAATGACATTTGTTAATTGAATCAAGTGTAGGTACTAAGATCACCATTTCTCAAAAACCACTCAAACCAGTTCACATTGGCTAACCCAAGAAACCAGAGACTACCAAGTATAAGACTAGTGCACTCACCAGAATTTATCCAAAAATTTCAAACTAAATTTCTTTCGGCCATTTCATCAAACACTTGGTGAGCACGGTAAAACTTGCCTAACTAACACTGTTTTTAATCAATGTTGTGTTCCCCCTTTGCACCCTACTGTCACCCCTCGTCTCCCCTAGTGACCACACTGCATTGACACATGCTAGAACTCTACCCTCCGCACCATGCCGTGCCAACTCGAACACCCCCTTGCTAGCTGGCCATCGCAAGCTAGCACGAACCATCGTCGCGCCTAGCCACCATGTCCAGGAGGCAGCCCAACGTCCACCACCACCACCCCATATCCAGCCCTCGCACGTAGTCAGGCACTGGACCACAGAGAACGTGCCACGCCCTTTGTCTCTGCGCCATGCTGAGAGCACGCTAGAGCACCGTGCCTAACACGCTCGCACACGCTGCTCCTCGCCCTCGACGCCCGTGCCTGCAATCACCACGACACCAGGAACCTCCCAGACACCCCATTCGCCGCCACGCGACCCGTAGCACCCGTGCGTCGTCAAAACCACCATCGGTGCCGTGTAGAGCTTTCGACCATTCCCATCCAACCTCGACCGCCCCTTGTCACGCCATCAAGTCCTTGAGCATCGCCAGGAGACCGTTCACCGTCCTAGCCTCTGAGCCATGCCGTTAGCTCACTGCACCGTCGTCACCGACGATCTCTGCCCATGCCGCATTGCCTATCTCGCTCGGATATAAAAGGTGGCCACCCCAGCCCCAATTCTCCACACCATTCAACTCCCCAACCTCTCACAGAACCTCCCACACCCTTCCCCGGAGAAATGCAAGCAACATGACGCCAGAATTTCACCGGAGTATGCCACGGAGGAGGAGAAGAGGAGCCGTTGATTGGAGCCACCCTAGGAGCTGCCGCAGCCACCGTTCGAACTGCCGTCATCGACATTGTCGTTCGCCCCCAACACCGACCCAAGTTGGAGCCCTGGTGAGCCTCATACGACCCCCACCACCGCGTTAGGGTTCAGTCTCTCCGGCGCTACCCAACGGAGACGACACCCCCTAGCCGTTAGATCAGGTTCTAATCGTAGGGCTCAGATTGAAGCGTATCGCCTCGATTAGAATGAGCCGCTGACGCCTGGGACACCCATGTCAGCAGCCTACCGCACGCTGCGCTATGCGTAGTGGGCCGGCCAAGTTAGTTCCCGCGCGACCCAGTTAATTCAAATTAGATTTTTCCATTTAGTTCAAACTCTAGTTCTGTCTGTTGATTCAAAAATCAATTTAGAGAGTTTCACTGAACCAAATTGCATGAAACCAGTTTTTTTATAAAGGTATTGAAATTGTTAATCCAAGCCCGTTGGATTAAAACCATTTGGAATTATAGATCACCCATAGTAAAAATAACAAGGCAGAGACTTTTCTGCATTCAAACATTTTTCAAAGATCAACCATAAATGCTTTTGAGTTGATTCCAACTCTCAAAAATCACATTGACAAGATCTTTCTGAATATATAAAAAATACCACGGTTTACTTGCAGAAATAGTGGACAGGTACTAAAAGAATGCCCCATAGGCATTTCTAGTCACTTTTATTAATTAAAATAATAATGTTAAACCTTATTAAAATTGTGACACTACTTTAAATCACATTCCCAAGTATTAAAATATGTGGCGATGACATGTGTCATCATGTTCCCCTATTTTAATTGGAGAATATTAAATCTTAAGTAGTTTTTCAATGAGTACAAATTACTTTTCTAAAATAAAATAAATAAGACTAAGTCTTTATTTCATGTGATGATTGTGATGATGCTAGATCATCTAGTGTGAATGATAGGGCAAAGGTGTCCGATCTTTCGATGATATGGCGATAATCGATTTGGTGGAGTTTGGGCTTGACGATCCGACTACACGTGCGAGCACGAGCGCTAATGCAATCGCTAGGCCAATCTCCTAGAGGTTACCGATCCTGTGGGAACACGATCAGCCTGACCAGCGAGGGTCTTAATTCCTACCTGAAATCAAGAACAAGTAAGAACCAATATTGCAATATAGATATTGCGGATTAAGAGGAAAGCTTTATTGAAGAGGTGGGATCCTGAATAGGTGCGAAGTACAAGAGGCCTCTGCGACGCTCGAGCCTTGGCGAAGTTGTGACTATGGCTAACTCAATGTCTAAACAAAATCCGAGTCTAGGGGGATGGCTATGGGGAGTATTTAAGGGCTAAAAGGTGGGGTTTCGGTCAGCCATGGAAGTGGTGGCCGAATCCAACCCTAGAAGTCTGTTTCCCCTCAAATACGGACTCTAAAAAGTGGCTAAGTAAAATCCTGCGAAAATTACATGGGCCTGGCCCAAAGTAAAAGGTGTCGCCGCACCATATTAAGCTATGGACGAATTCGTGAAGTATTGATCTTGAATATTTCGTCCAAGCCTTCTTTTTTCATTATGGTGGCCTCAAAGTTCTGAAATCTTCATCCGTGGCCTTCTCTTGGATCATCACACGCTTGCTGCCATCTCCATGCATGGCCATGCTCCAATGCTTGTCCCTCTCATCCATGCTTGGTCCATCATTCCTAAGAGTAAGAAATACATCTTATTTAGGCAGCATCATATTCTCATGTATGTGAGGAATACTTCCAAGAAACGAAAGTACCTGATAGTTAAGTTGTTTGGCACGAGATCTTGTGATGGGTCCTTGTATGTGTGTAGTTGTAGGTACAACGGTTGTATCAATAGAAGGGATGTCCAAATCATGCTCCCCTTCTTGAATTGAAGTCGTGCTCGACGCAATCTCATCTTCCTCACCAAAGTAAGGCTTCAAATCTGCAATGTTAAACGTAGGACTAACCGTACCAAAGTCTGCAGGCAACTCAAGTTTATATGCATTATCATTTATTTTCTATAACACTTTAAAGGGACCAGCAGCACGCAGTATTAACTTAGACTTGCGTAAATCAGGAAAGCGATCCTTACGCAAATGTAACCAAACAAGATCTCCAACATCAAACACAACATGCTTTCTCCCTTTATCCCCAGCAAGTTTATACTTAGCATTCATATGTTCGATGTTATCTTTAGTATTCTTATGCAAGTTTAATATCATTTCAGCGCATTGTGTAGCATCCAAATTATGTTGCACCGAAGTAGGTAAAGGCAATAAATCAATAGGTGCACGAGGAACAAAACCATAGACGATCTCAAACGGGCACATCTTTGTGGTAGAATGCAGCGAACGATTATAAGAAAATTCTATATGAGGTAAACACTCTTCCCACAATTTTAAGTTCTTCTTTAAAACAGCCCGCAACATAGTAGACAAAGTTCTATTTACTACTTCAGTTTGTCCATCAGTTTGGGGATGACATGTAGTACTAAACAACAATTTAGTCCCCAACTTAGCCCATAAACATCTCCAAAAGTGGCTAAGAAATTTAGTATCACGATCGAAACAATAGTATTTGGCACACCATGCAACGAACAATTTCACAAAAGAACAAATCAGCAATATGCATGCATCATCCGTTTTATGACAAGGAATAAAGTGTGCCATCTTAGAAAACCGATCCACAACAACAAAAATACTATCCCTCCCCTTCTGTGTTCGTGGCAATCCCAAAACAAAGTCCATAGAAATATCCTCCCAAGGAACACTAGGAACAGGAAGAGGCATATATAAACCATGTGGATTAAGGTGAGACTTAGCTTTTTGACAAGTAGTGCAGCGTGCCACAAATCGCTCAACATCTCAACGCATACGTGGCCAAAAGAAGTGTGCAGCAAGAACATCCTCCGTCTTCTTGACACCAAAGTGTCCCATCAATCCTCCTCCATGCGCCTCCTGTAACAACAAAAGACGAACAAAACTATCCGGAATGCATAGTTTGTTAGCACGGAAGACAAATCCATCATTGAAGACGAACTTGTTCCATGTTCTACCATCTCTACAATTCTGCAACACATCTTTAAATTCAACACCATGCACATATTGTTCCTTAATAGTTTCTAATCCAAATATTTTGAAGTCAAGTTGAGATAACATAGTATAACGGCGCGACAAAGCATCAGCAATAATATTATCTTTACCCTTTTTGTGTTTGATAACATAAGGAAAAGACTCAATAAATTCAACCCACTTTGCATGCCGACGATTCAACTTAGCTTGACTACGAATATGCTTCAAAGATTCATGATCAGAATGTATAACAAATTCTTTAGGCCATAGATAATGTTGCCAAGTTTCTAATGTCCGAACCAAGGCATATAATTCTTTATCATAAGTAGAATAGTTCAGACTAGCCCTACTCAATTGCTCACTAAAATATGCAACAGGTTTTCCCTCTTGTAATAACACCCCTCCCAAACCAATTCCACTAGCATCACATTCAAGCTCAAAAGTCATAGTAAAATCAGGAAGTTGGAGTAAGGGAGCATGTGTTAGCTTATCTTTCAATATGACGAAGGCCTATTGTTGTGCATCGCCCCAAACAAAGGCACATCCTTCTTGGTAAGCTCATTCAGCGGCGCGGCAATTGATCCAAAGTCTTTGACAAAGCGCCTATAAAAACTAGCGAGGCCAAGAAAACTCCTCACTTGTGTGACCGTCTTGGGCTGCGGCCAATTCTCAATAGCTTCAATCTTGGCTGGATCCACTTCAATACCCTGTGATGTAACAACATAGCCAAGAAACACAACTCGATTGGTGCAAAAGGTGCACTTCTCAAGGTTACCAAATAAACGTGCATCACGTAAAGCATTGAAAACAACACATAAATGGTCCAAATGATCCTCTAAAGATTTGCTATAAATCAGAATATCATCAAAGTAGACTACCACAAAACGTGCAATGAAAGAACGTAAAACTTTGTTCATTAATCGCATGAAAGTGCTAGGTGCATTAGTTAAACCAAACGGCATTACTAACCACTCATATAAACCGAACTTAGTTTCAAATGTTGTTTTCCATTTATCTCCTAATTTCATACGAATCTGGTGGTAACCACTACGCAAATCAACTTTCGAAAACATGGTAGAGCCACTCAATTCATCAAGCATGTCATCTAAACGTGGAATAGGATGACGATATCGAATAGTAATATTATTGATAGCTCTACAATCAGTACACATGCGCAAAGAACCATCTTTCTTAGGTACCAAAATAATAGGAACATCACAGGGGCTAAGGGACTCAGGAATATGATCTTTGTCGAGTAGTTCCTGAATTTGGCGTTGTATCTCCTTTGTCTCCTCTGGATTCGTTCTATATGGCGCGCAGTTGGGCAACGTGGCACCAGGAATTAAATCAATTTGGTGCTCAATTCATCTAATAGGAGGTAGTCCTGGTGGCAGCTCAGCGGGAAAGACGTCCTCATATTCCTGCAAAAGGTTAGCAATAGCGGGTGGCAAAGAAGGAGGCATATCCTCAAATGAAAACAAACCCTCTTTGCAGACAATTGCATAACATTGAGTATTGTTTACATCTAGTTCAGCAATATCAATTTTATTGGCAAGCATACATGGACTCTTCAAACGAATTTCAGTAGCATGTGTAGAATCAGATTTAGTGTTCTTTGGTGGTATAAAATCTGAAGCAACAATCTGATTCTCACTTTTATTTTTCTCTTTAGTTTTATCTCTACTAGCTCTAGCAAGATCATCTTTTAAAATCTGTTCAGGAGTCATAGGTTTTAGACCAATTTTCTTTCCATCATGCATAAGAGAATAGTGATTAGTTTTGCCATTATGAACATATTCTCTATCAAATTGCCATGGTCTACCAAGTAACAAAGAACAAGCTTGCATAGGTACAACATCACAATCAACAAAATCAGAATATGTACCAATAGTAAAATGCACGCGTACCGTTCTTGTTACCTTGATCTTGCGAGAACTCTCAAACCATTGGATGTAATATGAATGTGGGCGTTGTCTTGTTGGAAGCGCAAGCTTCTCTACCATGTCAACACTGGCTAGATTATTACAACTCCCTCCATCAATGATGATCCGTATAGCTCTTTCCTTGACAACAGCACGTGTTTGGAACAGGTTGTGGCATTGATCTTGCTCAGATTTGCTCAATTGCACACTCAACACACGTTGTATAATTAAGCTCTTGTATTGATCAGCAGCTTCAGCTTGCATTACCTCTGTCTCTTCATCAGCATCAGAATTGTCTCCATCTCGAGCAGAAATAAGGGCTAGTGTATCTTCATCAAAGTCACTCGCTGAATCGTATTGACCATCTTCCCGCACCATCATCACACGTTGTGTTGTGCACTGTCTCTCAATATGACCAAAACCCCAGCACTTGCGGCATTGTATATCCTTTGTCTTACCCGTGGAAGCCATAGAAGATGCACTACGAGCAGGAGCATTGGAAGACGGTGGAGGAGCAGCTGGAAATCTTGTGGTGGCCTTGGATGTGGTAGTAGCTGGTGGAGAATCACGAGAAGGAGGCGCTGATTGTCGGGATGTCCAAGTGGATGTGCGACCTGCAGAATTATTAGTCCTCCTCCATGGTGTTTGGCGATCCTGCACTTCACGTTCAGCTTTGCAAGCAAGATGAAACAAACGAGTGATAGAATTATATTCCTTATAATCTAAGATGTGCAGAATGTCCTTATTTAATCCACCAAAGAAATGTGCAAGCATTTGTTCATTAGATTCAACAAGACCACACCGAACCATCCCCGTTTGCAATTCCTGATAATACTCTTCTACAGAATTTTTCCGTTGCTCTAAACGTGTCAGATTCTTTAGTAAATCACGTTGATAAGTAGGAGGTACAAAACGAACATGCATAGCAGTTTTTAAAGCAGTCCAAGTACTAGGAATATTAGTAGGATTTAAACGACAATACTCAGACCACCAAAGGGAAGCAAATTTAGTAAATTCACATGTAGAAGCACTAACACGCATACTCTTAGGATATTTTAAGCATGCAAAACGTTGTTCTACTTCCATCTCCCATGTAAGATATGCATCAGGATTATATTTACCCTCAAAAGATGGAATATTTAATTTAAGCTTTGCAACATGATGATCATCACGTACCGGTGGTCGAGCTTTGCGGTAGTAATGTCGAGGAGGGCCAGCAGGTACCTGTGGAGGTTGTTCAACCTCCTCGTCAAACAGATCGTCGTCGTCAGGGTCATAGTAGTACCCGTCGTCTGTCCCCAATGTCGCAGGCGGCATGCGGAAGTCTGAGGTGCGTCGCAGCGGTAGCCGGCTGGTCTTGGCGGCAGCGAACCAGATCAGACCCATGATCGGAATGCGCCGTGCGCCATGTGTGGGTGCGGGTGCTGGTGCGGGCAATCTCTTCAAAAGCTCCTTGAATCGAACGTCAAGCTTGGCGTTGAAGGATTTCTCGAGTCCATCGATCTTGTCCACGGCGTTGGAGAGCTTGGTGTCAAACTCCCCTAGGCGCATATCCACGTCTTCAGCGCGACTGACCAAGAGTGCGGAGAAGTGGGCATGTAGTTCTTCGTTCGTCATTGTGGCAGGGTTCCGCGTATCTGTCATGGTTAGTCCTTAAAAAGCACAGGTATATACTACGGAAAGATGGTGGAAGTCACGCGTAATCCGTCAAGCAATATACGAAGCTCTTACAAGTTCTTACCAAACAGCAGGAAAAGGCGATGTGCAACCGCGAGGATCAGTGGGTCCAGAGATTGAGCCAAGCGATTACCAGGAGTCGAGACACCGCACGTGGAGAATATTTGTGGAGCTCTGGAAAGGCTTAGCAAAGGGGGTTAGCAATTATCAAAACAGCAATGCAAAAGTTGAAAGAATGCTCAACGACGGTACTGTGCTGGTCCTAGGCTAGACCGTACTAGAGACGCGAGCCTAGATCACCAACGATGTCACGACGCGACACAACAAGCAATGTATGATGATATGGTACCCTGAAAAGCGAACCGAGAGGTGGAAAAACACTATGATGGCGAGTGTCTAGAACTGATCTACGGGGTCTAAACATAGGTTAGTCCCAAAAAGAATTTCGAAATTTTTTATTTTTCTCCGGAAAGCGCGCAGGCGCCAACAAAATATCGCTATTACGGCCGATGGAGAAAAGTGATCCCCGAGGTCGAAAAACAGTATAGCCAGAATTTTTTTTCGAAGGCGGTTCCAGACTTTTTTTGCTCTCCTTCTGGACTTACGACCGGACTCTTAGGTCAACACGGACTTTAGCTTAACACGGAAACAACAAAGAAGGAAAGTTAAAAGTAATAACTAGGAAACAATAACTCTACTCGGACTCGTACCGCGGCAGGAAAACTGATCGGATCTGTGTCGCGGAAGGAAGGCGGTGGCGGAGTATTAGGGTTTATGGTGGATAGGTATATGGTGGCGGTGATCGGCGAGTGTGGCGGTGACGAATATGATCAGAACTCGAAACTCTAAGGGACGAGATGTTGGGAATATGCCCTAGAGGCAATCATGTATGATGATATTTCCCATTGTATTCATAAAGTTATTAAGTAGTCCTTGTATAAACATCTGATGTGTATCATTGAATATGTGATTCAGTTGTGGAACTATGCATTCATGTTGTTTGTACTAAATATCCTTGGTCATTGAGGTTGTGCTGGACACACAACTTAGACCAATGTGAAAGTTGGCTTGATGACTCGGTTCCACTTGTCATGGGCATGGAGATGCTATTCCAACTTACACAGACTAGGCTAAAGAGTTTAGCGAGTCGGATTGACCCATATTGAGGTACAACGAACTAAGTTGTCATTTGTATATCTCAATCAATGTAATCCTTAGACCTGAGGTTGTTGCATAGTCCGAGTTGAGGATCACCGACTTAGGTTACATCAACGCTGATCCGTGAATGGGCTTATAAAGCGAGGTTCGGGTCGAGAATCAAGCTGCGTGATGTGAATAACCAAGATGGGATTTTGCCCTCCACTCGGAGAGATATTCTCTGGGCCCTCGTGAGATATGATTCGAAAGCATGGCCATGCGACTCGGTTAAGTGTTAACCGAGGCGATCGCTAAGAGTTAGTCGGGTGAATCACTTATCTCGGATCGAAGAGAGTTGGACTATTTAAGGGATGACATATATTCGCCTATAGTCGACAAGGTATATCGTGAGGCAAAAGGGACTCGGGGCGTAAGTCGCATTGGAAAGGCAAGTCGTCATGACTCTTTGGTACTTGGGAATCGGTATGTTACGCTAGGAGCCGATGCGATTGATCGATTGTGAGTTGGACTCTAATCGTGTCCAAGTAGCCATGAGCTTGAGGTCACACACTTAAGAGCGGGAGCTTTGATTGGATCCGAATCATATAATCTGGTTGGGTTGGACCTAAACCAGATTAGGATCGATTAGTGAGTTGGACTCACGGTGACTAGTTTTATATGGGCTTTAGTGAATGGGTCGGCGAGCGAGCCCACGTTCACTCCTATATATAGTGGAGCACGGTAACCCGAAAAGGTTAATCGTTGTTCGGTTAGGTTATTCCATGTGTTGGAAACCCTAGCTCCACAGATCCGGCCGTTCACGAACCTAGCGATTCATGGCCGCTCCTCCTTATGCGTGTGGATACCGGCCAGAGGTGTTGTGCGATCGGCACAGACGATCGGATCGTGAGGATCTGCTGCATCAATCGACGCTTCATCAGTAATCCGCAACCGCGCGTCTAGTGGTAAACCTCGTGGCCTTCTACCTCAGCTAGGTCTTGGGATCACCACGTTAGAGGAAAAGTTTTGTTTTATCTCTGCGTGGCCCAACACGAGACACTAAAACCAGCAACTCGACGCGACGATGTAGACACAAATTCAACAATGCAAAAACTGAAAATATAATGCGAGGCATAGATTGGTTATGGGATGGATCTAAACTCTAACTGTGTTTTTGGCTTTTTCGTGGGTTATAGGTAAAAACAGTTCTAATCTACGAAAACAGTAAAATCTCACCGAGCAATCTGAAATCTGATACCACTTGATAGGGCAAAGGTGTCCGATCTTTCGATGAGATAGCGATAATCGATTTGGTGGAGTTCGGGCTTGACGATCCGACTACACGTGCGAGCACGAGCGCCAATGCAATCGCTAGGCCAATCTCCTGGAGGTTACCGATCCTGTGGGAACACGATCAGCCTGACCAGCGAGGGTCTTAATTCCTACCTGAAATCGAGAACAAGTAAGAACCAATATTGCAATCAAGATATTGCGGATTAAGAGGAAAGCTTTATTGAAGAGGTGGGATCCTAAATAGGTGCGAAGTACAAGAGGCCTCTGCGACGCTCGAGTCTTGGCGAAGTTGCGACTATGGCTAACTCAATGTCTAAACAAAATCCGAGTCTAGGGGACGGCTATGGGGAGTATTTAAGGGCGAAAAGGTGGGGTTTCGGCCAGCCATGGAAGTGGTGGCCGAATCCAACCCTAGAAGTCCTTTTCCCCTCAAATACGGACTTTAAAAAGTGGCTAATTAAAATCCTGCGAAAATTACATGGGCCTGGCCCAAAGTAAAAAGTGTCGCAGCACCATATTAAGCTATGGACGAATTCGTGAAGTATTGATCTTGAATATTTCGTCCAAGCCTTCTTTCTTCATTATGGTGGCCTCAAAGTTCTGAAATCTTCATCCGTGGCCTTCTCTTGGATCATCACACGCTTGCTGCCATATCCATGCATGGCCATGCTCCAATGCTTGTCCCTCTCATCCATGCTTGGTCCATCATTCCTAAGAGTAAGAAATACATCTGATTTAGGCAGCATCATATTCTCATGTATGTGAGGAATACTTCCAAGAAACGAAAGTACCTGATAGTTAAGTTGTTTGGCACGAGATCTTGTGATGGGTCCTTGTATGTGTGTAGTTGTAGGTACAACGGTTGTATCAATAGAAGGGATTTCCACATCAGTGAACCCTTGTGTGCCAAATAGAAGTATTTAAGTTTTGTTTGGTGATTGTGTACCTCGTATTTGTTTATAGACGCTAGTACCGACCAAGGATATGAAGAGGAAGGTGACGACTACGAAGAGGAAGCAGAGGAGAACTTCAACCACTGCACTACTCAAGGCAAGCTACCACTTGAATCTTACCTATGCAAGCTAATACTTGCAAGTCTCACAATACAAGTTAACTTAGCAAGCTACCACTTGCAAGTTTCTTAACCATGCAAGCTAAGATAAACCATGCAAGTTTTACTTGCAAGCCTAAACCTACCAGATGCCTTAGGCATATTTGGTTATACCCCTTGATTATACCAAACCCCAGTTTTACTTGCAAGATTTATTCTTTTATTTCTTTATCAAAGTTCTTTATTACTTTTAGTTAGTGTTTGTAATGTCTTAGAAATATATTAGAGGTAGCATAAAGAACATAAAACTTGGCCTAAGTTAGATAGAACTAGATGTCATACTGAGGCATGAGATTAGACCTGGCTAAGTCACACTTGATGAGCACCCCTTATTAGTGATTACGCCCAACTCTAGTGGCTAGTGCTAAGCATAAAACTTGATCACTTTAGTTGGGAATACTTGGTGAAAATGATTATGAAAACCTTAGAATGATGAGTCATTCTAATGAAATTTTTTGAGATGTGTTATGAACACCAGATGATTTGATGATGAAAATGTTGAGGCCTGAGCCTTAGCCCTTTATAAAACTGATGGTTGTGTTCGGATGCGATACCATTCCAATTTTACCGTACAACCACAATACCCGAATTTGGGTAGGGCTTGACCAGGAGTTTATGGGTTCCCTTGCGGAAGAGGTTTGAGATGAGGCTACCTCGTGATGATTGTCCACCTGTGCAGTACCCAAGATGACAGATGGTCATGGTTGGGAGGCCAAACTCATAGGGGAGGTGCATATACTAGGGTGTGTAATTGAAAGGTTAGGATTGATTATCCGCATACTGAGTATGGTGATTCAGGATTGTTCCTGATGGATGTATTGAATGTTGTGGTGAAAGTGTACCACCTCTGCAGAGTGTCAAACTATTCGAATAGCCGCGTCCACGGTTATGGACAGTTGGAGTGGCCATACTGTTCCATCGTCAGATGTTTTCAAAATGACTTGTGAAATGAACTATGACTTTGACTTGACCACAACAGGGTTGTGATATGAAAACTAAGTTCGCACTTACGTGTTGTAGAAAAGCAAACTAGTTTTCTTTACTTCTAAACTCAGTTAGAGATAAATCTGGCTTTTTGCAAAACAACCTAGAGCTTGGGATTCCTACTTTTTTCCATACAATCCCCCAGGAAGAGGGATCGGGTTCCATTATCATCAGACAACGGAACAATAACCACACATACCAACGTAAGTACTGACCCGCCTAGGGGGTCACAAAGGAAAAGCAAGATGTTCAACTTACACACTGAACAAACTAAATAGAAATAAAGAAGGAGGCTGGAGACGCAAGAACACCGCCCTCAGGCTAGTGGAGAACCGTCCATAACAAAACACAACAAAAGGGAACTAAAAACTGGATGCCAACACCATCTTCTCGCAGCCCAGGTCCTTTTTCTCAAGTTCTCCTTCTTTTCTCCTTCCCTTTCCACTCGGAGCTTCATGAGCACGATCTCCGGGAATTGCAGCCCCAGAAAGGCAGGGCCACATCCATAGCTGCCGCCGCCAACGCATTCTGTTGAAGAGTATCCGCTCCAGCTTGCAGCACCGCCCGGTCATTCTCCCCATGCAAACCTGCCCAATAACGAATGAACACACAAGCATATATGACCAAATAAACAGGCGAGTTAATGAGTTTTTTTTTCAAAACAAGCCCTATTCCTGAGCTTCCAAATAGCCCAGCAAATTGCCGCTACCACCGTTATCTGCACATTCCTACTAACCCCCACATACTGAGATGCCCACCAAAAATATTGGGAAAAAGATCCAGGTCTATTTGCGACACCAACAGCTCTGGCAACCACCCCCCAAACATATTTAGCAGCCACACACGAAAAGAACAAGTGTCCAGTGCTCTCATCCTTATTGCAAAACCTGCAAGTAAAATCTCCAACCCAATTCTTCCTTCTCATGTTGTCTTTGGTGAGAATAGCATTGTGCCAGATAAGCCACAACCAAATCTTAATCTTCAGGGGAATTTTTGCTTTCCACAGATGTTTAAAACTTCTATCAATCCCAACATTCGACAGGCGTGTGTATAATGACTTAACAGAGAACTTGCCAGATTTATTCCACATCCATACTGGTCTGTCCTTTTCCTGATTCAAACTCACCCCAGACAGCAACTTTCTCATTTGTTCCTGATGATTCAAACCATCAGTATCCAGCCATCTCCTAAAAGAGAGACTCCACCCTTTTTTTGCCATGCCTGCCACCGTGATTTTTTGATTCTGACAAATGTCAAATAAATCAGGGAACCTATCTTTCAGGGGTGAGTCCAAGCACCAAGCATCATGCCAGAAATCAGTCAACTCCCCATTACCAATCCTCATTCTCCTACTAGCCAAATAGAAATCCCTAATCTTAATCAAATCATGCCAACATGGAGAATCACTCTGCCTGTGTTTTACATTACTGATCCCACCTTTCTTCAAATATTTTTTCCTCACAAAAACTTGCCATGGACCTTCCTCAGCTTCAAGGTGCCACCACCACTTACACAACAAGCAAATATTAAAAAGCCTAATGTTTTTAATCCCCAGTCCACCTTTTTTCCTGGGCCTACACACATACTTCCATTTAACCAGATGACATTTCTTCTTCCCCACCTTCCCATACCAAAAGAAAGCTCTAGTCTGTTTCTCAATTTCTTCCACATTTGACCTATGCAGAAGAAACATAGTCATAGGGTAATGACCACCTTTGGATACACAAGCAGTGATTTTAACATGCCTCCCTCCCAGGGAAAAAGCGCCCCATCCAGCCATCTAACTTTTTCTTCAACCTATCACCAATAAAGCTCATTTCAGCCACTGTACATCTCCTGCTACAAACTGGCAAACCCAAATATTTAATAGGCCAACTACCCTTCTGACAGTTGAACATCTCAGCATAATTGGACATTTTCTCCTCATCCTCTAACACCATCATCACCTCACTCTTCTCAAAGTTAATCTTGAGACCAGACATGGATTCAAACAAATACAACAGCAATTTCAGGTTTCTAGCCCCCTCAGGCTCATCCTTAATAAACAGAATGGTATCATCAGCATATTGTAAAATGTCAATCCCCTTATCAAACATATTATCAACCAAACCTGTAAACAGCCCACCAGCCTGTGCATTAAGCACCATCTTAGCCAAGCATTCCCCTGCCAGATTAAACAGAAAAGGAGAAAAGGGGTCCCCTTGCCTAACCCCCTTAAAGCTGCCAAAGTAAGGACCAGTTTCCCCATTGACCTTAACACTGAGAGTACCCTGAGTCACAACACTTTTTAACCAAATCATCCAATCTTCACTAAAACCTTTCTGCCTACAACAGTATAACAAAAAGTCCCAGTTAACCTTGTCATAAGATTTCTCAAAGTCAATTTTTAAAACCACACCCTGCTGCTTCTGACTTTTCGACTCTTTCAAAATCTCATGTAATAAAGTCACCCCATCTGCAATAAACCTCCCCTCAATAAAAGCAGTCTGACAAGTATTAATAAGTTTCCCCATCACAGGCTCAGTTCGAACTGTCAGAGTTTTAGTAAAAATCTTAAACAACACCTGGAGCAGACAAATAGGTCTGTACTTTTGTATCCTATCAGCATCATCGCCTTTGGGCATCAGAGTAATCACACCATAGTTAATGCTCCTCAAATCAATCTTATGAGCAAAAAAATCATCAAACACAGCCATAACATCTGTTTTTATAATTGCCCAACAATGTTGATAGAATTCAATAGGAATCCCATCAGGACCAGCAGCTTTATTTTTCTCCATCTGGTCAATAACCTCTTTAACCTCTTTCTCAGTAAAAGGCACCCCCATTTTCTCCCTATATTCATCATTAAGCTTCTCCCAGTCCTGCCAATTATCATCTGCAAGCCTAATAGAAAACCCACCAGTAGGCCCAAACAAAGATTTATAATAACTCGTAGCATGCTTCAGGAGATCACAGGTCCCCTGAATCTCATTCTCCCCATCTTTCATTGAAAAGATCATTTTCTTTCTCCTCACCCCATTAGCAATCCTATGAAAATATTCAGTATTATTATCACCTCTAAGCAACCAATTGTCCCTTGACCTTTTTTGCCAAAATCTCTCCTCATTTTCATACACCTCTAGCAACTCTTTCTGAATAACTGCTTTTCTTTTAAGTTGTTCAGCAGTAAGCAAAATCATATCCTCAATACTTTCAAGCTCCTGCAGCTCCTCCACCAACCTCTTCTTCCTTTTCTTATCTTCTCCCCTTAAATGAACCCCCCATCCTTTCAAGTCATTTCTAACATTCTTAAGTTTTTTCTGCAACCTATCAAGGCTGTTCTTGCCATTCACACGTTTTTTCCAAACTTTTTCCACCCTGGTCAAAAATTCATCACACTGTAACCAACTTTTCTCAAATCTAAATTCCCTGCCACCTGCTTCCTGCCCTTCCATAGTATCCAGAATCAAAGGACTATGATCAGAAACCTCTCTAGACAACTTGTGTACTGTAGTAAGAGGAAACAACTTCTCCCATTCTTTGCAAACTAAGATTCTATCCAATTTCTCCAAAGTCGGATTTTTCTGGTTGTTGGACCAAGTAAACTGCCCACCAGACATGATGATATCTCTTAAACCATAAGCATTGATAATCGAATTAAACATATGCCCCCACTTGTTCAAAATATGACCCTTATTTTTTTCAGAGACATATCTGATCACATTAAAATCACCACCCACCAACAAAGGGATAGTTTGATCCTGACAAACCTCTGCTAACTCAACCAAAAACTCCTCCTTATTCTCCTCTTGAGATACACTATCACCAAATGCCACTGAATCTGTTTCAAAACATCAAACACCTTCATCTTAACATGAAATTTGCCCACAGACACACCAATCTGAGTCAATTTAGAGGAACGTAGGCCCCCCAAAATGCCTCCAGACCTTCCCACAGAAGGCAACCAACTCCAGGAGAATTGATTCATAGGATCAATCCTCCTGAAAAAAGCCTCCGAGTAATCTTTCTTAATAGTTTCCTGTAAACCAATAAAATCAACCTTCTCCTGTCTCAACAGATTGTTCAGATAAACACCTGCACCTTTCTTCCCCACACCCCTAATATTCAAAATAGCACCTATCATAATACAGATTTTCTCTCTCTTGTTCCAGTCACAACACCACTCATAGGGTGATAGTTGTGGACCTTCACATCGACAGCCTTTAACTTTCTCTCCCTCACAACAGAACCAGTTCTCAACTTTTTCTTTTGTTTCCTAGAAACCACAGGAGTAAAATCCTCCTCATCATTACTAGCATCCTTCCAATCCAGAAACAAAACCTTCTCACTCAGATCAGTATCACATTCATTCACCACATGCCTCCTATCCTATAAACTATGTCTAGCAATATCTAAATCCTTCAAGGAATTAATATGTTCCAAAGATATAGAAGAAGCATCTATCCCCATTTCCAACGCTCTATGCATAATAATATCATCATCTAGAGCAGCAAAAGAATTATGCAAAGTTAAATTTGTACCTGATAGATCCCTAGGATGTTGCTGAGCCAAATGCCCTTCAGCCATGTTTCTAGCACCACCTTGATCAGCCACTCTTGAGCTCTTTCTTATATCTTGCTCTTCCACATCAGCCACCTGTTCAGATTGATATTCCACACTTTCTTGAGTAGAGCCATCAGGTTGAGACAGGTCAACAGCCACTACTTCTTGATCCTGATTGACACCTTCCATGTCCTGAGCACCCTCCATCCCAGATCCCCCAACAGTACTTTTTTTACCACTATCAGAGGAAGAACCAAAAGAGGTATCAGTAGATGCACTCTCATTTTGTGCCTGTGCACCTTCATTTTGCTCATCCTCCTCTTCCAGCAAATGACCATACTGCTTCATAAGTTCATAATGCTTATCACTACTCTTATCTTTTAACAGACCCCTGATAAAATCATCAAACCTCTGGGGACCAGCAGCAATCTCAATATCGACCTCTTTAACCACAGTAGAGGATATGTTCTGAACAACATCCATGTGAGCACTGCCCACTCCACCCCCATCAGACACATTTTCCTGAGTATCAACTTGCATCCCCACAACATCTGTTCTGGTTTGATTACCTGTCCCACCACCACCACCAGAACCACCTGCTACATTCTCTCTAATCACAATTCCCCTTGAACGACCACCACCTCCAGAGCTAGCCTAGATGTTAGCCATTTTAGTCCCAAAAGAAATTCCCCCAGAATCCTCCTGCTCCACCACAACCTGTTTTCCTTTGTCCAACCCAGCTTCACCAGCATCATTGCCACCATGTTGACGACCCCCAGCACCTCCATCACTACCTGCAGCAGGAACAGATCTTTGCCCACTACCATCCTCAGGTCTCCTATGTTCAGCTTCACCCTCCTTCTCTTTATCCAACCCATCATCACCATCCTGCGCATCAATCCCCATAGCAGAAGGCAAAGTGGATACAACATCTGGAGCAAAAATCTCCCTTGTGTATTTCAATTCATAGATCCCACCCTGCATCTCCCCCCTTCTGGTATTAGGAACCAAAGATACATCCAAACAAGCAATTTTAACTCTTACATAGGCCAAGTTCCTCAAGCTATTTCTGTCCAAGGCCACAGGTTTGCCCACCAAAGAGGCAACATAGAAGACAGTTGATTTCTCCCTGTACTTCATAGGGATGCCAACAATTCTGAACCAGGCTTCTTCCAGCTAGTCAACAGGTTGCAAGTCTCCATTCCACTTAGACAACTGAATCACAGCATCAGGAATTGTTTTCATGAAGACCTTCCCAAAATGGAAGTCATCAATAGATCTGGCAGAAGGGAACCTCATCAAAAATTCCACATCATTAATAGACCTGGCATTAAATCTCCACCCAGATCCCATAGCATCAGCCCACATTTGGAATTCCTTCTCCAAATCCTTGCCAGTGACATCTCCCCTAACCAACTTATATGAGCATAATGCAACTGTTCCATAGACTGAACATCTGACTCCACCACAGGAATAGAATGAAAACCTTGCTCAAAGTCAGTACTGCCAAAGAAAAGAGGAACATACTCCCAGGGTTTCCTCTCTTGACATACCAAAATGCTATGATCCTTCCCACAATTATCACACACAACCTCTTCCTGACTCACATCTAGCAACCCGACATCCCGGACCCTCCACAAAGACCATCCTCGGCATACTCCTCTGGTGGTGGTACATAGGACCCAACCAGAGTAGTAGCCACAGCATCAGACTGAGTGACTGACAAAATTGGAGCCAAATTCACAGGGCGATTCCCCCCACCAGGCACATTAACAGAAGTAGATGCCGAGGTGTTCAAGCCGTAGCGATCGAGTTACTGAGCACGAGGTGTTCATCACAACCCTAGGAACATTAACCTGTTCAACTGCTCGCAAAACCGGCTCCCCTTCTAGGATTCGAATCGAGTTACGATGCACTGGGAAAGAAGAAGAAGTAGCATCGATCCCGAACCTTTGCATCTCCGGCGGTGACTCCACCGCCACGATTCTGAGCTGCTCCGCTTCACGACGGCGAGCCTCCGACAACGCCGCTCAGCGCCACGCCTCCTCGTTGATCCTCCAACCTAGCCTCAATCTCCGCTTGCCTCAACTCATCCCTAAGCCTCGCATCCCGACGCCGAGCATCCTTCTCCTCGTGGCGCCGCTCCTGCTCACGGATCCAGCCACTTTCCCTATGATCCCCCTCCAAACCTCTACGATCAACAGGAAAACGACCCTGTCCATACCCAGAACCGAATCTGCTCGCATAGGGACCAGATCGGACTGGAGGACGAGAAGGGGAACCACGCCCACCGCGAAATCGCCGATCCATATCAGAATCTGCAGCCACCACCTGAGAAAATGATCTACAATCCCCCGAAACAACTCCGCTCCACTTCACCGGAGAAACGATCCGCGGCGACGATGGCTGAAGAACTGGAGGCTCCCGGACGAACACCACACCACACACACCGCGAGATATGGAAATGGTGAGAGGGGAAACTGCTCCTGATCTAGGATTAGAGAAAACACGAGGCGGAGGCGAAACTGACCGTGGATCTTGCTCCGTCGTATTAGTACCCCGCGCCTCACCTGGCAGGTGGCCCTCCTCCAGCAAAGCCCCACCGTCAGCGCACGCGGCCCTCCCACAACCAACAAGCCGTATCACCCGGCACGTACGCACGTAGGGCGACGCATCGGCGACACCACGAGGAACTGCCCCCACCACCATCGGCGGACCCACGAGAACGTACCATCTTTCGTGTACCAGACGCGCCCCGTACGAAAAATCCACCTCCGAACACCAACTCGCCAGGATCTGTCCCGAAGTATCACGCAGCGACACCTGTCCCGAGCGCTTGGGATTCCTACTTGAACCACTTTACTTGTTAGTGATAGTTTGCGAGTACTTAAAGAGTACTCATGGCTTTGTCCCTGGCTATTCCCATGGCCAGACTATGAGGAGGACTACAAGGATGATGGACAGCAGGATGTCTATGACAACTAGGATAATCTCCCATCGTCAGCATTGCCTGTGACCCTGAAGATGGAGCTTCACCCACGCTACAGTTATTATATCATTCCGCTGCGTTGATTGTATTATGACTGGGTCATGAGATCCTTTATTTGTAAGACCTTTATTATGGTTTGTAATGGATGATGAACTATGGTACCAATCTGTTATGTATCGCAAAAATGGTAATCCTGGGATTGCGATGTATGGCATAACAGGCATCTGGGATTAAAAATTCGGGTGTTGACAAGTTGGTATCAGAGCCAGGTTGACCATAGGAGACCCTAGTTAGAATGGACGCTTGAATCAGAAACTTAGTTTCAAAAACCAAAAGAAGTGAATATTTATGAAAACCTATTTTCATTCTTATCACTTAGACTCTTTCATAAAAATTCATATTCCTCAAAAATTCTTGCAAACTTACATAAAATTTGACACACTTGATCACTCTACTAACTTACTCATCCTATATTCTTATAGATGGAGGTGAAGTATAGCAAGTTCTACCAGTTGGGCAACGAAGGAGAGCTCATATTTGAGCGTGATTTGGACCAACTCTCAGAACTTCTTGAGCGGACGCACCTCGAGTTCTTTGGAGACTAGCTCAACGATCAGCAAGGACGATAATTACAGTGGCTGATTGTTGCAAGTCTCAGAGGCAAGATTGAGGCACCCACCTCAGTGGGAATCCAATTCACCTTAAGAGAGAACAACTGGTTAGACGGACTCGCCAGGGCTATGTAGGAAGATCTTGCCCGTCTGTGTGGGCAAAACATCAATCAGATCAAGGGTACCCGCTTTGAGTTCTACGCAAGGCGTGCTGCTATGGGACAGCCATTGGAGGTGCCAGGTCACCCAAAGCTGAAGCATCAAGTAGACCATCTTGACTTCATGTTGTATGACAGGCAGAAGGAATTGGACGACTCCCGCGCATACGCTAACCGCAACTTTGCCATTGCCGTCAAGAAGGACCAGACCATCGCCATCCTTGCAAAGGAGCGCAAGACCTTTCGCCGTGTGCATGACAAGAAGGATCGAATTATTGCTTGCCTTCGACACAGAGTGTCAGACTTGGAGGAGACCATCCATGAGCGGGACATGCAGCTTGAAGAGAGGGAAAATGCAGGGGAAGATATCCGTGGAGACCCTTATTCCTACCTTAGTGATGATGATGACTTCCTGGAGGACCAAGCCATGCACTTCCACACTGATAATGACGATTCCGCCTTCATTGACAATGATGATGAAGCCACCGATTCTGATGAGTAGTAGCACTTGAGCACTAGCATAGATGAGAGTTGTATCCGGTCCCATTGTATCGTAGCTTCACAGAATGGTTCTTAAAACCATATGTTACCTTAGTGTGGTGTGTGTTTGTATTGTGTGCTATGAATGAATGAAAATCAAGTTGTTAGTGGCAAAACCCGAGTCAAAATGAAAGATTAAAAACTTTTCAAAAACAACTCCATGAACCTTAGAAATTTCCGTCTTTTCTCATGATCTATCTCAATCTTCAGATGCCTCGCGGAGGAAGCAGTTCATCCCCAGACCCAATGCTGCAAATCTTGCAAATGTTGGTTTTTGACGGTGAAGCTAAAAGAGATGAACGTCAAGCTAATCTACCACCTTCAACACATAGCACAGATGGGCAATAACAATCAAGGCGATGGAAACCAGGACAATCATGGATCCAAGCTCAAGAACTTTCAGAACACCAATCCACCCATCTTTAGTAAGTCTGAAGAGCCATTAGATGCGGATGACTGGCTGTAGACCATGGAGAACAACTTATAAGTCGCAGGACTGGAAGCCAATGAGAAGGTACTGTTTGCCACCCATTATCTGGTAGGAGATGGAAGAGCTTGGTGGAATAGCATTCGTACCATGAATGGAGGACATATGATGACTTGGGATGAATTCAAACTCAAGTTTAGCAGAACCCATGTGCCCTCGGGTTTAATCAAGAGGATGAGAGATGAATTCTGAGAATTGAAGGGAGGATGACAGTAGTTGAGTACCATGACAAATTTCTGTCATTAGCTAGGTATGCACCAGATGAGATTGACACTGGAGCCAAGAAGAAGGAGATATTCTTGAATGGTCTGCATGATGAGATACAGACAATGTTAGTAAATATCCCGTTCACTGACATTGAAGCCTTAGTGGATTTTGCAATCCAGATGGAAGGCAAGATCAACCAAGCTAATGAGAATCGCAAGCGTCGAATGATGCATCAACCAGGAACCCACCATACCCCAAAGTATCGCCCCTACTCGTCTGCAGGATATGCCCCAAGAAACAATAGACCCCCGATGTACCGTCCACACTATCCCAACCGTGGAGGAGGAAACCCAAGGCCCAGAGTAAACCACAACAACAACCCCGACAAATCCAACAACTTCAATCGTGCACCGCCCAAAGTCAACAACCCCACCAACACTAATACTGCCCCAAGGACTGGAAGCAATGTTGTGCCTGTTGCAGGAAAAGACAAGTCTTAGGTGACTTGTTATGAATGCGGAACTAAGGGTCACCACTCCAATGAGTTCCCCAAGATGCTTGCAACAACCACCAATGTGAATGCCCCAGCTCAGCAGCAGCGTCGTGTTCAGGCTGGAAGAAGATTTGCCCCAGGGAACTCGCTCAACCGCAACGGCCGTCTCATTCACATGAATGCTGAAGAAGCCCAAGAAGCACCAGACGTCGTGTTGGGTATGTTTTCTGTTAACTCAGTACTTGCAAGAGTGTTGTTTGATTCTGGAGCATCGCACTCGTTTGTTATAGAAGAATTTGCATGCACTAGTAAGATTCAACCAACCAAATTGAAGCATATTATGATAGTTCAAATACCTGGTTCAACCACCAAAGCTCGACAAATTTGCAAGGCCGTACCTATCAGAATCTATGACATAGATTTTTATGCTAATCTAATAGTACTCGGAACCAAATGTTTGGAAGTAGTACTAGGAATGGATTGGATGTCGAAACATAAAGGATTAATCGATTGTGCCAAGAAAGCCATAACCATGACTAGTACCACTAGAGTATCAGTAGAGCATGTATTTGAAACCTTGCCTCGTCAATTTAAGTGCAACAAGAGTCTAGCCCAACTCACTATTGACCAAGTCAGAGTAGTCCTTGAATACCCCGACGTAATCCCATATGTTCTGCCCGGTATGCCCCTAGATCGGGATATTGAGTTTATCATTGAACTAATCCCTAGAACCGGACCCATAGCCCAGAGACCTTATAGTATGGACCCATCTGAATTAGTGGAGCTAAGGAAGCAACTGGATGCTATGCTGGAGATAGGATTTATTCAATCAAGTGCGTCGCCATGGAGATCACCTGTTTTATTTGTGGATAAGAAATATGGAGGTAACCGTTTATGTACGAATTATCGGAAGCTGAATGATGTCACCATTAAGAACAAGTATCCACTGTCGAAGATAGAAGATTTGTTTGACCAGTTGATCGGTGCCAAGTGTTTTCTAAGATTGATCTTAGAACTGGTTATCATCAACTCAAGATTCGAGCAGAGGATATTCCAAAGACTGCCTTTACCACCAGATATGGACTGTATGAGTACACTGTCATGTCTTTTGGATTAACCAATGCCCCCGCTTATTTCATGAACCTCATGAATAAGATTTTTATGAACTTCCTGGATAATTTTGCCGTTGTTTTCATCGATGCGATTCTGATATATTCCAAATCAAAAGAAGAACATGAGATACACCTAAGGACCATCCTTGAAACCCTTAGGGAGCATCAGTTATATGCAAAGTTTAGCAAGTGTGAGTTCTGGCTAAAGGAAGTAGGATTTCTCGGACATATCGTGTCGGCCGGAGGAATTGCAGTCTACCCCGCCAAGGTTAAGGATGTGGAAGAATGGAAAGCCCCGACCACTCAAACCCAAGTTCATGCATTCCTTGGATTAGAGGGATACTACCGCAAGTTCGTAGAAGGATTTTTGAGCATCACAAGACCCATGACCCAATTGTTGAAGAAAGATAAAAAGTTTGAATGGACGGACAAATGTGAAACAAGTTTTCAAGAGCTTAAGAAGAGATTGATCTATGTAACATCCCTAAAATCATGATTTCAAAGCCTGCATATCATTCATCCATGCATATAGATTTGAGATCAAAATTTCAAACTCCCTTCAGAAAAACAGAAGCATTTGATGTTATGATTTTATGTGGACAGATTTTATTCAAATGACCAACACCATTTGAAAGTTTGGAAGTTTAGGAACTTGGTTGTTTGCCTTCACTGTTGAAAAGTTTGTGTGTAGAATTTAGACCAAAGTTTTCAAATTTGAAATAATTCCAAATTCCCTATTTCAAACATTTCCAAACCAAGGGCCTAGTCTCTGTTATTTTGTTCTCCAAGCTTAACCAAGCCTTTGCAAAGCAACCCTATGATTTTATGACTATATTTGAGACTACGCCCACCAAAATCCCAGAAAATTTGAATTCAAATTGAACTTGATTTCATTTGAAAATCTATTCAAAAAAGCGAAATAGAAAAGGAAAAGGAATAAACAAAGGAAAAGGCCGTGCCAGATTCCAGCCAGTTTTGAATAGGCCCGATTAGCCCACCGGGTTTTTTCTTTCTCTCACGCTGCAAGACGCACTTTTCGATCGAGAGCGACCCCACCTCCACCTCGCACTTCAGCATCGGCGGGCCTTCTCCACGTCGAGATCATCTTCCTCCTCGATTCAAGACGACCTCCGCTGGCCGTTGCAGCTGATCTCGCGAGCTTAATTGACATTGATTCGATGGCGTTACTGTCGAGCCTCGGGCTATAATATCCCCTTCCTCGCGACCAATTTCCCCCAATTTTGCCTTCATGCCACCAGTATGTCCACGACTCATACGACTCCGCTTGCTCGACCGCACCACCAAATTCCGGTGAGCCTCGTGTTCCCCTCTACCTCTCATTCATGCTATCTTGTTCAGTGAGTCTCGGCGCATCTACTGACACACCCCACTTACCTTCGCATGACCCGTAGCTCCATCAACGTCGACGACTGGCCACCACCGTCTTCGGCTTCAACTCTGACGACCTCCAGTGGTAAGTCCAGACCGCCCCAAGCCTTGTCTTTCACACACACGTGTTCTCCGTGATCTTCTGCATTTGACCATACCCTCCGTTTGCCTCCTAGCGATCTACAACGTCGTCTTCGACCTCGAACAGAACCACCTGTCGCCAGACTCAATTCTGACGAGGAATCATCGCCCAGTCAGCACGCCCCTTCGCAAACCAACGCCACCTTGAGCTTCAGCAGCTTCTTGCGAATTTGGTATGACCCTTCTCCCTCTCGCGGATGACCTGGAACGCTAGCAATGCCGTAGACTGAGCGCTCCGCCGCTCACTGACGCCGTGCGCCGCCAGGACATGGTCGCGTGCTCGAGCACCGTTGGATCTAGATCCAAGCAATAGGATAGATTCACTTATCAGCGAAGAGGTATGCGTTCAGAGCCGTGCGATTTAATTAGATCCTATGGCTGCAGAGCTCGATCCGGTGCGAATCGGTACACGCCAGTAACAACGCGACGCGTGACTAGGGTTAGATCTAAAAACAGATTTCAAATCAGAATTTGATCCAAATTTCAACTAGCTATAACTTTTGATCCACACGTTGGATTTTTGCAAACTTTATACCGTTGGATTCAGTGAGTCAATACCTTTCTGAATATCCAATGTGTTTAACAAATAGTAACTGTTAAAATGGCGTTTTATACAGAAACATGTTTAAGGCTATTTTGAGTATAGATTTATTTGGTAAATTGTATTAGTGCCAAATAAGTTTAGTTGGCAAACTTTGTGACTTGTTAAGTTTCTGTAACATGCACATGCTTGGTAGAGTTTTCAAATTCATCACTTAGTAAATCTTGCATGCATGCATTCATATTTTTGATTGTATAAAGTGTGTGTAATTGTATGCTACCAATTTTGTGTAGATTTTGCTAGTGACTGTGATTGTGAAGAGTGCTACTCTCCCCATTACCAAGGCAAGTGATATTTCATGAATATTTCATTCCTATGTTTTGTACTTGCATTAGTGATTTTGCTAAAGTCTTGCATGCTACATTTGCCAAATGCTAAGTTGGGAAATCCTAAGTAGTTGTAGGATACTAGAATTGCTAGGGAATTCCTAAGTTATGATACTATACCATGCTTAGCCTAGCTAATAGAAAACAAGGGATGGTAAAATCTATTCATGCTATATTGACTATATGTCTAAGTCATGAGACTCTTGTTTTCTTAATAAAACCACTAAGTCAATAAACCTCTTGGGTGGAATGGAAAGATTGGTTTGTGTTGAGTGGTTACACAAGGCCATGGATTTGGCTTGTGTATCACACTTGTGGTATGCCACCCAGGCACAAAGGGATTTGGAGTCCAAGTGTTGAGAAAGCTTACAGTGCAACCACTTGGCAAAATGGGCTCTGCCTTGATCATATAGGTAGCTAGAACTTAGTCTTTTGGAAAGTTGGTGGTAGAAGGGATTGATAGGTTGGAACGCGTCCATTTGACTAAGGGAAGGCTTCTGAAAGGTCCTGTCTTGGGAAACCAAGTCTGGTGGGGAAAGTGCACAACCTCTACAGATGAAAAAACCTAAGTACTTAGCCAAGTCCATGGCAATGGACAACATGAGCATCAAGACATGGAAGCTACAAGAATCTCATCACTCCAACTTCTAAGTAAAAACATGTGGGTGAACAAGGGTGAAGGACCCCAATGTCTATTGGTGGATTCTTTGGGAAGCTTTTGACAAAGAAAAACTTAGTGATTTCAACTAATAGGAAAAACCTATTTTGAGCAAAGCAAGCCAAGCTACACTTAGCCAAAATGCATATAGTAATATAGTCCACTTAAAATAAACTAAGGTATCACTTGCCAATACTATTTCAAAGTATTGACCCTCTGTGGCTGTAACTTGTGATGTTGCAGGTTACTCCGATGATGAATAGGAGTCATGAGTCTACACTCAACATGCTTACCTGTGGCACATGAAGATGAAGGCTTATGTTTATTTTCTTATTCCTTAAACTCTTGTATTAGGCCTATGTCCCTGAGTTGTAAAAGACTATGTTTTATCTCTGGAATGAATGTAATAAAACACCTTTGTATCTGTGTACTTCATCTTAAACTGTGGATGCTAGCATTGATCCAGGGACTAGCATTGCAATCACAGGGATCCCTTTCCTTTACAAAGGAGGGGTCTAACAGATGGTATCAGAGCACTGTGTTGCCTGTAGGACTATGACCCTAGAATTGGAAACCATTAAGGAAATTTTTTAACTACTTCTACACTTGTCTATTCTTCTCGTAAACTTTTCTAATCTTCTCATTCTTATCTCTATTTGTAGATGAACTCCATCAACGAAGCCGTGAAGAAAGGACCACTCATGACCATGACCTTGGAGTGTGAAACTGAGTTTCCCAAAATCCTCAAGGACCTCATGGTGGCAATGGAAGCACATGGAGCAGCTGTGTACAAGGGCTTTCTAGTGATGGATGAAGGAGTGGAGTACTGGTGGGTGAAACTTCACTTGTACAAAAACAAGGAAGACAACCACAAAGAAAGAGGTTTCTGCATGTACACCAACATAGTAATGCACACCACATTCTTTGAGTCAGCCAGAGATGCCGCTTGGAGGACTATCAAAGAACTAAGTGCTAGAGTCAAGTGCAGAATGCTCAACCTCCAAAAAGACTTAGAGAAAGAGAAGGAACTTACCCAAGAGTTGGAAGCCACCAACCAAGAATTAAGGGGAGATATTGTAGACTTAGTGATGGAATCATGTGAATAAGATAGGTGGATTGCCTCTAGGAACATTGTGTTAGCCACCAGATCCAGTGAGATAGGATTGTGAGCACACTTCGTTAGTTGGACCACCACCTATCACCTATTTCCAAAATGATACCTTAAATAAGTTTGGACCTTGATTGATGTAATGGATTTATGTATGCATGACTTATGGGATTTTTGTGTTCCATGGATACGTATGAAATGTTTGTCTTGTTTTATCTTAAATTGTGTTGTTCTAACTTTTCAATCTTATAAATAGATGCCTATTACCATCAGCACTGTTGAGGAGTTCCAGGGTACCCGTTTTGGTCCGCGTATTGTTGAGCTTACCACTTTGCTCAATCTCCCTCTTCCCACCATCATGGTGCACCCACTCACCAAGTTCGAGAGGAAGGACCTCTGGGGCTTCAAGGTGAACCAGCCCGGACGCCAGACGGAGCCTACTATGGAGGCCATCGTCTTCAAGCTGATGCACGACGACAGGGAGAGAGGCATAGAGGTAGTCATGCAGGACCTGATAGGACGTCTGTTAGGCCGTCACTCCCGACAGGTTAGGGGCACTCAGTTCCACGTCTTCGGAAGACGTGATGACGATGGAGAGTCCATCGACTTTGAGGACGACTCGAGGGCCGCAGCAGAGCCGATACGTCTCTATCTCCAGGACTTAGAGTCTCTTATTAGGCACGTGGACACGGACAGGACCAACGTCATGCTCAGCAATGACGAGCTCCAGGTGCAGCTTCGCGAGAAGGACAAGCTTTTCGCTCAGCAGGACGAGTTAGTCAAGGAAATGGAGACGAAGTTCGAGGACCAGGACCGCAAGTTCAAGAGTGAGGAGAAACGCGTCCAAGATACGAACAAGAGGATCCGGGACATGAACGAGGAACTGAAGTCCAAGGATTTCGAGCTAGAGCAGCAGCAGATGGTTATTGAGAGGCTTCGCTCCCAGAAGAGGGCTCTCAAGACCAAGATCGAGTCCTTGACCACTACCATTGAGGAGAACAAGACCGCGATGGAGAACGCATGTCTTACTTTTGTCGAGGAGGAGATTGATGCTGATGAGTAGACTTGACTACACGGTTATCTTTTATTATCGTACTTGTTATTTGTGAACTTATTATTGGACCATCCGACATGTGGATGGCTTGCCACTTGTGTGTTTTACTTTGAGACTTTGTTATTTTGTTGTTGAGCTTTTATCCTTGTGTTGCATGTTATGTGTTTGCTTATGTGATGTAATGTGCATGAATCATGTATGGGTATCTCATTCTTATCTCTATTTGAACAAACCACAGATGCCTCCCCGTCGCGCAAACCCCAACCCCAACAACATCACCCCGGAAATGCAACAAATGATGAATGCGCAAACACAGCTTATGCAAATGATGAAAACATTCATCCAAAACCAGAATAACAACAACAACCCCAATAACAACAACAACAACAACAACAACAATAACCCTCCAGGTTTTGATATGCTCACCAGATTTCTGCGTCTGAGGCTAGCTAAGTTTTCAGGGACGACTGATCTCATGGTGGCCAATGACTGGCTACGTTCTGTGAACAAAGATTTAGTGACCGTGGCTGATTTGCGGATGCTGAAAAGTCGATTCGCATACATCTTGGAAGGGCCAGCCGCCACTTGGTGGGACAACTTCCAAATCACCACTCCTATTGATGAGGTGACTTGGGCTATATTTGAAGATGGCTTTCGCACTGCTCATATCTCGTCAGGAATGATGAGCCTGAAAAAGAAGGAGTTTCACAACCTGAAGCAGCGCCACCGCAGCGTGGCTGAATACATAGAAGAGTTCAACAATCTGGCGCGCTATGCACCGGATGAGGTTGACACAGATGCCAAAAGAAAGGAAAAGTTTCTATAGGGCTTGAATGATGAGCTGAATCTGCAGCTGTCTGTGGCATATGTTCCAACTTATCAGTCTTTGTGTGACAAGGCTGCTATTTTGGAGAGTAAAATGAAGCAAGTCGAGAGTAGGAAGAGGAAACACTCCGACAAACACAGTTCGGGATCGTCTCACAAACGATCTCACCATGATGACAGTGGCAGCTCAGGATCCCACAAGCATGGGAAATTCAACAAGCACCACAACCACAACCGTCATGACAACAAGCATCACCGCAGTCATGACAATGATAAGTACAAGAACCACAAGAGTGGACATAAGAGCCACCACAGTGGAAGTGGAAACCATCCTAAAAAGGACATCAGTCAGGTTGAGTGCTTCAAATGCAAGAAGCTGGGGCATTATGCTAATGAGTGCCCTGAGAAGAAAGTTGAAGGACCTATCAAGGCCAATCCTTTTCAGAAAGGACAGGTTAACCACATCAATGTGGAGGAGGTCTGTGAGGGGCCTGATGCCGTTGCTGGTAAGTTCAGACTCAATTCAATTCCAGCATTTGTACTCTTTGATACCGGTGCATCTCATTCATTCATATCAAAAGCATTTGTCGAAAGAAATGAACTACCGGTAGAAACCATTGGGTGTCCTATAAGAGTAAGTTCTCCTGGTGGAGAAATGATAGTAAACTCAGGATGTCATGACTTAGTCATAGAGTTTGGAAAACATAAGTTTCCAGTGAACCTAATAATCCTGAATTCCCCTAGGATTGGATGTGATTTTGGGAATGGATTGGATGGCTAAGTATGAAGGGGTACTAGATTGTGCCAATCATACAGTTACACTCACAACCCCTGAAGGTAAGAGGATAAAATTCAAGTCCAACTTTGAATCTAAAGGAAGTAAGCTGAATTCTCTTAAGGGGGTTAGCATGGACACTGTGCCAATTGTGTGTGAGTATCCGGACGTATTTCCGGAAGATTTACCAGGAATGCCACCGGATAGAGACGTGGAGTTTATAATAGATTTGGTACCAGGTTCTGGACCAAGAGCAAAGAGACCTTATAAAATGTCAGTGGACGAACTAAAGGAACTCAAGAAACAACTTGGAGAACAATTGCAGAAAGGATTCATCTATCCAAGTTCTTCATCTTGGGGAGCTCCAGTTTTATTCGTAGAAAAGAAGGATAGAACACAAAGATTATGCATTGACTACCGTTCTCTCAACGAGGTAACCATCAAGAACAAATATCCTTTGCCAAGAATGAACGACTTGTTTGATCAGCTAGAAGGAGCATGTGTGTTCTCGAAGATTGATCTCCGGTCAGGTTATTTTCAACTCAAGATAAGAGAGCAAGACATACCTAAAACAACATTCACCACAAGGTATGGATTGTATGAGTACACTGTGATGCCTTTTGGTTTAACCAACGCTCCAGCATACTTCATAAATATGATGAACAAGGTGTTCATGGAATTCCTTGACAAGTTTGTGGTCGTTTTCATCGATGACATCTTAGTCTACTACAAGAGCAAGGAAGAACATGAAAGACACTTACGCTTGATACTTGAGAAACTGAGGGAACATAAACTTTATGCCAAATTTAGCAAGTGTGAGTTCTGGCTAGAAGAAGTTGGTTTTCCTGGTCATGTTATGACAAAGGATGGTGTAGCAGTTGATCCTTCTAAGGTTTCAGCTGTGACAGAATGGGAATCTCCAAAGAATGTGAAAGAAGTTCGTAGTTTCTTTGGCTTAGCAGGATACTACAGAAGGTTCATTGAAAATTTCTCAAAGGTTGCTAAGCCAATGACTGAATTGTTAAAGAAAGACAAGAAATTTGCGTGGTCTGAAGGTTGTGAAGTCAGCTTCCAAGAATTAAAGAAGAGACTTGTGACAACACCAGTTCTATGTCTGCCAGATTTGGAAAAGGATTTCCAAGTATATTGTGATGCGTCTCATCAAGGTTTGGGTGCCGTACTTATGCAAGGCGGAAAAGTTGTGGCTTATGCCTCGAGACAACTCAAAACTCATGAGGTAAACTATCCTACTCATGATTTGGAGTTAGCCTCTGTTGTCCATGCACTCAAAACATGGATACACTACCTTTTGGGAAAGCGTTGTGAAGTGTTCACCGATCACAAGAGTTTGAAATATATCTTCACCCAGAAGGAAATCAATATGAGACAAAGGAGATGGCTAGAACTTATCAAAGATTACGACTTAAGTTTGCAGTACCATCCTGGTAAAGCAAATGTAGTAGCAGATGCTCTAAGTCGTAAGGAGTTTGTAAATGGCCTTACCAAAGGTGAATTGCCAGATGACTTGTGTAAGCAATTCAAAGAACTCAGATTGGAGATTGTGCCAGAAGGACATCTTGTGTCTTTGGATGTTCAACCCACTCTGTTGGATAAGATTAAAGAAGCCCAAAAGACGGATAAAGAAATCGAAGAGATTAAGGAAAGGATTAGCCAGGGGAAAGCTAAAAATTTCCATATAGACGAACAAGGTACTTTATGGCACGGGAAACGTATTTGTGTTCCACAAGACCGGAGTTATGGAAACTGATTTCTGAAGCCCACAACTCTCCGTATTCTATTCACCGAAACACCAAGATGTACATGGATATGAAAGAAAGATTTTGGTGGAACAATCGAAAAAGTGACATCGCCGAACAAATTGCTTTGTGTGATGTGTGTAGTAGAGTGGAAGGGGAACAGTAGAAACCAGCAGGTTTGCTTCAACCACTACCTATTCTGAATGGAAGTGGGAAAATATCGGTATGGATTTCATTACCGGATTACCAAGGACCAGGTCAGGGTATGATTCTATATGGGTAGTAGTGGATCGCCTGACTAAAGTGGCTCATTTTATACCCGTGAAGACAACTTATACAAGTGCCAAGTTAGCCAAAATCTACATGAACAGAATTGTATGCCTTCACGGTGTGCCTAAGAGTATTATGTCTGATAGAGGAACTCAGTTCACTTCTCACTTTTGGAGACAGCTCCATGAATCTTTGGGAACGAGATTGGAATTCAGCACTGCTTTTCATCCTCAAACTGATGGACAAACAGAAAGGACTAACCAAATTCTTGAAGACATGTTGAGGGCATGTGCTCTAGACTATGGAGCAAGTTGGGATGAAATTCTGCCCTATGCAGAGTTCTCTTACAATAACAGTTATCAATCTAGTATTGGGATGGCACCATTTGAGTTTCTCTACGGAAGGAAGTGTACCACCCCATTGCTATGGAATGGAGTGGGAGAAAGAAGTTTATTTGGACTTGATCTTATCAAAGACGCCGAAGAGAAAGTCAAATTAGTTAAGGACAGGTTGAAGATAGCACAGTCCCGACAGAAAAGCTACGCGGATTCTAAGTGTAGAGAAGTCACCTACGAAGTTGGGGATAGAGCTTATCTCAGAGTATCACCACTTCGTGGAGTGAAAAGATTTGGAGTCAAAGGAAAGTTGGCACCAAAATATGTTGGGCCATACAAAATTCTAAGTCGCAAGGGAGAAGTTGCATATGAAGTTGAATTGCCAGAATCTCTGTCAGCTGTCCATAATGTGTTCCATGTGAGTCAGCTTAAGAAATGTCACCCAGAGATGGAAGAATCTTCTTTGAAGGATACCATGCCTTTGGAAGAGGTTCAACTAGAAAGTGACCTCACCTATGAAGAAAAGCCTGTCAAGATTCTTGAGACTGCAGAAAGAATGACAAGGACAAAAACTATCAAGTTTTGCAAGGTACAATGGAATCATCATTCCGAAGAGGAAGCAACATGGGAAAGAGAAGATGATCTTCGGAAAGACCACCCTCACCTATTTGCTAGCCAATCTGAATCTCGAGGGCGGGATTCATCTTAAGGGGGTTAGATTTGTAACATCCCTAAAATCATGATTTCAAAGCCTGCATATCATTCATCCATGCATATAGATTTGAGATCAAAATTTCAAACTCCCTTCAGAAAAACAGAAGCATTTAATGTTATGATTTTATGTGGACAGATTTTATTCAAATGACCAACACCATTTGAAAGTTTGGAAGTTTAGGAACTTGGTTGTTTGCCTTCACTTTTGAAAAGTTTGTGTGTAGAATTTAGACCAAAGTTTTCAAATTTGAAATAATTCCAAATTCCCTATTTCAAACATTTCCAAACCAAGGGCCTAGTCTCTGTTATTTTGTTCTCCAAGCTTAACCAAGCCTTTGCAAAGCAACCCTATGATTTTACGACTATATTTGAGACTACTGCCGACTGCAAAAATCCCAGAAAAATTTGTCAAATTGAACTTGATTTCAATTGAAAATCTATTCAGAAAAACAAAATAGAAAAGGAAAAGGAATAAACAAAAGGAAAAGGCCGTGTGCCAGGATTCCAGCCCAGTTTCTGAATAGGCCCAGTTAGCCCACCCGGGGGTTTTCTTTTCCTCTCTCACGCACGCTGCGACTCACCGATCGCCGACAATGACCCCACCTCCACCTCGCGCACTTCACTAACGAGCGGGCCTTCTCCACGTCAGCATCGTCTTCCCCGATTCCAAGAAGACCTCCGCCCACGGCTGTTACCGATCTCGCGAGCTTAATTAACATTGATTCAGCGAGCGTTACTGTTATGGGGGTAACCCTGGGGTTGGCCCGATCTTTCACGAATTCCACGAGGAACGAGGGGAAAGGGGGTGGTCGGGGGATGCAATCGAGGAAAACGATAAAAACCACGAACACACTCACTCCAAAACACGATACACGCCTACTCCTCACGCCGGTGGCAACCGGTCCAACATAATCCCTAGGATCGGTGTTGGGCGAAGCTCGCTCTCCATGCCAACAACGGGGGATGAGGTGCTTGGTGAGACCTTGACGACTTGGGGGCGAGAAACCGAGAACCCAAGGCCTTGTACAACTTGAACGCACTAGGCAAGATCCAAGAGGGGGGTGGATAATCCGGTGCTCCTTGGTAGGAGCATGAGACCAATAGATATAAGTCCTCAAAGGGTTTCCTTAATATCTATTATTATCCAAGTCTAAGCGTTTACAATAGAGGGTGGGGGATATATATAGTCCAGCCACAAAACAGGGGTAGTTTCGGAATGAAAAGGTAAATTATAGGTTGGGTTACAAGGCACAGGGCCGAACTGAGGCGATCAGGGTCTGGCAGGACCGGTAGTACCGGTCCGGCAACCGATAGTACCGGTGGTAACCGGTAGTACCGCTTCCGGAGCGGTAGTACCGCTTGAGTGCATGGAGCTTCCGTCGGAGGCGCCTGTGGCGAGTGGTAGGAGGAGGCGGTAGGACCGCTTGGAGCGGTAGTACCGGTCGTCCCAACCGGTAGTACCGCTTGCGTCTGGCAGCGACTGGTGGCTTCTTCGTACCTGATGATGCACAGAGTTTGCGTGTGAAGTAGCAAGCCATCCAAGGGTGTGTCGAAGTCACACAAAGAGAGGAGCGAGTTCACCTTAGTTTGAAGGAGTTTGGCTCGGGCGCGAGTCATGGGTCCACTTGGGTAGTTCGTGGCAGTAGATGTAGTAGCGGTCGTAGGACGGGCTGCATCCCCACTCAGGAAAGAGTCGTCCTCGACTCTTCAACCGTCACAACTTCCTCTTCGCCATGGTAGGGTGAGAGGTCCTTGACATTGAATGTCGAGCTCACAAGATACTTCGATGTTGGTATATCGATCACATAGGCGTTGTTGTTGATCCTCTTTAGCACCTTGAATGGTCCGTGGCCTCGTGGCTTTAGCTTGGAGTCGCGTTCCTTGGGGAAGCGGTCTTTACTCAAGTGTATCCATACAAGGTCGCCCTCATCAAAGATCATCTCTTTCTTGGTCTTGTTTAGCCTTGATGCTTGGCGAAGGACTTGTTGCTCGATAGTAGCTCGTGTGTCTTCATGGAGTTTCATCATTGCTTGGGCACGCTTGACAACGTCCATATTGGCACGTTCATGAAGTGGAAGTGGAAGGATATCGAGCGCGGTGAGAGGCTCGAAGCCATAGACGATCATGAACGGGCTCCTCATGGTGGTGGAGTGCTTGGCGCGGTTGTAGGCGAACTCGGCGTGTGGAATGCATTCCTCCCAGTCTTTAAGGTTCTTCTTTATCAACACCCGGAGAAGTGTGCCAAGACTTCGATTGACGACCTCGGTTTGTCCATCGGTTTGAGGATGCGAGGCGGACGAGAAGAGGAGCTTGATGCCGAGCTTGGCCATGAGGGTCTTCCAGAAGTAGCTCATGAATTTGACGTCGCGGTCGGAGACGATTGTTCTTGGCACGCCGTGTAGCCGAATTATTTTCCTGAAAAACAAATTTGCTACATGTGAAGCATCATCGCTCTTATGGCACGGAATGAAATGTGCCATTTTTGAAAAGCGATCCACGACTACAAATATGGAATCATGACCATGTTTCGATCTAGGCAAGCCTAACACAAAGTCCATGCTAATGTCCGACCAAGGTGCATCAGGAATAGGCAATGGCATATAAAGACCAAAGGGGTTGGACTTGGACTTAGCTTGGATACATGTAGTGCATCGTTGAACGTGGCGCTCCACGTCACGCTTCATCTTTGGCCAAAAGTAGTGAGTGGAGAGCATGTCATATGTCTTGTCACGGCCAAAGTGACCCATAAGGCCTCCACCATGGGACTCTTGAAGAAGCAAAAGTTGGAGAGACGATTTCGGAATGCAAAGCTTGTTTTGTTTGAAAAGAAAACCCTTATGCAAATAGAAATCATCAATCCCTTTGTCTATTGAACATTGTGCAAATATTGGTCCAAAGAAAGATTCGGACGCGTACAAAGATTTGATGTCCTCAAGACCCAAGACATTGACTTCGAGTCGTGTAAGAAGGCTTGTGTTTTATGAGACAAGGCGTCACACCACATTTTCTTTGCCCTTCTTGTATTTTACAATGTAAGGAAAAGAATCCATAAACTCAACCCATTTTATGGTCTTTTACTCAAGTTGGCTTGGCCCTTAAGATACTTCAACGACTCATGGTCGGAATGGATGATAAATTCTTTGGGCCAAAGATAGTGTTGCCACACTTGAAGAACACGAACCAAGGCAAAAGTTCTTTATCATAAATGGGATAATTGAGGCGTGCGCCATCAAGTTTCTCACTATGGTAAGCAATAGGACGCCCATTTTGCATAAGGACGCCACCAATGCCAATACCACTAGCGTCACATTCAATCTCAAAGGTTTTTGTGAAATCCGGCAATGCAAGAAGTGGTGCTTCGGTGAGCATCTTTTTGAGCTCATCAAAAGCCTTTTGTTGTGCTTTTCCCCAAACGAACGTGACATTCTTCTTGGTCAACTCGTTGAGGGGGCAAGCAATTGTAGAAAAATCTTTCACAAAGCGACGGTAAAAGCCAGCCAACCCATGAAAACTACGAAGTTCACTAACATTTGTAGGGGTGGGACAATCTCGTATGTCCTTGACTTTGGAGACGTCCACTTCTATGCCATTAGAAGACACATCAAAACCAAGGAAAATCATCTTGTCTCTTGCAAAAGTGCACTTGGGGAGATTAGCATAAAGCTTTTCATGCCGAAGGATTTGGAGGACCTCCTTAACATGAGTAACATGCTCCTCTAGTGACTTGCTATAGACAAGAATGTCATCAAAGTAAACAACTACACTCTTTCCAATGAGAGATCGCAAAATATGGTTCATGAGGCGCATGAAGGTAGATGGGGCATTGGATAAGCCAAAAGGCATAACCAACCATTCATAGAGACCAAGCTTGGTCTTGAAGGCGGTTTTCCACTCATCACCTTCAGCCATGCGAATTTGATGGTAGCCACTACGAAGATCAATTTTCGAGAATATAGTGGCTCCACATAACTCGTCAAGCATGTCATCAAGACGCGGTATAGGATGTCGATAACGCACGGTGATAGCATTGATTGGACGGCAGTCCATGCATAACCGCAACGTATCATCCGTTTTCGGGACTAGGATCACGGGAACCGCGCTTGGGCTAGTGCTTACTTGGATCAAACCTTTGGAGACGAGTTGGTTGATTTGACGCTCGATCTCCTTCGTCTCTTCCGGGTTCGTGCGATACGCGGCGCGGTTTGGGAGTGGTGCGCCGGGTATGAGGTCGATGCGGTGCTCGATTCCACGAAGAGGGGGAAGGCCATGAGGAAGCTCTTCGGGAAATACATCTTGGAATTCCTGCAAAACAGCCATCAAAGGAGGAACATTTGTCAAGTCGTTAGTTCCTTGCGCTAGTCCCTTGCATACGAGGACGTAGTGCAAGATGATTGGGTTGTTCCGCACTTCTCTCATCTCACTTTTGGTGGCAAGAAGAACACTCTTAGTTTTTCCATTCGAGTTTGGCTTGTAGCTCTCACTCACTATGGTGTGGTTCTCTCGCTCACCACTCTTCTCACAAGATGTTTTTGCGTATTGCGCCCTCGCTAAAGCCTTTGCATTGTCCGCAATTATTTGGCTAGGAGTCATTGGTTGAAACACACAAGTTTTATCAAGCCATTTGAAGGTGTAAGTGTTTGAGTGACCATTATGCAAAGCACGCTTGTCATATTGCCACGGTCTTCCGAGCAACATGTGACAAACCGTCATTGGAACCACGTCACATTCTACCGTGTCCTTGTAGTGCCCAATTGAGAACGTCACCGAGACGGTGTGCTTGATATTGACGGATCCTTGGTCACTTAGCCATTGGATATGGTAGGGGTGTCTATGCGGAAGGAGGGTGAGGTTGAGTTTCTCACACAATTCCGTGATTGCAAGGTTGTGGCAACTCCCACCATCGATGACAACTTTGATGGACTTCCCATTGATGCCGACACGAGTTTGGAAGATGTTCGAGCGTTGGTCTTCACTTTCATTGGCTTGGGTAGTCAAGACCCTTGTGACCACAAGCGATGGACTTGCGTCATGCTCACACACAAGAAGTTCTTGGTCCTCTTCCAAGTGTTGCCTTGCCATTGCTTCCTTGACCCTTGCATCAAACTCTTCTTCACTCAAGTATTCTTCATCGCCGTTGTCAAGGATGAACAAAACTTTCTTGTTTCCACATGCATTCGACTTGTGACCTTTGCCTCCACACTTGTAGCATTCACCATTGAATGGTTGATCATCCCTTGTGTTTTTTCCACTTGGGGGCTGTTTTCCTTGAGGGAGAGTTGGCTTGAAGGGAATCTTGGTGGTACTTGAGGAGCTTCCACTTGGAGTTTTTGGAGTAGTGGTTGACGCTTGCTTGAAGGTGAAGTACGTCTTTGGCTTGTTGTACTTGATGTCCTCTTGCACTTGACGCTCGGCCTTCGATGCGATGTGCACAAGCTCAACCATGTTGTTGTACCTTTAGAACTCGGTGATGCGCTTGATAGGATGGTTCAAGCCATTGAGGAAGCGTGCCATTGTTTGCTCATGTCGCTCTTCAATGTTGGCACAGATCATGTTGAGCTCCATTTGCTTGAAGTACTCTTCCACGGTCTTTGTCCCTTGACTAAGCGTTTGAAGCTTGTTGAAGAGGTCACGCGTGTAGTGTGAAGGAACAAAGCGGGATCTCATATGAGCCTTCATATCTTGCCAAGTTGCGATTGGAGGCTCTTCTTTTGCTTCGCGAGCGAGTTGGACTTGTTCCCACCAAAGGTTGGCATACTCATCAAACTCGAGGGATGCCATGGCCATCATCTTCTCATTGCTATAGTTGTGCATGCGGAAGATCTTGTCAACCTTGAGTTCACAAGAGAGATATTCCTCGGGCTCATTGGAACCGGTGAACTTGGGCATGGTGAATTTGAGCTTGCCGAAAGTTTCTTCTCCATTGCGGTTCCGGTTGCGTCGGTTGCCATGATTTGGGCGGTCATCATCATCATCATCCGAGCTCTCATGTCTTGCTTCTTGATTGTTGCGTTGCTCTTGTGGTTGTTGAGGTGCCGCGTTTGGTGGTGGAACTTGTTGTTGACGACGAGCTTGGGGAGCTTGCTCGTTTTGTTGTCGCGGTTGAGGACGAGGGGGAGGTTGATGGTCCTCACAACGAGCTTGGGGAGCTTGCTCTTGTTCTTGTCGTGGTTGATGCCGAGGAGCATTAGCTTGCGCCATGTGGCGAGGAGGACGTCGGGCCGCCTGCGCAATGGGCTGCTCTTCTTCTTCTTGGTGTAGGGGAGGCTCGTCATGACCATCATGGTGCCGACGTGGACGATCATGTCGATGATGACGCCTTGGAGGGTCTTCGAGTGCTTCCCGCCGACGGTGATCTTGTTCGTCCTCTTCGGAAGCTTCACTAGTTGTTGAAGGGGCATGTCGACGTCGATGGCCTTGGTGGTACATGCGAGGTTGCTCTTGTTGAATCACAAGTGCCCTTGGTTGTGGCCGGTTCGCTTCGCGCCTTGGAGGTCTGGCGGAGAGGTCACCATCGTAGCTTGACGTTGCGGCGTGACGCGGAGATGGTACCGCTTGCGAAGAGCTCATGGATTGAAGAATGGGTCCATCCCGGTGCCTTGAAGCGTGACGGCGTGGTGCATTTGATTCACTTGAGGAGTGCCGAGATGAGCTTGATTCGCGCGAGCGTGGCCTTGCGAGTCCATCGATGATGCGTTGAAGCTTCTCATCCGTTGAGGCGAGTGCACGACCAAGAGCTTCATTTTGATGACCGAGGTTGTGTTGCATGGCATGCATTTGGCCATGGACTTCTTCGAAGCGGTTGTCGATGTTCTTGAATTCCACACGGGCCTCGCTAAATTGTTCATCTTGGCGCCGCTCGAGAGCTTCACAACGATAGTTGAATTATCCTCGGACCTTCCAATGGTCCCATCTTGTCATGAATTGGTTATCATCCTCCGGAGGTGGTGGTGGTTGGGATGGCTCTCCATGCCTGTCCATAATGCAAATCCAACAATGGTTGTATATGGAGAGAAAGGGTGTGGAGAGTTAGCCTTTTACCTCACCTTGGAGATTATATCAAACCAATTGCCACACAAATGAGCGAAAAGCGTGCAAAGTGAAACGGCAAGAAACTCTCAAAGGCTTTTGGTGGAAGGTTAGGGTTGTGGAAAACCAAACGAAACGATCCAAGCAAAAGGTTATTGTCCTACGTGGTAAAGAACCAAAGATCAAAAGCAAAAGGATACGATCTACAAAAACACGGAAAACACACACGTGGAGAAAAACGGGGTTAGCACGACTATGAAAATGAGCACAAAAGTTCCTAACGAAGACTACGCTCGGTTGTCGTGCCAACACAAGGAGAGACCATAACTCGTTTGCCAAAAGAGGGTAAGCAATAGATTTGTGCACTTGCTTCAGTGCAAGTTATACCTTTGGTATTGTTGACGACTTGCAACCGTTGGTGGGGGATGATGTTCGAGTGTCGCGGTGTCGTTGAGCGCGGGATGACGTTGATGCGGAAGCTGTTGTGAAAATGGCGACAAACACGCGAAACACGAACAAGCGAAAAGGGAAGGTCAGCGAACGAAATCGAGGCGTCAAAGGGCAGGAAGCACGGTCAGTGGCGAGCGGTAGTACCGCTTGCGACAACCGGTAGTACCGGTGAGCGGTAGTACGGCTTGTACTACCGGTAGTACCGGTTACTTGCGGTAGTACCGCTTGCACAGCCGGTACCGCTATACAGATCGAACGAAGATCGTTCCAAAAACCTCTAATTCGTGGGAAATCTGACCGAAAGGCTGGGCTAGGAACAACAGGGGCTATAGATCGACTCCCAAAGCAGCAGATCTATGGACCAAAACCACGAAAAACTCACCAAATCCAGTGTGGCATCCCGCAAAACCACTACTAGAAAATCGCGTTGAATTTGTGCATTGCATCGTCATCATCATGTGTTGTTTGTCAAAAACTAATTTCGAAAGACCTGTTTTGAATTTCCAAACGCCCATCTTTATTCAAACGCAAAAACCCGGGTCTCCGGAGTTAATTTGTTTGTTGCTATCGGGTTGCAAACGGCCCAATCAGAATAAATAAAAATTTAAATTATTTTATAGGGGCAGTCGAACGGGCCAACCCGACCCGAACGACCACCCCAGAAAAACCAGATCGGTCCAACTCCTAATTCCTAAAGCCACCCACTAACCTACCCACCCCAGCCTCCACCTCACTCCCTCCAATCAGCTCCTGCCACCTCACCTCCTCCCTCCCCCTCACCCACTCACATGCTGACACCTCACCCCTTCCTCTCTCTCCCCTCTCTCTCTCCTCTCAACCCAGCCCCACACACCCACCCCCCAGTTGGCCCACACCCACACACGCACTCACTGCCAGCCGCCTGCCCGCCTGGACCCCACCTCTTTCCCTCACTGCGCCTCCGCCCTCAGCGCGCCCTGCACCTCCAACGAGCCACCATCGCCTCCACCGCCTCGCCTCCTCGTTCACCTCGCTCACTGCTGTTCCCTCCGTCCGCTGCGCGCCTTCCTCGGCTCCGCCAGCGCCGCCCTCCTTCTCCCGCTTCCCAGTGCCCGTCAGCGCCTCCTCCCGAAGCTCGTCCTCCCAGTCCCGTCGAGCCCGAGCACCTCCACGCGCCGCCTCGCTGCAACCCCTCCCGACCGTCGTCGCCGCTCCGCCACCGTCCTCCCGCCGGCGATTGCTTTTCCTCCGCCGCTTAGCCGCTTCGCCGCTTCCCCTGGCGCCTCGCCGCGACCTCCAAGCACGTCGCCGTCTCTGGCCAGAGTCCGCCGCCCAACCATCTCCCTCCTTGGCCACGGTCCCCGTCGCCCCTGCCGACAAGCCCGCCATCGATGTCAAGCTCGACGTTCAAGTTTTTCCCGCGCGGTGCTCCTGGTGTTGGTGCAGTCCCGTCGAGGTGGTGAGGAACAGGTTGAGTAGCTGGCACGCTCAGCCACAGATCCTTGCCAATGTGATGAATACGCCAAGTGCTTCCTCCGCATGCTCCAAGACCGTCGTGGTTATGTGCCTTCGACAAGGACTTCCGGATCCGAGGCCTTCGATACGGACTACTGGGACACGGAACGCCGAGATATACTAGCGCCGAGACCCCCGTTCCGGAGCCGAATACCGCAGAACCCCAAGGACGTCGACATGGGACTGACAAGATCTCCGGCATGGATAAGATGCCCAGACCCCGAAGACCGATCCCGGCGACCACACATGCGACAAGACCTTCGCCCCGAATGAGGAATCGAGAACCCATACGCCAAGAACGCCGAGGCGGATACGACAAGTACTCCCCCGAATGCCAAGACCGACTCGATGGCGCGGACCCAACAAGACCCGCACAACGGCAAGAACGCCCCCGTGGGACCCGGCAAGACCTTCGCGATGACTGAGAACGGCACCGACCCGGAAGAAGCCGATGCGCCCCGACACCGACCAAGTTCTGCTCCTCGGACATCGAGACCCCGATGCGACAAGATCTGCCCCGATACCGCGAACGACCCCGGAGTCCGAGAACGCTTCCGCCGAACCCCCGAACCCCAGATCCGTCGAACCCCGAGACTAACCCCGAACCCCGGAACCCCCAAGTTCGTCGAGGCCCCTTCATGTGTGAACCCCTTTTCCTCGATACCCTATTTATATAACATAACACCACTTGTCGCACATTAATTGGTCATGCATGCATACATTCATGTGGTTTGGGGGCCTTATGCCGATTCACCTAATAATTAAATATGGGGCCCATATGCGGGCAAATCTAGCCTTATATTGGCCTCATATAAATTGATGTAGCGAACCGGTACTATATTTTGTCCATGTTAAAACAACATTTAATTGCGGGGGTTTCTAAATAACTTGAACCGTTTAATTAATTGTCGGAACCCCGGTTCCGTTTAATATGACCTAATTGCATCGCACCTTGCCATGTCATACATCATACATGCATCATGCCGATCTTCTGCCGTGTATTAAATATCGCATCCGGTGTTTATTCTAGTGTTTTGCTTCTTCGCGGATAAGGGCCGTTGAGTTGATGTGAGCTTCGCCCCGATCTTCGGTTGAACCTCCGACAATGTTTTCAGGCGAGCATCTCCCTCTTTCTACCTATCTTACTTTTATAGTATTTACTTCCCTCCTGTTGATCTATTGCTATCTGTGTTGCGATGCTTTAGTACCGTACCTGGAATATACCGTGCAGCCCTATATTGCCTTGGACACATCCTATTACCTGTTGTTTGGTAGATAGTTGGACTTGCGCGTCGTAGTTGCTTGCTCAAGTGATGTTGTGTGTCGTCATATGCCACAGTTGCTGATGAATTGCCGCATGTTGATGTTGGAGATGATTCTAGTCTTACTTATCGTCACTTTAATTCCTGTTTAACAACTAAAATTGAATAAGCAGAGGCATCGGTGGGTGATAGAAAATATTTGGTTTCCGAACGCCCACTTGTGTCCCGTAAGACCCCGAGTACTTGATACCTGTTCCTTGATTTATCGCGCTATCCACATCCGGGAGGTATATGGGACCCCCCCTGAGCCAGAGCTTGATTCATTCTTATTTCTTGGGGCCACAAACTAGTTTGAGGTTTTATTTACGATCCTGTACTTATGCCATGCTACTTTCTGTATTTAAATTGTGCGAGGAGCACACTGTACTGTTTAGGTAAGCGGAGTGTTTTCGCGGTATCGACAAGCCCAGCCACACTTTCGGGTTCCCAGTCGTTTCTGACCAGCGACGCAAACCTTGAGCCCGTCTCGAGCTTGCTTACTCCGCTATGGATCTACTCAATGGGTGGCCCCTGAAATATTTCAATCCTGTGATTGTTCACGTGAAAGCCTCGTTGGGTTTTGATTTGGTTTTTCGAGGTTGATCGGCGTGTGTTGCTATTGGTGCACCCGGCCGGGTAAAACTTTCTCAAAGCCGTGTCCGGATATGGACGACTTGGAGCACAAGATATCTCGATCATAGACAAGCATAACTAAAGTTTATCGCTATAAATTTGACTTATAATGACTAGTAATCAGCTCCACTATAATGGAATGGCTAATTAATACTGCCCACAATTGCTTGTTTGGTTGTAAACGCGACAATTGTATCGACTAGTAAGTATTGCGACTACAACGAATTGGTGAATAAAAGTACCAACAACCGCTGGGTTTTGGGTTTATCTCATGCTATCGGTATCGATTAGTAATTGTTGCAACTTCAACGGAATGGTTAACTAAAAGTGCCATTGCTTATTTTATCGGATGATTACCTAAACCGACTAGTAAAGTGCCGCAACTATAATCGAATAAGTAAAGCGCCAACTGTGTGAGTTCTCGGTTGACTTCCTCGTGTGGTCTCGAGGAAACACCAGGATGGGTTTGTTTGGTGTTAGCTTCAGGTTGGATCCGGTTAGGTCATTCTTACCCCTCTCGATAACCGCCATTGTATCGAGTCTCTATAGGTTGTTCGATTGCATCTTTGCCGCCGCTTGATCCACCATACCTATGTAGGCGAGACCGCCGGATTCTAGCCTCGCTGTCTTGGCCTCGATCGACGCTCCTTCTTTTCCTTTGCCCTTTGTCGGCACCCTTTGTTTAAGCAGGTTTTGAGATCGACGTCGTTAGTGGTTACCCTTCCGCTTGGCTCGGGGTTATGGACGCCATTGGTTATTCTTGTGGCTCTTAGCCCCATTTGCCTCTTGTCCGTAGCTGGACGCTCTATCGTTTTCAAGGTGATTTGGATCTTTGTATATTATATCCGTATTCTTGACTCTTGAGTCGCTGTTATATATATCTGTTCTGTGGGTCCCATCGAGGACTGTTGTGTAATGTTATTACTTCGTTTTCCACCCGCACGAAAGTGCCTGGTGGGCACCTTTGAATCGTTTCTATGCGGGTTTGGCGAATTTTGCTCAAACTTGCATAGGTCCGATTCTGAGGGTGTTACATACAGAGATCGATCCGAAGGCAAATTGGGGCTCTTTTTGGTAGGATTTTCGATTTTAAGGCGGATAAAAGAAAAATTGGGGGGAAATTCGTGATCAACCGTGCTCTTGATACCAATATGTTATGGGGGTAACCCTGGGGTTGGCCCGATCTTTCACGAATTCCACGAGGAACGAGGGGAAAGGGGGTGGTCGGGGGATGCAATCGAGGAAAACGATCAAAACCACGAACACACTCACTCCAAAACACGATACACGCCTACTCCTCACGCCGGTGGCAACCGGTCCAACATAATTCCTAGGATCGGTGTTGGGCGAAGCTCGCTCTCCACGCCAACAACGGGGGATGAGGTGCTTGGTGAGACCTTGAAGACATGGGGGCGAGAAATCGAGAACCCAAGGCCTTGTACAACTTGAACACACTTGGCAAGATCCAAGAGGGGGGTGGATAATCCGGTGCTCCTTGGTAGGAGCATGAGACCAATAGATATAAGTCCTCAAAGGGTTTCCTTAATATCTATTATTATCCAAGTCTAAGCGTTTACAATAGAGGGTGGGGGCTATATATAGTCCAGCCACAAAACAGGGGTAGTTTCGGAATGAAAAGGTAAATTATAGGTTGGGTTACAAGGCACAGGGCCGAACTGAGGCGATCAGGGTCTGGCAGGACCGGTAGTACCGGTCCGGCAACCGGTAGTACCGCTTCCGGAGCGGTAGTACCGCTTGAGGGCCTGGAGCTTCCGTCGGAGGCGCCTGTGGCGAGCGGTAGGAGGGGCCGGTAGTACCGGCCACCGGTAGTACCGGTTGCAGGACCGGTAGTACCGCTTGCTTCTGGGGCGTGGAGTGGTGCTTCCTGTGGCGAGCGGTAGGAGGAGGCGGTAGGACCGCTTGGAGCGGTAGTACCGGTCGTCCCAACCGGTAGTACCGCTTGCCTGGCATCGGTGGCTTCTGCACTGATGATGCACAGAGTTTGCGTGTGAAGTAGCAAGCCATCCAAGGGTGTGTCGAAGTCACACAAAGAGAGGAGCGAGTTCACCTTAGTTTGAAGGAGTTTGGCTCGGGCGCGAGTCATGCGTCCACTTGGGTAGTTCGTGGGAGTAGATGTAGTAGCGGTCGTAGGACGGGTTGCATCAGTTACCTGTCGAGCCTCGGGCTATAAGATCCCCCTTCCTCGCGACCAATTTCCCCCAGTCAATTTTGCCTTCACGCCACCAGGCTGTCCACGACTCGCACGACTCACCGCTCCGACGTCTGCGGCAAATTCCGGTGAGCCTCGTGTTCCCCTCTACCTCCCATTCATGCTATCTTGTTCAGTGAGTCTCGGCGCATCTACTGACACACCCCACTTACCTTCGCATGACCCGTAGCTCAATCAACGTCGACGACTGGCCGCCACCGTCTTCGGCTTCAACTCCGACGACCTCCAGTGGTAAGTCCAGACCGCCCCAAGCCTTGTCTTTCACACACACGTGTTCTCCGTGATCTTCTGCATCTGACCACACCCTCCGTTTGCCACCTAGCGATCTACAACGTCGTCTTCGACCTCGAACAGAACCACCTGTCGCCAGAGTCAACTTCGACGAGGAATCATCGTCGAGTCAGCACGCCCCTTCGCAAACCAACGCCACCTTGAGCTTCAGCAGCTTCTTGCAAATCTGGTATGACCCTTCTCCCTCTCGCGGATGACCTGGAACGCTAGCGCCGCTGTAGACTGAGCACTCCGCCGCTCACTGACGCCGCGCGCCGCCAGGACATGGTCGCGTGCTCGAGCACCATTGGATCTAGATCCAAGCGATAGGATAGATTCACTTATCAGCGAAGAGGTATGCGTTCAGAGCCGTGCGATTTAATTAGATCCTACGGCTGCAGAGCTCGATCAGGTGCGAATCAGTACGCGCCAGTAACAACGCGACGCGTGTCTAGGGTTAGATCTAAAAACAGATTTCAAATCAGAATTTGATCCAAATTTCAACTAGCTATAACTTTTGATCCACACGTTGGATTTTTGCAAACTTTATACCGTTGGATTCAGTGAGTCAATAACTTTCTGAATATCCAATGTGTTTAACAAATAGTAACTGGTAAAATGGCGTTTTATACAGAAACATGTTTAAGGCTATTTTGAGTATAGATTTATTTTGGTAAATTGTATTAGTGCCAAATAAGTTTAGTTGGCAAACTTTGTGACTTGTTAAGTTTCTATAACATGCACATGCTTGGTAGAGTTTTCAAATTCATCACTTAGTAAATCTTGCATGCATGCATTCATATTTTTGATTGTATAAAGTGTGTGTAATTGTATGCTACCAATTTTGTGTAGATTTTGCTAGTGACTGTGATTGTGAAGAGTGCTACTCTCCCCATTACCAAGGCAAGTGATATTTCATGAATATTTCATTCCTATGTTTTGTACTTGCATTAGTGATTTTGCTAAAGTCTTGCATGCTACATTTGCCAAATGCTAAGTTGGGAAATCCTAAGTAGTTATAGGATACTAGAATTGCTAGGGAATTCCTAAGTTATGATACTATACCATGCTTAGCCTAGCTAATAGCAAACAAGGGATGGTAAAATCTATTCATGCTATATTGACTATATGTCTAAGTCATGAGACTCTTGTTTTCTTAATAAAACCACTAAGTCAATAAACCTCTTGGGTGGAATGGAAAGATTGGTTTGTGTTGAGTGGTTACACAAGGCCATGGATTTGGCTTGTGTATCACACTTGTGGTATGCCACCCAGGCACAAAGGGATTTGGAGGCCAAGTGTTGAGAAAGCTTACAGTGCAGCCACTTGGCAAAATGGGCTCTGCCTTGATCATATAGGTAGCTAGAACTTAGTCTTTTGGACAGTTGGTGGTAGAAGGGATTGATAGGTTGGAACGCGTCCATTTGACTAAGGGAAGGCTTCTGAAAGGTCCTGTCTTGGGAAACCAAGTCTGGTGGGGAAAGTGCACAACCTCTGCAGATGAAAAAACCTAAGTACTTAGCCAAGTCCATGGCAATGGACAACATGAGCATCAAGACATGGAAGCTACAAGAATCTCATCACTCCAACTTCTAAGTAAAAACATGTGGGTGAACAAGGGTGAAGGACCCCAATGTCTATTGGTGGATTCTTTGGGAAGCTTTTGACAAAGAAAAACTTAGTGATTTCAACTAATAGGAAAAACCTATTTTGAGCAAAGCAAGCCAAGCTACACTTAGCCAAAATGCATATAGTAATATAGTCCACTTAAAATAAACTAAGGTATCACTTGCCAATACTATTCCAAAGTATTGAACCTCTGTGGCTGTAACTTGTGATGTTGCAGGTTACTCCTATGATGAATAGGAGTCATGAGTCTACACTCAGCATGCTTTCCTGTGGCACATGAAGATGAAGACTTATGTTTATTTTCTTATTCCTTAAACTCTTGTATTAGGCCTATGGCCCTGAGTTGTAAAAGACTATGTTTTATCTCTAGAATGAATGTAATAAACGACCTTTGTATCTGTGTACTTCATCTTAAACTGTGGATGCTAGCATTGATCCATGGACTAGAATTGCAATCACAGGGATCCTTTTACTTTACAAAGGAGGGGTCTAACAATCTAAGCCCCAATCTTGATTATGCCGGATATTAAGAAGCCTTTTGATGTGTTTTGTGATGCATCCAAGATCGGTCTTGGATGTGTGTTGATGCAAGAAGGCAAGTCATATCCAATTTATCCCGACAACTAAACCAACATGAGCAGAATTACCCTACCCACGACCTTGAACTAGAAGCCGTAGTTTTAGCCTTGAAGACATGGCGGCATTATCTCATGGGTAACCGCTATGAGATTTATTCGGATCACAAGAGCCTGAAGTATATTTTCACTCAGAAGGAGCTGAATATGAGGCAAAGGAGATGGATAGAGCTAATCAAGGACTGTGACCTTGACGTTCACTATCACCCCGGCAAATTCAATGTGGTAGCAGATGCTCTTAACAGATTTCCGTGTCGCTTGAACACCATGATTCTAAAAGAGCAACCAAGTTTGCACAAGGAGTTGGAAGATTTCATAATGAAGCTAGTCAGTGAAGGATTTTTGGCTAGCATAGAACTTCAACCCACTTTGATCAGTCAGATCAAGGAGGCACATAAAGGAAATGCTAGTATAGACGGAATCAAACATCGTATCGGTATAGGGAAGGTACCCGGATTCACCAAAGATGAAGAAGGAGTTTTGTGGTACAAAGGACGTATCTGTGTACCAACAGATTCAAAGTTGAAACAAGATATTTTGAAAGAAGGTCATGATACTCTTTATTCTATCCACCCCGGAGTAATGAAGATGTATCAGGATTTGAAGGAGCAATTTTGGTGGCATAAGATGGAGAGAAATCGGAAGCTACATAGCCAAGTGTGATATCTGTCAGAGAGTCAAGGAGGGACATCAGAGACCCGCAGGACTGTTGCAACCATTGCAGATTCTGGAATGGAATTAGGATTCTGTTGGAATGGATTTTATCACCGGTTTGCCTCCAAAATCGCCCATTTCTTACCGGTCAATACCACTTATCAGAGTTTGAAGCTAGCAGAGTTGTACATTGCTAGCATAGTTGTTTTGCATGGAGTCCCCAAGAACATTGTGTCGGATCGAGGAACCTAGTTTACCTCGAGATTTTGGAAGAAAGTCCAAGAAGGATTAGGAACCAGACTGGATTTCAACACAGCTTATCACCCTCAGACTGATGGACAAACGGAGCGAGTAAACCAAATACTCGAAGATATGTTGAGAGCTTGTGTGTTGGAGTATGGATCAAAATGGGGAGGCTGTCTGCCTTTCGCAGAATTTTCATAAAACAACAGTTATCAAGCCAGTTTGCAAATGGCCCCATTTGAATTTATGTATGGAAGGAAGTGTCATACCCCGTTGAATTGGTCGGAAGTAGGAGAGAGTAAGATTTTCAGACCCAACATCCTTCGAGAAGCCGAAGAGAAAGTTCATAAGATCCGTGAGCACCTTAAGACCGCCCAATCCAGACAGAAGAGTTATGCCGATAAGAGACGTCGAGACCTAGCCTTCAATATCGGAGATTTTGTGTATCTGAAAGTATCACCTTTGAAGGTAATGCAATGTTTCCAACTCAAAGGAAAGCTAGACCCCAGATATATCGGACCCTTCAAGATTTTGAATCGACGAGGAGAAGTATCGTATCAACTGGAACTGTCGGAGGAGATGTCAGCCGTGCATAATGTGTTCCATATCTCGTTACTTCGCAAATGCCTAGAAGTCCCTGAGAAGACCAAAGTTTTCAAGAATATTGATCACAGAACCATAGAGATCAATGATTACATAACATATCCCAAAGTACCAGGAGTATCAAGTTTCTCAAGATCTAGTGGAGTAACCACACTGAAGAAGAAGCTACCTGGGAGCGAGAAGATTACATTAGTACTGAGTTTCCAGATCTCTTTAAATCCTAGTTTTCTTTCTCTTAAATATCAGGATGAGATTTTGTTTAAGGGGGAAGGTTTGTAACATCCAAAAATATTAATCAAGATTATCAAGTTCTAATCAGCCAAGTTTAGGGTTAACAAAAACTTTTGTTAAGTAAAATCAATATGAATGCATGTGTGTATGTGATGAATGCATGAATTCTTGCAATGACTTGTTTGATTGCTATGAATGTCAAGGATTGGTTTAAAGATGAACACAACATCATCTAAATCATTTCCAAGCAGAATCAAATCAATATAAATTCAAATATAAACAATATGAGCTAATGGTCATTTTGACCAAACTTAACCACTAGACCACTTTGAGTGTTTCTATCCAAGATTTCTAACAGAAACAAATCCAATTCTTTTCACCCCTTGCTAGACCAAGTAAAAGTGAACCCAAGCCAACTTTGCAAACCAACAGAAATAGATTTCAAATCTATTCAAATGACATTTGAAAATTGAATCAAGTGTAGGTACTAAGATCACCATTTCTCAAAAACCACTCAAACCAGTTCACCTTGGCAAACCCAAGCAACCAGAGACTACCGAGTATATGACTAGTGCACTCACCAGAATTTATCCAAAAATTTCAAACTAAATTTATTTCGGCCATTTCATCAAAAACTTGGTGAGCACAGTAAAACTTGCCTAACTAACACTGTTTTTGATCAATGCTTTGTTCCCTCTTTGCACCCTACGGTCACCCCTTGTCTCCCCCAGTGACCACACTGCATTGACACAAGCTAGAACCCTACCCTCCGCACCATGTCGTGCCAACCCGAACACCCCCTTGCTAGCCGGCCATCGCAAGCTAGCACGAACCATCATCGCGCCTAGCCACCATGTACAGGAGCAAACCCAACGTCCACCGCAACCCCCTGTCCAACCCTCGCACGCAGCCAGTCACTGGACCATAGAGAACGTGTTGCGCCCTTTGTCTCTGCGCCATGCCGAGAGCACGCCAAAGCCCCGCGCCCGACATGCTCGCACACGCCGCGCCTTCGCCCTCGCCGCCCGTGCCTGCAATCACCACGGCCCTAGGAACCTCCCAAACACCCCCGTTCGCTGCCGCGTGACCCTTAGCACCTGTGCATCGTCAAAACCACCATCGGTGCCACACAGAGCGTCGACTATTCTCGACCAACCTCGACCGCCCCTTGTCTAGCACCCCGGTAAAATCCACTGCTAGAAAATCACCGTGTTTTTGTCTTGTGCATCATCATGTCTGCATGCATATTATTCGTCTAAAACTACTTCACCAAAAGTCTATCTTTATATTCTAAATACTCCCTCTTGTATTTCAAACTATAAACCCTGATACGATTGGGTATTTTGTTTTGTCTAAATATTATACACAAAAGGTCTATTAAGTAAAACATGAAAAAATTAACTTATATTTTATTTTAGGGAGGCAGCTGACTGGGCCAGCCTAGCCGGCCACCTACTACCCAGCATCAATCTGTCCCCAAACCCTAATCCTCAAATCCCACCCAAACCACCCAGCCGCCTTTCACCTCACCCCCACCTCCCAGCCGCCACCCACCTACCTATCACCCCAACCCGATTCAAACCCCCGCACATACACCACCCGGTCACGATGAGTACCATGATCCCAGCGTAACTGTAACACCCTTAGAATCGACCCTATGCAAGTTTCAGTGATTCACGCCAAACCCGCATAGAAACGATTCAAAGGTGCCCACCAGGAACTTCCGTGTGGGTGGAAAACGAAGTAATACCATTACACAATAGTCCACGATGGAACCCACAGAACATATATATACAATGACTCAAAGAGTCAAGAATACAGATATACAACACAAATATCCAAATCACCTTTAAAACGATACAACGTCCGAGTACGAACAAGATGAAAATTGAGCTAAGAGCCCTGAAGAATAACCAATGGCGTCCATAACCCTGCCCAGGCCAAGCCGGAAGGGTAACTCTGCTAATGACGTCGATCTCAAAACCTGCTTAAACAAAAGGGGTGCCGACAAAGGGCAAAGGAAAAAGAGAGCGGTCAGTACTGAGGCCAGCATACAGCGAGACTAGAATTCGGCGGTCCTCGCCTACATAGGTATGGTGGACTGAAGCGGCAGCACGGCATGCACTAAACAACCTATAGAGACTCAATTCAACTAGCGGCTATCAGATAGGGATAAGAAAGACCTATTCGGATCAACCTGAAACTATCACCAAGCATACCCATCCTGGTATTTCCCCCCTCGAGACCAAACGAGGAAGTAAACCGAGGAACTCACACAGTTGGCAGTTTTACTCATTCCGTTATTGTTGCGGCAATTACTAGTCAGATATAGATAGCATGAGTCATCCTGATATTATAAACAGTGGGCAGTTTTAGTTAACAATTCAGTTGTAGTTGTGATACTTACTAGTCAGAACATATAGCATGAGGCATCCCAAAACCAGCAGTTGTTGGTACTTTTATTTAGCCATTCCGTTGTAGTGAAGCTGATTACTAGTCTTTATAAAGTCAAATTTATAGCACTACTTTAGTTATAGTTGTCTATGATCGAGATATTGTGCTCCAAGTCATCCATAACCGCGGACACGGCTTTCAGAAAGTTTTACCCTGCAGGGGGCACAAATAGCAACACACGCACAATCAACCTCGAGAAAAAACCAAATGAAAACCCAACGAGGCATCACGATAGGGCAATTGCAAGATTCATATAAATTTCAGGGGGCCACCCCACCAAGCTACCCGCGACGAAGTTGGCCGGCTCCGGAACGGACCTAGAGGTTTGCGTCAATGGCAGTAAACGACTGGGAACCCGAAAGTGTGACTGGGCTTGTCGACCGCTGAAAACACTGCTTACCTAAGCAGACAAGGCCCACGCGCAATCGTAAATAAAGCAGTACAGCATGGCATAAGTACAGTATAGTAATAAAGCCCCAAACTAGTTTGTGGCCCCAAGAAATAATATATGACTCAAGCTCTGGCTAGGGGGATTCATGGTCCCACATGCGGATAGTGCGAATATTGAAAGAACAGGTATCAAGTACTCGGGGTCCTATGGGACACAAGTGGACGGTTAAAAACCAAATAACATCTATTTCCCACCTGTGCCTCTTCATTATTTACCTACTTCAATTTTAGTTATTAAACGATAATTAAATCCATGATCATCTCCAACATAAAGCATATGGCATTTCTCCAACAACTGTGGTACTTGACAACACGCAACAACACTTGAGCAAGCGACTACGACACGCAAGTCCAACTATCTACCAAACAACAGGTAATAGGATGTGTCCAGGGCAATATAAGGCTGCAAGGGATACCACGGGTACGAAAACTAGAGCATCGCAACACAGATAGCAATAGATCAACAGGAGGAAATAGAGACTAGAAATGTAAAATAGGTAGAAAGGGGGAGAATGCTCGCCTGAAAGCATTGTCGAAGATTCACCGGAGATCAGGTCGACACTCGTATCAACTCATCATCCTAATCCGTGAAGAAGCAAACACTAGAACAAACACCGGATGCACTATTTAATACTACGGCAAAAGATCTGGCATGATGCATGTATGATACATGACATGGCAAGGATGCAATGCAATTAGGTCATATTAATCGAAACCGGGGGTCCGACAATTAATTATATGGTTCAAGTTATTTAGATACCCCGCAATTTAAATGGTGTCTTAACAAGTCGACATGGCATCGGTTCGCTACACAAATTTAAATGGAGCCAATATTAGACTAGATTTGTCCGCATATGGCCTCCATATTTAATTATGAGGTGAATCGGCAAAAAGCCCCCAAACCACATAATATATATGCAAGCATGACAATTCAATATCCACAAATTAAACATCATGTTATAAAAATATGGGACTCGGCAATGGGATCACATATGGGGTTCAGCGATCTTGGGGTTCCGAGGTCCAAGGGATCGGGATCAGGATCAGGGTCTTCGGATTCCGGAAGTGGATCTTGCGGTTTCCATGACGGAGGTCTTGGCATGCCGTGAGGAAGATCTTGGGTTCCGACAATCATCTGTTCCATGTCGGAGTTCTTGTGCAGGGTCTTCGGGTGTGGCTCCGTCACCTCCTCTTGTTGCATTGGTACATCTTTGGTATATCACGGGGTTATCGGTCGATCTTGGCGGCCACGGTACAAAGCAACAACAAGAGGCAAAGATCTTGTACGCAGGAGGCCTCACTGTCACTGCAGAGACAACTCCTCCACACATCGAGGGCAACACCAAGGCAACAAGGACAAAGAAAGCAGTTTACCATGGCAAAGGTCGAGTTGCCAGGTTCACGAGGTGGAGACGCTGCAGGCCGGACCGTCGGACGCGTGCCGAAGGAGCTTGAAGAAAAGGGTCGATTCCAAAGGGCATTTGCAGGGGGCCTCAGCCTGGACACATGACAGCAAGGAAACAAGCCTGCATCCAGCGACAATAGGTTCTGGGAGGTGGGCGAGGTCGACATGCCCGCAGGCGGTGAGGCGCGGAAGCATTAGAGAGATGAGGGCGTGCCCCCGGCGACGGTCAGAACAAAGGGAGGAGGCGCTAGGCCAGCGGGAAGCACCGCAAACCTGATCGGAGAGGGGGCTGTGGACAGGCACGCTACGGGGATGCGTGCTCGCAGGGGGGAGGCAGAGGCCGGGCGGCGGCTCGGCGGGTCCGCGTAGAGAAGACGGTGGCGTTCCTGGCGGTGAGGCATTGCAGGACCGGGAGGAGAGGCGCCAGTCGCGGGCTTGCTGCCGCGAGGGCGGCAGAAGGGTCGGCGGCAATGGTGGTTGGTGCAGAGGAGCTCGACAGGGAGGTGAGAGGAAGCCGACGGAGGCAGTCGACGGGAGGAGGGGAACCACGGCAAGGAGGCGGTGGATCCCGTCGGTGGCGGGGTCGGCGTGGGAAGGAAGGCCGGAGCAGGACGTCAGGGCAAGGGGGTCTTGGCAGAGGGGATCGATCCAGGGAAAGCGAGGGGAGCAGGCTGGGCGAGAGGGTCGGTGACGGGCGGGCGTACCGCGTCGGGTACGGGGTGGGGGCTGGCGAGAGGAGAGTGGGGGTGGGGCCATAGGGTGGGGATGGTGTTGACCGTGTGCCTGCTTCTGGTGTGTGTCGACGGGTTGGGTCGGTCGGTGTGCGTGTTGGTGTACAGGGACGGTCGAGGTGATGAGGTGAGTGGGTTGGCGGCGGCAGGGTGGGAAATGTGGGATTAGGGTTAGATGGGGTAGTCTAGGGTTTGGGTTTATTTCCTGGGGTTGTAGGCCAATAGTTGGATGGGCCTTTAGGGCCTGACCGGTGGCGTCCTCTCCCGGGTTTTGTAAAAAATATTATTTATTTTCAAAACAAAATATTTTCTAAGTACTTTTTAGTCTATAAAATATCCGGTTCGACTGAGTTTTGTTTTGAAATAAAAGGAGAGAGAGTAGTGTAGAAATTAAAATAGGACTTTTAGCAAAATAGTTTTGGCATATAGATGCATGCTGGCGATGTGATGATGATGCACAAAGCAAAAACAAGATTTGATTTTCTAGTAGTGGTTTTACCCGGGGTGCTACAGTAGCCCTCTCTATCTCTTCCCGTTTCCCCGGTTTCCCCACCTGGCCCCGCTTCGCTCGCCCTGCTCACGCACCCGATAACGTCTTCACCCACGTTTCCTCTGCATCCCTCGATCCCCACCTCCTGGTGCTGCCGCCATCCCCTACAGGGATCTCCGGCCTCGTCCTCTACTGCCCCGGTGCCCCCTCCCCGTGGCCCGCCTCAGTCTCCTTCTTCCTCCCTCGTGGCGCTCTCTCCCGACTTCTTGTGCTTGCGCCCCACCGGCAGCAACCCTGCCCTACGCCGGCCCCCGACGAGTCGTCGTCGCCCCCTGCAGTCTCGCCTGCACCGCCGGCTTCCACCTCCTCTAGCGCTCGCCTCGAACCTCGGTCGCAACCATGGTGCTGCCCCCGGCCACTGCCTTGCGAGCGTCGTCCTCCGTCCGGCGCCACCTCGTCTTGCTGTCGCCGTGCCTCTTCCTCGCCTCGCAGCAACTGCTCATGCGAGCTCCTCGGTGCCTGCAGACCTCGTGCCGCTGTCAGCGTCTCCCGGCGCCGCGTCCTTGACCTCCTTGCCGTCCCGGTCCGGCGCTGTAAGATAACACGATAGTGTTGTTGTTTGGCATGTTTGGGTGTTGTGATTTTCCCTCTGTGCATCTGAGAACAAATGTCGTTTTGTTTTTGCCAAGGTCTATGTCTTCTACACGGAACAACAGGAACTCCTTTCGGAACGCCAAGGCCCCGACATGGAATCTTAAGGCGATGCCGCCGTACCTGAAGCTCTCCGTTCCGGGACATGAAGACCGTTCCCTGAGCCTCGACGTACCCCAACCTCAGAACCGAAGGGTGGACCTAAAGAACATGTTTCCTCCTTCACGGATCTGCTGGCCGGACACCCAAATCCCCGATTCAAAGACCCCGAATCCTGGAGTCCGGAGACCGAGACCGAACCCTCGGAACCCCATGATCGCCGAACCCCGAGATGCGTGAACCCTTTTCTGAGCCCCATATTTTTATAATATGTTATTTGACTTGTTTCATATTTAATTGTTCATGTCGCATAAATATTGTGTGGTTTGGGAGCCTTATGCCGATTCACCTCATAATTAAATAAAAAGACAATGTGTGGGCTTCTAGCCTTATATTGTCTTTATTTAAGTTGGTGTAGCGAACCGGCGACACTATTTTGCCTTGTTAAGACAACCTTTAAATTGTGGGGTATCTAAACAACATGAACCTAATAATTAATTGTGGGGCCTCGGTTCCGCTTAATATTGCCTTTTTCATCGCATCCTTGCCATGCCATACATCATACATACATCATGCCCGATCTTTTGCCGTAGTATTAAATAGTGCATCCGGTGTTTCTTCTAGTGCTTTGCTTCTTCACGGATTAGGCCGATGAGTTGATGCGAGCTTCGTCCCGATCTTCGGTTGAATCTTCGGCAGAGTTTTCCAAGCGAGCATTCTCCCCCTTTCTACCTATTTTAAATTTCTAGTCTTTACTTCCTCCTGTTGATCTTTTGCTATCTGTGGTGCGATGCTATAGATTTCGTACCCTGTTATACTTCCCTGCAGCCCTTATATAGCCATAGACACATCCTATTACTTATTTATTGGTAGACAGTCGGCCTTGCGAGTCGCAGTTGCTTGCTCAGGTGTTGTTTCAATGTCGTCAAGTACCACAGTTGTTGGAGAAATGCCTTATGCTTTTATGTTGGAGATGATCATGGATTTAATTAAAGTTTAATAACTAAAATTGAAAGTAGGTAAATAATGCAGAGGCACGGGTGGGCAATAGATGTTATTTGGTTTTTAACTGTCCACTTGTGTCCCATAGGACCCCGAGTACTTGATACCTGTTCTTTGAATATTCGCATTATCCGCATGTGGGACCATGAATCCCCTTAGCCAGAGCTTGAGTCATATATTATTTCTTGGGGCCACAAAGTAGTTTGGGGCTTTATTACTATCCTATACTTATGCCATGTTTTACTGCTTTATTTACTATTGCGCGTGGAGCACCTGTACTGTTTAGGAACCTCGTGCCACGTATTCGCTATATCGACAAGCCTAGTCACACTTTCGGGTTCCCAGTCGTTTACAGCCATCGCCACACACCCTGGGTCCGTATCGGAGACGGCCGACTTCGTTGCGGGTAGCTTAGTGGGGTGCCCCCCAAAAATATTATATGAATCTTGCAATTGCTCTGTCGTGATGCCTCGTTGGGTTTTTATTTGGTTTTTTTCGAGGTTGATCTTGCGTGTGTCGCTATTTGTGCCCCCCTGTAGGGTAGAACTTTATGAAATCCGTGTCCGCGGTTATGGACGACTTGGAGCACAGTATCTCGATCATAGACAACTATATCTAAAGTAGTGCTATAAATTTGACTTTATAATGACTAGTAATCAGCCTCACTATAATGGAATGGCTAAATAAAAGTGCCAACAACTGCTGGATTTGGGTTGTCACCTGTTACCATTGTATCTGACTAGTAAGTATTGCAACTACAACGGAATGGTTAACTACCATTGTATCTGACTAGTAAGTATTGCAACTACAACGGAATGGTTAACTAAAACTGCCCACTGTTTATAATATCAGGATGACTCATGCTATCTACATTTGACTAGTAATTGACGCAACTATAACGGAATGAATAAAACTGCCAACTGTGTGAGTTCCTTGGATGACTTCCTCGTTTGGTCTCGAGGGGGAAATACCAAGATGGGTATGCTTGGTGATAGTTTCAGGTTGGATCCGAATAGGTCTTTCTTATCCCTATCTGATAGTCGTCAGTTGTATTGAGTCTCTATAGGTTGTTTAGTGCATGCTGCGCTGCCGCCTCAGTCCACCATACCTATGTAGGCGAGGACCGCCGAATTCTAGTCTCAGCGTGTACTGGCCTCAGTACTGACCGCTCTCCTTTGCCTTTGCCCTTTGTCGGCACCCCTTTTGTTTAAGCAGGTTTTGAGATCGACATCATTAGCAGGGTTACCCTTCCGGCTTGGCCTGGGCAGGGTTATGGACGCCATTGGTTATTCTGCAGGGTTCTTAGCTCGATTTGCATCTTGTCCGTACTTGGACGCTGTATCGTTTTAAAGGTGATTTGGATCTTTGTATTGTATATCTGTATTCTTGACTCTTTAAGTCATTGTTGTATATATCTGTTCTGTGGGTTCCATCATGGACTATTGTGTAATGGTATTACTTCGTTTTCCACCCGCACGAAAGTGCCTGGTGGGCACCTTTGAATCGTTTCTATGCGGGTTTGGCGGGAATCACTGAAACTTGTATAGGGCCGATCCGAGGGTGTTACACCTTGCCGCGCCATCAAGTCCTTGAGCATTGCCAGGAGACCGCGCACTGTACTATCCTCTGAGCCATGTCGATAGCTCACTTCACGTCATCACCGATGAGCTCTTGCCATGTCGCACTGCCTCTCTCGCTCGGCTATAAAAGGAGGCCTCCCCAGCCCCCAATTCTCTACACCATTCCACTCCCCACCTCTCACAGAACCTCCCACACCCTTCCCCGGAGCAAGGCGAGCACCAGGTCGCCGGAATTTCACTGGAGTCTGCCGCGGAGGAGGATACGAGGAGCCGTTTATTGGAGCTTCCCTAGGAGCTGCTACAGCCACCGTTCGAACCGCCATTGTCGACAACGTCGTTTGCCCCCAACACCGACTCTAGATGGAGCCCTGGTGAGCCTCACACAATCCCCACCGCCGCGTTAGGGTTCAGTCTCGCCGGCGCTGCCTGACGGAAACGACACCCCAGCCGTTAGATCAAGTTCTAATCGTAGGGCTCAGATTGAAGCATATCGCTTTGGTTAGAATGAGCCACTGACGTGTGGGACTCCCATGCCAGCAGCCCGCTGCGCGCTATGCTGTGCGCAGTGGGCCGGCCCAGTTAGTTCCCATGTGACCCCGTTAATTCAAATTAGATTTTTCCATTTAGTTCAAACTCTAGTTTTGTCTGTTGATTTAAAAATCAATTTCGAGAGTTTCACTGAACCAAATTGCATGAAACCAATTTTGTTAGAAAGGTATTCAAATTTTTAATCCAAGACAGTTGGATTCAAACCATTTGGAATTATAGATCACCCATAGTAAAAATAACAAGGCAGAGACTTTTCTGCATTCAAACATTTTTAAAAAATCAACCATAAATGCTTTTGAGTTGATTCCAACTCTCAAAAATCACATTGACAAGATCTTTCTGAATATATAAAAGTACCTAGGTTTACTTGTAGAAATAGTGGACAAGTACTAAAAGAATGCCCCATAGGCATTTCTTGTCACTTTAATTAATTAAAATAATAATGTTAAACCTTATTAAATTGTGACACCACTTTAAATCACATTCCCAAGTATTAAAATATGTGGTGATGACATGTGTCAACATGATCCCCTATTTTAATTGGATAATATTAAATCTTAAGTAGTTTTTTAATGAGTAGAAATTACTTTTCTAAAATAAAATAAATAAGACTAAGTCTTTATTTCATGTGATGATGCTAGATCATCTAGTGTGAACCCTTGTGTGCAAAATAGAAGTAGTTAAGAACTGTTTGGTGATTGTGTACCTCGTATTTATTTATAGACGCTAGTACCAACCAAGGATATGAAGAGGAAGGAGACTACTACGAAGATGAAGCAGAGGAGAACTTCAACCACTACACTACTCAAGGCAAGCTACCACTTGGATCTTACCTATCCAAGCTAATACTTGCAAGTCTCGCAATACAAGTTAACTTAGCAAGCTACCACTTGCAAGTTTCTTAACCATGCAAGCTAAGCTAAACCATGTAAGTTTTACTTGCAAGCCTAAACCTACCACATGCGTTAGGCATATTTGGTTATACCCCTTGATTATACCAAATCCCAGTTTTACTTGCAAGCTTTATTCTTTTATTTCTTTATCAAAGTTCTTTATTACTTTTAGTTAGTGTTTGTGATGTCTTAGAAATATATTAGAGGTAGCATAAAGAGCATAAAACTTGGCCTAAGTTAGATAGAACTATATGTCATACTGAGGCATGAGATTAGACTGGCTAAGTCACACTTGATGAGCACCCCTTATTAGTGATTACCCCCAACTCTAGTGGCTAGTGCTAAGCATAAAACTTGATCACTTTAGATGGGAATACTTGGTGAAAATGATTATGAAAATCTTAGAATGATGAGTCATTCTAATGAAATGTTTTGACATGTGTTATGAACACCAGATGATTTGATGATGAAAATGTTGAGGCCCAAGCCTTAGCCCTTTATAAAACTGATGGTTGTGTTCAGATGCGATACCATTCCAGTTTTACCATACAACCACAATACCAGAATTTGGGTAGGGATTGACCAGAAGTCTATATATCTTAGTATGGGTTCCCTTGCGGAAGAGGTTTGAGATGAGGCTACCTCGTGATGATTGTCCACCTATGCAGCTCCCAAGATGACTGATGGTCATGGTTGGGAGGCCAAACTCATAGGGGAGGTGCCTATACTAGGGTGTGTAATTGAAAGATTAGGATTGATTATCCGCATACTGAGTATGGTGATTCAAGATTTTTCCTGACGGATGTATCGAATGTTGTGGTGAAAGTGTACCACCTCTGCAGAGTGTCAAACTATTCGAATAGCCGCGTCCGCAGTTATGGACAGTTGGAGTGGCCATACTGTTCCGTCGTCAGATGTTTTCAAAATGACTTGTGAAATGAACTATGACTTTGACTTAACCACAACAGGGTTGTGATATGAAAACTAAGTTCCCACTTAGGTGTTGTAGAAAAGCAAACTAGTTTTCTTTACTTCTAAACTCAGTTAGAGATAAATCTAGCTTTTTGCAAAACAACCTAGAGCTCAGGATTCCTACTTGAACCACTTTACTTGTTAGTGATAGTTTGCGAGTACTTCAAGAGTACTCATGGCTTTGTCCCTGGCTATTCCCATGGCCAGACTTTGAGGAGGACTACCAGGATGATGGACGGCAGGAATTTTAGGACAACTAGGATCATCTCCCATCATCAGTATTGCCTGTGACCCTGAAGATGGAGCTTCGCCCACGCTACCGTTATTATATTATTCCGCTGCATTGATTCTATTAAGACTGGGTCATGAGATCCTTTATTTGTAAGACCTTTATTATGGTTTATAATGGATGATGAAATATGGTACCAATTTGTTATGTCCTGCAAAAATGGTAATCTTGGGATTGCGATGTATGGCATAACAGGCATCTGGGATTAAAAATCCGGGTGATGACAATGACTCCACATGCATGGAAGACACAGAGCATGACATCAACTATGGATCCTCAAGCATGGAATACTAGAGCCCTATATTGATAATGGCTCCTCATGCATGGAGGATGTGGATCACTACACCAACAATGGCTCCACATGCTTGGGTGATATGGAGTACTACAACAACAATTACTCCCCAAGCATGGATGACTTCGTGTGCGACATCGATGATGCCTTGCCGAGCATGGAGGACACAGAGAACTTCATCGACTTTGATGGCTCTTCCATGAGCCATGAAGAATTCCTCCACCGCGTGGAGATGGAAGACTACTACGCCAAGAAAGAGGAGGCGCATCATCAAGAATCCATGACGTTCAAAGCAAAGCATGCCACACCAAAGGGCACCACCTACTTTGAGATCCACCTCCAAGGAATCAAGAGAAACTGATATGGGCAAGGATCCGCGAGGGAGGAGCGGGAGGAACGCGCAAGAGAAGATCATCAAGGAGGATGGTTTAGCTCGGACAGACAAAAGCGCTGAAATTGAAACAGACGTGGATTTTTCATACGAACTCCAAATCAAGCAAATAAGCACATGTTGGAAAGATCATTCCGAGAGCTTTCCAACGAGTACTTACACGTCTCCGAGGGGGCGGATAATCCGTCCCCCCCAAGGCCGGATAATCCGGCCCTTCTCCAGAAATTCTGCTAAGGACTTCAGGCGCAAGGCTCGATGGGAGGATAATCGGGGCGAGTACGCCTACTTAGCGGAAAGTCCGCCCTAAAGTTTCCATCGATCCGGACGGATCTCGATCGACGTATATCGCTGTTTCATGTTTTTCGGACGTTCCGGCGGCCATATAAGCCTGAGAACACCCTCTAGATTAGGTTAGCTTTTGATTTCAGTTGATTAGTCTAAAACTATCGTGTGTGTTGCTTGGTGAAGCATCCCTCAGGGGATGGCGATGTCGTGTGATCTATCTTATTGATATTGTCGCGGAGGTTCTTGTGTTCATCAAGGATTGTCATGTTTTGGTTTGAGGCGTGGTGATCTTCATCACGTTACTTGCTGGATTCGTTCCTCTTCTTCAAGTGACGTCCATTGGCGTTGTTGGAAGGATTACTATCCGGGTGACTCGCTGTGAAAGATCGGGACAAACTAAAGGATCATCCCCTTGATCCGTATCAGGTGGTATCAGGTGGAAAAAGAGATGTGTGAAAAGGACATTATAGATGCAACTTGGAAGGACTTCAATAATTTTTTGCGTGGCTGTTTTATGGCTCCTCGTCGCAAGGTATCTTGTACCAAGCCCTTGAAGACAGTTCTGCAGTCGCCCAGGGTTGCCATTGTGTCTATTCCGTCTCATGCAAAGGAGGTCGCAGAAGTTGTTCCAGTGCAAACGGTTAGCGTGGCAGTGACAAAACCTTCTGAGGAGAAGCAATCTATTGTTGCCGAGGTTGTGGTGTCCACTGAAACTACAGTGGAAGAGTTTGAACCATTGAGTGGGCTAAATATGCAACTCAAGAGAGTACATGATGAGACTTGTATGACAGCGGAGAGAGGCCAGCGCTGGAATTTATTCCAGGCGTAGTGCATGATCAAAGGTAAAGCATGCAAGTTGATTATTGATGGAGGAAGCTGTACTAATGGCATTGGCAAGACAATGGTGGCAGCATTGGGGTTGTCCACATGGCGTATTCCTGAACCTAAGCATCTACAGTGGTTAAATAGCCGCGGTATGGTGAAGGTAACTCATAAGGTGCGTGTGCCATTTACATTTGGTGATTATGTTGATGAGATTGAGTGCGATGTGTTGCCATTGGAGGTATGTGGGCTGTTACTTGGTCGTCCATGGCAGTATGATCGTAATGCGTTACATGCTGGGAGAGCAAATACATATTATTTTGTGCATGATGGCAAACATCATACTTTGAAGCCTATGAGAGAGGATCAAATCAAGTCCGATGTGGTGTTGGTGGTTTGCAAGGAGAAGTTGCATAAGGCTAAGCCACAACCAGGGCTAGCTAAGGTGCAACATGAGGAGCATGATGCGAAGCGCGTCAGTAGTGATATTGTTTCACCCATGCTTGTAGATGACAAGCCAATTGTTCTTGTTAGTGACAAGTCGTTTGAAGTCAAGCCTCTTATTGATGAAGGAAAGAATATGTTAGCATGTGTTCCATGTGTTCCACTTCCAGTTCGTGTTGACATAGGTGTTCAGACCGATGACGATGTTGTTGATCACGTTGGAGCAGCAGTGCGTGTGCATAGAGGAAAGGATGGACATGTTCGTCAGTTGTGTGGTCCAGGCATCACTCATCTTATGCAGGTTCGTGCAAAGAAGGTCCATGTTCAGCAGCCACGGGTTCCAACAACAGTTGAGAAAAAGAAAAAGATGGTGGTGTCTAAGTCCAAGCTTATGTGGAGAAGAAAGGAGGTGCAGCCACCCAGGGTTGTATCAAGTCAAGAAGGCCAAGCGGAAGGATGTGGTGAGGTAGGCAAGCAAGACTTGAAGATGGCAAAGACGCGTGAAGATTTTGTTGATATCACGCCACCCTTTCGAGATGACCCTCACGCGTTGGGGACAACGCTCTTTGAAGGGGGAGGATGAATGGGCAAGGATGCGCAGGGGAGGAGCGGGAGGAAGGCGCAAGAGAAGATCATCAAGAAGGAAGGTTCAGCTCGGACAGACAGAAGCCCTGAAATTGAAACGGCCTGGAGTCTTCATACGAACTCCAAATCAAGCAAATAAGCACTTGTTGGAAAGATCATTCCGAGAGCTTTCCAACGAGCACTTACACGTCTACAGGGGGCGGATAATCCGGCCCCCACAAGGCCAGATAATCCGGACCTGCTCTAGAAATTCTGCTAAGGACGTCAGGCGCAAGGCTTAGTATGGGGGCGAATAATCCGCCCCAGGGGAGGATAATCCGGGGGGGGGGGGCGGATAATCCGCCCCAACTTAGGGCGGAAAGTCTGGCCCTAAAAGTTTCCATCAAATCCAGACGGATCTGACTGTATCAGACACGTTTTCGTTTCACGTTTTTTGGACGTTTCGGCGGCCATATAAGCCTGGGAACGCCCTCTAGATTAAGGAAGCTTTTGATTTCAGTTAATTAGTCTAAAACTATCGTGTGTATTGCTTAGTGAAGCATCCCTCCGGGGACGGCGATGCCATGTTATCTATCGTATTGATATTGTCGCGGAGGTTCTTGTGTTCATCAAGGATTGTCGTGTTTTGGTTTGAGGCGTGGTGATCTTCATCATGTTACTTGCTGGATTCGTTCCTCTTCTTCAGCTGACGTCCATTGGCCTTGTTGGAAGGTTTACTATCCGAGTGACAGATCGGGACAAACTAAAGGATCATCCCCTTGATCCGTATCAGATATTTTGCAAGAAACCCATGATACTCTTTACTCTATCCACCCTCGAGGAACGAAGATGTATCAGGATTTGAAGGAGCAATTTTGGTGGCATAAGATGAAGCGAGAAATCGGAAGCTACATAGCCAAATGTGATATCTGTCAGAGAGTAAAAACAGGACATCAGAGACCCGCAGGGCTGATGCAGCTCGTCCTACGAACGCTACTACATCTACTCCTACGAGCCCCCCCCCCCCAAGTGGCCCCATGACTCGCGCCCGAGCCAAACTCCTACAAGCTAAGGTTAACTCGCTCCTTTCCTTGTGTGATTTCGACACGCCCCTGTATGGTTTACTACTTCACACGTCCACCCTGTGCATCATCAGGTACGAAGAGAAGGACCCACGGAACGGATAAACCACTACGGAAGGGACCAGACTTTCGAAGCCGGTACTATCGATACGACCGGTACTACCGGTCCAAGCGGCACCACCGGCCCCTTCTACCGAACGCTCCAGGAGGAACCCAACCAAGCCCCAGATGTCCGTGGTACTATCGGAGCTAGAACCGGTACTATCGGTCAGCGGTACTACCGCCCCCCACTATCGCTCACTACTGACGATGCCAATCGAAGCCCCAGGACTGCAAGCGGTACTACCGGATCCTGAGCGGTACTACCGGTTGAGACCGGTACTACCGGTCGCGAACCCGGTACTACCGGACGTGCCTGAACCTGTTCGCGTCAGCTCGGCCCAGCACCCTGTACCCCTCTCTATATTTTCCCATTTCGTTCCTAAACTACCCCTGTTTATGTGGCTGGCCTATATATAGCCCCACCCTCTATTGTAAACCTTAGACTTGGATAATTGTAGTTGAAGACACCCCTTTGAGGATCTATCAACTATTTGTTTCATGCTCCTTGACAAGGAGCACCAAATTATCCACAAACCTCTTGGATTTTGCCTAGTGCGTTCAAGTTGTATAAGTCCTTGGGATCTCGGTGTCTCGTGCCCAAGTAGTCAAGATCTCATCAAGCCTCTCACCCCCATTGTTGGCCGTGGGAGAGTGTCTTGCCCAACGCCGATTCTAGGGATTGTGTAGGACCGGTTGCCACCGGCGTGAGCTATCGGCTTTTATCGTGTTTTCGTGTGTTCATTGAGTTCTTCGCGTGTGTGTTCGTGGATTTCATCCCCTTCCCCCTTCCACCGCTTTCCCCTCGATTCCCACGGAATTCGTGAAAGATCGAGCCACCCCAAGGGGTCACCCCTAACATATTGGTATCAAGAGCAAGGTTGATCATGAATTTCCCCTCAATTTTTCTTCTATCCATCATAAAATCGAAAATTCCCCCAAAAGAGCCCCAAATCGCCTTTGGGTCGATCTTTGGATTTGGTGAGTTTTTCGTGGTTTTGGACCATAGAACTATTGCTTTTGGAGTCGATCTACAGGATTTTTATGTTCCTAGCCCAGCATTTCGGTGAGATTACCACGAATTTGAGGATGTTTTCAGGTTGATCGTGTGCCAGGTCTGCGCTCGGCGGTACTACCGGTCGTACAAGCGGTACTACCGCAAACCACCGGTACTACCGGTCATACCCAGCGGTACTACCGCTCGCTACTGACAGTTTTCCAGTTCCTTTTTGACACCTCAACTTCGTTTGCTGACTGACCTCTTTCGCTTGTTCGTGTTTCGCGTGTTTGTCGCCATACTAACAAAAAGCTTCCGCACCAAAAGTCACCACGCGCTCAACGACACCGTGACACTCAAACAACATCCACAACAACGGTTGCAAGTCGTCAACAATACCAAAGGTATAACTTGCGCCACTTTGACAGCCCCATATCTTCCTTTGTGTGTATCTATCCTACGAGAGCAACTCATTTTGTGTTTGTCTAAGCATTGTGCACTTGCCTTTGGAAAGTTAGAGTGTGAGGGCAAATACAAAAGTTAACATAGTAGTATAGAAAGGGATAAAAAAATCCAAGAAAAAAAAGAAAAATAATAGTCTCCCAATACAAAGAGAGTATCAAGCTTGTAAGCAAAAGGAGAGAGGAAAAAGCGCACCAAGGCAAGTGCACAAATCCATTGCTTATCCTCTTTTGGCAAACAAGTTGTGGTCTCTCCTTGAGTTGGCACGACAACCGAGCGTAGTCTTCGTTAGGACCGTTTGTGCTCATTTTCATAGTGGTGCTAACCCCTTTCTTCTCCCGTGTTTTTGTAGATCATATCCTTTTTGCTTTTGATCTCCTTTTTGTAGATCATATCCTTGAGTTGGCACGACAACCGCGTTCTTTTTCTCCATATACAACCCTTGTCGGCTTTGCATCATGGACAAGAATGGCGAGTCGTCCCAACCACCACCACCTCAAGAGGACGACACACAATACATGACAAGATGGGATCATTGGAAGGTCCGAGGAGAATTCAACTACCGTTGTGAAGCCCTTGAGAGGCACCAAGATGAACAAATTAGTGAAGCCCGAGTGGAATTCAAGAACATCGACAACCGCTTCGAAGAAGTCCGAGGACAAATGCATGCCATGCAACACAACCTCGGCCATCAAAATGAAGCTCTTGGTCGCGCCCTCGCCGCAACGGATGAGAAGCTTCAACACCTCATTGATGGGCTAGCAATACCACGATCGCGCGACTCAAGCTCATCACGGCACTCCTCAAGTGAATCAAGCGCGCCTCGCCGTCACGCTTCAAGGCACCAGGATGGACCCGTCCTTCACTCCATGAGCTCTTCTCAAGCGGTACCGTCTCCGTGACACGCCACGACGTCAAGCTATGATGGTGACCTCTCCGCAAGACCTCCAATACGCGAAGTGAACCGTCCACAACCAAGGGCACTCGTGATTCAACAAGAGCAACCTCACGTGGACCACCAAGCCCATCGCCAACGACATGTTCCTTCAACAACAAGTGAAGCATCTGAAGTGGACGAACAAGATCGCCGTCGGCGTGAAGCACTCGAAGTTACACCAAGGCGTCATCATCGACATGAACGTCAACGTCGACAACATGATCATCATGACGAGCCTCCTCCACATCAAGAAGAAAGGGAGCAGCCCATTGCGCACGCGGTTCGTCGTCCTCCTCGCCACATGGCGCAAGAAAATGCTCATCGGCATCAAGCACGACAAGAACAAGAGCAAGCTCCCCAAGCTCATCGTGAGGACCAACAACCTCCTCCTCGTCCTCAACCGCGCCAACAACACGAGCAAGCTCCCCAAGCTCGTCGTCAAAATCAAGTTCCACCACCAAACGTGGTACCTCAACAACCGCAAGGACAACGCAACCATCACCAAGCAAGACATGAGAGCTCGGATGATGAAGATGGCCGCCAAAATCATGGAAACCGCCGCCACCGGAACCGCAATGAAGAAGAAACTTTCGGCAAGCTCAAATTCACCATTCCCAAGTTCACCGGTTCAAATGAACCCGAAGAATATCTCTCGTGGGAACTCAAGGTCGACAAGATCTTCCGCATGCACAACTATAGCAATGAGAAGATGATGGCCATGGCCTCCCTTGATTTTGATGAGTATGCCAACCTTTGGTGGGAACAAGTCCAACTCGCTCGTGAAGCAAAAGAAGAGCCTCCAATCTCAACTTGGCAAGATATGAAGGCTCATATGAGATCCCGCTTTGTTCCTTCACACTACACGCGTGACCTTTTCAACAAGCTTCAAACGCTTAGTCAAGGGACAAAGACCGTGGAAGAGTATTTCAAGCAAATGGATCTCAACATGATCCGTGCCAACATTGAAGAGCATGATGAACAAACAATGGCACATTTCCTCAATGGCTTGAACCATCCAATCAAGCGCATCACCGAGTTCCAAAAGTACAACAACATGGTTGAGCTTGTACACATAGCATCAAAAGTCGAACGTCAAGTGCAAGAGGACATCAAGTACAACAAGCCAAAGACGTACTTCACCTACAAGCAAGTACCAACCACTACTAAAACAAAACCAAGTGAAAGCTCACCAAGTACCACCAAGCTTCCCTTCAAGCCAACACTTCCTCAAGGAAAACCGCCCCCAAGTGTCAAATACACAAAGGATGATCAACCATTCAATGGTGAGTGCAACAAGTGTGGAGGCAAAGGACACAAGTCGGCCGCATGTGGAAACAAGAAAGTTTTGTTCATCCATGACAATGGCGATGAAGAATACTTGAGCGAAGATGAGTTTATGATTGGGCAAAGGTGTCCAATCTTTCAATGAGATGGTGATAGTCGATTTGGTGGAGTTCGGGATTGATGATTCGACTACACGTGCGAGCACGAGCGCCAATGCAATCGCTAGGCCAATCTCCTGGAGGTTACCGATCCTGCGGGAACACGATCAGCCTGACCAGCAAGGGTCTTAATTCCTACCTGAAATCGAGAACAAGTAAGAACTAATATTGTAATCAAGATATTGCGGATTAAGATGAAAGCTTTATTGAAAAGGTGGGATCATGTATAGGTGCGAAGTACAAGAGGCCTCTGCGACGCTCGAGCCTTGGCAAAGTTGCTATGATGGCTAACTTAATGTCTAAACAAAATCCGAGTCTACGGTGACGGCTATGGGGAGTATTTAAGGAGGAAAAGGTGGGGTTTCGGCCAGCCATAGAAGTGGTGGCCGAATCCAACCCTAGAAGTCCTTTTCTCCTCAAATACGGACTCTAAAAAGTGGCTAATTAAAATCCTGCGAAAATTACCTAGGCCTAGCCCAAAATAAAGGTGTCGCAGCACCATATTAAACTATGGACGAATTTTTGAAGTATTAATCTTGAATATTTCGTCCAAGCCTTCTTTGTTCATTATGGTGGCCTCAAAGTTCTGAAATCTTCATCCGCGGTAACTTGTTTGCTTTGTGATCATTGTGGTTCTTTACTTGCCATTACAACATCTTGATTTCGGATTTGTTCTTGACATGCCACATTCCATACCTATCCACCATAGGCCTTGTGTGTGTTTGTTTTTTTGGTTCGTAGTTGTTTTTGGTGTTCCGCGTGAACTTCACTTTGCTTGGTTTATTGCTCTCAAGTGTGGCCACTTGTACGATACATTCTTCCAAGGTAAAGTAAGGTTTGACGTTGTATCCCTAACTCCCACTACCACTTCCATATACACCGCTTGGTCTTGTGCATCATGTCTAGGGACTCCGGAACCGAGGATGATATCTATGAAGAATCCATGATGAGCCACCATGACTACGACTCCACAAGTATAGAGGACATGACGAAGCACTACACCGACAATGGCTCCACATGCTTGGGTGACATGGAGTGCTACAACAACAATGACTCCCCAAGCATGGGCGACTTCAAGAACGACAACGACAAGCTCCTCAAGTCGCACCGGCCAAGACGAAGCCTCCAACTCGAGTGTGCCAAGGTCCACCATCAAATGGACAAGTTCAAGAGCGACCTCCACAACTTCAAGAAGGACATGGACAATGACTTCGACAAAAACATGAGCATGGTCGCCAAGACTAATGATGCTTTGTGCTCATTAGAAGAACTTATAAGTAAGCATGCCAAGGTCAAGGGCCATCGCCGTGAGCGTCATATGGATGACCAAGTGCGCCACCTACATCAACCATCGGCAAGGCACGCCAATGACCTCCGTCGACACCATCACAGGGCACCTTCAACTTCTTGTGCCACCACCAAAATGGCACCAAGAGCAAGCCTTCGTCCACGCCATCAAGCTTCGATGCCTACGCTTGACTTCCACGACCTCGCCAACGAGGAAAATGTAGACCTCTACTTCGCCAAGTTGGATAGCATGAGCCTACCTCCACCACTACTACAAGATGGCCACAAGACGGTCGAGCATGGGATTTTCCCTTCGACCATGGAGGCGAGCAATGATGCCCATCTTATGGCATCCAACCTTGAAGGCGACAAGGTCAAGAATGGTGAGCATGGGATTTTCCCTTCACCAAAGGAGGCGCATGGAGTTGAGGAACCCGAGCCTACCCCTACATGCTTGAGTGATGATGTGGTACCAATCCCATGTGAGTATGAGAGCCACTTAGCCCACTTGAGTGAGAACAAGAGTGAGATGAGTGACTCCACCTTAGGTGAGATTGAGTGCTTCCACTTTGAGGGCATGAGTGATACACCGAGTGAGTTGAGAGTGGTAGTTGATAGGTCAAGTGAGACCATTTCGAATTCTAACAACTTACCCTCTACCTCTATTGTGTTCTCTTGGTTTGTTCTAGGTTCCATGGAGGAAGACGACCGAAGCTATGAAGCAATGATGCCTCGAATGGAGAAGATGTACATGGTAGATGCTATGCCATGGCTACATCAAGAAGACGAAGTCGTCCACAAGGAGACCACTACTTCCACAACACCCACTTCATATGAGAGGTATGAACAAGGTAACAATAAGGGTGTTGATGATGCCATGATCCCACTAGTGGACATGATGAATTGTGAGGATATGCATGCTATGGATGATACTTGTGACATTACATATGCTTCATCCACTTTCCCATGTGATGATTTGCCTTTGCATAATATTGATCATGTGCAATTGTTTGATTGCGATATCATTGCCTCAAACATGCCATGCTATGCATCTTGTGTGTATCCTCCAATTGCTTTGGACTTGCCTTGTCATGCTAGTAATTCAATTTCTCCCGTTGCTTGCGATAAGATGAATGCTTGCTATTTCACTTGTTTTGCTTGCAACAATATTGATCATATGCGTTATAATGAGATGGCCCCCATAGCTTTCTCAATTTTTGGAGATTTTGATGATTGCCATGATAAGCATGTTCCCCACTTGCATATTCACCATGCATCTCTTTCATACTTGATTGACATTAATGGTGATGTGCACAAGAAGAGATACGTCATGATGGATGATGTGTATCTCTACCATGCACACACGTTCTTCCTTTTACATATGATGTGTGTAGGTACCCGCACGATCATGTCAACCTCGGTTGAGCACGAGTTGACAAAAAGATCTCTTGAGAGCATCCAACAAGTGAGTTCAAGATCGAACCCAGCTCTGATACCTTTTGCATGCTTTGCATCTTTCATGTTGGCAAATTGCTCTTTCCTATGGTTTGATTGCAAGCATGTTGATGGTATTATCTCACCTTGTGACATTCATGTTTCTTCGCTTTTGGATAATGATGCTTTGTGTGTTGCAACAAAAATGTTTAACATTTTCTCTTTCCGATGTTTTGTGTGCAACCACAATTCCATTAAGAGCATGTATTGTCATGAGAGCTTACAAGAATCTCGTCTTGTTGTTGCAACAAACATAAGGACCACTTGCTCTTTCATTTGGTTTGTTTGCAAACACGTTACTTTGGCTTTCGCTTGGGATACTCTTTCCAATGGTTGGTTGGCACACATAATGATGTTGTTTTGGATATTCTTCCTTTTGTGTTTTGCCAAATTCTCCTAACTTTGCATCAAATATGTTGGTCAAATTTCTATTCGATTGCTTTGAGTGCCCCACTACTATGTTATATGGAGTTTTTGAGTTTCCACATTTGGATGATGTTCAAACGATTTCCATGCACATTGACCTTGCATATGCATCCCGTTTGCTATACTTGAGTTGTGCTAATCATGTTGTGAACAAGAATGGACATGCCACAAATGACATGCTCCTCTATCACACACAAACATATGTTGTTTGGTCTTTGTTGTATGAAGGTACAAATGCATACACGTCAACCTCTATGGACTATATGTTGACCAGAAGAACCGAAGAGAGTTACCTATGGCTACCCTTCATCGAGCTATCTCTACAAGATAAGGTGACTTACTTCTACTTGAGGACTCATGCAATAATCTTCATGAATTGGCTACGCTTTGAGTGTTGCTTTGCTTTTGTTGTGAGCTTTGTAGGCTTCAAGGAAGGTGAAGGAACATTGAAGTGTTGTCAAGTCAATCTTCTCGAGGACGACTATATGGTGAACCCCAGGATCAAGGATGTCCTTCGACCTCTTCAACTTTGTGATGAACATGGAGAGTCGAGGATGACTCTTTTTGAAGGGAGGGGAGATGATGCAGCCCGACCTACGGTCGTTACTACATCAAGTTCTCCAACTTACGCCAAGTCGTCATGGACTCCAAAGGTGAATCCGTTCCTCTATGTGATCCCACTTCCTACCCTATTGAATGGTATGATACTTCATACTCCGTCACATATGCATGATAGGTTCACACCGACCAGTACGGAGGCAAGGGAGGAAGCCCGGAACATCAAGCCCGACAAGACGGAGGCTTGGAAGAGGAGACGGAAGAAGACAGGTTGGCAAATGCTGTGTCCAAGCGGTACTACGGTCATCGGAACGGTACTACCGGTCACAGTACTATCACCGCTACCACCAGATCAAGCTGCGCCATCGCCACTGGATGCTCCGGTACTGGCTTGCGGTACTACCGCCTGCAAGCGGTACTACCGGATACCATGAGCGGTACTATCGGTGATGACCGGTACTACCGGTCCCAAGTCCGGTACTACCGGTCATGTATGTGCCTGCGCGCACCTGTTGGGCCACAGCCCATGTATCCCCCTTTACTTACCTATTCGCCTAGTTTATCCCCAAACTACCCCTGTTTAGTCGCTGGCCTATAAATAGAGCCCCCACCCCTCATGTATCCCGGAGGCATAGATGATAGACTAAAGACAACCCCCATTGTGGAATCTCTAGTTTTTCCTCATCCCCTTTACCAAGGGGACCGACTATTGTCACCAAGCTCGATTGGACTTTGCATCACGCATCCATCGTTGAACAAGGCCTTGGAGTTCGATGTCTCGTCTCCCAGTTGTCAAGACCCTCCCCAAGGTGTTCTTCCCTCTCCGATGTGGATTTGAGGGAGCACGTTGACTGATCTCTCCTTGCGAGGATTCTATCGGACTGGTGGCCGCCGTTCGGGAGCAATCGGCCTTGTATCGTGTGAGTTTTGCGTGAGTTCATCGTGTTCTTCGCGAGGTGTGTGTTCGCTTCCGCTACCTTCTCCCTTTCCCCTCGCTTTCCCATCGATTTTACCACGAGATCCATGAAGATCGGGCCACCCAAGAGGTTAACCCCTCCATCAAAGCTGAACGTGAAGTGCAGGATCACCAAACACCATGGAGGAGGACTAATAATTCTGCAGGTCGCACATCCACTTGGACATCCCGACAATCAGCGCCTCCTTCTCGTGATTCGCCACCAGCTACTACCACATCCAAGGCCACCACAAGATTTCCAGCTGCTCCTCCATCGTCATCCAATGCTCCTGCTCGCAGTGCATCTTATATGGCTTCCACAGGTAAAACAACGGATATACAATGCCACAAGTGCTGCGGTTTTGGTCATATTGAGAGACAGTGCACAACACAACGTGTTATGATGGTGCGTGATGATGGTCAATATGATTCAGCGAGTGACTTTGATGAAGATACATTAGCCCTTATTTCTGCTCGAGATGGAGACAATTGTGATTCTAATGAAGAGAGAGAGGTAATGGGAGCTGAAACTGTTGATCAATACAAGAGCTTAATTACACAACGTGCGTTGAGTGTGCAGTTGAGCAAATCTGAGCAAGATCAATGCCACAACTTGTTCCAAACACGTGGTGTTGTCAAGGAAAGAGCTATAAGGATCATCATTGATGGAGGGAGTTGTAATAATCTGGCTAGTGTTGACATGGTAGAGAAGCTTGCACTTCCAACAAGATAAGACACACATTCATATTACATCCAATGGTTTGAGAGTTCTCGCAACATCAAGGTAACAAGAACGATACATGTGCATTTTACTATTGGTACATATTCTGATTTTGTTGATTGTGATGTTGTACCTATGCAAGCTTGTTCTTTGTTACTTGGAAGACCATAGCAATTTGATAGAGAATCTGTTCATAATGGCAAAACTAATAACTATTCTCTTATGCATGATGGAAAGAAAATTAGTATAAAACCTATGACTCCCGAACAGATTTTAACAGATGATCTTGCTAGAGCTAGTAGAGCTAAAACTGAGGAGAAAAATAAAAGTGAGAATTAGATTGTTGCTGCAGATTTTGTACCACCAAAGAACATTAAATCTGATTCTAAACATGCTACTGAAATTCGTTTGAAGAGTCCATGTATGCTTGCAAATAAAATTGATATTGCTGAACTAGATTAAACACTACTCAATGTTATGCAATTATCTGCAAAGAGGTTGTAACATCCCTAAAATCATAATTTCAAAGTTTGAATATCATTCATGCATGCATATAGATTTGGGATCAAATTTCAAACTCATTTCAGAAAAAACAGAAGCACATAGTGCTATGATTTTGCATATCATTCATGCATGCATATCATTCATGCATGCATTGTTTATGAACCAAGTTTGTTGCCTTCTATGAGGATAGGTTTGAGTGTAGAATTTAAACCAAGTTTTTCAAATTGGAAATAGATTCAAAAACCATTTTTCAATTTTACAAACCAAGTACCTAGCCTCTGTTATTTTTGATCTCCAAGCTTGACCAAGCCTTTGCAAAGCAACCACATGATATTATGCCTAAATTGGAGACTACTGCACCCTGCAAAAACCCAGGAAAAGTTTGAATTCAAAAAGAGTTTGAATTCATATCAAAACCAATTCAGAAAATCGTTTCAGAAAAATAAAAGAAGCAAACAAATAAAAAAGGCCGAGCGCTGCCATTTTAGCCCAAAGAACGAGCAGCCAGAAGCCCACCCGGTATCTCTTTTCTTCTCTCACGAAAGCACAACCATTCACCACCGACCTGCACCCCACGCCTTCGCTTATTTTGTCGACCGGGCCCCGCCCACGCCACCCTCGTCTTCCCCAAACCACGCCGCGACCACGCCGCCGCTGTCAAGGCCGTAATGGCGGTGTAATTGCCCATTATTTCGCAAGCGTTTCCTGTCGCACCTAGGCTTACTTAAACCCCTCTGCCCCGCAAGCATTTCCCCCGTCTCCTCGCTCACTCCGCCACCAGGTTGCGCGCAATTGCCCTTGAAACCCCGCCGTACCGACAACTCCGACGGCCAATTACGGTGAGCCTCGACCACCCCTCCCTCTCTGGTTCAAACGAGGATGTTCGGAATGATCTCGCGCCACGCCGATACCTTCCTTTGCTCGTGACCAGTGTCGCCGTCTCCGCTCACAACCGAACCACTCGCGCCGATAAACTCCGGCGACCAATTAAGGTAAAACCCGAGCGCCTTGCCCCTCCTTCACGCGAGCTTGTTCGCCTATGTCTTCGCAAATCGATACCACCGGTTCGTAAGGGCGACGCCAAACCTCGGCAAGCACCACGTCTGCAGCGACCGCCGCCGCCTGCATTCGACGAGCTCACGAGACCGTGCTGGCGCCTTCGCAAAACCAACGCCACCTCGAGCATCGGTAGCCTCCTGCGGTTCGTATGACCCTTCTCCTCTCGCCAGACGACCTGAAACGCTAAGCGCCATTGTAGACAGGCCCGCCGCTCGACGCCAAGACCGCCAGGACATGGTCGCGTGCTCGAGCACCGTTAGATCTAGATCCAAGCGACAGGATAGAATCACTTATCAGCGAAGAGGTACGCGATCGGGACCGTACGATTTATTTAGATCCTACGGCGTGGAAGGGTGAGCGCTCTGTTGACGCCGCGCGCCGCCAGGACATGGTCGCGTGCTCGAGCACCGTTAGATCTAGATCCAAGCGACAGGATAGAATCACTTATCAGCGAAGAGGTACGCGATCGGGACCGTACGATTTATTTAGATCCTGCGGCGCGGAAGGGTGAGCGCTCTGTTGACGCCGCGCGCCGCCAGGACATGGTCGCGTGCTCGAGCACCGTTAGATCTAGATCCAAGCGACAGGATAGAATCACTTATCAACGAAGAGGTACGCGATCGGGACCGTACGATTTATTTAGATCCTGCGGCGCGGAAGGGTGATCCGGTGCGAACCGGTACGCACCAGTAATATCGTGACGCGTGGCCAGGGCAGATTCAAAAATAGGAATTCAAAACAGATTTAGATCAAATTTTCAAAGGGCTATAACTTGAGTTTTCCATGTTAGAATTTTGCAAACTTTATACCGTTGGAATCAGTGAATCAAGGCCTTTCTGAATCTGCAATGTGTTTAACAAATAGTATCTGTTAAAATGACTTTGTATGCAGAAACATGTTTAGGTCCATTTTGAGTATAGTTTATGTTTAGAAAATTGTTTTAGGGATAAATAAGTTTAGTTAGCAAACTTTGTGACTTGTTATGTTTCTGTATTATGCACTTGCTTGGTAGGATTTTCAAAATCATCACTTAGTAAATTCTTGCATGCATGCATTTCTATTTTTGATTATATATGAGTTGTGTGTAATTGTATGCTACCAATTTTTGTGTACATTTTGCTAGTGACTGTGATTGTGAAGAGTGCTACTCTCCCCATTACCAAGGCAAGTGATACTTCATGATATTTCCACCCTTTATTTTGAATAAGCATTAGAATTATTTTTGCTAAGTCTTGCATGCTACTTTTGCCAAATGCTATGTTGGGAAATCCTATGTAGTGTAGAATTGTAGAATTGCTAGGGAATTTTCCTAAGTTAAGTTACTATGCCATGCTTAGCCTAGCTAGTAGAAAACAAGGGTTGGTAAAGTATGCACATGCTATGGTGAAATAATTCTAAGTCCTTTGGGACTCATGCTTTTCTTAATAAAACAACTAAGTCAATGAACTTCTTGGGTGGAATGGGACTTGAATGGTTGTTTTTGGTTGGGTGGTTACACAAGGCCATGGATTTGGCTTGTGTATCTCACTTGTGGTATGCCACCCAGGAACAAAGGGATTTGGAGGCCAAGTGTTGAGAAAGCTTACAGTGCAACCACTTGGCAATATGGGCTCTGCCTTGATCATATAGGTTGCTAGAACTTAGTCATTTGGACAGTTGGTGGTAGTGGGATGATAGGTTGGAACGCGTCCATTTGACTAAGGAAAGGCTTCTGAAAGGTCCTGTCTTGGGAAACCAAGTCTGGTGGGGAAAGTGCACAACCTCTGCGGATGGAAAAATCTAAGTACTTAGCCAAGTCCATGGCAATGGACAAATTGATCATCAAGACATGGAATCTACAAGAATCTCATCACTCCAACTTCTAAGTAAAACTTGTGGGTGAACAAGGGTGAAGGACCCCAATGTCTATTGGTGGTTTCTTGGGAAGTTTTGATAAAGAAAACTTAGTGATTTCAACTAATAGGGAAAACCTATTTTCAAGCAAAGAAAGCCAAGCTACACTTAGCCAAAAATGCATATAGTATTATAATCCACTTAAAATTTACTAAGGTATCACTTGCCAATACTATTCCAAAGTATTGACCTCCGTGGTCAGAACTTGTAATGTTGCAGGTTACTCCGATGATGATTAGGAGTCATGAGTCTACACTCAACATGCTTGCCTGTGGCACATGAAGATGAAGACTTATGTTTATTTACGTATTCCATAAACTCTTGTATTAGGCCTTTGGCCCTGAGTTGTAAGACTATGTTTATCTCTGGAATGAATGTAATATACGACCTTTGTATCTGTGTACTTCATCTTAAACTATGGATGCTAGCATTGATCCAGGGACTAGCATTGCAATCACAGGGATCCTTTCCTTTACAAAGGAGGGATCTTACAGATGGTATCAGAGCACTGTGTTGCCTGTAGGATTATGACCCTAGGATTGGAAACCACTAAGGAAAAATTTTAACTACTTCTACACTTGTCTATTCTTCTCGTAAACTTTTCTAATCTTCTCATGTCTATTTGTAGATGAACTCCATCAACGAAGCCGTGAAGAAAGGACCACTCATGACCATGACCTTGGAGTGTGAAACTGAGTTTCCCAAAATTCTCAAGGACCTCATGGTGACAATGGAAGAACATGGTGCAGCTGTTTACAAAGGCTTTCCAGTGATGGATGAAGGACTGGAGTATTGGTGGGTGCAACTTCACTTGTACAAAAACAAGGAAGACAACCACAAAGAAAGAGGATTCTGCATGTACACCAACACTGTGATGCACACTACATTCTTTGAGTCAGCAAGAGAAGCAGCTTGGAGGACTATCACAGAACTAAGTGCAAGAGTCAAGTGCAGAATGCTCAACCTCCAAAAAGACTTAGAGAAAGAGAAGGAACTTACCCAAGAGTTGGAAGCCACCAACCAAACTTTAAGGGAGATATTATAGACTTAGTGATGGAATCATGTGAACAAGATAGGTGGATTGCTTCTAGGAACATTGTGTTAGCCACCAGATCCAGTGAGATAGGATTGTAAACGCACTTCGTTAGTTGGACCACCACCTATCACCTTATTTTCCAAAATGATACCTTAAATAAGTTTGGACCTTGATTGATGTAATAGAATCATGTATGCATGACTTGTTTGATTTTGTGTTCCATGGATATGTATGAAATGTTTATCTTGTTTTATCTTAAATTGTGTTGTCCTAACTTTTCAATCTTATAAATAGATGCCTATTACCATCAGCACTGTTGAGGAGTTTCAGGGTACCCGTTTTGGTCCTCGTATCGTTGAGCTTACCACTTTGCTCAATCTCCCTCTTCCCACCATCATGGTGCACCCACTCACCAAGTTCGAGAGGAAGGACCTCTGGGGCTTCAAGGTGAACCAGCCCGGACGCCGGGAAGAGCCTACTACGGAGGCCATCGTCTTCAAGCTTATGCACGATGACAGGGAGAGAGGCATTGAGGTAGGCCGTCACTCCCGACAGGTTAGGGGCACCCACTTCCACGTCTTCGGAAGACGTGATGAGGATGGAGAGTCCATCGACTTTGAGGACGACTCGAGGGATACAGAAGAGCCGATACGTCTCTATCTCCAGGACTTAAGAGTCTCTCATCAGGCACGTGGATACGGACAGGACCAACGTCATGCTCAGCAATGACGAGCTCCAGGTGCAGCTTCGCGAGAAGGACAAGCTTTTCGCACAGCAGGATGAGATAGTCAAGGAAATGGAGACGAAGTTCGAGGCCCAGGACCGCAAGTTCAAGAGTCAGGAGAAACGCGTCCAGGATAGGAACAAGAAGATCTGGGACATGACCGAGGAACTGAAGTCCAAGGATTTCGAGTTAGAGCAGCAGCAAATGTTGATTGAGAGGCTTCGCTCCCAGAAGAGGGCTCTCAAGGCCAAGATCGATTCCCTGACCACTACGATTGAGGAGAACAAGACCGCGATGGAGAACGCAGGTCTTACCTTTGTCGAGGAGGAGATTGATGCTGACGAGTAGACTTGACTACTCGTTTATCTTTCATTATCGTACTTGTTATTTGTGAACTTATTATTGGACCATCCGACATGTGGATGGCTTGTCACTTGTGTGTTTTATTTTGAGCACTTGTTATCTGGTTGTTGAACTTTTATTTTGTGTTGCATGCTTTGTGTTTGCTTGTGATGTAATGTGCATAAAACATCTAAGGGTATCTCATTCTTATCTCTATTTGAACAAACCACAGATGCCTCCCCGTCGCGCAAACCCCAACCCCAACAACATCACTCCAGAAATGCAACAGATGATGAATGCTCAAACACAGCTTATGCAGATGATGACAACATTCATCCAAAACCAGAATAACAACAATAACAACAACCCCAATAACAACAACAACAACCCTCCGGGTTTTGATATGCTCACCAGATTTCTGCGTTTGAGGCCAGCTAAGCTTTCAGGGACAACTGATCCCATGGTAGCCAATGATTGGCTACGTTCTGTGAACAAGGACTTAGTGACCGTGGGCTGCACGGATGCTGAAAAGGTCAGGTTCGCAGCGCATATGTTGGAAGGGCCAGCCGCCACATGGTGGGACAACTTCCAAATCACCACTCCTTTAGATGAGGTGACTTGGGCTATCTTTGAAGATGGCTTTCGCACTGCTCATATCAAATCAGGGATGATGAGCCTGAAAAAGAAGGAGTTTCACAACTTTGCAAGCGCCACCAGCTGAATATATAGAAGAGTTCAACAATCTGGCGCGCTATGCACCGGATGAGGTTGACACAGATGCCAAAAGAAAGGAAAAGTTGCTAGAAGGCTTGAATGATGAGCTGAATCTGCAGTTGTCTGTGGCATATGTTCCAACTTATCGCCTCTACGTGTGACAAGGCTGCTTTTGGAGAATAAAATGAAGCAAGTCGAGAGTAGGAAGAGGAAACACTCCGACAAGCACAGCTCGGGATCGTCTCACAAGCGATCTCACTATGATGACAGTGGCAGCTCGGGATCCCATAAGCATGGGAAATTCAACAAGCACCACAACCACGACCGTCATGACAACAAGCATCACCGCAGTCATGACAATGACAAGTATAAGAACCACAAGAGTGGACATAAGAACCACCACAGTGGAAATGGTAGTGGAAGTGGAAGTCAGCATGCGGAAAAAGACATCAGTCAGATTGAGTTCTTCAAATGCAAGAAGCTGGGGCATTATGCTAATGAGTGCCCTGAGAAGAAAGTTGAAGGACCTAACAAGCCCACTCCTTTCCAGAAAGGTCAGGTGAACCACATTAATGTGGAGGAGGTCTATGAGGAACCTGACGCTGTTGCTTGTAAGTTCAGACTCAATTCCATTCCAGCATTTGTACTCTTTGATACTGGTGCTTCTCATTCATTCATATCAAAAGAATTTGTTGAAAGAAATGAACTACCGGTAGAAACTATTGGGTGTCCTATAAAAGTAAGTTCTCCTGGTGGAGAAATGATAGTGAATTCAGGATGCCATGACCTAGTCATAGAATTCGGGAATTATAAGTTTCCCGTTAACTTGATAATATTAAACTCCCAAGGTTTGGATGTCATTCTGGGAATGGACTGGATGACTAAGTACAAAGGAGTGATAGATTGTGCCAGCCATACTGTCTCACTCACAACTCCGGATAATAAAAGGATCAGATTCAAGACCAGCTTTGGAGCAAAGAAGAGTATGCTAAATTCTCTTAAGGGGGTTAGCATGGACAGTGTGCCAATTGTGTGTGAGTATCCGGATGTATTTCTGGAAGAATTACCAGGAATGCCACCAGATAGGGATGTGGAATTTCTGATAGATTTGTTACCAGGTTCTGGACCAATAGCAAAGAGACCATACAAAATGTCAGTTGATGAACTGAAAGAGCTCAAGAAGCAACTAGGCGAACAGTTGCATAAAGGATTCATCCAACCAAGTTCTTCATCCTGGGGAGCCCCAGTATTGTTCGTGGAGAATAAAGATAGAAGCCAAAGGTTATGCATAGATTACCGATCACTCAACGAGGTAACTATCAAGAACAAATATCCTTTGCCAAGAATCAATGACTTGTTTGATCAGCTAGAGGGAGCTTGTGTGTTCTCGAAGATTGATCTCCGGTCAGGCTATTTTCATCTCAAGATAAGAGAGCAAGACATACCTAAAACAGCATTCACCATAAGGTATGGATTGTATGAGTATACCGTAATGCCATTCGGCTTAACCAATGCTCCAGCATACTTCATGAACATGATGAACAAGGTGTTCATGGAATTTCTTGACAAGTTCGTTGTCGTTTTCATCGATGACATCTTAGTCTACTCCAAGAGCAAAGAGGAACATGAAGGACACTTGCGCTTGATACTTGAGAAGTTAAGAGAGCATAAACTTTATGCCAAGTTCAGCAAGTGTGAGTTCTGTTAGAAGTTGGTTTTCTTGGTCATGTTATGACAAAGGATGGTGTGGCGCGATTGATCCCGCTAAAGTTTCAAATTTGAATGAATGGGAATCTCCCAAGAACGTGAAAGAAGTATCGATTTCCTTGGCTTAGCGAGTTAATACGTAAGATTCATTGAAAATTTCTCAAAAGTTGCTAAGCCCATGACTGAATTGTTAAAGAAAGACAAGAAGTTTGCTTGGTCTGAAGGTTGTGAAGTCAGTTTTCAAGAGTTGAAGAAGAGACTGGTAACAGCACCAGTTCTATGTCTGCCAGATTTGGAAAAGGATTTCCAAGTATATTGTGATGCGTCTCATCAAGGTTTGGGTGCGGTACTTATGCAAGACGGTAAAGTTGTGGCCTATTCCTCGAGACAACTCAAAACTCATGAAGTAAACTATCCTACTCATGATTTGGAGTTAGCCTCTATCGTCCATGCACTCAAAACATGGAGACATTACCTTTTGGGAAAGCGTTGTGAAGTGTTCACGGACCACAAAAGTTTGAAGTATATCTTCACCCAAAAGGAAATCAATATGAGACAAAGAAGATGGTTAGAGCTTATGAAAGATTATGACTTAAGTTTGCAATACCACCCCGGTAAAACAAATGTTGTAGCAGATGCTCTAAGTCGTAAGGTATTTGTGAATGGCCTTACCAAAGGTGAATTGCAAGGTGATTTATGTGCTCAATTCAAAGAACTCAGATTGGAGATTGTGCCTGAAGGACATCTTATGTCTTTGGATGTTCAACCCACTTTATTGGACAAGATCCGAGAAGATTAGAAGACCGATAAGGAAATTGAAAGGATCAAGGAAAATATTGGCCAAGGGAGAGCTAAAAATTTCCATGAAGACGAACAGGGTACGTTATGGCATGGGAAACGTATTTGTGTTCCACAAGATCAGGAATTACGGAAACTGATATTGCAGGAAGCGCACAACTCACCGTATTCCATTCACCCGGGAAACACCAAAATGTACATGGACATGAAGGAAAGATTTTGGTGGAACAATCTCAAAAGGGACATCGCCGAGCATATTGCTTTGTGTGATGTGTGTAATAGAGTAAAAGCAGAGCATCAAAAACCAGCCGGTTTACTACAACCACTACCTATTCCTGATTGGAAATGGGACAAAATTGGTATGGATTTCATCACCGGATTACCAAGGACCAGATCAGGATATGATTCCATATGGGTAGTCGTGGATCGCTTAACTAAAGTGGCACATTTCATACCCGTGAAGACAACTTATACCAGTGCCAAGTTAGCCAAAATCTACATGAGTAGAATTGTATGCCTTCACGGTGTGCCTAAGAGTATTGTGTCCGATAGGGGAGCCCAATTCACTTCCCATTTTTGGAGACAGCTACACGAGTCATTGGGAACGAGGTTGGAATTCAGTACTACTTTTCATCCTCAAACCGATGGACAAACGGAAAGGACTAATCAAATTATGGAAGACATGTTGAGGGCATGTGCCCTAGATTATGGAGCAAGTTGGGATGAAAGTCTGCCTTACGCAGAATTTTCTTATAACAACAGCTATCAATCCAGCATTGAGATGGCACCGTTTGAGTTTCTCTACGGAAGAAAGTGTACCACCCCATTGTTATGGAATGGTGTGGGAGAAAGAAGTTTATTTGGGCCAGATCTTATCAAAGAAGCCGAAGAGAAGGTCAAATTGGTTAAGGACAGGTTGAAGATAGCACAGTCCCGACAGAAAAGCTACGCGGATCCTAAGCGTAGCGAAGTCACCACTAAGTCGGTGATAGGGCCTATCTTAGAGTATCACCACTCCGTGGAGTGAAAAGATTCGAGTCAAAGGAAAGTTGGCACCAAGATATGTTGGGCCATTCAAGATTCTCGAGTCGCAAGGCGAAGTTGCTTATGAAATTGAACTGCCAGCATCTCTATCAGCAGTCCATAATGTATTTCATGTGAGTCAACTTAAGAAATGTCACCCAGAAATGGAAGAATCTTCTTTAAAGGATACCATACCTTTGGAAGAAGTTCAACTAGAAAGTGATCTCACTTATGAGGAAAAGCCTATCAAGATTCTTGAGACTGCAGAAAGAGTCACTAGAACAAAGACTATCAAATTTTGCAAATTGCAATGGAACCATCATACCGAAGAGGAAGCAACATGGGAAAGAGAAGATGATCTTCGGAAAGACCACCCTCACCTATTTGCTAGCCAATCCGAATCTCGAGGGCGAGATTCACCTTAAGGGGGTTAGATCTGTAACATCCCTAAAATCATAATTTCAAAGTTTGCATATCATTCATGCATGCATATAGATTTGGGATCAAATTTCAAACTCATTTCAGAAAAACAGAAGCACATAGTGCTATGATTTTATGTGAACAGATTTAAATAAAATGGCTAACACCATTTGAGAGTTTGATTGTTTATGAACCAAGTTTGTTGCCTTCTATGAGGATAGGTTTGAGTGTAGAATTTAAACCAAGTTTTTCAAATTGGAAATAGATTCAAAAACCGTTTTTCAATTTTACAAACCAAGTGCCTAGCCTCTGTTATTTTTGATCTCCAAGCTTGACCAAGCCTTTGCAAAGCAACCACATGATCTTATGCCTAAATTGAGACTCCGCACTCGCAAAACTCAGAAAGTTTGAATTCAAAAGAGTTTGAATTCATATCAAACCAATTCAAAAACCGTTTGAAAAATAAAAGAAGCAAACAAATAAAAAGGCCGAAGGCCGCCATTTTAGCCCAAAGAACGGAGCAGCCCAGAAGCCCACCCGCATCTCTTTTCTTCTCACGCCATGAGCACAACCATTCAGCCACCGCCTGTAACCCACGCCCCTTCTGCTTATTTCACCACCGGCCCGTCCACGTCACCTCGTCTTCCCCAAACCACACCCGCGACCACGTCGCCGCTGCTGTCAAGGCCGGTAATGGCGCGGTGTAATTACCCTTTATTCCGCAAGCGTTTCCTGTCGCACCTAGGCTTACTTAAACACCGCTGCCCCGCAAGCATTCCCCCCCCTCTCCTCGCTCCCTCCCCCACCAGGCTGCGCGCAATTGCCCTCGAAACCGCAGATCGACAACCCGGCGCCATTACGGTGAGCCTCGACCCCTCCTCTCTGGTTCAAATGAGGATGTTCGAATGATCTCGCTACGCCGATACCTTCCTTTTGCTCGCTTCGTGACCCAGTCGCCTGCTCACAACCGAAACCACCGATAAACTCCGGCGACCAATTAAGGTAAAACCCGAGCGCCCCTTGCCCCCTCCTTCACGCGAGCTTGTTCGCCTATGTCTTGTGCAAATCCTGATGCCACTGGTTCATGCTAGGGCGACGCCAAACCTCGGCAAGCACCACGTCTGCAAGCGACCGACGCCGCCCGTTACTCCGACGAGCTCCTGAGACCGTGCCAGCGCGCCCCTTCGCAAACCAACGCCACCTCGAGCATCAGCAGCCTCCTGCGGTTCAGGTATGACCCTTCTCCCTCCCAAGACGACCAAACGCTAACGCCCAGAGAGCAGCTCGGCCACGCCGCCTACCGCCAGGACATGGTCGCGTGCTCAAGCACCGTTAGATCTAGATCCAAGCGACAGGATAGAATCACTTATCAGCGAAGAGGTACGCGATCGGGACCGTACGATTTATTTAGATCCTGCGGCGCGGAAGGGTGATCCGGTGCGAACCGGTACGCACCAGTAATATCGTGACGCGTGGCTAGGGCAGATTCAAAAATAGGAATTCAAAACAGATTTAGATCAAATTTTCAAAGGGCTATAACTTGAGTTTTCCACGTTAGAATTTTGCAAACTTTATACCGTTGGAATCAGTGAATCAAGGCCTTTCTGAATCTGCAATGTGTTTAACAAATAGTATCTGTTAAAATGACATTGTATGCAGAAACATGTTTAGGTCCATTTTGAGTATAGTTTATGTTTAGAAAATTGTTTTAGGGATAAATAAGTTTAGTTAGCAAACTTTGTGACTTGTTATGTTTCTGTATTATGCACTTGCTTGGTAGGATTTTCAAAATCATCACTTAGTAAATTCTTGCATGCATGCATTCCTATTTTTGATTGTATATGAGTTGTGTGTAATTGTATGCTACCAATTTTTGTGTACATTTTGCTAGTGACTGTGATTGTGAAGAGTGCTACTCTCCCCATTACCAAGGCAAGTGATACTTCATGATATTTCCACCCTTTATTTTGAATAAGCATTAGAATTATTTTTGCTAAGTCTTGCATGCTACTTTTGCCAAATGCTATGTTGGGAAATCCTATGTAGTGTAGAATTGTAGAATTGCTAGGGAATTTTCCTAAGTTAAGTTACTATGCCATGCTTAGCCTAGCTAGTAGAAAACAAGGGTTGGTAAAGTATGCACATGCTATGGTGAAATAATTCTAAGTCCTTGGGGACTCATGCTTTTCTTAATAAAACAACTAAGTCAATGAACTTCCTGGGTGGAATGGGACTTGAATGGTGGTTTTTGGTTGGGTGGTTACACAAGGCCATGGATTTGGCTTGTGTATCTCACTTGTGGTATGCCACCTAGGCACAAAGGGATTTGGAGGCCAAGTGTTGAGAAAGCTTACAGTGCAACCACTTGGCAATATGGGCTCTGCCTTGATCATATAGGTTGCTAGAACTTAGTCATTTGGACAGTTGGTGGTAGTGGGATGATAGGTTGGAACGCGTCCATTTGACTAAGGAAAGGCTTCTGAAAGGTCTCGTCTTGGGAAACCAAGTCTGGTGGGGAAAGTGCACAACCTCTGCAGATGGAAAAATCGAAGTACTTAGCCAAGTCCATGGCAATGGACAAATTGATCATCAAGACATGGAAGCTACAATAATCTCATCACTCCAACTTCTAAGTAAAACTTGTGGGTGAACAAGGGTGAAGGACCCCAATGTCTATTGGTGGTTTCTTGGGAAGTTTTGATAAAGAAAACTTAGTGATTTCAACTAATAGGGAAAACCTATTTTCAAGCAAAGCAAGCCAAGCTACACTTAGCCAAAAATGCATATAGTATTATAATCCACTTAAAATTTACTAAGGTATCACTTGCCAATACTATTCCAAAGTATTGACCCTCTGTGGCTGTAAATTGTAATGTTGCAGGTTACTCTGATGATGATTAGGAGTCATGAGTCTACACTCAACATGCTTGCCTGTGGCACATGAAGATGAAGACTTATGTTTATTTACGTATTCCATAAACTCTTGTATTAGGCCTTTGGCCCGGAGTTGTAAGACTATGTTTATCTCTGGAAAGAATGTAATAAACGACCTTTGTATCTGTGTACTTCATCTTAAACTGTGGATGCTAGCATTGATCCAGGGACTAGCATTGCAATCATAGGGATCCTTTCCTTTACAAAGGAGGGATCTTACAGAGGTTTTGTTTTCATTTGAGGATATGCCTCCGTCTTTGCCTTCAAAAAAATATCGATCCAAAAAATGCGTGCGGGACAAATTTTTTATTTTGCTCCGGAAAGCACGCAGGCGCCAAAAAAATATCGCTATAACGGCCGGTGGAGAAAAGTGATCTCCGGGGTCGAAAAACAGTATAGCCAGATTTTTTTTGCTCTCCTTCTGAACATACGACCGGACTCGGACCTCAACACGGACTTTAGCTTAACACGGAAACAACAAAGAAGGAGAGTAAAAAGAAATAACTAGGAAACAATAACTCTACTCGGACTCGTATCGCGGCAGAAAAACTGATCGGATCTGTGTCGCGGTAGGAAGGCGGTGGCAGAGTATTAGGGTTTATGGTGGCTGGGAGTATGGCGGCGGAATATGGTGGCGGAATATGGTGGTGGAATATGGAGGCGGTGATCAGCGAGTGTGGCGGTGACTACTATGATCAGAACTCGAAGCTCTAAGGGACGAGACACTAAGACCAGCAACTCGACGCGATGATGTAGACACAAATTCAACAATGCAAAAATTGAAAAGATAATGCGAGGCGTAGATTGGTTATGGGATGGATCTAAACTCTAACTGTGTTTTTGGCTTTTTCGTGGGTTATAGGTAAAAACAGATCTGCTCTACGAAACAGTAAAATCTCACCGAGCAACCTGAAATCTGATACCACCTGATAGGGCAAAGGTGTCCGATCTTTCGATGAGATGGTGATAGTCGATTTGGTGGAGTTCGGGCTTGACGGTCCGACTATACGTGCGAGCACGAGCGCCAATGCAATCGCTAGGCCAATCTCCTGGAAGTTACTGATCCAGTGGGAACAGATCAGCCTGACCAGCGAGGGTGTTAATTCCTACCTGAAATCGAGAACAAGTAAGAACTAATATTGCAATCAAGATATTGCGGATTAAGATGAAAGCTTTATTGAAAATGTGGGATCCTGAATAGGTGCGAAGTATAAGAGGCCTCTACGACGCTCGAGCCTTGGCGAAGTTGCTATGATGGCTAACTTAATGTCTAAACAAAATCCGAGTCTAGGGTGACGGCTATCGGGAGTATTTAAGGAGGAAAAGGTGGGGTTTCGGCCAGCCATGGAAGTGGTGGCCGAATCCAACCCTAGAAGTCTTTTTCCCCTCAAATACGGACTCTAAAAAGTGTCTATTTAAAATCGTGCGAAAATTACATGGGCCTGGCCCAAAATAAAGGTGTCGCAACACCATATTAAGCTATGGACGAATTCGTGAAGTATTAATCTTGAATATTTCGTCCAAGCCTTCTTTCTTCTTTATGGTGGCCTCAAAGTTCTGAAATCTCCATCTGCGGCCTTCTCTTGGATCATCACATGCTTGCTTCCATCTCCATGCATGGCCATGATCCAATGCTTGTCCTTCTCATCCATGCTTGGTCCATCATTCCTAAGAGTAAGAAATACATGTGATTTAGGCAGCATCATATTCTCATGTATGTGAGGAATAGTTCCAAGAAACGAAAGTACCTGATAGCTAAGTTGTTTGGCACGAGATCTTGTGATGGGTCCTTGTATGTGTGTAGCTGTGGGTACAACGGTTGTCTCAATAGAAGGGATGTCCACATCACCTCATCATCATCACTTGTGTCCCATACCGGTTCTTGATTTTTTTGACGTTGCTCATGGTGGTTATGAGGAGGATGACGACTCCTATCATTGTGGTTAGCTTCATCATGGCGTTCTCGAGGTTGGTGTACATCGATGATTGCTTGGTGTGGTGGTGGACCATTTCTCTTGTCGTTGTTGTTGAGGTTGAGGAGCATTTGGGTCCACCGCTTGAGGGCGACGATGACGAGCTTGTTGGTCCCCATTATGGTGGTGGGGTTCTCCGTGTCGGGAGTGTGACCTTGAAGACTCGCCATGTCGACTTGACGAGTGCGTGCGGGAGGAACTTGACGATCTTGAGCGATGACAGTGTCAGTTTCCAATGTCGTCAATAGCTTGGTGAAGAGCTTGGAATTGAGCATGGTGCTCCTCTTGACGTTGCCGCTCACGGTACTCAAATTATCGAAAATTATCATCAAGACGGTGCTCAAGTCGCTCAAATTGATTGTTGAATTCTTGGCGTTGCGCCCATAAGTTGTGGATCATGGCAAAGCCATCTTGGTTGTTGAAATTGCTATCTCCACTAGCTCCACTTTCCCTAGACATGGTGCACAAACACACTCGATAGATATGGTGAGATTGGTGGAATGGTAGTTGCTACCTTGCCTCACCGGAGTCAAAAATTGTAAAGATTGTTCTTTCCGAGAGCAAAGCGAATAGCGAGTACACAAGACACACACAAAGGCCTATGGTGGTGGGATAGAAAGGTGGATAGCAAATGGAACAACTGATGCAGCCCGACCTACGGTCGTTACTACATCAAGGTCTCCAACTTACGCCAAGTCGTCATGGACTCCAAAGGTGAATCCATTCCTCTATGCGAGCCCCCTTCCTTCCCTATTGAATGGTATGCTACTTCATACTCCGTCACATATGCATGATAGGTTCACACCGACCAGTACGGAGGCAAGGGAGGAAGCCCGGAACATCAAGCCCGACAAGACGAGGCTTGGAAGAGGAGACGGAAGAAGACATGTCGGCAGCTGCCAGGTCCAAGCGGTACTACCGGTCGGAGGAACCGGTACTACCGGTCAGCGGTACTACCGCCGCCTCTGCTGATCAAGCCTGCGCCATCGCCCTTGGATGCCCCAGATCGGCTTGCGGTACCGTCAAGCGGTACTACCACCGGATACCATGAGCGGTACTCGGTGATGACGGTACTACGGTCCCAAGTCCAAGATTACTACCGGTCATGTCGATTGCACAAGCACTAGTTGGGCCACAGCCCATGTATCCCCCTTTACTTACCTATTCGCCTAGTTTATCCCCAAACTACCCTTGTTTATGTGGTTGGCCTATAAATAGAGCCTCGACCCCTCATGTATCCCTTAGACATAGATGATAGACTAAAGACAACCCCCATTATGGAATCTCTAGTTTTGCCTCATCCCCTTTACCAAGGGGACCGACTATCGTCACCAACCTCGATTGGACTTTGCATCACGCATCCATCGTTGAATAAGGCCTTGGAGTTCGATGTCTCGTCTCCAAGTTGTCAAGACCCTCCCCAAGGTGTTCTTCCCTCTCCGATGTGGATTTGAGGGAGCACGTTGACCGATCTTTCCTTGCGAGGATTCTATCGGACCAGTGGCCGTCGTTCGGGAGCAATCGGCCCTGTATCATGTGAGTTTTGCGTGTGTTCATCGTGTTCTTCGCGAGGTGTGTGTTCGCTTCCGCTACCTTCTCCCTTTCCCCTCGCTTTCCCATCGATTTGACCACGAGATCCGTGAAGATCGGGACAACCAAGAGGTTAACCCCTCCATCAACAACCAAAAGAAAAGGGTATTGTCAAAAGTGGGTAAAATCCAACAAAAAAAAAGTCAAAGGAAAGGGTCAAAAAGGGTGACGAGAACCTATGACTATACACACACAGTGGAGATTAATGTGGCTAGCACGACTATGAAAGATGAGCAACGAACAAAATTGGATGCTCGTTGTCGTTCCAACGCTAGGAGAGACCGTAGCCCATTCGCACAAGGTTGAGAAGCAACGGATTTGTATGCTTGCCTTGCTCTTGCTCGTACTCTTGCTTAGAAGCTTTGGACTCTCTTTAGCTATTGGTATCTTTCTTTGTTTCTTTTTCTTAGAAGCTTTTTTTGTATTATGGAGTCAATTTTGTTATTGCCTCTATATCATGACTATGCAAGAGCAAGCGCACAATGCTTCGGCAAACATAAGAGGGCTACTCTCGATAGGTTAGGTAACACACACAGGAAGAAGGGGGGTTAACAACGGTTGTGCAAGTTATACCTTGTGGTGATGTTGTACTTGCAATCGTTGGTGTAGGGATGGTACGAGTTCTGCGGTGTCGATGTCGAGCACGAGGTGGTGTTGGCATTGCGGAAGCTTGTTAGTTGATAGACACTCAGGCGGAACACAAACACACAAAGGAAATTAGTACAAAAAGGAAGAGGGGTCAAATTTTTTGTTCAGGGCCGGAGACTCCGGTGTGTTGGGGCCGGAAACTCCGGTGTGATGGCCGGAGACTCCGGTCTGGTTCCAGCACGATGAACAGCTCGAGTTCGTGAGCGGAAATTCGGCCCTTTAACCCTCAAATCCAGAAAATTTCGACCAAATTGGGCTAGGAAACGCAGGGCAAAGGTAGACCAAATCCAAGGACAATTTTCTAATGGACCAAAACCACAATCAACTCACCAAATCAAGAGATCGATCCAAAAGCAATTTGGGGCTAATATTTTTGGTATTTTTGGAATTTATGGTGGATATGGGGAAACAAAGTCAAATCTGTGGCAACCAAAAGCTGCTGATACCAGTTGATATGGGATCCCTTGTAGGATTGACCCTAGGGTGGCTCGATCTTCACATATTTGAGGCGGGGAGTGAGGGGGAAACTCTATGAACACGATGAACGCAACACAAATGCAAGGTAAAGATACAAACGCACGCAAACACTACCCGATTCGATTTGCTCCCATTGGCTCGAACAACCAATCCAATAGAATCCTCGGCGAGAGACCGTTAGGTAGAATCACCAAAGGAGAGATCGGCAAGCGGATGATAGAATCCAAATCAAAGGAGCGAGTAGCAACCAATTAGAATCCCAAAGGGGAGAGACCTAGCACTACTAGAAGCCTTGATGAGGAGAGACCAAACACTTGAGGAGGGTCTTGATGACTTGGAGATGAACACCGAACTCCAAGGCCTTGTACAACTCATAGATTAACTATAGAGAGGGGTTCCCATCTAGGGTTAGGCACAAGCCTTCATTCATCATCAACTCCAAGGTTTCAAGGAGGGGGTGGGGGCTTATATATAGGCCATCCACGAGCTAAGGGTAAAACAGGCATAAACAGGAAGGTCGGGGCGTTACATGGGCCAGGCCCAACCCGAGGCGCGCAGGCCCGACGCACTCGGACCGGAGATTCCGGTGTGGAGGTCCGGAGACTCCGGTCTGGACCGGAGACTCCGGTCAATCTCCAGTGTCATCTCCGGAGGGGCATTCTGACTGTCCTGGGGGCTGGTTTGGGGGTCGGTCCGGAGATGGGCCGGAGACTCCGGTCTGGCTTCACCAACTTCTTGTGTCTTCTCTTCCAAGCCTCTTGCTTGGGGGTCTTGGTTTCTGGGGTCTTCTTGTCATCTCCTCTTGGTGTCATGGTCATGGGCCTGGGCATAGCATGGGCACTTGTCTCAAGTAGGATCCCATTCACATGATAACCAAAGGGGGGAGATATGGAATGAGTTCACCTTTGAGGGTATGTTTGATGTAGCATGGTGTGGACCAATGGTGAATGCCATGTGTTGGGCTGCACCAGGTTTATTATTTTAGTTTAAAACTCACTTCTCTACCCAGATTCAAAAATCAACCCAGCTCGATTCACTGAACCAAAATGCATGAAACCAATTTTGTTAGAAATGTACTGGAGTGCTTAATCCAAGCCCGTTGGATTCAAACCATTTGGATTTATAGATCTTCTATAATAAAAATAACAAAGCAGAAGCTTTTCTGCATTCAAACATTTTTCAAAATTCAACCATAAAAGCATTTGAGTTGATTCCAACTCTCAAAAATCACATTTAACCATACCTTTCAGAATATATAGAAATATATATGTTTACTTGCAGAAATAATGATCAAGTAATAAAAGAATGCCCCATAGGCATTTCTAGTCACTTTAATTAATTAAAATAAAAGGTTAAACCTTATTAAATTGTGACACCACTTTAAATCACATTCCCAAGTACTGAAATATGTGGTGATGACATGTGTCAACATGATCCCATGTTTTAGTTGGAGAATATTAAACCTTAAGTAGTTTTTCAATGAGTAGAAATTACTTTTCTAAAATAAAGGAAATAAAAATATTGCCTTAATGGTTGTAATGCTTTAGATGATCCTATATCATCTTGTGAAAACCTTGGTGTGATAAATAGAAATAGTTAAGTATTGTTTGGTGATTGTGTACCTCGTATTTATTTATAGACGTTAGTACCGACCAAGGATACGAGAAGGAAGGAGGATACTACGAGGAAGAAGCCGATGAGAACTTCAACCACTGCTCTGCACAAGGCAAGCTTATCTTAGCAAGCCTAATACTACCAGATGACTTGGCAAGCTAATACTTGCATCATACTAGGTGCTTTAAACATATGTGATTATACCCACTTGATGATACCCAATCCTAGTTTTACTTGCATGTGTAGTATTTTATTTCTTTATCAAAGCTTTCTCTTAGAGTTTGCTTAGTGACTTGTAGATAATAGAAGGATATTTGAAGGTAGCATAAAGAGCATAAAGCTTGGCATAAGTTAGATAATCTTGATGTCATCCTGAGGCATGATATTGAACTTAGCTAATTCACACTTTTTTATCACCCCTCATTAGTGTTTACCCTCACTTGTAGATGCTAGTGCTAAACATAAAACTTGATCAACTTTAGATGGGAATACTTGGTGAAAATGTTTATGAAAACCATAGAATGATGAGTCATTCTATTGAACTGTTTTGACATGTGTTCTTGAACACCAAATGATTTTGATGATGAAAATGTTAAGGCATGAGCATTAGCCCTTTATAAAATGGATGGTTGTCTGGATGCGATACCATTCCAATTTTACCGTATAACCACAATACTCGAAATTTGGGTAGGGCTTCACTGGAAATTTATATGCCTTAGTATGGGTTCCCTTGCGGCCAAGGATTGAGCCGAGGCTACCTTGTGAAGATTTTCCACCTATGCAGTTCCCAAGATGACAGTTGGTCATGGTTGGGAGGCCAAACTCATAGGAGAGGTGCCTATACTAGGGCGTGTAATTGAAAGGTTAGGATTGATTATCTGCATACTGAGTATGGTGAATTCAGGATTTGTTCTTGACGGATGTATCGAATGTTGTGTTGAAAGTGTACCACCTCTATAGAGTGTCAAATTATTCGAATAGCCGCGCCCGTGGTTATGGACAGTTGGAGTGGCCATACTGTTCTGACGTTGTATGTTTTCAAAATGACTTATGAAATGATTGATGACTTGACTTGACCACAACAGGGTTGTGATATGAAATTCAGGTTCACACTTAGGTGTTATAAAACTTTCAACTAGCTTTCTTTGCTTCTGAACTTAGTTAAGGTAAACCTCGCTTTTTGAAAAATAACCCTAGAGCTGAGTACTTCCTATCCCAAAACCACTTCACTTGTTAGTATTAGTTTGCGAGTACTTAAAGAGTACTCATGGCTTTGTCCCTGGCTATTCCCATGGCCAGACTATGAAGAGGAGTATCAGGAAGATGGACATCAGGAAGGTTACGACAACTAGGATCATCTCCCATCGTCAGCATTGCCTATGACCATGAAGATGGAGCTTCGCCTATGCTATCGTTATTATTACGTTATTCCGCTGCTTGAATTGTATTAAGACTGGATCATGAGACCCTTATTTGGGTAAGACCTTATGTATGGTTTGTAATGGATGATGTACTATGATATCCAATCTATTATGTCTCACAAAAATGGTAATCCTGGGATTGCGATGTATGGCATATCAGGCATCTGGGATTAAAAGTCCGGGTGTTGCCAAGTTGGTATCAGAGCCAGGTTTACCATAGGAGACCCTAGTTAAGAATGGACGTTTGAATCAAAAACTTGGTTTCAAAACCAAGGAAGTGAGTATTTATGAAAACTTATTCTCATTCTTATCACTTAGACTCTTTCATAAAAATTCATGTTCCTAAAAATTCTTGCAAACTTACATAAAATTTGACACACTTGATCACTCTACTAACGTACTCATCCTATATTCTTATAGATGGAAGTGAAGTATAGCAAGTTTTATCAGTTGGGGAACGGAGGAGACCTCGTCTTTGAGCGTGACTTGTACCAGCTTTCAGAGATGCTGGAGCATCCGCACCCCGAGTTCTTTGGATCTCGGCTCAACGATCAGGAAGGAGTGTAGCTGCAATGGCTAGTTGTTGCAAGCCTCCGGGGAAAGATTGAAGCCACCACCTCAGAGGGAATTCAGTTCACCTTGAGAGAGAACAACTGGCTCAATGGACTTGCCAGGGCCATGCAGGAAGCTCTTGCCCATCTGTGTGGGCAGAGTATAAATCAGATGCAGGGTACCCGCTTTGAGTATTACCCAAGGCGTGATGTTATGGGACAGCCACTTTGATATGGACATCCCATCTATTGATACAACCGTTGTACCTACAGCTACACACATACAAGGACCTATCACTCGATCTCGTGCCAAACAACTTAACTATTAGGTACTTTCGTTTCTTGGAACTATTCCTCACATACATGAGAATATGATGCTGCCTAAATCAGACGTATTTCTTACTCTTAGGAATGATGGACCAAGCATGGATGAGAGGGACAAGCATTGGAGCATGGTCATGCATGGAGATGGCAGCAAGCATGTGATGATTTAAGAGAAGGCCACGGATGAAGATTTCAGAACTTTGAGGCCACCATAATGAAGAAAGAAGGCTTGGATGAAATATTCTAGATTAATACTTCACAAATTCGTCCATAGCTTAATATGGTGTTGCGACACCTTTATTTTGGGCCAGGCCCATGTAATTTCGCAGGATTTTAAATAGCCACTTTTTAGAGTCCGTATTTGAGGAGAAAAGGACTTCTAGGGTTGGATTCGGCCACCAATTCTATGGCTGGCCGAAACCCCACCTTTTTCTCCTTAAATACTCCCCTTAGCCGTCACCATAGACTCGGATTTTATTTAGACATTAAGTTAGCCATCATAGCAACTTCGCCAAGGCTCGAGCGTCACAGAGGCCTCTTGTACTTCGCACTTATACATGATCCCACCTTTTTCAATAAAGCTTTCATCTTAATCCGCAATATCTTGATTGCAATATTAGTTCTTACTTGTTCTCGATTTCAGGTAGGAATTAAGACCCTTGTTGTTCAGGCTGATCGTGTTCCCGCAGGATCGGTAACCTCCAGGAGATTGGCCTAGTGATTGCAATGGCGCTCGTGCTCGCACGTGTAGTCGGATCGTCAAGACCGAACTCCACCAAATCGACTATCACCATCTCATCGAAATATCGGACACCTTTTCCCTATCAAGTGGTATCACATTCCAGGTTGCTCGGTGAGATTTTACTGTTTTCGTAGATTATATCTGTTTTACCTATAACCCACGAAAAAGCCAAAAACAAAGTTAGAGTTTAGTTCCATCCCATCACCAATCTACGCCTTGCATTATCTTTTCAGTTTTGCATTGTTGAATTTGTGTCTGCATCATCACGTCGAGTTGCTGGTCTTAGTGTCTCGTCCCTTAGATTTTCGAGTTCTGATCACAGTAGTCACCGCCACACTCGCAGATCACTGCCACCATATTCCGCCACCATATTCCGCCGCCATACACACAGCCACCATAAACCCTAAAACTCTGCCACCGCCTTCCTACCGCGACACGGATCCAATCACCTTTCCTGCCGCGGCATCAGTCCGAGATGAGTTATTGTTTCCTAGTTATTTATTTTTACTCTTCTTACTTGTTGTTTCCGTGTTGAGCTAAAGTCTGTGTCGAGCTAAAAGTTCAGTCGTAAGTCTAGAAGGAGAGCAAAAAAAAAACATCGGTCATTATAGCGATACTGATTTTTGGCTCCGGGGATCACTTTTCTCCATCGGTCGTTATAGCGATATTTTTTGGCGCCTGCGCGCTTTCCGGAGCATAATACAAAATTTTCGACAATTTCTTTTGGGGCTAACCTATTTCTAAACCCCATCAATCAGTTCTAGACACTCGCCATCATAGTGATTTTCGACATCTCGGTCCGCTTTTCAGGGTGCCATATCAACATACATTGCTTGTTGTGTCGCGTCGTGACATCATTGGTGATCTAGACTCGCGTCTCTAGTACGGTCTAGCCTAGGACCATCACAGTACCGTCGTTTAGCATTCTTTCAACATTCCACTGCTGTTTTGATAATTGCTAACCCCTTTGCTAAGCCTTCCCAGAGCTCCACAGATTTCTCCACGTGCGGTGTCTCGACTCCTGGTAATCGCTCGGTTCAATCTCTATATCCACTGCTCCTTGCGGTTGCACATCGCCTTTTCCTGTTGTTTGGTAAGAACTTGTAAGAGCTTCGTATATTGCTTGACGGATTACACGTGCCTGTGCTTTTTCCGTAGTTATAGGCATATATACATGTGCTTTTTAAAGGACTAACCATGACAGATACTTCGTGTAACCCTGCCATAATGACGAACCAAGAACTACATTCCCACTTCTCCGAGGTATTGGTCGGTCGCGCTGAAGATGTGGATGCACGACTAGAGGAGTTTGACACCAAGCTCACCAACGCCATGGACAAGAATGATGGACTCGAGAAATCCTTCAACGACAAGCTTGATGCTCGGTTCAAGGAGGTTTTGGATAGATTGTGGGCACCTGCACCCGCACCCGCCCCATTGGCACCTTGATGTGGACATCCCTACTATTGATACAACCGTTGTACCTACAGCAACACACATACAAGGACCCATCACAAGATCTCGTGCCAAACAACTTAACTATCAGGTACTTTCGTTTCTTGGAACTATTCCTTACATACATGAGAATATGATGCTGCCTAAGTCAGATACATTTCTTACTCTTAGGAATGATGGACCAAGCATGGATGAGAGGGACAAGCATTGGAGCATGGCCATGCATGGAGATGGCAGCAAGCATGTGATGATCCAAGAGAAGGCCACGGATGAAGATTTCAGAACTTTGAGGCCACCATAATGAAGAAAAGAAGGCTTGGACGAAATATTCAAGATCAATACTTTACGAATTCGTCCATAGCTTAATATGGTGCTGCGACACCTTTATTTTGGGCCAGGCCCATGTAATTTTGCGCAGGATTTTAATTAGCCACTTTTTAGAGTCTGTATTTGAGGGGAAAAGGACTTTTAGGGTTGGATTCGGCCACCACTTCCATGTCTTGCCGAAACCCCACCTTTTTCGCCCTTAAATACTCCTCATAGCCGACCCCCTAGACTCGGATTTTGTTTAGACATTAAGTTAGCCATAGTCACAACTTCGCCAAGGCTCGAGCGTCGCAGAGGCCTCTTGTACTTCGCGCCTATTCAGGATCCCACCTTTTCAATAAAGCTTTCCTCTTAATCCACAATATCTTGATTGCAATATTGGTTCTTACTTGTTCTCGATTTCAGGTAGGAATTAAGACCCTCATTGGTCGGTGATCGTGTTCCGCAGGATCGGTAACCTCCAGGAGATTGGCCTAGCGATTGCATTGGCGCTCGTGCTCGCACGTGTAGTCGGATCGTCAAGCCCGAACTCCACCAAATCGACTATCATCATCTCATCGAAAGATCGGACACCTTTGCCCTATCAAGTGGTATCAGATTTCAGGTTGCTCGGTGAGATTTTACTGTTTTTCGTAGATTAGATCTGTTTTTACCTATAACCCACGAAAAAGCCAAAAACACAGTTAGAATTTAGATCCATCCCATAACCAATCTACGCCTCGCATTATCTTTTCAGTTTTTGCATTGTTGAATTTGTGTCTACATCGTCGCGTCGAGTTGCTGGTCTTAGTGTCTCGTCCCTTAGAGTTTCGAGTTCTAATCATACTAGTCACCGCCACACTCGCCGATCACCACCACCATATTCCGCCGCCATATACCCTGCCACCATAAACCCTAACACTCCGCCACCGCCTTCCTACCGCGACACGGATCCGATCACCTTTCCTGCCGCGGCACGAGTCCGAGTTGAGTCATTATTTCCTAGTTATTTCTTTTGACTTTCCTTCTTTGTTGTTTTCGTATTCCGCTAAAGTCCGTGTCGAGCTAAGAGTCCGGTCGTAAGTCCAGAAGGAGCAAAAAAAAAAAAATTCTGGCTATACTGGTTTTCGGCTTTGGGGATCACTTTTCTCCATCGGCCGTTATAGCGATATTTTTTTGGCGCCTGCGCGCTTTCCGGAGCAAAATAAAAAAATTTCGAAAAAAATTTTGGGGGCTAACCTCTTTTTAGACCCCGTAGATCAGTTCTAGACACTCGCCATCCTAGTAATTTTCTGCATCTCGGATCGCTTTTCAGGGTGCTATATCATCTACAGTGCTTGTTGTGTCGCGTCGTGACATCGTTGGTGATCTAGGCTCGCGTCTCTAGTACGGTCTAGCCTAGGACCAGCACAGTACCGTCGTTGAGCATTCTTTCAACTTTTGCATTGCTGTTTTGATAATTGCTGACCCCTTTGCTAAGCCTTCCCAGAGCTCCACAGATACTCTCCACGTGCGGTGTTTCGACTCCTGGTAATCGCTTGGTTCAATCTCTGGACCCACTGATCCTCGTGGTTGCACATCGCCTTTTCCTGCTGTTTGGTAAGAACTTGTAAGAGCTTCGTATATTGCTTGACGGATTACGCGTGACTTCCACCATATTCCTGTAGTATATACCTGTGCTTTTAAGGATTAACCATGACAGATACTTCGCGGAACCCTGCCACCATGACGAACGAAGAACTACATGCCCACTTCTCCGCGCTCTTGGTCAGTCGCGCTGAAGACGTGGATACGCGCCTAGGGGAGTTTGACACCAAGCTCACCAACGCCGTGGACAAGATCGATGGACTCGAGAAATCCTTCAACGCCAAGCTTGACGTTTGGTTCAAGGAGCTTTTGAACCGATTGCCGCACCGCACCGGCACCCACATGGCGCGGCGCATTCCGATCCACAGTCGATCGCTGGTTCGGCTCCGCGCACCCGGCGGCTCTGCTGCGACGTTCCTCGGACTTCGCGCTGGCCAAGCGACATTGAGCACAGACGGGTACTACTACGACCCCGACGACGAAGATCTGTTTGACGAGGAGGTTGAACAACCTCCACAGGTACCTGCTGGTCGTCCCCGACATTACTACCGCAACGCTCGCCCACCGGTACGTAATGATGATGATCATGTTGCAAATCTTAAATTAAATATTCCATCTTTTGAGGGTAAATATAATCTGATGCATATCTTACATGGGAGATGGAAGTAGAACAACGTTTGCATGCTTAAAATATCCCGAGAATATGCGTGTTAGTCGCTACATGTGAATTTACTAAATTTGCTTCCCTTTGGTGGTCCGAGTATTGTCGTTTAAATCCTACTACTATTCCTAGTACTTGGACTGCTTTAAAACTGCTATGCGTGTTCGCTTTGTACCTCCCACTTATCAACGTGATTTACTAAAGAATCGACACGCTTAGAGCAAGGGAAAATTCTGAGAAGAGTATTATCGAATTGCAAACGGGATGGTTAGGTGTGGTCTTGTTGAATCTAATGAACAAATGCTTGCACGTTTCTTTGGTGGATTAAACAAGGACATTCAACACATATTAGATTATAAGGAATATAATTCTATCACTCGTTTGTTTCATCTTGCTTGCAAACCTGACGTGAAGTGCAGGATCGCCAAACACCATGGAGGAGGACTAATAATTCGCAGTCGCACATCCACTTGGACATCCCGACAATCGCCTCCTCGTGATTCGCCTCCACTACTACCACATCCAAGGCCACCACAAGATTTCCAGCTGCTCCTCCACCATCATCCAATGCTCCTGCTCGTAGTGCATCTTCTATGGCTTCCACGGGTAAGACAAAGGATATACAATGCCGCAAGTGCTGGGGTTTTGGTCATATTGAGAGACAGTGCACAACACAACGTGTGATGATGGTGCGAGAAGATGGTGAATACGATTCAGCGAGTGACTTCGATGAAGATACACTAGCCCTTATTTCTGCTCGAGATGGAGACAATTCTGATGATGATGAAGAGCCAGAGGTAATGGGAGCTGAAGCTGCTGATCAATACAAGAGTTTAATTACACAACGTGTGTTGAGTGTGCAATTGAGCAAATCTGAGCAAGATCAACGCCACAACCTGTTCCAAACACGTGGTGTTGTCAAGGAAAGAGCTATACGGATCATCATTGATGGAGGGAGTTGTAATAATCTGGCCAGTGTTGACATGGTAGAGAAGCTTGCGCTTCCAACACGACAACGCCCACATTCATACTACATCCAATGGTTTGAGAGTTCTCGCAAGATCAAGGTAACAAGAACGGTACGCGTGCATTTTACTATTGGTACATATTCTGATTTTGTTGATTGTGATGTTGTACCTATGCAAGCTTGTTCTTTGTTACTTGGTAGACCATGGCAATTTGATAGAGAATCTGTTCATAATGGCAAAACTAACCACTATTCTCTTATGCATGATGGAAAGAAAATTGGTCTAAAACCTATGACTCGAACAGATTTTAAAAGATGATCTTGCTAGAGCTAGTAGAGCTAAACTGAGGAGAAAAATAAAAGTGAGAATCAGTTGTTGCTGCAGATTTTATACCACCAAAGAACACTAAATCGATTCTACACATGCTACTGAAATTCGTTTGAAGAGTCCATGTATGCTTGCAAATAAAATTAATATTCTGAACTAGATGTAAACAATACTCAATGTTATGCAATTGTCTCCAAAGAGGTTTTGTTTTCATTTGAGGATATGCCTCCTTCTTTGCCACCCATTGCTAACCTTTGCGAGAATATGAGGACGTCTTTCCATTGAGTTGCCACCGGACTACCTCCTATTAGAGGAATTGAGCATCAAATTGATCTCATTCCTGGTGCCACGTTGCCCAACCGCCATATAGAACCAATCCAGAGGAGACAAAGGAGATACAACGCCAAATTCAGGAACTACTCGGCAGAGATCATATTCGTGAGTCCCTTAGCCCTTGTCTGTTCCTATTATTTTGGTACCTAAGAAAGATGGTTCTTCGCATGTGTACTAATTGTAGAGCTATCAATAATATTACTATTCGATATCGTCATCCTATTCCACGTTTAGATGACATGCTTGATGAATTGAGTGGCTCTACCATGTTTTCTAAAGTTGATTTGCGTAGTGGTTACCACCGTTCGTATGAAATTAGGAGATGAATGGAAAACAGCATTTAAAACTAAGTTCGGTTTATATGAGTGGTTAGTAATGCCTTTTGGTTTAACTAATGCACCTAGCACTTTCATGAGATTAATGAACGAAGTTTTACGTGCTTTCATTGGACGTTTTGTGGTAGTCTACTTTGATGATATTCTGATTTATAGCAAATCTTTAGAGGAACATTTGGATCATTTACGTGCTGTTTTCAATGCTTTACGTGATGCACGTTTGTTTGGTAACCTTGAGAAGTGCACATTTTGCACCAATCGAGTTGCGTTTCTTCGCTATGTTGTTACATCACAGGGTATTGAAGTGGATCCAGCCAAGATTGAAGCTATTGAGAATTGGCCGCAGCCCAAGACGGTCACACAAGTGAGGAGTTTTCTTGGCCTCGCTGGTTTTTATAGGCGCTTTGTTAAAGACTTTGGATCAATTGTCACCATTGAATGAGCTTACCAAGAAGGATGTGCCCTTTGTTTGGGCGATGCACAACAACAGCCTTCTTCATATTGAAAGATAAGCTAACACATGCTCCTTACTCCAACTTCCCGATTTTACTAAGACTTTTGAGCTTGAATGTGATGCTAGTGGAATTGGTTTGGGAGGGTGTTATTACAAGAGGAAAACCTGTTGCATATTTTAGTGAGAAATTGAGTGGGGCTAGTCGAACTATTCTACTTATGATAAAGAATTATGCGTTGGTTCGACATTAGAAACTTGGCAACATTATCTATGGCCTAAGGAATTTGTTATTCATTCGATCATGAATCTTTGAAGCATATTCGTAGTCAAGCTAAGTTGAATCGTCATGCAAAGTGGGTTGAATTTATTGAGTCTTTTCCTTATGTTATCAAACACAAAAGGGTAAAGATAATATTATTGCGATGCTTTGTCACTGCTATGCTTTGTTATCTCAACTTGACTTCAAAATATTTGGATTGGAAACTATTAAGGAACAATATGTGCATGATGCTGAATTTAAAGATGTGTTGCGTAATTGTAGAGATGGTAGAACTTGGAACAAGTTCGTCTTCAATGATGGATTTGTGTTCGTGCTAACAAACTATGCATTCCAGATAGCTCTGCTCGTCTTTTGTTGTTACAGGAGGCGCATGGAGGAGGATTGATGGGACACTTTGGTGTCAAGAAGACGGAGGATGTTCTTCTTGCACACTTCTTTTGGCCACGTATGCGTCGAGATGTTGAGAGATTTGTGGCACGCCGCACTACTTGTCAAAAAGCTAAGTCTCCTTAATCCACATGGTTTATATATGCCTCTTCCTTCCTAGTGTTCCTTGGGAGGATATTTCTATGGACTTTGTTTTGGGATTGCCACGAACACGTAAGGGAGGGATAGTATTTTTGTTGTTGTGGATCGGTTTTCTAAGATGGCACACTTTATTCCTTGTCATAAGATCGGATGATCTTTAGCATATTGCTGATTTGTTCTTTCGTGAAATTGTTCGTTTGCATGGTGTGCCAAATACTATTGTCTCCGATCGTGATACTAAATTTCTTAGCCACTTTTGGAGATGTTTATGGGCTAAGTTGGGGACTAAATTGCTGTTTAGTACTACATGTCATCCCAAACCGATGGTCAAACTGAAGTAGTAAATAGAACTTTGTCTACTATGTTACGAGCTGTTTTAAAGAAGAACTTAAAATTGTGGGAAGAGTGTTTACCTCATATAGAATTTGCTTATAATCGTTCATTACATTCTACCACAAAGATGTGCCCATTTGAGATTGTGTATGGTTTTGTTCCTCGTGCACCTATTGATTTATTTCCTTTACCTTCTTCGGTGCAACATAATTTGGATGCTACACAACGCGCTAAAATGATATTAAACTTGCATAAGACTACTAAAGATAACATTGAACACATGAATGCTAAGTATAAACTTGCTGGGATAAAGGGAGAAAGCATGTTGTGTTTGATGTTGGCGATCTTGTTTGGTTACATTTGCGTAAAGATCGTTTTCCTGATTTACGCAAGTCTAAGTTAATGCCACGTGCTGCTGGTCCCTTTAAGGTGTTAGAGAGAATCAATGATAATGCATATAAACTTGAGTTGCCTGCAGACTTTGGCAGTTAGTCCTACATTTAACATTGCAGATTTGAAGCCTTACTTTGGTGAGGAAGATGATATTGCGTCGAGGACGACTTCAATTCAAGAAGGAGAGCATGATGTGGACATCCCTACTATTGATACAACCGTTGTACCTACAGCAACACACATACAAGGACCCATCACAAGATCTCGTGCCAAACAACTTAACTATCAGGTACTTTCGTTTCTTGGAACTATTCCTTACATACATGAGAATATGATGCTGCCTAAGTCAGATACATTTCTTACTCTTAGGAATGATGGACCAAGCATGGATGAGAGGGACAAGCATTGGAGCATGGCCATGCATGGAGATGGCAGCAAGCATGTGATGATCCAAGAGAAGGCCACGGATGAAGATTTCAGAACTTTGAGGCCACCATAATAAAGAAAAGAAGGCTTGGACGAAATATTCAAGATCAATACTTTACGAATTCGTCCATATCTTAATATGGTGCTGCGACACCTTTATTTTGGGCCAGGCCCATGTAATTTTCGCAGGATTTTAATTAGCCACTTTTATAGTCCGTATTTGAGGGGAAAAGGACTTTTAGGGTTGGATTCGGCCACCACTTCCATGGCTGGACGAAACCCCACCTTTTCGCCCTTAAATACTCCCCATAGCCGACCCCCTAGACTCGGATTTTGTTTAGACATTAAGTTAGCCATAGTCGCAACTTCGCCAAGGCTCGAGCGTCGCAGAGGCCTCTTGTACTTCACACCTATTCAGGATCCCACCTCTTTCAATAAAGCTTTCCTCTTAATCCGCAATATCTTGATTGCAATATTGGTTCTTACTTGTTCTCGATTTCAGGTAGGAATTAAGACCCTCGCTGGTCAGGCTGATCGTGTTCCCGCAGGATCGGTAACCTCCAGGAGATTGGCCTAGCGATTGCATTGGCGCTCGTGCTCGCACGTGTAGTCGGATCGTCAAGCCCGAACTCCACCAAATCGACTATCATCATCTCATCGAAAGATCGGACACCTTTGCCCTAACACACCTCGGCATGGCGCACGACGCATTCCGATCACGGGTCGTACTACTGGTTCAGCTGCCGCCGCACCTCAGGCGGCTACCGCTGCAGCTGAGGCACGTCAGGCTTCCACCGCGGCTGCTGCTGCGACATTGGGGGCGGACGACGACGGGTACTACTATGACCTCGACAATGACGATCTGTTTGATGAGGAGGTTGAACAACCTCCACATCCTGCTATCTGACCCCGACATTACCATTGTAACGCTCGACCATCGGTACGTGATGATGATCATGTTGCAAAGCTTAAATTAAATATTCCATCTTTTGAGGGTAAATATAATCTTGATGCATATCTTACATGGGAGATGGAAGTAAAACAACGTTTTGCATGTTTAAAATATCCTGAGAATATGCGTGTTAGTGCTGCTACATGTGAATTTACTAAATTTGCTTCCCTTTGGTGGTCTGAGTATTGTCGTTTAAATCCTACTACTATTCCTCGTACTTGGACTGCTTTAAAAACTGCTATGCATGTTTGTTTTGTGCCTCCCACTTATCAACATGATTTACTTAAGAATCTGACACGTTTGGAACAAGGGAAAAATTCTGTAGAAGAATATTATCAGGAATTGCAAACGGGGATGGTTCGGTGTGGTCTTGTTGAAAGTACTGAAAAAATGCTCGCACATTTCTTTGGTGGATTAAACAAGGACATTCAACACATATTAGACTATAAGGAATATAATTCCGTCACTCGTTTGTTTCATCTTGCTTGCAAAGCTGAACGTGAAGTGCAGGATTGCCAAACACCATGGAGGAGGACTAATAATTCTGTAGGTCGCATATCCACTTGGACATCCCGACAATCAGCGCCTTCTTCTCGTGATTCTCCACCAGCTACTACCACATCCAAGGCCACTACAAGATTTCCGTCAGTTGCTCCTCCATCATCTTCCAATGCTCCTGCTCGTAGTGCATCTTCTATGGCTTCCACGGGTAAAACAAAGGATATACAATGCCGCAAGTGCTGGGGTTTTGGTCATATTGAGAGACAGTGCACAACACAACGTGTTATGATGGTGTGTGATGATGGTCAATATGACTCAGCGAGTCACTTTGATGAAGATACATTAGCTCTTATTTCTGCTCGAGATGGAGACAATTCTAATTCTGATGAAGAGACAGAGGTAATGGGAGCTGAAACTGTTGATCAATACAAGAGCTTAGTTACACAACGTGTGTTGAGTGTGCAATTGAGCAAATCTGAGAATGATCAACGCCACAACCTGTTCCAAACACGTAGCGTTGTCAAGGAAAGAGCTATAAGGATCATCATTGATGGAGGGAGTTGTAATAATCTGGCTAGTGTTGACATGATAGAGAAGCTTGCACTTCCAACAAGACAACGCACACATTCATATTACATCCAATGGTTTGAGAGTTCTCGCAAGATCAAGGTAACAAGAATGGTACGCGTGCATTTTACTATTGGTACATATTCTGATTTTGTTGATTGTGATGTTGTACCTATGCAAGCTTGTTCTTTGTTACTTATTAGACCATGGCAATTTGATAGATAATCTGTTCATAATGGCAAAACTAATCACTATTCTCTTATGCATGATGGAAAGAAAATTGGTCTAAAACCTATGACTCTCGAACATATTTTAAAAGATGATCTTGCTAGAGCTAGTAGAGCTAAAACTGAGGAGAAAAATAAAAGTGAGAATCAAAATTGTTGCTGCAGATTTTGTACCACCAAAGAACACTAAATCTGATTCTAAACATGCTACTGGAATTCGTTTGAAGAGTCCATGTATGCTTGCAAATAAAATTGATATTGCTGAACTAGATATAAACAATACTCAATGTTATGCAATTATCTGCAAAGAGGTTTTGTTTTCATTTGAGGATATGCCTCCTTCTTTGCCACCCGCTATTGCTAACCTTTTGCAGGAATATGAGGACGTTTTTCCCGCTGAGTTGCCACCAGGACTACATCCTATTAGAGGAATTGAGAACCAAATTGATCTAACTCCTGGTGCTACGTTTCCCAACCGCGCGCCATATAGAACCAATCCAGAGGAGACAAAGGAGATACAACGCCAAATTCAGGAACTACTCGACAGAGATCATATTCGTGAGTCCCTTAGCCCCTGTGTTCTTCCTATTATTTTGGTACCTAAGAAAGATGGTCATCGCACATGTGTACTGATTGTAGAGCTATCAATAATATTACTATTCGATATCGTCATCCTATTCCACGTTTGGATGACATGCTTGATGAATTGAGTGGCTCTACCATGTTTTCTAAAGTGGATTTGCGTAGTGGTTACCACCAGATTCGTATGAAATTGGGAGATGAATGGAAAACAACATTTAAAACTAAGTTCGATTTGTATGAGTGGTTAGTGATGCCGTTTGGTTTAACTAATGCACCCAGCACTTTCATGAGATTAATGAACGAAGTTTTACATGCTTTCATTCGACGTTTTGTGGTAGTCTACTTTGATGATATTCTGATTTATAGCAAATCTTTAGAGGATCATTTGGACCATTTACGTGTTGTTTTCAATGCTTTACGTGATGCACGTTTGTTTGGTAATCTTGAGAAGTGCACCTTTTGCACCAATCAAGTTGCGTTTCTTGGCTATGTTGTTACATCACAGGGTATTGAAGTGGATCCAGTCAAGATTGAAGCTATTGAGAATTGGCCGCAGCCCAAGACGGTCACACAAGTGAGGAGTTTTCTTGGCCTTGCTAGGTTTTATAGCCGCTTTGTCAAAGACTTTGGATCAATTGCCACGCCGCTGAATGAACTTACCAAGAAGGATGTGCCCTTTGTTTGGGGCGATGCACAACAACAGGCCTTCGTCATATTGAAAGATAAGCTAACACATGCTCCTTTACTCCAACTTCCTGATTTTACTAAGACTTTTGAGCTTGAATGTGATGCTAGTGGAATTGGTTTGGGCGGTGTGTTATTACAAGAGGGAAAACCTGTTGCATATTTTAGTGAGAAATTGAGTGGGGCTATTCTGAACTAATCTACTTATGATAAAGACTTATATGCGTTGGTTTGGACATTAGAAACTTGGCAACATTATCTATGGCCAAAAGAATTTGTTATACATTCTGATCATGAATCTTTGAAGCATATTCGTAGTCAAGCTAAGTTGAATCGTCGTCATGCAAAGTGGGTTGAATTTATTGAGTCTTTTACTTATGTTATCAAACACAAAAAGGGTAAAGATAATATTATTGCTGATGCTTTGTCGCGCCGTTATTCTTTGTTATCTCAACTTGACTTCAAAATATTTGGATTAGAAACTATTAAGGAACAATATGTGCATGATGCTGAATTTAAAGATGTGTTGCAGAATTGTAGAGATGGTAGAACATGGAACAAGTTCGTCTTCAATGGTGGATTTGTGTTCCGTGCTAACAAACTATGCATTCCAGATAGTTCTGTTCGTCTTTTGTTGTTACAGAGGTGCATGGAGGAGGATTGATGGGACACTTTGGTGTCAAGAAAATGGAGGATGTTCTTACTGCACACTTCTTTTGGCCACGTATGCGTCGAGATGTTAAGAGATTTGTGGCACGCTGCACTACTTGTCAAAAAGCTAAGTCTCGCCTTAATCCACATGGTTTATATATGCCTCTTCCTGCTCCTAGGGTTCCTTGGGAGGATATTTCTATGGACTTTGTTTTGGGATTGCCACGTACACAGAAGGGGAGGGATAGTATTTGTGTTGTTGTGGATTGGTTTTCTAAGATGGCACACTTTATTCCTTGTCATAAATCGGATGATACTGCGCATATTGCTGATTTGTTTTTTCGTGAAATTGTTCGTTTACATGGTGTGCCAAATACTATTGTTTCTGATCGTGATACTAAATTTCTTAGCCACTTTTGGAGATGTTTATGGGCTAAGTTGGGGACTAAATTGTTGTTTAGTACTACATGTCATCCCCAAACTGATGGACAAACTGAAGTAGTAAATAAAACTTTGTCTACTATGCTACGGGCAGTTTTATAGAAGAACTTAAAATTGTGGGAAGAGTGTTTACCTCATATAGAATTTGCTTATAATCGTTCGCTGCATTCTACCACAAAGATGTGCCTGTTTGAGATCGTGTATGGTTTTGTTCCTCGTGCACCTATTGATTTATTGCCTTTACCTTCTTCGGTGCAAAATAATTTTGATGGTACACAACACGCTGAAATGATCTTAAACTTGCATAAGACTACTAAAGATTACATAGAACACATGAATGCTAAGTATAAACTTGTTGGGAATAAAGGGAGAAAGCATGTTATGTTTGATGTTGGAGATCTTGTTTGGTTACATTTGTGTAAAGATCGTTTTCCTGATTTACGCAAGTCTAAGTTAATGCCATGCGCTGCTGGTCCCTTTAAGGTGTTAGAGAAAATAAACGATAATGCATATAAACTTGAGTTGCCTGCAGACTTTGGTACGGTTAGTCCTACGTTTGACATTGCAGACTCAAAGCTTTACTTTGGTGAGGAAGATTAGATTGCGTCGAGTACGACTTCAATTCAAGAAGGGGAGCATGATGTGGACATCCCATCTATTGATACAACAGTTGTACCTACAACTACACACATACAAGGACCTATCACAACATCTCGTGCCAAACAACTTAACTATCAGGTAATTTTGTTTCCTGGAACTATTCCTCACATACATGAGAATATGATGCTGTCTAAATCAGATGTATTTCTTACTCTTAGCAATGATGGACCAAGCATGGATGAGAGGGACACGCATTGGAGCATGGCCATGCATGGAGATGGCAGCAAGCATGTGATAATTCAAGAGAAGACCACGGATGAAGATTTCAGAACTTTGAGGCCACCATAATGAAGAAAGAAGGCTTAGACGAAATATTCAAGATTAATACTTCACAAATTCGTCCATAGCTTAATATGGTGCTGTGACACCTTTATTTTGGGACAGGCCCATGTAATTTTCGCAGGATTTTAAATAGCCACTTTTTAGAGTCCATATTTGAGGAGAAAAGGACTTCTAGGGTTGGATTCGGCCACCATTCTATGGCTGGCCAAAACCCCACCTTTTCCTCCTTAAATACTCCCCATAGACGTCACAATAGACTCGGATTTTGTTTAGACATTAAGTTAGCCATCATAGCAATTTCGCCAAGGCTCGAGCGTCGCAGAGGCCTCTTGTACTTCGCACCTATACAGGATCCCACCTTTTCAATAAAGCTTTCATCTTAATCCGCAATATCATGATTGAAATATTAGTTCTTACTTGTTCTCGATTTCAGGTAGGAATTAAGACCCTCGCTGGTCAGGCTGATCCTATTCCCGCAGGATCGATAACCTCCAGGAGATTGGCCTAGCGATTGCATTGGCGCTCGTGCTCGCACGTGTAGTCAGATCGTCAAGCCCGAACTCCACCCAAATCGACTATCACCATCTCATCGAAAGATCGGACACCTTTGCCATATCATATTCCTCACATACATGAGAATATGATGCTGCCTAAATCAGATGTATTTCTTACTCTTAGGAATGATGGACCAAGCATGGATGAGAGGGACAAGCATTGGAGCGTGGTCATGCATGGAGATGGCAGCAAGCATGTGATGATTCAAGAGTAGGACACTTATGAAGATTTCAGAACTTTGAGGCCACCATAATGAAGAAAGAAGGCTTGGATGAAATATTCAAGATTAATACTTCACAAATTCGTCCATAGCTTAATATGGTGTTGCGGCACCTTTATTTTGGGCCAGGCCCAATTTTCACAGGATTTTAATTAGCCACTTTTTAGATTCCGTATTTGAGGAGAAATGGACTTCTAGGGTTGGATTCGGCCACCACTTCTATGGCTGGCCAAAACCCCATCTTTTTCTCGTTAAATACTCCCCTTAGCCGTCACCATAGACTCGGATTTTGTTTAGACATTAAGATAGCCATCATAGTAACTTTGCCAAAGTTCGAGCGTCATAGAGGCCTCTTGTACTTCGCACCTATACAGGATCCTACCTTTTTCAATAAAGCTTTCATCTTAATCCCCAATATCTTGATTGCAATATTAGTTCTTACTTGTTCTCGATTTCAGGTAGTAATTAAGACCCTCGCTGGTCAGGCTGATCGTGTTCCCGCAGGATCGGTAACCTCCAGGAGATTGGCCTAGCGATTGCATTGGCACTCGTGCTCGCACGTGTAGTCGGATCGTCAAGCCCGAACTCCACCAAATCGACTATCACCATCTCATCGAAAGATCGGACACCTTTTCCCTATCACACTGGAGGACCCATACCACCACGAGTTGAAGAGTCAATTGGACCACCTTAGCTTCATGATGTATGACCGTCAGAATTAGTTAGACAATGCCCGCTCCTACGCCAACCATAAGTACGCCATCGCCGCCAAGAAGGATCAGGCCATTGCCATGCTGGTGAAGGATCGCCAGTCTCGTCGTTGTTAGCTCGACAACAAGGAGCGCATCATTGCCCATCTTCACCACCGGATCACAGATTTGGAGGAGACCATCCACGAGAGGGATATGCAACTGGAGGAGAGGGAGAATGCAGGGTAAGACCTTCATGGAGACCCCTACTCCTATCTCAGCGACGATAATGACTTTCTGGAGGATCAGTCCATGGACTTCTTCACCGATGAGGATGACTTCGCCTTCATCGATGATGAGGATGATGAGGACACCGACTTCGAGGAGTAGTAGCACTTGGGCACTAGTGTTAGTGAGTTGTATTCGGTCCCAGTATATCGTAGTTTCAAAGAATGGTTCTTAAAACCATCCGTTTTCCTTTTTTGTGGTATGTGTTGTATCGTGTGCTATGAATGAATGAATGAAAAGCCAGTTGCCAGAAAAATATGAGTCAAACTACAAAAACTTTTCAAACACAAAACCACTGAACCTTAGAAATTTCCCTCTTTTCTCATGATCTATCTCAATCTTTAGATGCCTCGCGGAGGAAGAACTTCATCCCAGAACACGATGCTACAAATCTTGCAAATGTTGGTTTCGGATCGCGAAGCCGAAAGAGCCGAATGGCAAGCCAACTTAGCCAACCTTCAACAGATAGCGCAGATGGCCAACAACAACAAAGGCCATGGAAATCAGGACAACCATGGATCTAAGCTCAAGAATTTCTAGAACACCAATCCACCCATTTTCACTAAGTCTGAAGAGCCCCTAGATGCAGATGATTGGCGGCAAACCATGGAGAATAACCTAGAAGTTGCAGGAGTGGAAGCTAACGAGAAGGTACTGTTTGCCACCCACTATCTGGCTGGAGATGTAAGAGCATGGTGGAACAGCGTTCGCGCAATGACTGTAGGACAGATGATGACTTGGGAAGAGTTTAAAGTCATGTTTAGCAGAACCTATGTGCCACCGGGTTTGATCAAGAGGATGAGAGATGAATTCAGGGAGCTGAAGCAAGGCGGGATGATGGTAGTTGAGTACCGTGACAAATTCTTGTCATTGGCTAGGTATGCACCGGATGAGATAGACACTGAAGCAAATAAGAAGGAGAGATTCCTGAATGGTCTGCATGATGAGATGAAGACAGTGTTAGTCAATATCCCCTTTGCTGATATTGAAGCTTTAGTGGACTCGGCCATTCAGATGGAAGGCAAGATCAACCAAGCTAAGGAGAACCGCAAGTGTCACATGATGCATCAACCAGGAACCCACCATACACCAAAGTACCTCCCAACCCATCTCCAGGATTTGCCCCAAGAACCAACAGACCCCCGATGAATCGTCCGACCTATCCCAACCGTGGAAACCCAAAGCCCGGAGGAAACCACAACAACCCCGGGAACCTCAGCAATTTCAACCTTGCCCTGCCCAAGTTCAAAAACAACAATGCCGCACCAACACCAACACTGCCCCAAGGACTGGAAGCAATGCTGTGCTTGTTGCAGCGAAGGACAAGTCCCAAGTGACTTGTTATGAGTGTGGAACCAAAGGTCACTATTCCAATGAGTGCCCCAAGAAGACTGCCACAGCCCCCAATGCAAATTCCCCAGCTCAGCAGCAGCGTCGTGTTCAGCCCGGAAGAAGGTTTGCCCTAGGGAACTCGTTCAACCGCAACGGCCGTCTCTTTCTCATGCATGCTGAAGAAGCCCAAGAAGCACCAGATGGCATGCTAGGTATGTTTTCTATTAACTCAGTACTTGCAAGAGTGTTGTTTGATTTTGGAGCATCACACTCGTTTGTTACTGAAGAATTTGCATGCACTGGTAAGATTCAACCAACCAAATGAAGCATGCTATGATAGTTTAAATACCTAGTTCAACCACCAAAGCTGGACAAATTTGCAAGGCCGTGCCTATCCGAATCCATGGCATATATTTTTATGCTAATATAATAGTACTCGAAACTAAAGGTTTGGAAGTAGTACTAGGAATGGATTGGATGTCCAAACATAGAGGATTAATCGACTATGCCAAGAAAGCCATAACCATGACCAGTACAGCCGGAATATCAGTAGAGCATGTATCTGAAACCTTGCCCCGTAAATTCAAATGCAACAAGAGATAGCCCAGCCAACCATTGACCAAGTCCGGATAGTCTATGAATACCCCCGATGTATTTCCAGATGTTTTGCCCGGTATGCCCCAAGATCGGGATATCGAGTTTATCATTGAACTAATCCCTAGAACCGGACCCAGAGACCATATAGTATGAACCTGTCTGAACTAGTGGAGCTGAAGAAGCAACTGGATGCCATGTTGGAGATAGGACTGATCCAACCAAGTGCGTCACCATGGAGATCACATGTCTTGTTTGTGGACAAGAAGGATGGAGGTAACCGTTTATGTACGAATTATCGGAAGTTGAATGATGTCACCATCAAGAACAAGTACCCGTTGCAAAAGATAGAAGACATGTTTGACCAGTTGACTGGTGCCAAAGTGTTTTCTAAGATTGATCTTAGAACTGGCTATCATCAACTCAAGGTTCGCATAGAGGATATTCCAAAGACTGCCTTTACCACCAGATATGGATTATATGAGTACACCGTCATGTCTTTTGGATTAACAAATCCCCCGCTTATTTCATGAACCTCATGAATAAGATTTTTATGGACTTCCTGGATAAGTTTGTCGTTGTTTTCATCGATGACATTCTGATTTATTCCAAATCAGAAGAAGAACATGAGCTATATCTACGGACCATTCTTGGACCCTTAGAGAGCATGAGCTGTATGCCAAGTTTAGTAAATGTGAATTCTGGTTACAGGAGGTAGGATTCCTTGGACATATCATATCAGCCGTTAGAATTGCCGTTGACCCTGCAAAGGTGAAGGATGTTGAAGATTGGCAAGCCCCAACCACTCAAACCCAAGTTCGTGCATTTCTCGGATTAGCGGGATACTACTGCAAGTTCGTAGAAGGATTCTCGAGTATTGCAAGACCCATGACACAATTTTTGAAGAAGGATAAGAAGTTCGAATGGACGGACAAATGTGAATCGAGTTTTCAAGAACTCAAGAGGAGATTGATTTCAGCCCCAATCTTGATCAATGCCGGATATCAAGAATCCTTTTGATGTGTATTGTGACGCATCCAAGATTGGACTCGGATGTGTGTTAATGCAAGAACGCAAAGTAATATCTTATCTATCCTGACAACTGAAGTAGCATGAACAAAATTATCCTACCCATGATCTTGAACTAGCAGCCATAGTTCTAGCTCTGAAGACATGGAGGCATTACCTCATGGGAAACCGTTGTGAGATTTATTCGGATCACAAGATCCTGAAGTATATATTCACTCAGAAGGAGCTGAATATGAGGCAAAGCAGATTGATTGAGCTAATCAAGGACTATGATCTAGACATTCACTATCACCCCGGTAAAGCCAATGTGGTAGCAGATGCCCTTAGCAGATTACCGTGCCGCTTGAACTCCATGATTCTGAAGGAGCAACCAAGTTTGCACAAGGAGATGGAAGATTTTAGAATGGAATTAGTAAGTGAAGGATTTTTGGATAGCATAGAACTTTAACCCACTTTGATCAGTTAGATCAAGGAGGTGCTGAAAGGAAATGCTAGTATCGACGAAATCAAACGTCGTATTGGTACATGCAAAGTACCCGGATTCACCGAGGATGAAGACGGAATTTTGTGGTACAAAGGACGTCTCTGTGTACCAGCAGATTCAGAGTTGAAAGAAGTTATTTTGAAGGAGGCCCATGATACTCTTTATTCTATCCACCCCGGAGGGACAAAGATGTATCAGGATCTAAAGGAGCAATTTTGTTGGCATAAGATGAAGAGAGAAATCAGAAGCTATATCGCCAAGTGTGATATTTGTGAGAGAGTCAAGGCGGGACATCAGAGACCCGCAGGACTGTTGCAACCATTGAAGATTCCGGAATGGAAATGGGATTCTGTTGGAATGGACTTTATCACCGGATTGCCTAATTCTAGTAGGGGAAATGACTCTATTTGGGTCATAGTTGATAGATTGTCCAAGGTAGCCCATTTCTTACCAGTCAAGACCACTTAGCAGAGTTCAAAGCTAGCAGAGTTATACATCGCTAGAATCGTTAGTTTGCATGGAGTCCCCAGGAACATCATATCGGATCGAGGAACTCAGATTACCTCGAGATTCTGGAAGAAAGTCCAAGAAGGACTAGGAACCCGACTAGATTTCAGCATCGCGTATCACCCCCAGACCGATGGACAAACGAAGCGAGTAAATCAAATACTCGAAGATATGTTGAGAGCATGTGTGCTACAGTATGGATCTAAATGGGAAGACTGTCTTCCTTTCACAGAATTTTCATACAACAATAGTTATCAAGATAGTTTGCAAATGGCCCCATTTGAGTTCATGTTTGGAAGGAAGTGTCGCACCCCTTTGAATTGGTCAGAAGTAGGAGAGAGTCAGATTTTCGGACCCGACATCCTACGAGAAGCAGAAGAGAAAGTTCACAAGATCCGTGAGCACCTCAAGACCGCGCAGTCAAGACAGAAGAGTTACACCGACAAGAGACGTCGAGACCTTGCTTTCAATATCAGAGATTTTGTGTATCTCAAAGTGTCGCCTTTGAAAGGAATGCAGCGCTTCCAACTCAAAGGAAAGTTAGCCCCCAGATATATCGGACCTTTCAAGATTTTGAATCGTCGAGGAGAAGTATCGTATCAATTGGAACTGCCAGAGGAGATGTCAGCAGTGCACAAGTTGTTCCATATATCGTTACTTCGCAAATGCCTTGAAGTTCCGGAGAAGACTGAGGTTTTCAAGAACATTGATCACCGCACAATAGAGATCAACGATGACCTAACGTATCCCAAAGTACCCATCGGTATTTTGGAGGAGGCTTTCAGAACCACCAGAACCCGAAGCATCAAGTTTCTCATGATTCAGTGGAGTATCCACACTGAAGAAGAAGCTACCTGGGAGCGAGAAGATCACATCAAGACGGAGTTTCCCGATCTTTTTAAATCCTAGTTTTCTTCTTTCTTCTTTCTCAAATCTTGGGACGATATTTTGTTTAAGGAGGGAAGGTTTGTAACATCCCAAAAATACTGAACATGATTATCAATTTCCAACCATCAAAATTAGGATTAACAAAAACTTTTTTAATTAAATCATATGAATGCATGTGTGTATGTGATGATTGCATGAATGAATGAATGGACTTGTGTGATTGATCTAAATAGCAAGGAATGGATTAAATATAAAACAACATCATCTAAAACATTTCCAAGCAGAAACAAATCGAGAGAAAATAAAAAACAAAACAAATAAGGCAAATGGTCATTTTTGCCAATCTTGCTCACTAGACCACTTTGAGTGTTTCTAGTCCAAGATTTCAAAAAGAAACTTTTCCATTTATTTTCATCCCTTGCAAGACCAAGTAAATGTGAATCAAAGCCCACCTTTCAAACTTACAGAAACATTTGACAACTTGATTCAAATCACAATTCAAAATTGAATCTGATTCATATGTGAAGATCCCACATTCTCAAAACCCAACCAAACCAGTGCACCTTGACCAATCCAACTAACCAGCGACTCCCTAGTATGTAACCAACACACCCACCAAGTTTGAATCCAAAATTCAAATTTGAATCTCTTTTGGCCATTTCATCAAACATCGTGTAATCAGCAAACAAACAAACATCAAACACTATTAGGAGCAGTGATTTTGGCCAACCTTGTTCCCTCTATAGCTAACACTACACTCTCACTAGATGATCTAGCTCAATTAACAAGCTTTAGCACCACTGTGAGCAAGCCATAACCATCAATGGTGACCATGTCTACCCTAACTTGCCACCCCAATGTCGATAGCAATCTAGGAGCCTCACCAAGCCTAGCCACCTTATCTAGGACACAAGCCACCGTCCACCGCCACCCCCTGTCAAGTGCCAAGCCTTGCCATCGACCACTCGTAACGAGCAGGCTCTTCCAGTCTCTGCTGCCATACCAGGCCAGCCAGCGCGCCGACACGCGAAACAGATCGCGCCCGCTGCCCTCATGCATGATCACCATCGCCCCAGGAACCGCCCGAACATGCCCGTTCGCCACTGCACGGACCATAGACGTTGTGCGCCATTAAATTTCCCGTCGGACCCGTCTAGAGCATCGAAGTGTTTCGACCAATTTGCACTGCCCCACGCCTCGCCATCAAGCCATTATTCTTTTCCAGGAGGCAATGCACTGTCCCCTACCCCCAGCCATGTCGTTAGCTCGCTGTGTAGACGACCACGACGAGCTCCACCCGCACCCTTCGGTCCTCTCGCCGCACTATAAATACAGGCCTTCCCCATTCGATTTCAGCACACCATCTCACTCCCCAACTCTCACTGATCACACCCACTCACCCCCGGAGCAAGGCGAGTACTAGGTGGCCGGAATTTCGCCGGAGCTTGCCGCTGCTGGAGGAGAAGGGCGCCGTCGATTAGAGCCGCCCCAGGAGGAGCCGCCGGTACCGGGAGGGTCGTCATCGTCGACTTCGTCGTTCGCCCCCATCGCCGACCATCGCCGGAGCCCCAGTGAGCCTCCACTGACCCCCACTGTCCATGCTAGGGTTCGACCTCGCTGCATCCTATTCAGGCATAGACGATAAACCACAGCCGTAGGATTAGAGTTAGATCGCACGGCCCTGATCGCCCCGTACCCCTTCGCACCCCTCTGTCTCACTAACAAGTGGGGACAACCACTTAACCAACCCGCGCGCGCTGTGCGTAGTGAGACGGCCCAATTAACCTCCCGCGCGACCCAGTAATTCAAATTTAGGTTTATTCTTTTAGTTCCAAACTTAGTTCTGTACCCAGATTCAAAAATCAACCCAGCTCGATTCACTAAACCAAAATGCATGAAACCAATTTTGTTAGAAAGGTACTGTAGTTCTTAATCCAAGCCTGTTGGATTCAAACCATTTGGATTTGTAGATCTTCTATAGTAAAAATAACAAGGCAGAAGCTTTTCTGCATTCAAACATTTTTCAAAATTCAACCATAAAATCTTTTGAGTTGATTCCAACTCTCAAAAATCACATTTAACCATACCTTTCAGAATATATAAAAATATATAGGTTTACTTGTAGAAATAATGATCAAGTAATAAAAGAATGCCCCATAAGCATTTCTAGTCACTTTAATTAATTAAAATAAAAAGGTTAAACCTTATTAAATTGTGACACCACTTTAAGTCACATTCCCAAGTACTGAAATACGTGGTGATGACATGTGTCAACATGATCCCATGTTTTAGTTGAAGAATATTAAACCTTAAGTAGTTTTTCAATGAGTAGAAATTACTTTTCTAAAATAAAGGAAATAAAACTATTGCCTTAATGGTTGTAATGCTTGTGATGATCCTATATCATCTACTGAAAACCTTGGTGTCATAAATAGAAATAGTTAAGTATTGTTTGGTGATTGTGTACCTCGTATTTATTTATAGACGTTAGTACCGACCAAGGATACGAGGAGGAAGGAGGATACTACGAGGAAGAAGCCGAGGAGAACTTCAACAACTACTCTGCACAAGGCAAGCTTATACTAATATCTTAGCAAGCCTAATACTACCAGATGACTTGGCAAGATAAGACTTGCATGATACTAGATGCTTTAAGCATATGTGATTATACCCACTTGATGATACCCAATCCAAGTTTTACTTGCAAGCGTAGTATTTTATTTCTTTATCAAAGCTTTCTCTTCGAGTTTGCTTAGTGACTTGGAGATAATAGAAGGATATTTGAAGGTAGCATAAAGATCTTAATGCTTGGCCTAAGTTAGATAATCTTGATGTCATCCTGAGGCATGAGATTGAACTTAGCTAATTCACACTTGTTTATTTTAATCACCCCTCATTAGTGTTTACCCTCACTTGTAGATGCTAGTGCTAAACATAAAAATTGATCAACTTTAGATGGGAATACTTGGTGAAAATGGTTATGAAAACCTTAGAATGATGAGTCATTCTATTGAAATGTTTTGACATGTGTTCTTGAACACCAAATGATTTTGATAATGAAAATTTTAAGGCATGAGCCTTAGCCCTTTATAAAACTAATGGTTGTCTGGATGCGATACAATTCCAATTTTACCGTACAACCACAATACCCAAAATTTGGGTAGGCCTTGACTGGAAATTTATATACCTTAGTGTGGTTTCCCTTGCGGCCAAGATTTGAGACGAGGCTACCTTGTGAAGATTGTCCACCTATGCAGTTCCCAAGATGACAGTTGGTCATGGTTGGGAGGCCAAACTCATAGGAGAGGTGCCTATACTAGGGCATGTAACTGAAAGGTTAGGATTGGTTATCCGCATACTGAGTATGGCGAATTCAGGATTTGTTCCTGACGGATGTATCGAATGTTGTGGTGAAAGTGTACCACCTCTATAGAGTGTCAAACTATTCGAATATCCACGTCCGCGGTTATGTACAGTTGGAGTGGCCATACTGTTCCGTCGTCAGATGTTTTCAAAATGACTTATGAAATGATTGATGACTTGACTTGACCACAACATGGTTGTGATATGAAATCCAGGTTCCCCCTTAGGTGTTATAAAACTTTCATCTAGCTTTCTTTGCTTCTGAACTTTGTTAAGGTAAACCAGGCTTTTTGCAAAATAACCCTAGAGATTAGTTCTTCCTATTCCAAAACCACTTCACTTGTTAGTATTTGTTTGCAAGTACTTAAAGAGTACTCATGGCTTTGTCCCTGGCTATTCCCAAGGCCAGACTATGAAGAGGGGTATCAGGAAGATGGACAGAAGGAAGGTTACGACAACTAGGATCATATCCCATCGTCAGCGTTGCCTGTGACCATGAATATGGAGCTTCGCCTACGCTATCGTTATTATTATGTTATTCCGCTGCTTGAATTGTATTAAGACTAGATCATGGGATCCTTATTCGGGTAAGACCTTATGTATGGTTTGTAATGGATGATGTACTATGATATCCAATCTGTTATGTCTCGCAAAAATGGTAATCCTGGGATTGCGATGTATGGCATAACAGGCATCTGGAATTAAAAATCTGGGTGTTGACACCAAACTCATAGGGGAGGTGCCTATACTAGGGTGTGTAATTGAAAGGTTAGGATTGATTATCCGCATACTGAGTATGGTGATTCAGGATTATTCCTGACGGATGTATCGAATGTTGTGGTGAAAGTGTACCACCTCTGCAGAGTGTCAAACTATTCGATTAGCCGCGTCTGCGGTTATGGACAGTTGGAGTGGCCATACTGTTTCGTCGTCAGATGTTTTCAAAATGACTTGTGAAATGTATCATGACTTTGAATTGACCACACCAGGGTTTTGATCATGAAAACTAAGTTCCCACTTCGGTGTTGTAAAACATTAAGTTAGTTTTTTTCATTCTAAACTCAGTTAGAGATAAATCTGGCTTTTTTGCAAAATAAACTTAGAGCTTAAGATTCCTACTCGAACCACCTTACTTGTTAGTATTAGTTTGCGAGTACTTAAAGTGTACTCATGGCTTTGTCCCTGGCTATTCCTATGTCCATACTTTGAAGAGGACTACCAGGATGATGGACAACAGGAAGTCTATGACAACTAAGATCATCTCCCATCGTCAGCATTGCCTGTGACCCTGAAGATGGAGCTTCGACCATGCTACCCTTACTATTATTCCGTTGCGTTGATTGTATTAAGACTGGATCATGAAATCCTTTATTTGTAAGACCTTTATTATGGTTTGTAATGGATGATGAACTATGGTACCAATCTGTTATGTCTCATAAAAATGGTAATCCTGGGATTGTGATGTATGGCATAACAGGCATCTAGGATTAAAAATCCGGGTGTTGACAAGTTGGTATTAGAGTCATCCTGACGATAGGAGACCCTAGTTAGAATGGTCGCTTGAATCAAAAACTTAATTTCAAAACAAAAGAAGTGAGTATTTATGAAAACCTATTCTCATCCTTATCACTTAGATTCTTTCAAGAAAATTCATGTTCCTCAAAAAAACATTCTTGCAATCTTACATAAAATTTGACACACTTGATAACCTCACTAACTTACTCATCCTACATTCTTATAGATGGAAGTCAAGTATAGCAAGTTCTACCAGTTGGGCAACAGAGGAGAGCTCATCTTCGAGCGAGATTTACACCAACTCTCGGAACTTCTTGAGCACCCGCACCCCGAGTTATTTGGAGCACAGCTCAATGATCAGCAAGGAGCAGAACTACAATGGTTAATTGTTGCCAATCTCAGAGGCAAGATGGAGGCACCCACCTCAGAGGGGATCCAATTCAGCTTGAGGGAGAACAACTGGCTAGATGGACTCGCCAGGGCTATGCAATAGGCTCTTGCCCGTCCGTGTGGGCAAAGCATCAACCAGATCAAGGACACTCGCTTTTAGTGTTACGCAAGGTATGATGCTATGGGACAGCCATTGGAGCTACTAGGTCACCCGGAGCTGAAGCATCAGGTGGATCATCTCGACTTCATGCTGTATGACAGGCAGAAGGAATTGGACAACACCCGTGCATACGCCAAACTATGCCATTGTGATGTGGACATCCCTTCTATTGATACAACCGTTTTACCTACAGCTACACACATACAAGGACCCATCACAAGATCTCGTGCCAAACAACTTAACTATCAGGTACTTTCGTTTCTTGGAACTATTCCTCACATACATGAGAATATGATGCTGCCTAAATCAGATGTATTTCTTACTCTTAGGAATGATGGACCAAGCATGGATGAGAGGGACAAGCATTGGAGCATGGCCATGCATGGAGATGGCAGCAAGCGTGTGATGATCTAAGAGAAGGCCACGGATGAAGATTTCAGAACTTTGAGGCCACCATAATGAAGAAAAAGGCTTGGACAAAATATTCAAGATCAATACTTCACGAATTCGCCCATAGCTTAATATGGTGCGGCGACACCTTTTCTTTTGGGCCAGGCCCATGTAATTTTCGCAGGATTTTAATTAGCCACTTTTGAGAGTGCGTATTTGAGGGGAAAAGGACTTCTAGGGTTGGATTCGGCCACCACTTCCATGGTTGGCCGAAACCCCACCTTTTCGCCCTTAAATACTCCCATAGCCGTCACCCTAGACTCGGATTTTGTTTAGACATTAAGTTATCCATCATAGCAACTTCACCAAGGCTCGAGCGTCGCAGAGGCCTCTTGTACTTCGCACCTATTCAGGATCCCACCTTTTCAATAAAGCTTTCCTCTTAATCCGCAATATCTTGATTGCAATATTGGTTCTTACTTGTTCTCGATTTCAGGTAGGAATTAAGACCCTCGCTGGTCAGGCTGATCGTGTTCCCGTAGGATCGATAACCTCCAGGAGATTGGCCTAGAGATTGCATTGGCGCTCGTGCTCGCACGTGAAGTCGGATCGTCAAGCCCGAACTCCACCAAATCGATTATCTTCATATCATCGAAAGATCAGACACCTTTGCCCTATCACATTGCAGTCAAGAAAGACCAGACCCTCGCCAACCTTGCGAAGGAGCGCAAGTCATTTCGCTGTCTGCACGACAAGAAGGATCGCACCATTGCTCGTCTTCGTCACAAAGTGTCGGATTTGGAGGAGACCATCCATGAGCGGGACATGCAGCTTGAGGAGAGGGAGAATGAAGGGGAATATATCCGTGGAGATCCCTATTCCTACCTCAGTGATGATGATGACTACCTGGAGGACCAAGACATGGACTTCCACACTAATGATGATGATTCTGCCTTCATTGATGATGATGAAGACACTGATTCTGATGATTAGTAGCACTTGAGCACTATCGTAGTTGTGAATTGTATCCGGTCCCACTGTATCGTATCTTCACAGAATGGTTCTTAAAACCATCTGTTACCTTAGTGTGGTGTGTGTTTGTATAGGGATGAATGAATGAAAAGCAAGTTTCTAGTGACAAAACCGGTGTCAAACTCAAAGTTTAAAAACTTTTCAAAAACAAATCCAGGAACCTTAGAAATTTCCCTCTTGTATCATGATCTATCTCAATCTTTAGATGCCTCGCGGAGGGAGCAATTCAACTCAGGACCCAATGCTCCAAATCTTGCAAATGCTGGTTGCTGACCGTGAAGCTGTAAGAGCTGAACTTCAAGCTAACCTAGCCACCCTTCAACAGATAGCTTAGATGGCCAATAACAATCCAGGACATGGAAACCAGGACATCCATCGATCCAAGATCAAGAACTTTCAGAACACCAATCCCCCATATTTAGTAAGTCTGAAGAGCCATTAGATGCTGATGACTGGCTGCAGACCATGGTGGACAACTTAGAAGTCGCAGGAGTGGAGGCCAATGAGAAAGTACTGTTTGCCACCCATTATCTGGTAGGTGATGCAAGATCTTGGTGGAATAGCATTCTCACCATGAATGGAGGACAGATGATGACTTGGGATGAATTCAAACTCAAGTTCAACCGAACCCATGTGCCACCGGGTTTAGTCAAGAGGATGAGAGATGAGTTAAGAGAATTAAAGCAAGGGAGGATGACAGTAGTTGAGTACCGTGACAAATTTCTGTCATTAGCTAGGTATGCACCATATGAGATTGACACTGAAGCCAAGAAGGAGAGATTCTTGAACAGTCTGCATGATGAGATGCAGACGGTATTAGTCAACATTCCTTTCGCTGACATTGAAGCCTTAGTGGATTCTGCAATCCAGATGGAAGGCAAGATCAACCAAGCCAATGAGAATCGCAAGCGTCGGATGATGCATCCACCAGGAACCCACCATACCCCAAAGTATCGCCCCAACCCGTCTATAGGATATGCCCCGAGAAACATTAGACCCCCTATGACCCGTCGGAACTATCCCAACTGTGGAGGAGGAAACCCAAGGCCTAGAGGAAACCACAACAACAACCTCAGCAACTCCAACAATTTCAATCGTGTACCGCCCAAGATCAACAACAACAACACCAACAACACCAATACTGCCCCAAGGACTGGAAGCAATGTTGTGCCTGTTGCACGAAAAGACAAGTCTCAGTTTACTTGTTTTGAATGCGGAGTCAAGGGTCACTACTCCAATGAGTGCCCCAAGAAGCTTGCAGCAGCTACCAATGTGAATGCACTAGATCAGCAGCAACGCCGTGTTCAGCCTAGAAGGAGATTTGCCCCAGGGAACTCGCTCAACCGCAACGGCCGTCTGTTTCACATGAATGCTGAAGAAGCTCAGGAAGCGCCAGAGGTCGTGATGGGTATGTTTTCTGTTAACTCAGTACTTGCAAGAGTGTTGTTTGATTCTGGAGCATCGCACTCATTTGTTATAGAAGAATTTGCATGCACTAGTAAGATTCAACCAACCAAATTGAAGCATGTTATGATAGTTCAAATACCTGGTTCAACCACCAAAGCTAGACAAATTTGCAAGGACTTACCTATCAGAATCCATGGAATAGATTTTTATGCTAATCTAATAGTACTTGTAACCAAAGGTTTGGAGGTAGTACTAGGAATGGATTGGATGTCAAAACATAAAGGATTAATCGATTGTGCCAAGAAAGCCATAACCATGACTAGTAACACTGGAGTATCAGTAGAGAATGTATCTGAAACCTTACCCCGTCAATTCAAGTGCAATAAGAGTCTAGCCCAACCAACCATTGACCAAGTCAGAGTAGTCTGTGAATACCCCGGCGTATTCCCAGATGTATTGCCCGGTATGCCCCCAGATCGGGATATCGAGTTTATGATTGAACAAATCCCTGGGACTGGACCCATAGCTTAGAGACCTTATAGTATGAACCCGTCTGAATTAGTGGAGCTAAAGAAGCAACTGGATGCTATGCTGGAGACTGATTCAACCAAGTACGTCGCCATGGAGATCACCTGTTTTGTTTGTGGATAAGAAAGATGGCGGTAACCGCTTGTGCACAGATTATCGGAAGCTGAACGATGTCACCATTATGAACAAGTACCCACTGCCGAAGATAGAAGATCTGTTTGACCAGTTGACCGGTGCCAAAGTGTTTTCTAAGATTGATCTTAGAACTGGTTATCATCAACTCAAGATTCGCGCAGAGGATATTCCAAAGACTGCCTTTACCACTAGATATGGACTGTATGAGTACACTGTCATGTCTTTTGGACTAACCAATGCCACCGCTTATTGCATGAAACTCATGAATAAGATTTTTATGAATTTCCTAGATAAGTTTGTTGTTGTTTTCATTGATGACATTCCGATCTATTCTAAATCAGATGAAGAAGAACATGAGCTACACGTAAGGACAATCCTTGAAACCCTTAGAGAGCATCAGTTGTATGCCAAGTTTAGAAAATGTGAGTTCTGGTTAAAGGAAGTAGGATTCCTTGGACACATCGTGTCGGCAGGAGGAATTGCTGTCAACCCTGCCAAGGTTAAGGATGTTGAAGAATGGAAAGCCCCAACCACTCAAACCCAAGTTCGTGCATTTCTCGGATTAGCGGGATATTACCGCAAGTTCGTAGAAGGATTCTCGAGCATCGCAAGGCCCATGACCTAGTTGTTGAAGAAAGATAAGAAGTATGAATGGACGGACAAATGTGAAGCAAGTTTTCAAGAGCATAAGAAGAGATTGATTTCAGCCCCAATCTTGATTATGCCGGATATCACGAAGCCCTTTGATGTGTATTGTGAACCATCCAAGGTTGGTCTTGGATGTGAGTTGATGCAAGAATGCAAAGTCATATCCTATATATCTCGACAACTAAAACAACATGAGCAGAATTACCCTACCCATGACCTCTAGCAGCCGTAGTTTTAGCCTGGAAGACATCGCGGCATTACCTTGTGGGTAACCGCTGTGACATTTATTCAGATCACAAGAATTTGAAGTATATTTTCACCTATAAGGAGCTAAATATGTGGTAAAGGAGATGGATAGAGTTAATCAAGGACTATGACCTTGACATTCACTATCACCCCGACAAAGCCAATGTGGTAGTAGATGCTCTTAGCAGATTGTTGTGTCGATTGAACACCATGATTCGGAAGGAGCAACCAAGTTTGCACAAGGAGTTGGAAGATTTCAAATGGAACTAGTAAGTGAAGGATTTTTGGCTAGCATAGAAATTCAACCCACTTTGATCAGTAAGATCAAGGAGGCGCAGAAAGGAAATGCTAGTATCGACGGAATCAAACATCGTATCGATACAAGGAAGGTACCCAGATTCACCGAAGATGAAGAAGGAGTTCTGTGGTACAAAGGACGTATCTGTGTACCAGCAGATTCCGAGTTGAAACAAGATATTTTGCAAGAAGCCCATGATACTCTTTACTCTATCCACCCTGGAGGAACGAAGATGTATCAGGATTTGGAAGAGCAATTTTGGTGGCATAAGATGATGCGAGAAATCAGAAGCTACATAGCCAAATGTGATATCTATCAGAGAGTCAAAACAGGACATCACAGACCCGCAGGACTTTTGCAACCTTTACAGATTTCGGAATAGAAGTGGGATTCTGAAGGAATGGATTTTATCATCGGATTTCCTACATCTAGTAGGGGAAATGACTATCTGGCTCATAGTGGATAGACTGTCTAAAGTAACTCATTTCTTACCGGTCAAGAACACTTATCAGAGTTCGAAGCTAGCAGAGTTGTACATTGCTAGGATAGTCAGTTTACATGGAGTCCCAAAGAACATTGTGTCAGATCGAGGAACCCAGTTTACCTCGAGATTTTGGAAGAAAGTCCAAGAAGGATAAGGAACAAGACTGGAATTCAGCATAGCTTATCACCCACAGACTGATGGACAAACGGAGCAAGTGAACCAGATACTCGAAGATATGTTGAGTGATATGGGGTGGCCCGATCTTCTCAGCAAGCACTTGTCGAAGATGATGGTGGATGTAAGATAACTAGCCTGTAGCTATGAACTCTCCCGCTCGAACCCTGATGCCAATGCAACAGATCTCGAACCCTGTGGGATATTCACAACACCACGCTCTTACGCACGCAATGGAACCCGCGACGGTAGTTTGCAATCTACTAATTCCCAATGGAACAACAGATCACACTCAATTGCAGTAGATAATTCGATCACAGGGTAATTCCAGAGCTTCTTGATAAGAAACAACTCCAAAATAGTTTTAGCGTGGTATAACCCTAACTATGGGGACGTCCCGGGGCTTATAAGGGCGGCTGGGGCGGCCAGAAACCGAAACCAAAACGCACACGACTCAAACTAATACATGCCGACTCGGAACAGATTCGCCAGTGCCGGACAGTCTTGTGGAAACTGCCGGACAGTCTTGCGGGCGCCAGACAGTCTTAAGAAAACTGCCGGACAGTCTTGCGGGCGCCGGACAGTCTTGGGGAAACTGCCGGACAGTCTTACGGGCGCCGAACAGTCTTGAAACTGCCGGACAGTCTTGCGGGCGCCGGACAGTCTTGTTGATCTTCCCTTGCGCCTTGCTCCTGCTCCTCCCTCGTGCATCCTTGGGCGATCATCATGTTGGGCTCCATGTGCTTCATCTCGTCGCTCTGTGCTACGCCTTCTTCTCCAATGTACCTGATCATACAATAGCACAATGACTTAGGCAGTATAAAGTTCTCATTAAGTAAAACATCAGGTTCATTAAGAAACAAGTTCACCTGTTGTTCTAGTAGCTTAGCACGAGCTCTTGTGATAGGTCCAATTCTAATCTCATTGGACTTAACCTTGTTTAGATCAACTGGAACATCTTTAGTAGTAGTTGGGGTAGGTGTAATTGTAGGGATGTCCTCATCATTGAGAGGTTGTGTGTTGGAATATGGATCTAAATGGGAGGACTGTCTGCCTTTCGTAAAATTCTCATACAACAACAGTTACCAAGCGAGTTTACAAATGGACCCATTTGAATTTATGTATGGAAGGAAGTGTTGTACCCCACTAAATTGGTCGGAAGTAGGAGAGAGTCAGATTTTTGGACCCGACATCCTACGAGAAGCCAACGAGAAAGTTCACAAGATCCGTGAGCACCTTAAGGCCGCCCAATCTAGACAGAAGAGTTATGCCGACAAAAGACGTCGAGACCTAGCCTTCAATATCGGAGATTTTGTGTATCTGAAAGTATCACCCTTAAAGGGAATGCAACGTTTCCAACTCAAATGAAAGATTGCTCCCAGATATATTGGACCCTTCAAGATTTTTAATCGCCAAGGAGAAGTATCATATCAGCTGGAATTGCCGGAGGAAATGTCAGCCGTGCATAATGGGTTTCATATCTTGTTACTTCGAAAATGCCTAGAAGTCCCGGAGAAGGCCGAAGTTTTCAAGAATATTGATCACAAAACCATAGAGATCAACGAGGACCTAACATATCCTGAAGTACCCATTAGTATTTTGGAAGAAGCCTTCAGACCCACCAGAACCCGGAGTATCAAGTTTCTCAAGATCCAGTGGAGTAACAATACTGAAGAAGAAGCTACCTGGGAACGAGATGATTACATTAGGACTGAGTTTCCAGATCTCTTTAGTTCCTAGTTTTCTTTTTCTTAAATCTCGGGATGAGATTTTGTTTAAGGAGGGAAGGTTTGTAACATCCCAAAAATATTAAACAAGATTATCAAGTTCCAATCACCCAAGTTTCGGGTTAACAAAAACTTTTGTTATTAAAATTAATATGAATGCATGTTTGTGTGTGATTAATGCATGAATACTTGCCACACCATGTTTGATTGCTATGAATGCTAAGGATTGGTTTAAAGATAAAAACAATATCATCTAGATCATTTCCAAGCAGAATCAAATAAAGAGAAATTCAAATATAAACAATATAAGCAAATGGTCATTTTGGCCAAACTTGTTCACTAGACCACTTTGGGTATTCCTAGTCCAAGTTTTCTAACATAAAAAAATCCAATTCTTTTCACCCCTTGCTAGACCAAGTAAAAGTGAACCCAAGCCCACTTTACAAACCAACAGAGACAAATTCCAAATCTATGCAAATTATAATTCAAAATTAAATCCTTAATAGGTACTAAGATCACCATTTCTCAAAAACCACTCAAACCAGTTTACCTTGCCAAACCCAAGCACCCTCAGACTACCAAGCATGTGAGCAGAGCACTCACCAAAATTCATCCCAAAATTCAAATGTAAAGTTAATGCGGCCATTTCATCAAACAGTTGGTGAGCTCAGATTAAACTACCTAGCTTCTACTATTTTGAGCAGTGTTTGATCAAACAATTGTCCGCAACTTACTCCCCTTGACACCCCCAACACCCAACACTGCATTGAACAAGACAGACCTCTACCCATTGCACTAGTGTCGCGCCACCCGAAGCTCACTCACCAGCCGACCATGGCCAGCACGCAGGAGGCAACGCCGCGCCCGTCCACGATGTCCAGGAGGCAGGCCACCGTCCACCGCCACCCCCTGTCCAACCCTCGAGCGCAGCCAGGCCCTGGACCCCTGAGAACAGCCACGCCAATTTCTCTGTCGCCATGCCGAGAGCGCGCCAGAGCGCCGCAACCGACACATGCGCACACGTAGCGCCTCGCTCTCACTACACGTGCCTGCACTCACCGCGACACCAGCTACCCCCTAGACATGCCCATTCGCCGCCGCGCGACCAGTAGCCACTGTACATCGTCTAAAATGCCGTCGGTGCTGCGCAGAGCATCGACCCGTTCCGACCGTTCTTGACCGCCCTGTGCCACGCCATTTAAGCCTGTGATGATTGCCAGGAGACACCGCACTGGCCTACGCCCTCCGCCATGCCATTAGCTCACTACATCGTCGTCACCGACGAGCTCTGACCATGCCGCACTTCCCCTCTCACCGGTGTATAAATAGAGGCCACCCCATCCCTCATTCTTCACACCATCTCACTCCCCACTCCTCACAGACCACCCCTGACAGGAGACACCCCAAGAGCTGCTGCGACCACCATTTGAACCGTCGTCGACAATGTCGTTTGCCCCCATCACCGACCCTACTGGAGCCCTGTAAACCGCCGCGTACCCCCACCGTTGCTGTTAGGGTTTGGTCTCGTCGGAGCCATTCGACGGAGACGACGAGCGTAAGCCGTAGATCTTGTTCTAATCGTAGGGTTCAGATTGAAGGATACCGCTTCGCGTAGATAGAGCCGCTGACACGTGGGACCTCTCTGTTAGCAGCCCACTACGCGCGCTCTGTGCAGTTGGGCCGGCCCAGTAACATTCGCGCTCTCAGCCCAGAGATTCAAATAGATATTATCTAATTTAGTTAAACCCTAGATCAGCCAGTAGATTCAAAAAACAATTAAAAGAGTTTTACTAAATCAAATTGCATGAAACCAATTTTGTTAGAAAGGTATTGAAATTATCAATCCAATCCCGTTGGATTCAAACCATTTGTAATTATAGATCACCTATAGCAAAAATAACAAAACAGATACTTTTACACAATCAAACATTTTTCAAAAATCAAGCTTAAATGCTTTTGAGTTGATTCCAACTCTCAAAAATCACATTTGACAAGATCTTTCTGAATATATAAAAATATTTAGGTTTACATGCAGTGATCTTGGACTAGTACTAAAAGAATGCTACATAGGCTTGTCTAGTCACTTTAATTATATAAAATAATCATTTTAAACTTATTAAATTGTGACACCTCTTCAAATTACATTCCCAAGTATTAAAATATGTGGTGATGACATGTGTCAACATGATCCCATATTTTAATTGGAGAATATTAAATCTTAAGTAGTTTTCAATTAGTAGAAATTACTTTTCCAAAAAAAAAGACTAGGGCTTTACTTCATGTGATGATTGTGATGATGCTAGATCATCTAGTGTGAACCTTTGTGTGCTAAATAGAGGTAGTTAAGTATTGTTTGGTGATTGTGTACCTCGTATTTATTTACAGACGCTAGTACCGACCAAGGCTACGAGGAGGAGGAGTACTACGGAGAAGAAGAAGAAAACTTCAACCACTGCACCAATCAAGGAAAGCTAACACTTGCAACTTTGCAAGCTAACACTTGCATGATAACTATGCAAACTAGAGGCCTTAGGCATATTTGGTTATGCAACTTTGATTATACCAATCCCAAGTTTTACTTGCAAGCTTTATTATTTTATTTCTTTACCAAAGTTCTTTTTTTACTTTTACTTAGTGACTTGTGAGTTTTGGAAAGATATTATAGGTAGAATAAAGAGCATAAAAGTTGGCCTAAGGAGTTAGAATTAGATGTCATACTGAGGCATGAGATTAGAATTGTATAAGACACATATGATTAGCACCCCTCATTAGTGATTTCCCTTAACTTTACTGTAACATCCCAAAAATATTAAACATGGATCATCAAATGCTAATCATCAAAATTAGGGTTAACAAAAACTTTCCTATCTAAAAATACGTGAGCATTCATATGTATGTGTATTTAAAATTAGGATTCTTCTGAATTTCCATGGTTCTATGTTACTTTGCTTGTAAAATGATTCTTAGGTGAAATAAACATCATCTGAATCATTCCCAAACTTTTCCCAAAGACAAACAACTCAAAATGAACAAATGAAGTGAATGGTCACTTTGGCCAAATTAACTCTCATGCCTACTTTGGCTATTCCAAGCACTCAAAACCTAACAGAAACATTTGTTGATCTTTGCACCCCTTGTTAGTAATCATAATGAGGTACCAAGGCCCACTTTGTGATCTTCCAAAAACATTCAAATGCTAAGTTTAAATGACAGTTTATCTATCTCATATGGGAAGATCCCACTATTTGAAAAACCACTCAAACAAGCTCAATTTTCAAAACCCGAAGTCTCCAGCACATGCCTAGCACACCCACCAAAAATCTTTTCAAAATTCAAAAGGAAGTTTCTTACGACCATTTCATCAAACAGTTGGCAGGAAAATTTAAACCAAATCAAATTCACTGTTTTTTAAAGTGTTTTGGCCTAACTTGTTCCCTCTCTAGCTCACAGCAACCATTTAGTAGATCATCTATCCTAATTGGAAACCCCTAGCCTCATTGTAAGCTGGCCATTGTCATCAATGGTGAGCAAGCCGAGCACACCTCGCCGACCAACTTGGTCGCCGCCGCAGCAGACCACCTCCCCCTCTCTCGCCATGTCTGGGAGCTAGCCAGCACTTCACCGCCACCCACTTCCCCCTCCCCGAGCCAAGGAAAGTCGTGGACCACCGAGCACGCCCCGCGCCCAGTGCCAATAAGACAAATGCTTTAATCTTGTAATGATAGGTGATGATGCTAGATCATCTATAGTACACCTTTGTGTGATGAGTGAAAATAGTTAAGTATTGTTTGGTGATTGTGTACCTTGTATTTATTTATATATGCTAGTACCGACCAAGGATACGAGGAGGAAGGAGGATACTACGAGGAAGAAGCCGAGGAGAACTTCAACCACTACGATGCACAAGGCAAGCCTAATAATACTAGTTGATTTAGCAAGCAAACACTTGCAAACTAGCAAGTTTATACCACTATCTTAGCAAGCCAAACCATGCAAGTTTTACTTCCAAGCTTATACCACTTGATAAACCATCCTAGTTTTACTTATAAGCTTTCTACTTTATTTCTTTATCAAAGCTTTTCTTAGAGTTTACTTAAGTGACTTGTAGATTCTAGAAAGATACTTGAAGGTTGCATAAAGAGCATTAAATTTGGCCTAAGTAGATAATCTTGATGTCATCCTAAGGCATGAGATTGAACTTAATTAATCTCCACTTGTTTACGACCCCTCATTAATACTTACCCCCACTTGTAGATGCTAGTGCTAAGCATAAAAATTGATCAACTTTAGATGGGAATACTTGGTGAAAATGGTTATGAAAATCTTGGAATGATGAGTCATTCTACTGAAATGTTTTGACATGTGTTTCCGAACACCAGATGATTTTGACGATGAAAATGTTGAGGCATGAGCCTTAGCCATTTATAAAACCGATGGTTGTCTGGATGCGATACCATTCCAATTTTACCGTACAACCACAATACCTGAAAATTGGGTAGGGCTTGACTGGAAACTTATAAACCTTAGTATGGATTCCCTCACGGGCAAGGTCTGAGCTGAGGCTACTTTGTGAAGATTGTCCACCTGTGCAGTACCCAAGATGACAGTTTGTCATGGTTGGGAGGCCAAACTCACAGGAGAGGTGCCTATACTAGGGCGTGTAATTGAAAGGTTAGGATTGATTATCCGCATACTGAGTATGGTGAATTCAGGATTTGTTCCTGACGGATGTATCGAATATTGTGGTGAAAGTGTACAATCTCTGCAGAGTGTCAAACTATTTGAATAGTCGCGTCCGAGGTTATGGACAGTTGGAGTGGCCATACTGTTCCCCCGTCAGATGTTTCCAAAATGACTTGTGAAATGAATTGAGACTTTGACTTGACCACAACAAGGTTGTGATATTAAATTCAAGTTCCCACTTAGGTGTTATAAATTTTCAATTAGCTTTCTTTGCTTCTGAACTTAGTAGAGGTAAATCTGGAAGTGAGTATTTACAAAAACTTATTCCCATTCTTATCACTTTGATTCTTTCATGAAAATTCATGTTCCTCAAAAACTTTTGCAAAATACCTAAAATTTGACACACTTGATCATTCTACTAACTTACTCATCCTATATTCTTATAGATGGACGTGAAGTACAACAAGTTTTATCAGTTGGGGAATGGAGGAGACCTCATCTTTGAGCATGACTTGGACCAGCTTTCGAAACTTCTGGAGCGTCCGCACCCCGATTTCTTCGGAGCTCAGCTCAATGATCAGGAAGGAGAAGATCGGCGGTGGCTAGTTGTTGCAAGTCTCCGAGGAAAGATTGATCCTCCCACTACCGAGGGAATTCAGTTCACCTTAAGAGAGAACAACTGGCTCGATGGACTTGCCAGGGCCATGCAGGAAGCTCTTGCCCGTCTGTGTGGGCAGAGTATCAATCAGATCAAGGGTACCCGTTTTGAGTTTTACCCAAGGCATGATGCTATTGGACAGCCACTAGAAGCCCCATATCACCACGAGCTGAAGACTCAGTTGGACCACCTTAGATTCATGATGTATGATCGTCAGATGGAACTGGACAATGCCCGTGACTACTCCAACCACAAGTCCGCCATCATCAAGACGAAGGATCAGACCATCGACATGCTAGTGAAGGATCGCAAGTCTCGTCGCCGTCAGCTTGACAAGGAGCGCATCATTGCCCGTCTTCGCCACCGTATCACGGATTTGGAGGAGACCATCCACGAGAGAGACATGCAGTTGGAGGAAAGGGAGAATGCCGGAGAAGATCTTCGTGGAGACCCCTACTCCTATCTCAGCGATGATGATGACTTTCTGGAGGATCAAGCCATGGACTTCTTCACAGATGAGGAGGATTTTGCCTTCATCGATGATGATGAGGATGATGAATACACCAACTCCAAGGAGTAGTAGCACTTGAGCACTAGCGTAGTGAATTGTATTGAGTCCCACTATATCGTAGTTTCTAGAATGGTTCTTAAAACCATCTGTTTTCCTTTGTTGTGGTGTGTGTTGTATCGTGTGCTATGAATGAATGAATGAATGAAAAGCAAGTTGCTAGAAAATCTGAGTCAAACTTTAAAAAATTTCAAAGTCCCTGAACCTTAGAAATTCCCCTCTTTTCTCATGATCTATATCAATCTTCATATGCCTCGCGGAGGAAGTGATTCATCCCCGGACCCGATGTTGCAGATCCTGCAAATGTTGGTTTCTGACCGCGAAGCTGAAAGAGCCGAATGTCAAGCCAACCTTGACACTTTTCAACACATAGCTCAGATGGCCAATAACAATCAAGGCCAAGGAAATCAGGACAACCATGGATCTAAGCTCAAGAATTTCCAGAACACCAACCCACCTGTTTTCACTAAGTCAGAAGAGTCCCTAGATGCAGATGATTGGCTGCAAACCATGGAAAACAACCTGGAAGTCGCCGGAGTTGAAGCTAACGAGAAAGTTCTGATCGCCACCCACTATCTAGCCGGAGATGCAAGAGCATGGTGGAACAGCATTCGTGCAATGACAGGAGGACAGATGATGACCTGGGAGGAATTCAAGGTCATGTTCAGCAGAACCCATGTGCCACCGGGTTTGATCAAGAGGATGAGAGATGAATTTAGAGAAATGAAGCAAGGAAGGATGACCGTAGTGGAATACCTTGACAAATTCTTGTCATTAGCTAGGTATGCCCCGTTTGAGATCGACACTGAAGCCAAGAAGAAAGAAAGATTCTTGAATGGTTTGCACAATGAGATGCAGACGGTGTTGGTCAATATCCCCTTTGCTGATATTGAAGCCCTCGTCGACTCTGCCATTCAGATGGAAGGAAAGATCAACCAAGCCAATGAGAACCGCAGGCGCCACATGATGCATCAGCCAGGAACCCATGATACCCCAAAGTATCGCCCCAACACATCTCCAGGATTTGCCCCGAGAACCAAGAGACCCACGATGAACCATCCGACCTATCCCAACCGTGGAAACCCAAGGCCCGGAGGAAATCACAACAACCCTGGCAACTCTAGCAATTTGAACCGTGCACCACCCAAGTTCAACAACAACAATGCTACCGCCCACACAAACACTGCCCCGAGGACTGGAAGAAATGATGTGCCTGTTGCAGCAAAGGACAAGTCGCAAGTGACTTGTTATGACTATGGAAATAAGGGTCACTACTCCAATGAGTGTCCCAAGAAGAATGCCGCAGCCCCAATGCAAATGCCCCAGCTTAGCAGCAGCGTCGTGTTCATCCCGGAAGAAGGTTTGCCCTAGGGAACTCGCTCAACTGCAACGATCGTCTCTTTCTCATGCATGTTGAAGAAGCCCAGGAAGCGCCAGATGTCGTGCTGGGTATGTTTTCTGTTAATTCAGTACTTGCAAGAGTGTTGTTTGATTCTGGTGCATCGCACTCATTTGTCACCGAAGAATTTTCATGCACTAGTAAGATTCAACCAACCAAACTGAAGCATGTTATGATTGTTCAAATCCCCGTTTCAACCACCAAAGCTAGGCAAATTTGCAAAGCTGTCCCTATCCGAATCCATGGCATAGATTTTTATTCTAATCTGATAGTACTCGGAACTAAATGTTTGGAAGTAGTACTAGGAATGGATTGGATGTCCAAACATAAAGGATTAATTGACTGTGCCAAGAAAGCCATAACCATGACCAGTACCGCTGGAATATCAGTCGAGCATGTATCTAAAGCCTTACCTCGTAAAATCAAGTGCAACAAGAGTATATCCCAACCTACCATTGACCAAGTTCGGATAGTCTGTGAATACCCCGATGTATTTCCAGATGTTTTGCCCGGTATGCCCCTAGATCGAGATATCGAGTTTATCATTGAACTAATCCTTGGAACAGGACCCATAGCCTAGAGACCATATAGTATGAACCCGTCTAAACTAGCGGAACTGAAGAAACAACTGGATGCCATGCTGGAAATTGGATTGATTCAACCAAGTGCGTCACCATGGAGATCGCCTGTCTTGTTTGTGGACAAGAAGGATGGAGGTAACCGCCTGTGTACGGATTATCGTAAGTTGAATAATGTCACTATCAAGAACAAATACCCGTTGCCCAAGATAGAAGATCGGTTGACCAGTTGACTGGTGCCAAAGTGTTTTCTAAGATTGATCTTAGAACTGGCTATCATCAACTCAAGATTCGCGCAGAGGATATTCCAAAGACTGCCTTTACCACTAGATATGGATTATACGAGTTTACTGTCATGTCTTTTGGATTAACCAATGCCCCCGCTTATTTCATGAATCTCATGAATAAGATTTTTATGGACTTCTTGGATAAGTTTGTCGTTGTTTTCATTGATGACATTCTGATTTATTCCAAATCAGAAGAAGAACATGAGCTACACCTAAGGACCATTCTTGGAACCCTTAGAGAGCATCAGTTGTATGGCAAGTTTAGCAAATGTGAATTCTTGTTACAGGAGGTAGGATTCCTCCGCCACATTGTATCAGCCGGAGGAATTGCCGTTGACCCTGCAAAGGTGAAAGATGTCGAAGATTGGCAAGCCCCAACCACTAAAACCCAAGTTCGTGCATTTCTCGGATTGGCGGGATACTACCACAAGTTCGTAGAAGGATTCTCGAGTATCGCCAGACCCATGACCCAATTGCTGAAGAAGGATAAGAAGTTTGAATGGACGGACAAATGTGAAGCAAGTTTTCAAGAACTCAAGTGAAGATTGATTTCAGCCCCAATCTTAATCATGCCGGATATCACAAACCCCTTCGAAGTGTATTGTGACGCATCCAAGATCGGTCTTGGATGTGTGCTAATGCAAGAAGGAAAATTTATATCCTATCTATCCCGACAACTGAAACAACATGAGCAAAACTACCCAACCCATGATCTCAATCTCGCAGTCGTAGTTCTAGCCATGAAGACATGGAGGCATTGCCTGATGGGAAACCGTTGTGAGATTTATTTGGATCACAAGAGCCTGAAGTATATATTCACTCAAAAGGAGCTGAATATGAGATAGAGAAGATGGATTGAGCTAATCAAGGATTACGACCTGGACATTCACTATCACCCCTGATAGGGCAAAGGTGTCCGATATTTCGATGAGATGGCGATAATAGATTTGGTGGAGTTCGGGCTTGACGCTCCGAATACACGTGCAAGCACGATCGCCAATGCAATCGCTAGGCCAATCTCCTGGAGGTTACCGATCCTGCGGGAACACGATCAGCCTGACCAGCAAGGGTCTTAATTCCTACCTGAAATCGAGAACAAGTAAGAACCAATATTGCAATCAAGATATTGCGGATTAAGAGGAAATATTTATTGAAAAAGTGGGATCCTGAATAGGTGTGAAGTACAAGAGGCCTCTGCGACGCTCGAGCCTTGGCGAAGTTGCTATGATGGCTAACTTAATGTCTAAACAAAATCCGAGTCTAGGGTGATGGCTATGGGGAGTATTTAAGGAGTAAAAGGTGGGGTTTCGGCCAGCCATGGAAGTGGTGGCCGAATCCAGCCCTAGAAGTCCTTTTCCCCTCAAATACGGACTCTAAAAAGTGGCTATTTAAAATCCTGCGAAAATTACATGGGCCTGGCCCAAAATAAAGGTGTCGTAGCACCATATTAAGCTATGGACGAATTCGTGAAGTATTAATCTTGAATATTTCGTCCAAGACTTCTTTCTTCATTATGGTGGCCTCAAAGTTCTGAAATCTCCATCCGTGGCCTTCTCCTGGATCATCACATGCTTGCTGCCATCTCCATGCATGGCCATGCTCCAATGCTTGTCCCTCTCATCCATGCTTGGTCCATCATTCTTAAGAGTAAGAAATACATCTGATTTAGGCAGCATCATATTCTCATGTATGTGAGGAATAGTCCCAAGAAACGAAAGTACCTGATAGTTAAGTTGTTTGGCACGAGATCTTGTGATGGGTACTTGTATGTGTGTAGCTGTAGGTACACCAGTTGTATCAATAGAAGGGATGTCCACATCATGCTCCCCTTCTTGAATTGAAGTCGTCCTCGACGCAATCTCATCTTCCTCACCAAAGTAAGGCTTCAAATCTGCAATGTTAAACGTAGGACTAACCGTACCAAAGTCTACACGCAAATCAAGTTTATATGCATTATCATTTATTTCTCTAACACCTTAAAGGGACCAGCAGCATGCGGCATTAACTTAGACTTGCGTAAATCAGGAAAACGATCTTTACGCAAATGTAACCAAACAAGATCTCCAACATCAAACACAACATGCTTTCTCCTTTTATCCCCAGCAAGTTTATACTTAGCATTCATGTGTTCAATGTTATCTTTAGTAGTCTTATGCAAGTTTAATATCATTTCAGCATGTTGTGTAGCATCCAAATTATTTTGCACCAAAGAAGGTAAAGGCAATAAATAATAGGTGCACGAGGAACAAAACCATACACAATCTCAAATGGGAACATTTTTGTGGTAGAATGCAGCGAACGATTATAAGAAAATTCTATATGAGGTAAACACTCTTCCCACAATTTTAAGTTCTTCTTTAAAATAGCCCGCAACATAGTAGACAAAGTTCTATTTACTACTTCAGTTTGTCCATTAGTTTGGGGATGACATGTAGTACTAAACAGCAATTTAGTCCCCAACTTATCCCATAAACATCTCCAAAAGTGACTAAGAAATTTAGTATCACGATCAGAAACAATAGTATTTGGCACACCATGCAAATGAACAATTTCACGAAAGAACAAATCAGCAATATGCGCAGAATCATCCGTTTTATGACAAGGAATAAAGTGTGCCATATTAGAAAACCGATCCACAACAACAAAAATCCCTCCCCTTCTGTGTTCGTGGCAATCCCAAAACAAAGTCCATAGAAATATCCTTCCAAGAAACACTAGGAACTGGAAGAGGCATATATAAACCATGTGGATTAAGGCGAGACTTAGCTTTTTGACAAGTAGTGTAGCGTGCCACAAATCTCTCAACATCTCGACGCATACGTGGCCAAAAGAAGTGTGCAGCAAGAACATCCTCCGTCTTCTTGACACCAAAGTGTCCCATCAATCCTCCTTCATGCGCCTCCTGTAACAACAAAAGACGAACAGAACTATCTGGAATGCATAGTTTATTAGCGCGGAACAGAAATCCATCATTGAAGACGAACTTGTTCCATGTTCTACCATCTCTGCAATTCTGCAACACATCTTTAAATTCAGCATCATGCACATATTGTTCCTTAATAGTTTCCAATCCAAATATTTTGAAGTCAAGTTGAGATAACAAAGCATAACGGCGCGACAAAGCATCAACAATAATATTATCTTTACCCTTTTTGTGTTTGATAACATAAGGAAAAGACTCAATAAATTCAGCCCACTTTGCATGACAACGATTCAACTTAGCTTGATTACGAATATGCTTCAAATATTCATGATCAGAATGTATAACAAATTCTTTAGGCCATAGATAATGTTGCCATGTTTCTAATGTCCGAACTAACACATATAATTCTTTATCATAAGTAGAATAGTTCAGACTAGCCCCACTCAATTTCTCACTAAAATATGCAACAAGTTTTCCCTCTTGTAATAACACCCCTCCCAAACCAATCCCACTAGCATCACATTCAAGCTCAAAAGTCTTATTAAAATCAGGAAGTTGGAGTAAGGGAGCATGTGTTAGCTTATCTTTCAATATGACGAAGGCCTGTTGTTGTGCATCGCCCCAAACAAAGGGCACATCCTTCTTGGTAAGTTCATTCAGTGGCGCGACAATTGATCCAAAGTCTTTGACAAAGCGCCTATAAAAACCAGCGAGGCCAAGAAAACTCCTCACTTGTGTGACCGTCTTGGGCTGCGGCCAATTCTCAATAGCTTCAATCTTGGCTGGATCCACTTCAATACCCTGTGATGTAACAACATAGCCAAGAAACGCAACTCGATTGTGCAAAAGGTGCACTTATCAAGGTTACCAAAAAACGTGCATCACGTAAAGCATTGAAAACAGCACGTAAATGGTCCAAATGATCCTCTAAAGATTTGCTATAAACCAGAATATCATCAAAGTAGACTACCAGAAAACGTCCAATGAAAGCACGTAAAACTTCGTTCATTAATCTCATGAAAGAGCTGGGTGCATTAGTTAAACCAAACGGCATCACTAACCACTCATATAAACCGAACTTAGTTTTAAATGTTGTTTTCCATTCATCTCCCAATTTCATACAAATCTGGTGGTAACCACTACGCAAATCAACTTTAGAAAACATGGTAGAGCCACTCAATTCATCAAGCATGTCATCCAAACGTGGAATAGGATGACGTTATCGAATAGTAATATTATTGATAGCTCTACAATCAGTACACATGCGCGAAGAACCATCTTTCTTAGGTACCAAAATAATACAACAACACAGGGGCTAAGGGACTCACGAATATGATCTCTGTCGAGTAGTTCCTGAATTTGGCGTTGTATCTCCTTTGTCTCCTCTAGATTGGTTCTATATGGCGCGCGATTGGGCAACGTAGCACCAGGAATTAGATCAATTTGGTGCTCAATTCCTCTAATAGGATGTAGTCCTGGTGGCATCTCAGCGGGAAAAACGTCCTCATATTCCTGCAAAAGGTTAGCAATAGCGGGTGGCAAAGAAGGAGGCATATCCTCAATTGAAAACAAAACCTCTTTGCAGACAATTGCATAACATTGAGTATTGTTGACATCTAGTTCAGCAATATCAATTTTATTTGCAAGCATACATGGACTCTTCAAACGAATTTCAGTAGCATGTTTAGAATCAGATTTAGTGGTCTTTGGTGGTACAAAATCTGCAGCAACAATCTGATTCTCACTTTTATGTTTCTCCTCAGTTTTAGCTCTACTAGCTCTAGCAAGATCATCTTTTAAAATCTGTTCGGGAGTCATAGGTTTTAGACCAATTTTGTTTCCATCATGCATAAGAGAATAGTGATTAGTTTTGCCATTATGAACATATTCTATATCAAATTGCCATGGTCTACCAAGTAACAAAGAACAATCTTGCATAGGTACAACATCACAATCAACAAAATCAGAATATGTACCAATAGTAAAATGCACGCGTACCTGTTACCTTGATCTTGCGAGAACTCTCAAACCATCGGATGTAATATGAATGTGTGTGTTGTCTTGTTGGAAGTGCAAGCTTCTCTACCATGTCAACACTAGCCAGATTATTACAACTCCCTCCATCAATGATGATCCGTATAGCTCTTTCCTTGACAACACCACGTGTTTGGAACGAGTTGTGGCGTTGATCTTGCTCAGATTTTCTCAATTGCAGACTCAACACACGTTGTGTAATTAAGCTCTTGTATTGATCAGCAACTTCAGCTCCCATTACCTCTGTCTCTTCATCAGCATCAGAATTGTCTTCATCTCGACCAGAAATAAGGGCTAATGTATCTTCATCAAAGTCACTCGCTGAATCGTATTGACCATCATCCCGCACCATCATCACACATTGTGTTGTGCACTGTCTCTCAATAGGACCAAAACCCCAGCACTTGCGGCATTGTATATCCTTTGTCTTACCCGTGGAAGCCATAGAAGATGCACTACGAGTAGGAGCATTGGATGACGGTGGAGGAGCAGCTGGAAATCTTGTGGTGGCCTTGGATGTGGTAGTAGCGGGTGGAGAATCACGAGAAGGAGGTGCTGATTGTCGGGATGTCCAAGTGGATGTGCGACCTGCAGAATTATTAGTCCTCCTCCATGGTGTTTAGCGATCCTGCACTTCACGTTCAGCTTTGCAAGAAAGATGAAACAAATGAGTGATAGAATTATATTCCTTATAATCTAATATGTGTTGAATGTCCTTGTTTAATCCACCAAAGAAACGTGCAAGCATTTGTTCAGTAGATTCAACAAGACCACACCGAACCATCCCCGTTTGCAATTCCTGATTAAACTCTTCTACAGAATTTTTTCCTTGCTCTAAACATGTCAGATTCTTTAGTAAATCACGTTGATAAGTGGGAGGTACAAAACGAACACGCATAGCAGTTTTTAAAGTAGTCCAAGTACTAGGAATAGTAGTAGGATTTAAACGACAATACTCAAACCACCAAAGGGAAGCAAATTTAGTAAATTCACATGTAGCAGCACTAACACCCATATTCTCAGGATATTTTAAACATGCAAAACGTTGTTCTACTTCCATATCCCATGTAAGATATGCATCAGGATTATATTTACCCTCAAAAGATGGAATATTTAATTTGAGCTTTGCAACATGATCATCATCACGTACCGGTGGTCGAGCGTTGCGGTAGTAATGTCGGGGACGGCCAACAGGTACCTGTGGAGGTTGTTCAACCTCCTCGCCAAATAGATCGTCGTCTTCGGGGTCGTAGTAGTACCCGTCGTCTATCCCCAATGTCGCAAAGTGACGGCCGGAAGTCGAGTGCGTCGGTAGGAAGCGCCGGGGTGCGGCGAACCAGCAGTCCGACCCATGATCGGGATGCATCGTGCGCCATGTGTGGGTGCGGGTGCGGGTGCGGGCAATCTGTTCAAAATCTCCTTGAACCGAGCGTCAAGCTTGGCGTTGAAGGATTTCTCGAGTCCATCGATCTTGTCCATGGCGTTGGTGAGCTTGGTGTCAAACTCCCCTAGGCGTGTATCCACATCTTCAGCGCGACTGACCAAGAGCTCGGAGAAGTGGGCATGAAGTTCTTCGTTCGTCATTGTGGAAGGGTTCCGCGAAGTATCTGTCATGGTTAGTCCTTAAAAAGCACAGGTATATACTACGGAAATATGGTGGAAGGCACGCGTAATCCGTCAAGCAATATACGAAGCTCTTACAAGTTCTTACCAAACAGCAGGAAAAGGTGATGTGTAACCGCGAGGATCAGTGGGTCCAGAGATTGAACCGAGCGATTACCAGGAGCCGAGACACCGCACGTGGAGGATATCTGTGGAGCTCTGGGAAGTCTTAGCAGAGGGGTTAGCAATTATCAAAACAGCAATGCAAAAGTTGAAAGAATGCTCAACGACGGTACTGTGTTGGTCCTAGGCTAGACCGTACTAGAGACGCGAGCCTAGGTCACTAACGATGTCACAACGCGACACAACAAGCAATTTATGATGATATGGCACCCTGAAAAGCGAACCGAGAGGTGGAAAATCACTATGATGGCGAGTGTCTAGACTGATCTACGGGGTCTAAAAATAGGTTAGCCCCAAAAAAAATCGAATTTTTTTATTTTGCTCCTGAAAGCGCGCAGGCGCCAAAAAAATATCGCTATAATGGCCGATGGAGAAAAGTGATCCCCAGAGCCGAAAACTAGTATAGCAAGAAATTTTTTTCGGAGGCGGTTCCAGACTTTTTTTTTTGCTCTCCTTCTGGACTTACGACCGAACTCTGAGCTCGACACGGACTTTAGCTTAACACGGAAACAACAAAGAAGGAAAGTAAAAAAGAAATAACTAGGAAACAATAACTCAACTCAGACTCGTGCCGTGACAGGAAAGATGATCGGATCCGTGTCGCGGTAGGAAGGCGGAGGCGGAGTTTTAGGGTTTATGGTGGCTGGGTGTATGGCGGCGGAATAGGGTGGCGAAATATGGTGGCGGTGATCGGCGAGTGTGGCGGTGACTACTATGATCAGAACTCGAAACTCTAAGGGACGAGACACTAAGACCAGCAACTCGACGCGACGATGTAGACACAAATTCAACAATGCAAAAACTAAAAAGATAATGCGAGGCGTAGATTGGTGATGGGATGGATCTTAACTCTAACTGTGTTTTTGGCTCTTTCGTGGGTTTTAGGTAAAAACATATCTAATCTACGAATACAGTAAAATATCACCGAGCAACCTGAACTCTGATACCACTTGATAGGGCAAAGGTGTCCGATCTTTCGATGAGATGGCGATAATCGATTTTGTGGAGTTCGGGCTTGACGATCTGACTACACGTGCGAGCACGAGCGCCAATGCAATCTCTAGGACAATATCCTGGAGGTTACGAATCCTGTGGGAACACGATCATCCTGACCAGCGAGGGTCTTAATTCCTACCTGAAATCGAGAACAAGTAAGAACCAAAGTTGCAATCAAGATATTGCGGATTAAGAGGAAAGCTATATTGAAAAGGTGGGATCCTGAATAGGTGCGAAGTACAAGAGGCCTCTGCCACGCTCGAGCCTTGGCGAACTTGCTATGATGGCTAACTTAATGTCTAAACAAAATCCGAGTCTAGGGTGACGGCTATGGGGAGTATTTAAGGAGGAAAAGGTGGGGTTTCAGCCAGCCATGGAAGTGGTGGCCGAATCCAACCCTAGAAGTCCTTTTCCCCTCAAATACGGACTCTAAAAAGTGGCTATTTAAAATCCTGCGAAAATTACATGGGCCTGTCCCAAATTAAAGGTGTCGCAGCACCATATTAAGCTATGGACGAATTCGTGAAGTATTAATCTTGAATATTTCGCCCAAGCCTTCTTTCTTCATTATGGTGGCCTCAAAGTTCTGAAATATCCATCCGTGGCCTTCTCTTGGATCATCACATGCTTACTGCCATCTCCATGCATGGCCATGCTCCAATGCTTGTCCCTCTCATCCATGCTTGGTCCATCATTCCTAAGAGTAAGAAATACATCTGATTTAGGCAGCATCATATTCTCATGTATGTGAGGAATAGTCCCAAGAAACGAAAGTACCTGATAGTTAAGTTGTTTGGCACAAGATCTTGTGATGGGTCCTTATATGTGTGCAGCTGTAGGTACAACGGTTGTATCAATAGAAGCGATGTCCACATCAACCCCGGTAAAGCCAACGTGGTAGCAGATGCCCTTAGCAGATTGTTGTGCCGCTTGAACTCCATGATTTTGAAGGAGCAACCAAGTTTGCACAAGGAGATGGAATATTTCCGAATGGAATTAGTGAGTGAAGGATTTTTGGCTAGCATAGAACTTCAACCCACTTTGATCAGCCAGATCAAAGAGGCGCAGAAAGGAAATGCTAGCATTGACGGAATCAAGCGTCTTATCGGTATAGGCAAAGTACCCGGATTCACTTAAGACGAAGAAGGAGTTCTTTGGTACAAAGGACGCCTTTGTGTACCAGAAAATTCTAAGTTGAAAGAAGTGATTTTGAAAGAGGCTCATGATACTCTTTATTCTATCCACCCCGGAGGAACGAAGATGTATCAAGATTTGAAAGAACAATTTTGGTGGCATAAGATGAAGAGAGAAATCGGAAGCTATATCGCCAAGTGTGATATATGTTAGAGAGTCAAGGCGGGACATCAAAGAACCGCTGGATTGTTGCAACCATTGCAGATTCTAGAATGTAAATGGGATTCCGTTGGAATGGACTTTATCATCGGATTGCCTAATTCTAGTAGGGGAAATGACTCTATCTGGGTCATAGTGGACAGATAGTCCAAAGTTGCCCATTTCTTACCAGTCAAGATCACATATCAGAGTTTGAAGCTAGCGGATTTATACATCGCTAGAATCGTCAGTTTGCATGGAGTCCCCAAGAACATCGTATCGGATCGAGGAACTCAGTTTACCTCAAGATTCTGGAAGAAAGTCCAAGAAGGTTTAGGAACCCGACTAGATTTCACCACATCTTATCACCCTCAGACCGACGGACAAATGGAGCGAGTAAATCAAATACTCAAAGACATGTTGAGAGCATGTGTGTTAGAGTATGGATCTAAATGGGAAGACTGTCTGCCGTTCGCAGAATTTTCATACAACAACAGTTATCAAGCTAGTTTTCAAATGGCCCCATTTGAATTCATGTATGGAAGGAAGTGTCGCACCCCTTTGAACTGGTCAGAAGTAGGAGAGAGTCAGATTTTCGGACCCGACATCCTACGAGAAGCAGAAGAGAAAGTTCACCAGATTCGTGAGCACCTCAAGACCGCCCAGTCAAGGCAGAAGAGTTACAGCGACAAGAGACGTCAAGACCTCGCCTTCAACATTGGAGATTTCATGTCTGAAAGTGTCGCCATTAAAGGGAATGCAGTGTTTCCAACTGAAAGGAAAGTTAGCCCCCAGTTATATCAGACACTTCAAGATTCTGAACCATCGAGGAGAAGTGTCGTATCAATTGGAACTGCCAGAAGAAATGTCAGCCGTGCGCAATGTGTTCCATATATCATTACTTCGCAAGTGCCTTCAAGTTCCGGAGAAGACTGAAGTGTTCAAGAACATTTATCACCGGACCTGCTGTGGACATCCCATCTATTGATACAACCGTTGTACCTACAGCTACACACATACAAGGACCTATCACTCGATTTCGTGCCAAACAACTTAACTATAAGGTACTTTCGTTTCTTGGAACTATTCCTCACATACATGAGAATATGATGTTGCCTAAATCACATGTATTTCTTACTCTTAGGAATGATGGACCAAGCATGGATGAGAGGGACAAGCATTGGAGCATGGTCATGTATGGAGATGGCAACAAGCATGTGATGATTCAAGAGAAGGCCATGGATGAAGATTTCAGAACTTTGAGGCCACCATAATGAAGAAAGAAGGCTTGGACGAAATATTCAAGATTAGTACTTCACAAATTCGTCCATAGCTTAATATGGTGCTGTGACACCTTTATTTTGGGCCAGGACCATGTAATTTTCGCAGGATTTTAAATAGCCACTTTTTAGAGTCCGTATTTGAGGAGAAAAGGACTTCTAGGGTTGGATTCGGCCACCACTTCTATGTCTGGCCTAAACCCCACCTTTCCTCCTTAAATACTCCCCTTAGCCGTCACCATAGACTCGGATTTTGTTTAGACATTAAGTTAGCCAACATAGCAACTTTTTTTTTTGAGGGTAAAACAGTAGGGCAAAAAACCCCACTGTAATTTTTATATATTATAGAGTTACAGAAGAATATTTATAGACTCAATCCACCTCAAAGAAGAGGGATAACATTCTAATCAACTATCTCTTATCTAAATTGATTTCAATCCAAACTTTAAGGCCCTGATGATACTTCTTCTTAATTCTATAAAGGACCCATCTTAATTCCTGGGCTACAATAGCCTTCCAGTTCTCCATCGACGCATGCTGATTTTTGAAAATTTCATTATTTCTGCAAATCCAAATGCCCCAAGTTCCAAGTATCAGAATTTCCATTGCAAAAGGGACATTAAGATCTTTTTTAATACTGGCTAAGGCTTCAAAGATATTTTGATCAGCCAAATTGACCTGTGAAATTTCAGCCCAGCAGGCTCTTGCAAGGCTCGAGCATCGTAGAGGCCTCTTGTACTTCACACCTATACAGGATCCCACCTTTTCAATAAAGATTTCATCTTAATCCGCAATATCTTGATTGCAATATTAGTTCTTACTTGTTCTCAATTTCAGGTAGGAATTAAGACCCTCGCTGGTCAGGCTGATCGTGTTTCTGCATTGGCCTAGAGATTGCATTGGCGCTCGTGCCCGCACGTATAGTCGGATCGTCAAGCCCGAACTCCACCAAATCGACCATTATCATCTCATCGAAAGATCGGACACCTTTGCCCTATCAAGTGGTATCAGATTCCAGGTTGCTCGGTGAGATTTTACTGTTTTCGTAGATTAGATCTGGTTTACCTATAACCCACGAAAAAGCCAAAAATACAATTAGAGTTTAGATCCATCCCATCACCAATCTACGCCTTGTATTATCTTGTCAGTTTTGCATTGTTGAATTTGTGTCTGCATCGTCGCGTCGAGTTGTTGGTCTTAGTGTCTTGTCCCTTAGAGTTTCGAGTTTTGATCACAGTAGTCACCGCCACAATCGCAGATAACCGCCACCATTTTCTGCCACCATATTCCGTCGCCATACACCCAGCCACCATAAACCCTAAAACTCTGCCACCGCTTTCCTGCCGCGGCACGAGTCCGAGTTGAGTTATTTTTTCCTAATTATTTCTTTTTACTCTCCTTCCTTGTTGTTTCCGTGTTGAGCTAAAGTCCATGTGGAGCTAAAAGTTCAGTCGTAAGTCCAGAAGGAGAGAAAAAATAATTCTGGCTATACCGGTTTTCGGCTCCAGGGATCACTTTCCTCCATCGGCCGTTATAGCGATATTTTTTGGCGCCTGCGCACTTTCCGGAGCATAACACAAAAATTTCGACAAATTTTTTTGGGGCTAACCTATTTCTAGAACCCGTCGATCAGTTCTAGACACTCGCCATCATAGTGATTTTCGACATCTCGGTTAGCTTTTTAGGGTGCCATATCATCATACATTGCTTGTTGTGCCGTGTCGTGACATCGTTGGTGATCTAGGCTCATGTCTCTAGTACGGTCTAGCCTAGGACCAGCACAGTACCGTCGTTGAGCATTCTTTCAACATTTTCATTGCTGTTTTCATAATTGCTAACCCCTTTGCTAAGCCTTCCCAGAGCTCCACAGATTTCTCCACGTGCGGTGTCTCGACTCCTGGTAATCGCTCGGTTCAATCTCTGGACCCACTGCTCCTCGCGGTTGCACATCGCCTTTTCCAGCTGTTTTTAAGAACTTGTAAGAGCTTCGTATATTGCTTGACGGATTACGCGTGGCTTCCACCATATTTCCGTAGTTATAGGCATATATACCTGTGCTTTTTAAAGGACTAACCATGATAGATACTTCGTGTAACCCTGCCACAATGACGAACCAAGAACTACATGCCCACTTCTCTGAGCTATTGGTCGGTCGCGCTGAAGATGTGGATGCACGACTAGAGGAGTTTGACACCAAGCTCACCAACGCCATGGACAAGATCGATGGACTCGAGAAATCCTTCAACGACAAGCTTGACGCTCGGTTCAAGGAGGTTTTGGACAGATTGCTGGCACCCGCACCCGCCCCATTGGCACCTCGGCATGGCGCACGACGCATTTCGATCACGGGTCGTACTGCTGGTTCAGCTGCCGCTGCACCTCAGGCTTCCACCGCGGCTGTTGCTGCGACATTGGGGGTAGACGACGGGTACTACTACGACCTCGACGACGATGATCTGTTTGACGAGGAGGTTGAACAACCTCCACACCCTGCTGGCCGACCCTGACATTACCACCACAACGCTCGACCACCGGTACATGATGATGATCATGTTGCAAAGCTTAAATTAAATATTCCATCTTTTGAGGGTAAATATAATCCTGATGCATATCTTACATGGGAGATGGAAGTAGAACAACGTTTTGCATGTTTAAAATATCCTGAGAATATGCGTGTTAGCGCTGCTACATGTGAATTTACTAAATTTGCTTCCCTTTTGTAACATCCCTAAAATTCATATTCCAAAACTCATGCATGACATCCTTGCATTCATCATCATTTAGAGAATTGCTCAAAATCATTTTAGAAAAACAGAAGATTTAGATGTTATGATTTTATGTGGACAGATTTAATTCAAAAAGACCTACACCATTTGAAACTTGAATGTTTAGGAACTTGCTTGCTTGCCCCATTGTTGGAAAAGTTTAGGAGAGAAGGGTTAACCAAAATTTCAGATTTTAGAAAGGAATTCAAAATTCCTTTTCCAAACATTTTCAAAATAGATGCAAGCCTGTGTTGTTTGAAATCCAAGCTTGACCAAGCCATTACAGAATAACCACATGGTTAAATAACAGATCTTATGAACCACAGTACCCTGCAAAATCCCCAGAATTGTTTGAATTCAAAAAGGTTTTGAATTCATATCTAAATCTTTCCTGAAAACCAAATTAGAAAAAGAAAAAGAATTAAACAAAAGAAAAGGGCCCGTGTTTCGGCCCAAAGAAAGGATCGAGCCCAACTAGCCCACCCGAATTTTCTTTCCTTCTCTCACGCTTGACGCACACAACCGATCGGCACAAACAGACCCACCCCATTTCGCACATCGACGAGCGGCGGGCCACATCCGCCATCGTCTTCCCCAAACCACGCCCACGACCACGTCGCCGCTGCAGTCACTGCCGGTAATGGCGCGACTTAATTGGGCATTAAAACACGGGCGTTTCCTGTCGAGGCACCGGCTATAAGATCCTCACTTCCTCGCAGTCATTTTCCCCCAGCCAATTCTACACTCACGCCACTAGGCTGCCCACGACTCGCTCAAACCCGCCGCAGACAGAGCAACTCCGGCGATCGATTCAGGTGAGCTTCGTGCGCCCCTTCCCCTCTGGTTTGTTCGAGACACTTCGTAATCATCCTGCGCACTTCCTAACCACATCAGATCATCCCGTACTGCCCCAGGTCGCCGTATCCACTCGACGCCGCAAGCACCCGACGACCACCCCAACTCCGGCGACCAATCTAAGTAAGCCCCGGGCACCCCTTGCTTTTTCCTTCACACGAGCGTGTTCGCAACTGTCTTGCGCACTTCCTGAACCCTCTGATTCGTGTTAGGGCGACGCGGAGCCTCGGCAACGACTCCGACAACCTCCACCCGACGCTAGACGCAACTCCGACGAGATCCAGAGCCCATCTCCGACCGCCCCTCCGCAAACCAGTACCACGACAAGCTTCAGCACGTTTGGGCGAATCTGGTAAGCACCTTCCTGCTTCCTGGGGCGATGTAGAACGCCGGCACCGCCGTAGTCAGACGCGCCGCCGCCAGTTAGCGCCGCCAGATTGTGGCTTGGTAGTTTGGTCCGTTGGATCTGCATCGTAGGGCTAGGATAGATCCTGAGCGAAGAGGTACGCGTGTGTCTGAGCCGCCAGATTTCATTTAGATCGTGCAGTCCGCAGCGCTCGATCCGCTGAACGATGCACGCCGGTGAGGTTCTCGACGTGGCTAGGTTGAATTCAAAAACAGAATTTAAAACCTGATTTAGATCCAAACTTCAAACTGCTATAACTTTTGAATGCCACGTTAGAATTTTGCAAACTTTATACCGTTGGATTCAGTGAAACAAAACCTTTCTGAATATCCAATTTGTTTAACAAATAGTAACCATTAAAATGACTTTATTTGTGGAATCATAATTAAGGCTATTTTGAGTATAGATTTGTTTTGGTAATTGGTTTTAATGTTAAAGAAGTTTGCCTTGGCAAATTTTGTGTCCTGTTATGTTGCAGTATCATGCACATGCTTGGTAGAATTTTCAAAAATCACCACTTGATAAATTCTTGCATACATGCATTCATATTATTTTTGATTGTGCAAAAATTGTGTGTAATTGTATGCTATATTTTTGTGTAGATTTTGCTAGTGATTTTGATTGTGAAGAGTGCTACTCTCCCCACTACCAAGGCAAGTGATATTTTCATGAATATTTCTATCCTATGTTTTGTACTAGCATTAGATATTTTGCTAAGTCTTGCATGCTATTTTTGTCTAATGCTAAGTTGGGAAATCCTATGTAGTGTAGAATTGTAGAATTGTTAAGGAATTTCCTAAGTTAAGTTATCTTACCATGCTTAGCCTAGCTATATAGCAAACAAGGGTTGGTGAAAATCTACACTTACCATGATGAAAATATTTCTAAGTCATCAGACTTATACTTTCCTAATAAAACCACTAAGTCAAATGAACCTCCTGGGTGGAATGGTAAGAATGGGTTATGTTGAGTGGTTACACAAGGCCATGGACTTGGGTTGTGTATCTCACTTGTGGTAAGCCACCCAGGCACAAAGGGATTTGGAGGCCAAGTGTTGAGAAAGCTTACAGTGCAACCACTTGGCAATATGGGCTCTGCCTTGATCATATAGGTTGCTAGAACTTAGTCATTTGGACAGTTGGTGGTAGACGGGATGATAGGTTGGAGCGCATCCATTTGACTAAGGAAAGGCTTCTGAAAGGTCCTGTCTTGGGAAACCAAGTCTGGTGGGGAAAGTGCACAACCTCTGCAGATGGAAAACCTAAGTACTTAGCCTAGTCCAAGGAAATGGACACTTTGAGCATCAAGACATGGAAGCTACAAGAATCTCATCACTCCAACTTCTAAGTAAAATTTGTGGGTGAACAAGGGTGAGGGACCCCAATGTCTATTGGTGGTTTCTTGGGAATGTTTTGATAAAGAAAACTTAGGGATTTCAACTAATAGGCAAAACCTAATTTCAAGCAAAGCAAGCCAAGCTACACTTAGCCAAAATGCATATAGTAATGTAGTTCACTTAAAATATACTAAGGTATCACTTGCCAATACTATTCCAAAGTATTGACCCTGTCCGTGTCAGAACTTGTGATGTTGCAGGTTACTCCGATGATGAATAGGAGTCATGAGTCTACACTCAACATGCTTGCCTGTGGCACATGAAGATGAAGACTTATGTTTATTTACTTATTCCTTAAAAACTCTTGTACTAGGCCTGTGGCCCTGAGTTGTATAAGACTATGTTTTATCTCTGGAATGAATGTAATAAACGACCTTTGTATCTGTGTACTTCATCTTAAACTGTGGATGCTAGCATTGATCCAGGGACTAGCATTGCAATCACAGGGATCCTTTTCCTTTAAAAAGGAGGGGTCTAACAGATGGTATCAGAGCACTGTGTTGCCTGTAGGATTATGACCCTAGGAATTGAAAACCACTAAGGAAAAATTTCAACTACTTCTACACTTGTCTATTCTTCTCATAAAACTTTTCTAATCTTTTCATTCTCAACTCCATTTGTAGATGAACTACATCAACGAAGCCGTGAAGAAGGGACCACTCATGACCATGACCTTGGAGTGTGAAACTGAGTTTCCCAATATTCTCAAGGACCTCATGGTGGCAATGGAAGCACATGGTGCAGCTGTGTACAAGGGCTTTCCAGTGATGGATGAAGGAGTGGAGTATTGGTGGGTACAACTTCACTTGTACAAAAGCAAGGAAGACAACCACAAATAAAGGGGATTCTGCATGTACACCAACACTATAATGCACACCACATTCTTTGAGTCAGCCAGAGATGCAGCTTGGAGGACTATCAAAGAACTAAGTGCTAGAGTCAAATGCAGAATGCTCAACCTCCAAAAAGACTTAGAGAAAGAGAAGGAACTTACCCAAGAGTTGGAAGCCACCAACCAAGAGTTAAGGGGAGATATAATAGACTTAGTGATGGAATCATGTGAACAGGATAGGTGGATTGCCTCTAGGAACATTGTGATAGCCACCAGATCCAGTGAGATAGGTCTATGAGCACATTTTGTTAGTGGACCACCATTTATCACCTTATTTTCCAAAAATGATACCCTAAATAAGTGTGGACCTTGAATGATGTAATGGATACATGTATACATGACTTGTGTGATGTTTGTGTTCCATGGTTGTGTATGAGATGGATGTTTTGTACTTATCTTAAATTGTGTTGTTCTAACTTTTCAATCTTATAAATAGATGCCTATTTCCATCAGCACCGTTGAGGAGCTCCAGGTTACCCGTTTTGGACCCCGTATCATTGAGCTTACCACTTTGCTCGATCTCTCTCTTCCCACCATCACGGTGTACCCACTCACCAAGTTCGAGAGGAAGGACCTCTGGGGCTTCAAGGTGAACCAGCCAGGACGCCAGACTGAGCCTACTACAGAGGCCATCGTCTTTAAGCGATGCGGCAGCGGGGAGAGAGGCATGGAGGTAGTCATGCAGGACCTCATAGGACGTCTGTTAGGCCGTCACTCCCGACAGGTTAGGGGCACCCACTTCCACGTCTTCGGAAGGCGGGATGTTGATGGAGAGTCCATCGACTTTGAGGACGACTCGAGGGACACGGCAGAGCCGATACGTCTCTATCTCCAGGACTTAGAGACTCTCCTCGTGCACGTGGACACAGACAGACGAGCGTCATGCTTGGCAATGACGAAGCTTGTCAGCTACGCGAGAAGGACAAGCTTTTCGCACAGCAGGATGAGATGATCAAGGAAATGGAGACAAAGTTTGAGGCCCAGGACCGCAAGTTCAAGAGTCAGGAGAAACGCGTCCAGGATAGGAACAAGAAGATCCGGGACATGACCGAGGAACTGAAGTCCAAGGATTTCGAGCTTGAGCAGCAGCAGATGGTTATTGAGAGGCTTCGCTCCTAGAAGAGGGCTCTCAAGGCCAAAGTCGATTCCTTGACCACTACAATTGAGGAGAACAAGACCGCGATGGAGAACGCAGGTCTTACCTTCGTAGAGGAGGAGATTGATGCTGATGAGTAGACTTGATTACTCGTTTATCTTTCATATTCGTACTTGTTATTGTGAACTTATTATTGGACCATCCGACATGTGGATGGCTTGCCACTTGTGTGTTTTACTTCATGAGCTTATTATGTGGTTGTTGAACTTTATTCTTATGTTGCTTGCTATGTGTTTGCTTATGATGTATTGTGCATAAAACATCTATGGGTATCTCATTCTTATCTATTTGAACAAACCACAGATGCCTCCCCGTCGCGCAAACCCCAACCCCAACAACATCACCCCGGAAATGCAACAAATGATGAATGCGCAAACACAGCTTATGCAAATGATGACAACATTCATTCAAAACCAGAATAACAACAACAACAACCCCAATAACAACAACAACAACAACAACCCTCCGGGTTTTGATATGCTCACCAGTTCTGCCCGAGGCCGGCTAAGTTTTCGAACAATCGATCCCATGGTAGCCAATGGTAGCTCGTTACGTGAACAAGGACTTAGTGACCGTGGGTTGCACGGATCTGAAAAAGTCAGGTTCGCGCAAAGACATCTGGAAGGACCACCGCCACATGGTGGGACAACTTCCAAATCACCACTCCCATTGATGAGGTGACTTGGGCTATCTTTGAAGATGGCTTCCTTCGCTCATATCTCATCGGAATGATGAGTCGAAAAGAAGGAGTTTCATAACTTGAAGCGGTACCACCGCAGTGGTGAGTACATAGAAGAGTTCAACAATCAAGCGCTATGCACCGGATGAGGTTGACATGATGCAAAAAGAAAGGAAAATTTTACGGAGGGCTTGAATGATGAACCTACAGGTTATGCATGGCATATGTTCCAACTTACCAGTCTTTGTGTGACAAGGCTGCTATTTTGGAGAGTAAAATGAAACAAGTCGAGAGTAGGAAGAGAAAACACTCCGACAAGCACAACTCGGGATCATCTCACAAACGATCTCACTATGATGACAGTGGCAGCTCAGGATCCCATAAGCATGGGAAATTCAACAAGCACCACAACCACAACCGTCATGACAACAAGCATCCACGCAGTCATGACAATGACAGGTACAAGAACCACAAGAGTGGACATAAGAACCACCACAGTGGGAATGGTAGTGGAAGTGGAAGTCAGCATGTTAAAAAGGACATCAGTCAAGTTGAGTGCTTCAAATGCAAGAAGCTGGGGCATTATGCTAATGAGTGCCCTGAGAAGAAAGTGGAAGGACCTAACAAGCCAAATCCTTTCCAGAAAGGACAGGTTAACCACATCAATGTGGAGGAGGTCTATGAAGAGCCTGATGCGTTCTTTGGTAAGTTCAGACTCAATTCCATTCCAGCATTTGTACTCTTTGACACTGGTGCATCTCATTCATTCATATCAAAAGCATTTGTTGATAGAAATGGGTTTGCATCTGAAAACATTGGGTGCCCAATAAAAGTTAGTTCTCCGGGTGGAGACATGATAGTAAGTCTTGGATGCCGGGATCTTGTCATAGAGTTTGGAAAACATAAGTTTCCAGTGAGCCTGATAATTCTAGATTCCCAAGGACTAGACGTAATTTTGGGAATGGATTGGATGGCTAAGTATGAAGGAGTACTAGATTGTGCCAATCGTACAGTTGCACTCACAACCCCAGAAGGAAAAAGAATAAAATTCAAGTCAAACTTTGAATCCAAAGGAAGTAAGCTGAATTCTCTTAAGGGGGTTAGCATGGACAGTGTGCCAATTGTGTGTGAGTATCCAGATGTATTTCCGGAAGAATTACCAGGAATGCCACCAGATAGAGATGTGGAGTTTTTGATAGATTCGGTACCAGGTTCTGGACCAATAGCTAAGAGACCGTACAAAATGTCAGTTGATGAACTGAAAGAGCTTAAGAAGAAGCTAGGAGAACAATTGCAGAAAGGGTTTATTCAACCAAGTTCTTCATCTTGGGGAGCCCCAGTATTGTTCGTGGAGAAGAAGGATAGAACACAAAGATTATGTATTGACTACCGTTCTCTCAACGAGGTAACTATCAAGAACAAATATCCTTTGCCAAGAATCAACGATTTGTTTGATCAACTAGAAGGAGCATGTGTGTTCTCGAAGATTGATCTCCGGTCAGGGTATTTTCAACTCAAGATAAGAGAGCAAGACATACCTAAAACAGCATTTACCACAAGGTATGGATTGTATGAGTACACTGTGATGCCTTTTGGTTTAACCAACGCTCCAGCATACTTCATGAATATGATGAACAATGTGTTCATGGAATTTCTTGACAAGTTTGTGGTCGTTTTCATCGATGACATCTTAGTCTACTCCAAGAGCAAGGAAGAACACGAAAGACACTTACGCTTGATACTTGAAAAGTTAAGAGAGCATAAACTTTATGCCAAATTCAGCAAGTGTGAGTTTTGGTTAGAGAAAGTTGGTTTTCTTGGTCATGTTATGACAAAGGATGGTGTGGCAGTGGATCCTGCCAAAGTTTCAGTTGTGACAGAATAGGAATCTCCCAAGAATGTGAAAGAAGTTCGTAGTTTCCTCGGCTTAGCAGGTTACTACAGAAGGTTCATTGAAAATTTCTCGAAGGTTACTAAGCCAACGACAGAATTGTTAAAGAAGGACAAGAAATTTGCTTGGTCTGAAGGTTGTGAAGTCAGCTTCCAAGAATTGAAGAAGAGACTTGTAACAGCACCAGTGCTATGTCTGCCAGATTTGGAAAAGGATTTCCAAGTATATCGTGATGCGTCTCATCAAGGTTTGGGTGCCGTACTTATGCAAGATTTGGAGGCCAAGTGGTTACACAAGGCCATGGACTTGGGTTGTGTATCTCACTTGTGGTAAGCCACCCAGGCACAAAGGGATTTGGAGGCCAAGTGTCGAGAAAGCTTATAGTGCAACCACTTGGCAATATGGGCTCTGCCTTGATCATATAGGTTGCTAGAACTTAGTCATTTGGACAGTTGGTGGTAGATGGGATGATAGGTTGGAGCGCGTCCATTTGACTAAGGAAAGGCTTCTGAAAGGTCTTGTCTTGGGAAACCAAGTCTGGTGGGGAAAGTGCACAACCTCTGCAGATGGAAAACCTAAGTACTTAGCCTAGTCCAAGGAAATGGACACTTTGAGCATCAAGACATGGAAGCTACAAGAATCTCATCACTCCAACTTCTAAGTAAAATTTGTGGGTGAACAAGGGTGAGGGACCCCAATGTCTATTGGTGGTTTCTTGGGAATGTTTTGACAAAGAAAACTTAGGGATTTCAACTAATAGGCAAAACCTAATTTCAAGCAAAGCAAGCCAAGCTACACTTAGCCAAAATGAAGATAGTAATGTAGTTCACTTAAAATATACTAAGGTATCACTTGCCAATACTATTCCAAAGTATTGACCCTCTGTGGCTGTAACTTGTGATGTTGCAGGTTACTCCGATGATGAATAGGAGTCATGAGTCTACACTCAACATGCTTGCCTGTGGCACATGAAGATGAAGACTTATGTTTATTTACTTATTCCTTAAAAACTCTTGTACCAGGCCTGTGGCCCTGAGTTGTATAAGACTATGCTTTATCTCTGGAATGAATGTACAATGGCTTCCACAGGTAAAACAAAGGATATACAATGCCGCAAGTGCTGGGGTTTTGGTCATATTGAGAGGCAGTGCACAACGCAACATGTTATGATGGTGCGTGAGGATGGTCAATATGATTCAGCGAGTGACTTTGATGAAGATACATTAGCTCTTATCTCTGCTCGAGATGGAGACAATTGTGATTCTGATTAAGAGACAGAGGTAATGGGAGCTGAAACTTCTGATCAATACAAGAGCTTAGTTACACAATGTGTGTTGAGTGTGCAATTGAGCAAATCTGAGCAAGATCAACGCCACAACCTATTCCAAACACGTGGTGTTGTCAAGGAAAGAGCTATAAGGATCATCATTGATGGAGGGAGTTGTAATAATCTGGCTAGTGTTGACATGATAGAGAAGCTTGCACTTCCAACAAGACAACGCACACATTCATATTACATCCAATGGTTTGAGAGTTCTCTCAAGATCAAGGTAACAAGAATGATACGCGTGCATTTTACTATTGGTACATATTCTGATTTTGTTGAATGTGATGTTGTACCTATGCAAGCTTGTTCTTTGTTACCTGGTAGACCATGGAAATTTGATAGAGAATTTGTTCATAATGGCAAAACTAATTACTATTATCTTATGCATGATGGAAAGAAAATTGGTCTAAAACCTATGACTCCCGAACAGATTTTAAAAGATGATCTTGCTAGAGCTAGTAGATCTAAAACTGAGGAGAAAAATAAAAGTGAGAATCAGATTGTTGCTGCAGATTTTGTACCACCAAAGACCACTAAATCTGATTCTAAACATGCTACTGAAATTCGTTTGAAGAGTCCATGTATGCTTGCAAATAAAATTGATATTGTTGAACTAGATGTAAACAATACTCAATGTTATGCAATTGTCTGCAAAGAGGTTTTGTTTTCAATTGAGGATATGCCTCCTTCTTTGCCACCCGCTATTGCTAACCTTTTGCAGGAATATGAGGACGTTTTTCCCGCTGAGATGCCACCAGGACTACATCCTATTAGAGGAATTGAGCACCAAATTGATCTAATTCCTGGTGCTACGTTGCCCAATCGCGCGCCATATAGAACCAATCTAGAGGAGACAAAGGAGATACAACGCCAAATTCAGGAACTACTCGACAGAGATAATATTCGTGAGTCCCTTAGCCCCTGTGTTGTTCCTATTATTTTGGTACCTAAGAAAGATGGTTCTTCGCGCATGTGTACTGATTGTAGAGCTATCAATAATATTACTATTCGATAACGTCATCCTATTCCACGTTTGGATGACATGCTTGATGAATTGAGTGGCTCTACCATGTTTTCTAAAGTTGATTTGCGTAGTGGTTACCACCAGATTCGTATGAAATTGGGAGATGAATGGAAAACAACATTTAAAACTAAGTTCGGTTTATATGAGTGGTTAGTGATGCCGTTTGGTTTAACTAATGCACCCAGCACTTTCATGAGATTAATGAACGAAGTTTTACGTGCTTTCATTGGACGTTTTGTGGTAGTCTACTTTGATGATATTCTGATTTATAGCAAATCTTTAGAGAATCATTTGGACCATTTACATGTTGTTTTCAATGCTTTACGTAATGCACGTTTGTTTGGTAATCTTGAGAAGTGCACCTTTTGCACCAATCGAGTTGCGTTTCTTGGCCTCGCTGGTTTTTCTTGGCCTCGCTGGTTTTTATAGGCGCTTTGTCAAAGACTTTGGATCAATTGCCACGCCGCTGAATGAACTTACAAAGAAGGATGTGCCCTTTGTTTGGGGCGATGCACAACAACAGGCCTTCGTCATATTGAAAGATAAGCTAACACATGCTCCCTTACTCCAACTTCCTGATTTTACTAAGACTTTTGAGCTTGAATGTGATGCTAGTGGAATTGGTTTGGGCGGTATGTTATTACAAGAGGGAAAACCTGTTGCATATTTTAGTGAGAAATTGAGTGGGGCTAGTCTGAACTATTCTACTTATGATAAAGAATTATATGCCTTGGTTCGGACATTAGAAATTTGGCAACATTATCTATGGCCTAAAGAATTTGTTATACATTCTGATAATGAATCTTTGAAGCATATTCTTAGTCAAGCTAAGTTGAATCGTCGTCATGCAAAGTGGGTTGAATTTATTGAGTCTTTTCCTTATGTTATCAAACACAAAAAGGGTAAAGATAATATTATTGCTGATGCTTTGTCGCGCCGTTATACTTTGTTATCTCAACTTGACTTCAAAATATTTGGATTAGAAACTATTAAGGAACAATATGTGCATGATGTTGAATTTAAAGATGTGTTGCAGAATTGTAGAGATGGTAGAACATGGAACAAGTTCATCTTCAATGATGGATTTGTGTTTTGTGCTAAAAAACTATGCATTCCAGCTAGCTCTGTTCGTCTTTTGTTGTTACAGGAGGCGCATGGAGGAGGATTGATGGGACACTTTGGTGTCAAGAAGACGGAGGATGTTCTTGCTGCACACTTCTTTTGGCCACGTATGCGTCGAGATGTTGAGAGATTTGTGGCACGCTGCACTACTGGTCAAAAAGCTAAGTCTCGCCTGTAACATCCCAAAAATCATAATTTCAAAGTTTGCATATCATTCATGCATGCATATAGATTTGAGATTAATTTCAAACTCATTTCAGAAAAACAGAAGCACATAGTGCTATGATTTTATGTGAACAAACTCATATCAAATGGCCATGACCATTTGAGAGTTTGAATGTGTTAAACCTTGAATGCTAGTTTTGTTTGTTGATTGGATTGAATGAGGATTTGAACCAGGTTTTACAAAATGTAAATGGATTCAAGAACCATTTCTCAAAATTTTGCAAACCAAGTGCCAAGTCTCTGATATTTTGCTCTCCAAGCTTGACCAAGCCTGTGCAAAGTAACCACTTGATCTTATGCCTATATTTGAGACTACTGCTCACTGCAAAAATCCCAGGAAGATTTGAATTCAAATGAAACTTGAATTATTTGAAAATCAATCCAAAAAATTGAAACAGAAAAAGAAAAGGAGAAAGAATTAGAAAAAGGCCGGCGCCAGGATTCCAGCCCAGCAACAGAACCGGCCCAGCTAGCCCACCCGTGCCATTCCTCTCCCACTCGCACGCGCCGACGCACCCAGACAGCCGCTGACGACCAGACCCCACCTCCTCTTCACGCGCTTCGCTGACGAGCGGGCCCTCTCCACGTTGCCCTCGTCTTCCCCAAACCGCGCCCGCGACCACGTCGCTGTTGCTGTCAAGGCCGGTAATGGCACGGCATAATTAGCCATTATGCCGCAGGCGTTTCCTATCGCGCCTGGGCCTATAAAATCCCCTCTGCACCGCGAACATTTCCCCCCACTCTCCTCACTCACTCCGCCACCAGGCTGCGCGCATTAGCTCTCGAAACCCCGTTGTACCGACGACTCCGGCGATCGATTCCGGTGAGCCTCGACCACCCCTCTCTCTCTGGTTCAAACGAGGATGCCCAGCTTGATCTTGCGCATACACTGACGCCTTTCTTTTGCATGCTCGTAACCCAGGTCGTCGTCTCCGTCTTTGACCGAACCCACCTGCGCCCCCGATAAACTCCGGCGACCAATTAAGGGCGACGCCAAACCCCGGCAAGGACCACGACTGCAAGCTACCGACGCCGCCCGTTACTCCTACGAGTTCCTGAGACCGTGCCAGCGCACCCCTTCGCAAACCAACACCACGTCGAGCTTCAGCACGCCACTGCGGTTCTGGTAAGCCACTTCCCCCTCTCGCGCGCGACCTAGAACGCTAGAGCCGCCGTAGACAGAGCACTCCGCCGCTCGCTGACGCCGCGCGCCGCCAGGACATGGTCGCGTGATCGAGCACCGTTAGATCTAGATCCAAGCGTCAGGATAGAATCACTTATCGGCGAGAAGGTACGCGCTCAGGACCGTGCGATTTATTTAGATCCTACGGCGCGGAAGGGTGATCCGGTGCGAACCGGTACGCGCCAGTAATATCGTGACGCGTGGCTAGGGTTTGAATCAAAAACAGAATTCAAATCAGATTTAGATCCAATTTTCAATTGACTATAACTTTTGATTCCCACATTGGAATTTTGCAAATTTTATACCGTTGGATTCAGTGAATCAAGTCCTTTCTGAATCTGCAATGTGTTTAACAAATAATATCTGTTAAAATGACTTTGTATGCAGAAACATGTTTAGGTCCATTTTGGGTATAGTTTTTGTTTAGCAAATGGTTTTAGGACTAAATAAGTTTAGTTAGCAAACTTTAGGACTTGTTATGTTTCTGTTTCATGCACTTACTTGGTAGAGTTTTCAAAAATCATCACTTAGCATTTTCTTGCATGCATGCGTTCATATATTTGCTTGTATATGAATTGTATGTAATTGTGTGCTACAAATTTTTTGTGTAGATTTTGCTAGTGACTGTGATTGTGAAGAGTGCCACTCTCCCCATTACCAAGGCAAGTGATACTTCATGATATTTCCACCCCTTTTATTTTTAATAAGCATTAGAATTATTTTTGCTAAGTCTTGCATGATACTTTTGCCAAATGCTATGTTGGGAAATCCTATGTAGTTGTAGAATTTTAGAATTGATAGGGATTTTCCTAAGTTAAGTTACTATGTCATGCTTAGCCTAGCTAGTAGAAAAGAAGGGTTGGTAAAGGATGTACATGCTATGATGAAATAATTCTAAGTCCTTTGGGACTCGTGCTTTTCTTAATAAAACAACTAAGTCAATGAACTTCCTGGGTGGAATGGGACTTGAATGGTGGTTTTTGGTTGAGTGGTTACACAAGGCCTTGGATTTGGCTTGTGTATCTCACTTGTGGTATGCCACCCAGGCACAAAGGGATTTGGAGGCCAAGTGTTGAGAAAGCTTACAGTGCAACCACTTGGCAATATGGGATCTGCCTTGATTATATAGGTTGCTAGAACTTAGTCATTTGGACATTTGGTGGTAGTGGGATGATAGGTTGGAGCGCGTCCATTTGACTAAGGAAATGCTTCTGAAAGGTCCTGTCTTGGGAAACCAAGTCTGATGGGGAAAGTGCACAACCTCCGCAGATGGAAAATCTAAGTACTTAGCCAGGCCATGGCAATGGACAACTTGAGCATCAAGACATGGAAGCTACAAGAATCTCATCACTCCAACTTCTAAGTAAAACTTGTGGGAGAACAAGGGTGAAGGACCCCAATGTCTATTGGTGGTTTCTTGGGAAGTTTTTGACAAAGAAAAACTTAGTGATTTCAACTAATAGGGAAAACCTATTTTCAAGCAAAGCAATCCAAGCTACACCTAGCCAAAATGCATATAGTAATGTAGTCCACTTAAAACTTACTAAGGTATCACTTGCCAATACTATTCCAAAGTATTGACCCTCTGTGGCTGTAACTTGTGATGTTGCAGGTTACTCCGATGATGAGTAGGAGTCATGAGTCTACACTCAACATGCTTGCCTGTGGCACATGAAGATGAAGACTTATGTTTATTTACTTATTCCAAAACTCTTGTATTAGGCCTTTGGCCCTGAGTTGTAAAGACTATTTTTATCTCTGGAATGAATGTAATAAACGACCTTTGTATCTGTGTACTTCATCTTAAACTATGGATGCTAGCATTGATCCAGGGACTAGCATTGCATTCACAGGGATCCTTTCCTTTACAAAGGAGGGATCTTACAGATGGTATCAGAGCACTGTGTTGCCTGTAGGATTATGACCCCTAGGATTGGAAAACCACTAAGGAAAAATTTTCAACTACTTCTACACTTGTCTATTCTTCTCGTAAAACTTTTCTAATCTTCTCATTCTCATCTCTATTTGTAGATGAACTCCATCAACGAAGCCGTGAAGAAAGGACCACTCATGACCATGACCTTGGAGTGTGAAACTGAGTTTCCCAAAATTCTCAAGGACCTCATGGTGGCAATGGAAGCGCATGGTGCAGCTGTTTACAAAGGCTTCCCAGTGATGGATGAAGGAGTGGAGTATTGGTGGGTGCAACTTCACTTGTACAAAAACAAGGAAGACAACCACAAAGAAAGAGGATTCTGCATGTATACCAACACTGTGATGCACACCACATTCTTTGAGTCAGCAAGAGAAGCAGCTTGGAGTACTATCAAAGAACTAAGTTCTAGAGTCAAGTGCAGAATGCTCAACCTCCAAAAAGACTTAGAGAAAGAGAAGGAACTTACCCAAGAGTTGGAAGCCACCAACCAAACCTTAAGGGGAGATATTATAGACTTAGTGATGGAGTCATGTGAACAAGATAGGTGGATTGCCTCTAGGAACATTGTGTTAGCCAACAGATCCAGTGAGATAGGATTGTGAACGCACTTCGTTAGTTGGACCACCACCTATCACTTTACTTTCCAAAATGATACCTTAAATAAGTTTGGACCTTGATTGTTGTAATGGAATCATGTATGCATGACTTGTGTGATTTTGTGTTCCATGGATATGTATGAAATGTTTGTCTTGTTTTATCTTAAAATTGTGTTGTCCTAACTTTTCTATCTTATAAATAGATGCCTATTACCATCAGCACTGTTGAGGAGTTCCAGGTTACCCGTTTTGGTCCTCGTATCATTGAGCTTACCACTTTGCTCGATCTCCCTCTTCCCACCATCATGGTGTATCCACTCACCAAGTTCGAGAGGAAGGACCTCTGGGCTTCAAGGTGAACCAGCCCGGACGCCAGACAGAGCCTACTACAGAGGCCACCGTCTTCAAGCTGATGCACGACGACAGGGAGAGAGACATGGAGGTAGTCATGCAGGACCTGATAGGACGTCTGTTAGGCCGTCACTCCCGACAGGTTAGGGGCACCCACTTCCACGTCTTCAGAAGACGTGACGAGGATGGAGAGTCCATCGACTTTGAGGACGACTCGAGGGACACAACAGAGCCGATACGTCTCTATCTCCAGGACTTAGAGTCTCTCATCAGGCACGTGGATACGGACAGGACCAACGTCATGCTCAACAATGACGAGCTCCAGGTGCAGCTTCGCGAGAAGGAAAAGCTTTTCGCACAGCAGGACGAGATAGTCAAGGAAATGGAGACGAAGTTAGAGACCCAGGACCGCAAGTTCAAGAGTCAGGAGAAACGCGTCCAGGATAGGAACAAGAAGATCCGGGACATGACTGAAGAACTGAAGTCCAAGGATTTCGAGCTAGAGCAGCAGCAGATGGTGATCGAGAGGCTTCGCTCCCAAAAGAGGGCCCTCAAGGCCAAGATCGATTCCTTGACCACTACGATTGAGGAGAACAAGACCGCGATGGAGAACGCAGGTCTTACCTTTGTCGAGGAGGAGATTGATGCTGATGAGTAGACTTGACTACTCGTTTATCTTTCATTATCGTACTTGTTATCCTTGAACTTGTTATTGGACCATCCGACATGTGGATGGCTTGCCACTTGTGTGTTTTATTTCGAGAACCTTGTTATTCTGTTGTTGAACTTTTATCCTTGAGTTGCATGCTATGTGTTTTCTTGTGATGTATTGTGCATAAAACATCTATGGGTATCTCATTCTTATCTATTTGAACAAACCACAGATGCCTCCCCGTCGCGCAAACCCCAACCCCAACAACATCACTCCGAAAATGCAACATATGATGAATGCTCAAACACAGCTTATGCAGATGATGACAACATTCATCCAAAACCAGGATAACAACAACAACCCCAATAACAACAACAACAACAATAACAACAACAACAACAACAACCCTCCGGGTTTTGATATGCTCACCAGATTTCTGCGTTTGAGGCCAGCTAAGTTCTCGGGGACAACTGATCCCATGGTGGCCAATGATTGGCTACGTTCTGTGAACAAGGACTTAGTGACCATGGGCTGCACGGATGCTGAAAAGGTCAGGTTCGTAGCGCATCTGTTTGAAGGACCAGCCGCCACATGGTGGGACAACTTCCAAATCACCACTCCTTTGGATGAGGTGACTTGGGCTATCTTTGAAGATGGCTTTCAGATCGCTCATATCTCATCGGAATGATGAGCACGAAAAAGGAGTTTCACTTGAAACAGCGCCACCATGCGTGGTGAATACATAGAAGAGTTCAACAATCAGCGCTATGCACCGGATGAGGTTGACATAGATGCCAAAAGAAAGGAAAAGTTTCTGGAAGGCTTGAATGATGAGCTAAACTTGCAGTTGTCTGTGGCATATGTTCCAACTTATCAGTCTCTGTGTGACAAGGCTGCTATTTTGGAAAATAAAATGAAGCAAGTCGAGAGTAGGAAAAGGAAACACTCCGACAAGCATAGCTCGGGATCGTCTCACAAACGATCTCACTATGATGACAGTGGAAGCTCAGGATCCCATAAGCATGGGAAATTCAACAAGCACCACAACCACAACCATCATGACAACAAGCATCACCGCAGTCATGACAATGACAAGTACAAAAACCACAAGAGTGGACATAAGAGCCACCACAGTGGAAATGGTAGTGGAAGTGGAAATCAGCCTGCTAAAAGAGACATCAGTCAGGTTGAGTGCTTCAAATGCAAGAAGATGGGACACTATGCAAATGAGTGCCCCGAAAAGAAAGTTGAAGGACCTGTCAAGCCCAATCCTTTCCACAAAGGTCAGGTGAACCACATTAATGGGAATCTCCCAAGAATGTGAAAGAAGTTCGTAGTTTCCTTGGCTTAGCAGGTTACTATAGAAGATTCATTGTGAATTTCTCAAAAGTTGCTAAGCCCATGACTAAATTGTTAAAGAAAGACAAGAAGTTTGCTTGGTCTGAAGGTTGTGAAGTCAGCTTTCAGGAATTAAAGAAGAGACTTGTGACAGCACCAGTTCTATGTCTGCCAGATTTGGAAAAGGATTTCCAAGTATATTGTGATGCGTCTCATCAAGGTTTGGGTGCCGTACTTATGCAAGACGGTAAAGTTGTGGCCTATTCCTCGAGACAACTCAAAACTCATGAAGTAAACTACCCTACTCATGATTTAGAGTTAGCCTCTGTCGTCCATGCACTCAAAACATGATTTAGAGAAGTCACCTACGAAGTTGGTGATAGAGCCTATCTTAGAGTATCACCACTCCGTGGAGTGAAGAGATTCGGAGTCAAGGGAAAGTTGGCACCAAGATATGTTGGGCCATTCAAGATTCTGAGTCGCAAAGGAGAAGTTGCTTATGAAATTGAACTGCCAGCATCTCTATCAGCAGTGTCACCCAGAAATGGAAGAAAATTCTTTGAAGGATACCATACCTTTGGAAGAAGTTCAACTAGAAAGTGATCTCACTTATGAGGAAAAGCCTATCAAGATTCTTGAGACTGTAGAAAGAGTCACAAGGACAAAGACTATCAAGTTTTGCAAAGTGCAATGGAATTATCATTCCGAAGAGGAAGCAACATGGGAAAGAGAAGATGATCTTCGGAAAGACCACCCTCACCTATTTGCTAGCCAATCCGAATCTCGAGGGCGAGATTCACCTTAAGGGGGTTAGATTTGTAACATCCCAAAAATCATAATTTCAAAGTTTGCATATCATTCATGCATGCATATAGATTTGAGATTAATTTCAAACTCATTTCAGAAAAACAGAAGCACATAGTGCTATGATTTTATGTGAACAAACTCATATCAAATGGCCATCACCATTTGAGAGTTTGAATGTGTTAAACCTTGAATGCTGGTTTTCTTTGTTGATTGGATTGAATGAGGATTTGAACCAGGTTTTACAAAATGTAAATGGATTCAAAAACCATTTCTCAAATTTTTGCAAACCAAGTGCCAAGTCTCTGATATTTTGCTCTCCAAGCTTGACCAAGCCTGTGCAAAGCAACCACTTGATCTTATGCCTATATTTGAGACTACTGCTCACTGCAAAAATCCCAGGAAGATTTGAATTCAAATGAAACTTGAATTCATTTGAAAATCAATCCAAAAAATTGAAACAAAAAAAGAAAAGGAGAAAGAATTAGAAAAAGGCCGCCGTGATTCCACCTCAAAGAATCCGGCCCAGCTAGCCCACCCGGGCCATTCCTCTCCCACTCGCACACGCCAACGCACCCAGACAGTCGCTGACGACCAGACCCCACCTCCTCTTCACGCGCTTCGCTGACGAGCGGGCCCTCTGCCCTCGTCTTCCCCAAACCGCGCCCGCGACCACGTCGCCACTACTGTCAAGGCCGGTAATGGCGCGGCGTAATTAGCCATTATGCCGCAGGCGTTTCCTGTCGCGCCTGGGCCTATAAAATCCCCTCTGCACCGCGAACATTTCCCCCCACTCTCCTCGCTCACTCCGCCACCAGGATGCATGCATTAGCTCTCGAAGCCCCGCTATACCGACGACTTCGGCGATCGATTCTGGTGAGCCTCGACCACCCCTCTCTCTCTGGTTCAAACGAGGATGCCCAGCTTGATCTTGCGCATACACTGACGCCTTTCTTTTGCATGCTCGTGACCCAGGTCGTCGTCTCCGTCTTCGACCGAACCCACCTGCGACGCCGATAAACTCCGGCGACCAATTAAGGGCGACGCCAAACCCCGGCAAGGACCACGACTGCAAGCTACCGACGCCGCCCGTTACTCCGACGAGTTCCTGAGACCATGCCAGCGCGCCCCTTCGCAAACCAACACCACGTCGAGCTTCAGCAAGCCACTGCGGTTCTGGTAAGCCACTTCCCCCTCTCGCGCGCGACCTAGAACGCTAGCGCCGCCAGAGAGAGCACTCACTGGCCGACGCCACCGCCAGGACATGGTCGCGTGATCGAGCACCGTTAGATCTAGATCCAAGCGTCAGGATAGAATCACTTATCGGCGAGGAGGTACGCGCTCAGGACCGTGCGATTTATTTAGATCCTACAGCGCGGAAGGTTGATCCGGTGCGAACCGGTACGCGCCAGTAATATCGTGACGCGTGGCTAGGGTATGAATCAAAAACAGAATTCAAATCAGATTTAGATCCAATTTTCAATTGACTATAACTTTTGATTCCCACGTTGGAATTTTGCAAATTTTATACCGTTGGATTCAGTGAATCAAGGCCTTGCTGAATCTGCAATGTGTTTAACAAATAGTATCTGTTAAAATGACTTTGTATGCAGAAACATGTTTAGGTCCATTTTGGGTATAGTTTTTGTTTAGCAAATGGTTTTAGGACTAAATAAGTTTAGTTAGCAAACTTTAGGACTTGTTATGTTTCTGTTTCATGCACTTACTTGGTAGAGTTTTCAAAAATTATCACATGCATGCATTCATATCTTTGCTTGTATATGAATTGTATGTAATTGTGTGCTACAAAATTTTTGTGTAGATTTTGCTAGTGACTATGATTGTGAAGAGTGCCACTCTCCCCATTACCAAGGCAAGTGATACTTCATGATATTTCCACCCCTTTTATTTTGAATAAGCATTAGAATTATTTTTGCTAAGTCTTGCATGATACTTTTGCCAAATGCTTTGTTGGGAAATCCTATGTAGTTGTAGAATTGTAGAATTGCTAGGGATTTTCCTAAGTTAAGTTACTATGCCATGCTTAGCCTAGCTAGTAGAAAACAAGGGTTGGTAAAGGATGTACATGCTATGATGAAATAATTCTAAGTCCTTTGGGACTCATGCTTTTCTTAATAAAACAACTAAGTCAATGAACTTCCTGGGTGGAATGGGACTTATTTGCATAATCAACAGATCTGACGCTTTCAGGTCCTTGGTGGAATGGGACTTATTTGAAATAATTCTAAGTCCTTTCGCAACTGCAAGTGGTTAACATAATCAACAGATCTGACGCTTTCAGGTCCGTGTGTATTTGCATGTCTTTGCGTCTTCATGCATCACTCATTCTCCAATGAGATGGCATTGTATAAATTTGGTCTTTTGGTGAGACCTTTAGTTCCTTGGGGTTAAATCATGTCGATACTATTGTCATACAATATATCTTTAGTGTTAGCCCGTTGCGAACCACACCTTAGTTTGCTAACAAACTACTTGACACAAATGCCCTCCTTTGCTGCTACTATAGCAGTCATATACTTAGCCTTATTGTTGTAGTATTCGTCACAATGTTTTAACTTTGGAATACATCCAAATCCATCATGGAAACTCCTTTCCATTTCATTGTGCCACTCATAGTTTAAATTGAGATAAACTTAATTTTGTATCTTGTGACAAAACTAGTATCAATGTAACGGTTTACAATGATACATTTGTAATTGTTTGTCACCTCTACACAAATATATTCTTAGTTCTTCCAAAAGATTATAAGAATATCCTTACTATCGTCCAATGATCATTTTATGATTCATTCTTTTATATGCTCATAACACTTAGAGCATAGGACATATATGGATGTGTACATATCATGGTATGATTGATCAAAACATCCTTGTGATTTCACTCATCAAGTGTCAAAGCACTTGAATCTTGTTTCACTTATCAAGTGTCGATACACTTGAATATTTATACAACTCCTTTCCATGCGACAAGAATCGTTTCTTGTCATTTCTATATTGAACTCCTTCAATATCTCATATATGTATGTTTGGCACAACCATATTAGCGTCACAGTCTTTCCACTATAGACATTCATGCTAAATATTCGGGTTTTGCCTAAGTCTTTCATCGAAATGAAATTCTTAACCTTTGTCAATAAACGATACATCATTTCTAATCAACAAGATGTCCTCCACATAATGTATTAGAAATATGTCTTAGCGCTCCAACTTAATTTCTTGCAAATGCAAGCATCTTCATATCCTCCTGATGAAAACTCCTTTTCATCACGGTGAAGATTCCAACTCCGCGATGCTTACTTCAACCATTGAAGTTTGCATGCCCTTTTAGCATCCTTTGAATTAACAAAACCCTTTGGACTGTTTCATGTACACGTCCTAGGTAACCATTCTATTAGAATAACTTTGTTTAGTTTATTCATCTACCATATACAAAATTATATGTAGTTGTTGCTACTTTAATCCATCCAGACTAAATATCGCTATGAAAGATCAAATCTTGTCATAGTCAACTCCTTGAACATTGTCATAAAATACTTTACGACATGTCGACTATTTTATAGATGTGAAACATCCATGTCTGTTTCTTTATAGATCCAAATACGACCGATAGGTTTTTACACCTTTCTAGAGGGTCTTCCAAGTTCAAAACTTGATTTCTTGTGTATGGAACTATCACGGATTTTATGGCTTCAAGCCATTTGACAGAGTCAGTGCCCATCATCGCTTCTTTGCATGTAGTTGGTTCATCATTGTCAAACAATAATGATTTACTCTCAAATCTCAACATTTGATTATCCGACCTACTTGGTTCAATAGGAACTTAGACCTCCGTAACCACAACCTTTGAGGCACATAAGCTATGAGCATTATGGCAGCCTCCGGAACGATTTACGACGCTGCGCAAATTAACACATTTAGCTAAGTTTCGTTAACCTTATCAAATTTCTATTGTCCTCCCACTTAACTTTTGCGAAAAATTCCTTCTTCAAGAAACTTCACGTTTCAAGCGACAAACCCTTTTGTCCTAGGTGTTATGGAGGAATAACCAATTGTTATTCGAAATAACGTACAAAGACATGCTCATCCAACTTTGATTGTAAACATCTTACTTATGCTTAGCATACCAAAATTTAAGAAAGGACAACTTGGGTTTTACCCCAAACCATAACTCATGTGGTGTCATTTCAACAGATCAAGATGGAGCTCTTTTCAGTGAAAAAGCGGTAGTCTCTAAAGCTTTAATCTTTTAAAACATAATGGCAGTTTTTATAAATAACACCTTTGATCCAACCATGTCAAACAAGGTTTCATTAAAAATCTCAAACACTCTATACTCCTATGGTGTTTCGGGAGATGTAAATCTAGATGTTTTGCTAAACTTGCAACTCAAATAAATCCATTTATGACATAATTCATTTATTTTCTTGTTACACTTGTAACTCAAATAAATCCCTTTATGATAAAATTATAAATCATTTATTTTCTTGTTATAATGATTTTCCACTTCATCTTGAAAGTCTTTGAACTTTTTCAAATATTTCATACTTCTTTCTCATTAAGTGAACATTCCCTCAAATTTCCAGAGAAAGCATAAGAAGTAGAAATCCATCGCTTACGACTATACATAATGGACTACATACATCGATATGTATAAATTCCAATATTTTAGTCGTTCGTTCTTCTTTGGCCTTTGAACGAAGTTTTAATAATCCTGAGGAAAGTCTCACGAGCATCACTTGATCAAATCAAAGACTCCAAAAATCCATGAATATGGAGATTCTTCATGTTTTATTTTCAATATAATTTAAACGGTGATGTCACTTTGTAAGTGATCTTTCAATCATTTGTCTTGCGACATTTTAGCATTAGGTTTTATGGATGTGATTTCTCCAACTAGATTTCTAAATCATCCATCTTATACGGAATACGGTAATTAATGAACAATCTTTGTTCTCATAATACCTGATTTAAATAACTTTTATTTAAAACAAATCTTGAAGGCAAGCTTTGATGTCAACGAGAAATACAAACAATGGTTTGTTTGTTTTCGATGAACATCATCACATATTCTCTTGCTAGTTACTTAGGCCATTGTGGTTCATGAATTGTGTCGTTCTGTATGAAATTTCATACCAACCAATTTGGTATCCAATACTGATACAGCCCGTCCTTCGGAGGCATCTACATCCCCACCAACTAGTCCCCCAAGTGGACCGATGACTCGCGCTCGAACCAAGCTCCTACAAGCTAAGGTTAACTCGCTCCTTTCCTCGTGTGATTTTGATACACCCTTGGATGGCTTGCTACTTCATTCCCAGACCTTGTGCATCCTCAGCTATGAACCCAATGAAGCATAGTCAAGGGAGGGACCAAAGGCAGCCGAGGAAATACTCCAGAGCAAACCGGCGCCAGGCCTGGCGAACCGATCCCCACGCCAACAATTCCGGCGACAGGCCCGGTCGACCGGCCCCCTCGCCGACAATTCCAGCCAGATCAAACTTCCGGAATCGGCCGACAAGGTGTTACGAAGGCTTTCGGCAGTGACTGAAATGTCGGCGGAATCGAATTCCACGACCACTCCGGCCGCCGGACCCCTCGCCGGAAATCCCCATATTCATGTCAACTTTCAGGCTTGGCCTATGTAACCCCTTATTTCGCCTAGACTTTACCGTTTCGTACCTAAACTACCCATGTTTATGTGGCTGGCCTATAAATAGCCCCCACCCTCTATTGTAAACCCTAGACTTGGATAATTGTAGTTGAAGACACCCCTTTGAGGATCTATCAACTATTTGTTTCATGCTCCTTGACAAGGAGAACCAAATTATCCACAAACCTCTTGGATTTTTCCTAGTGCGTTCAAGTTGTACAAGTCCTTGGGATCTCGGTGTCTCGTGCCCAAGTAGTCAAGATCTCATCAAGCCTCTCACCATTGTTGTTGGCCGTGGGACAGTGTCTTGCCCAACGCCGATCCTAGGGATTGTGTTGGACCGGTTGCCACCTGCGTGAGCTATCGGCTTGTATCGTGTTTTCGCGTGTGTGTGTTCATCGAGTTCTTCGCGTGTGTGTTCGTGGATTTGATCCCCTCTCCCCTTCCACCGCTCTCCCCTCGATTCCCAAGGAATTCGTGATAGATCGGGCCACCCCAAGGGGTCACCCCTAACATATTGGTATCAAGAGAAAGGTTGATCACGAATTTCCCCTCAATTTTTCTTCTATCCACCATAAAATCGAAAATTCCCCAAAAAGAGCCCCAAATTGCCTTCGGATCGATCTTTGGATTTGCTGAGTTTTTCGTGGTTTTGGTCCATAGATCTGTTGCTTTGGGTCTTAATCTACATCCCTTGACCTTTCCCAGCCTAATTTTGTCGAAATTTTGACGGAATTCTCAGTTTGACTTTTTGGAGTTTATCTCGAACAGGTTTTGGCACCAGATCCGTGAATCGGTTCAACCGAAATTTGGCCATTCGGTTAGACGGATCATGACCGGAATTTCCTGGCCAATCTTGCCAAAAATTTTGACAGTTCACAAATTTTGTCGGTTTCCTCCTTGTTTTGTTCGTGTTTCGCGTGAGTGTCGCCAAAAAACTAACAACAAGCTTACGCAAATCCCTATTTCACGCGCGCCTCGACACCGCTACTCCCGAACATCTTCCACATCACCGGTTGCAAGTCGTCAACAATACCAAAGGTATAACATGCGCCACTTTGACAACCCCATATCTTCCTTTGTGTGTATCTATCCTATGAGAGCAACTCATTTTGTGTTTGTCTAATCATTGTGCACTTGCCTTTGGAAAGTGAGAGTGTGAGGGAAAATACAAAAGTTAACATAGTAGTTTAGAAAGGGAAAAAAGAATTGAAAAAAAAGCAAAAGACAAATATAAAGATACATAGTCTCCCAATACAAAGAGAGTATCAAGCTTGTAAGCAACAAGAGAGAGGAAAAGAGCGCGCCAAGGCAAGTGCACAAATCCGTTGTTTACCCTCTTTTGGCAAACGAGTTGTGGTCTCTCCTTGAGTTGGCACGACAACCGTGCGTAGTCTTCGTTAGGACCTTTTGTGCTCATTTTCATAGTCGTGCTAACCCCTTTAATCTCCATGTGTGCATTCTCCCATGTTTTGTAGATTGTATCCTTTTGATTTTGATCTTTTGTTCTTTACCACTTAGAACAATAACCTTTTGCTTGGAGCATTTAGTTTGGTTTTCCACAATCCTAACCTTCCACCAAAAGCTTTTGAGAGTTGTAGCTTATTTGTGTGTGAGTTTCTTTGCAATTTCACTTTGCAAGATATTAGCTCTCTTGTGTGGCAATTGGTTTGATATAATCTCGAAGGTGAGGTAAAAGGCTAACTCCCCGCATTCTTCTTCTCCATATACAACCCTTGCCGGCTTTGCATCATGGACAGGAATGGCGAGCCGTCCCAACCACCACCACCTCCGGAGGACGACACACAATACATGACAAGATGGGATCATTGGAAAGTCCAAGGAGAATTCAACTACCGTTGTGAAGCCCTTGAGCGGCGCCAAAATGAACAATTTAGCAAATCCCGAGTGGAATTCAGGAACATCGACAACCGCTTCGAAGAAGTCTGGGGACAAATGCATGCCATGCAACACAACCTCGTCCATCAAAATGAAGCTCTTGGTCGTGCCCTCGCCGCAACGGATGAGAAGCTTCAACGCCTCATTGATGGGCTAGCAAGGCCACGATCCTGCAACTCAAGCTCATCACGACACTCCTCAAGTGAATCAAGCGCACCTCACCGTCACGCTTCAAGGCACCGGGATGGACCCGTCCTTCACTCCATGAGCTCTTCTCAAGCGGTACCGTCTCCGCGACACGGTGCGACATCAAGCTATGATGGTGACCTCTCCGCAAGACCTCTAAGACGAGAAGCTAACCGGCCACAACAAAGGGCACTCGTGATTCAACAAGAGCAACTTCACGTGGACCACCAAGCCCATCGCCAATGACATGTTCTTTCAACAACAAGTGAAGCATCCGAAGTGGACGAACAAGATCGCTGTTGGCATGAAGCACTCTAAGATCCACCAAGGCGTAATCATCGACATGAACGTCAACGTCGACCACATGATCATCATGACGAGCCTCCTCAACATCAAGAAGAAAGGGAGTAGCCCATTGCGCATGCGGCTCGTTGTCCTACTCGCCACATGGCGCAAGACAATGCTCATCGGCATGAACCACGACAAGAACAAGAGCAAGCTCCCCAAGCTCGTCGTGAGGACCAACAACCTGCTCCTCGTCCTCAAACGCGCCAACAACAAGAGAAAGACCCCCAACCTCGTCGTCAAAATCAAGTTCAACCACCAAACGCGGCACCCCAACAGCCGCAAGGGCAACGCAACCATCACCAAGCAATACATGAGAGTTCGGATGATGAAGATGGCCGCCAAAATCATGGCAACCGCCGCCACCGGAACCGTAATGAAGAAGAAACTTTCGGCAAGCTCAAATTCACCATGCCCAAGTTCACCGGTTCAAATGAACCCGAAGAATATCTCTCGTGGGAACTCAAGGTTGACAAGATCTTCCTCATGCACAACTATAGCAATGAGAAGATGATGGCCATGGCATCCCTCTAGTTTGATGAGTATGCCAACCTTTGGTGGGAACAAGTCCAACTCGCTCGTGAAGCAAAAGAAGAGCCTCCAATCTCAACTTGGCAAGATATGAAGTCTCATATGAGATCCCGCTTTGTTCCTTCGCACTACACGCATGACCTTTTCAACAAGCTACAAACGCTTAGTCAAGGGACAAAGACTGTGGAAGAGTACTTCAAGCAAATGGAGCTCAACATGATCCGTGCCAACATTGAAGAGCGTGATGAACAAACAATGGCACGTTTCCTCAATGGCTTGAACCATCCAATCAAGCGCATCACCGAGTTCCAAAAATACAACAACATGGTTGAGCTTGTACACATAGCATCAAAAGCCGAGCATCAAGTGCAAGAGGACATCAAGTACAACAAGCCAAAGACGTACTTCACATACAAGCAAGCGCCAACCACTACTCCAACAAAACCAAGTGGAAGCTCATCAAGTACCACCAAGCTTCCCTTCAAGCCAACACTTCCTCAAGGAAGACCGCCCCCAAGTGGCAAATACACGAAGGATGATCAACCATTCAATGGTGAGTTCTACAAGTGTGGAGGCAAAGGACACAAGTCGGCCGCATGTGGAAAAAAGAAAGTTTTGTTCATCCACGACAATGGCAATGAAGAATACTTGAGTGAAGATGAGTTTGATGCAAGGGTCAAGGAAGCAATGGCAAAGCAACATTTGGAAGATGACCAAGAACTACTTGTGTGTGAGCATGACACAAGTCCATCGCTTGTCGTCACAAGGGTCTTAACTACTCAAGTCAATGAGATTGAAGACCAACGATCAAACATCTTCCAAACTCGTGCCGGTATCAATGGGAAGTCCATCAAAGTTGTCATCGATGGAGGGAGTTGCCACAATCTTGCAAGCACGGAATTGTGTGAGAAACTCAACCTCACCCTCCATCCGCATAAGCATCCCTACCATATACAATGGCTAAATGACCAAGGGTCCGTCAAGATCAAGCACACCGTCTCGGTAACGTTCTCAATCGGACCATACAAAGACACGGTGGAATGTGATGTGGTCCCCATGACGGTTTTCCATATGTTGCTAGGAAGGCCGTGGCAATATGACAAGCGTGCTTTGCATGATGGTCACACAAACACTTATACCTTCAAATGGCTTGAAAAGACTTATGTTTTGCAACCAATGACTCCTAGCCAAATAATTGCGGACAATGCAAAGGCTTTAGCGAGGGCGCAAAGCACAAAACCACCTTGTGAGAAGAGCGGTGAGCGAGAGAACCACACTATAGTGAGTGAGAACCACAAACCAAACTCGAGTGGAAAAACCAAGAGTGGTCTTCTTGCCACCAAAAGTGAGATGAGAGAAGTGCGGAACAACCCATCCATCTTGCACTATGTCCTTGAATGCAAGGGACTAGCGCAAGGAACTAATGACTTAACAAATGTTCCTCCTTCTTTGATGGCTATTTTGCAGGAATTCCAAGATGTATTCCCCGAAGAGCTTCCTCATGGACTACCCCCTCTTCGCGGAATCGAGCACCACATCGACCTCATACCTGGCGCTCCACTCCCAAACCGCATCACAGACGCATTTAACCCGTAAGAGACGAAGGAGATAGAACGACAAATCAACCAACTCGTCTCCAAAGGTTTGATCCAAGTAAGCACTAGCCCAAGCGGTACCGTGATTCTCGCCAAAACGGATGATACGTTGCGGTTATGCATGGACTGCCGTCCAATCAATGCTATCACCGTGCGTTATCGAAATCCTATACCGCGCCTTGATGACATGCTTGATGAGTTATGTGGAGCCACTATATTTTCGAAAATTGATCTTCGTAGTGGTTACCATCAAATTCGCATGGCCGAAGGTGATGAGTGGAAAACCGCCTTCAAGACCAATCTTGGCCTCTATGAATGGTTGGTTATGCCTTTTGGCTTATCAAATGCCCCATCTACCTTCATGCGCCTCATGAACCATATTTTGAGATCTCTCATTGGGAAGAGTGTCGTTGTTTACTTTGATGACATCCTTGTCTATAGCAAATCACTAGAGGAGCATGTTACTCATGTTAAGGAGGTCCTTCAAATCCTTCGTCATGAAAAGCTCTATGCTAATCTCCCAAAGTGCACTTTTGCAAAAGAGAAACTGATTTTCCTTGGTTTTGTTGTGTCTTCTAATGGCATTGAAGTTGATGTCTCAAAAGTTAAGGACATACGAGATTGTCCCATCCCTACCAATGTTAGTGAACTTCGCAGTTTTCATGGGTTGGCCGGTTTTTACCATCGCTTTATGAAAGACTTTTCTACCATTGCTTTCCCTCTCAATGAATTGACCAAGAAAAATGTCACATTCGTTTGGGGCAAAGCACAACAAAAAGCGTTCAATGAGCTCAAAAAGAGACTCACCGAAGCACCACTCCTACCGAATTTCACAAAAACTTTTGAGATCGAGTGTGATGCTAGTGGTATTGGCATTGGAGGCGTCCTTATGCAAAATGGGCGTCCTATTGCATACCATAGTGAGAAACTTTATGGCGCACGCCTTAACTATCCAATTTATGACAAAGAGCTTTTTGCCTTGGTTCGTGTCCTTCAAGTGCGGCAACACTACCTTTAACCCAAAGAATTTATCATCCATTCTGATCATGAGTCGTTGAAATATCTTAAGGGCCAAGCCAATTTGAGTAAAAGGCACGCCAAATGGGTTGAGTTCATGGAATCTTTTCCTTACATTGTCAAGTACAAGAAGGGAAAAGAAAATGTAGTAGCGGACGCCTTGTCTCGCAAAAACACAAACCTTCTTACGCGACTCGAAGTAAATATCTTGGGTCTTGATGACATCAAATCTTTGTACGAGTCCGACCCATTCTTTGGATCAATTTTTGCAAAGTGTTCAATAGACAAAGTGATGTGGACATCCCTTCTATTGATACAACCGTTGTACCTACAGCTACACACATACAAGGACCCATCACAAGATCTCGTGCCAAATAACTTAACTATCAGGTACTTTCGTTTCTTGGAACTATTCCTCACATACATGAGAATATGATGCTGCCTAAATCAGATGTATTTCTTACTCTTAGGAATGATGGACCAAGCATGGATGAGAGGGACAAGCATTGGAGCATGGCCATGCATGGAATGGCAGCAAGCATGTGATGATCCAAGAGGAGGCCACGGATGGAGATTTCAGAACTTTCAGGCCACGATAATCAAGAAAGAAGGCTTGGACGAAATACTCAAGATTAATACTTCACGAATTCGTCCATAGCTTAATATGGTGCTGTGACACCTTTATTTTGGGCCAGGCACATGTAATTTTCGCAGGATTTTAAATAGCCACTTTTTAGAGTCCGTATTTGAGGGGAAAAGGACTTCTAGGGTTGGATTCGGCCACCACTTACATGGCTGGCCGAAACCCCACCTTTTCCTCCTTAAATACTCCCCATAGCCATCACCCTAGACTCGGATTTTGTTTAGACATTAAGTTATCCATCGTAGCAACTTCGCCAAGGCTCGAGCGTCGTAGAGGCCTCTTGTACTCCGCACCTATACAGGATCCCACCTTTTCAATAAAGCTTTCCTCTTAATCCGTAATATCTTGATTGCAATATTGGTTCTTACTTGTTCTCGATTTCAGGAAGGAATTAAGACCCTCGCTGGTCAGGCTGATCGTGTTCCCGCAGGATCGGTAACCTCCAGGAGATTGGCCTAGCGATTTCATTGGCGCTCATGCTCGCACGTGTAGTCGGATCGTCAAGCCCGAACTCCACCAAATCGATTATCTCCATCTCATCGAAAGATCGGACACCTTTGCCCTATCAAGTGGTATCAGATTTCAGGTTGCTCGATGAGATTTTACCGTTTTCATAGATTAGATCTGTTTTTACCTATAACCCTCGAAAAAGCCGAAAACATAGTTAGAGTTTAGATACATCCCATCACCAATCTACGCCTTGCATTATCTTTTTAGTTTTTGCATTGTTGAATTTGTGTCTGCATCGTCGCGTCAAGTTGCTGGTCTTAGTGTCTCGTCCCGTAGAGTTTCGAGTTCTGATCATAGTAGTCACCTCCACCCTCGCAGATCACCACCACCATATTCCACCACCATATTCCGCCGCCATACACCCAGACACCATAAACCCTAAACACTCTGCCACCGCCTTCCTACCACGACATGTATCCGATCACCTAACCTGCCGCGGCACGAGTCCGAGTTGAGTTATTGTTTCCTAGTTATTTCTTTTTATTTTCCTTCTTTGTTGTTTCCATGTTAAGCTAAAGTCCGTGTCGAGCTCAGAGTTCGGTCATAAGTCCAGAAGGAGAGCAAAAAAAAGGAGTCCGGAACAGCCTCTGAAAAAAATTTCTGGCTATACTGTTTTTCGACCCTGGGGATCAATTTTCTCCATCGGTCGTTATAGCGACATTTTTGGCGCCTGCGCGCTTTCCGGAGCATAATAGAAAAATTTCGAAATTTTTTTTTTGGGGCTAACCTATTTTTAGACCCCATAGATCAGTTTTAGACACTCACCATCATAGTGATTTTCCGCATCTCGGTTCGCTTTTCAGGGTGCCATATTATCATACATTGCTTGTTGTGTCGCGTCGTGACATCGTTGGTGATCTAGGCTCGCGTCTCTAGTACGGTCTAGCCTAGGACCAGCACAGTACCGTCGTTGAGCATTCTTTCAACTTTTGCATTGCTGTTTTGATAATTGCTAATCCCCTTTGCTAAGCCTTCCCAGAGCTCCACAGATATTATCCACGTGCGGTGTCTCGACTCCTGGTAATCACTTGGTTCAATCTCTGGACCCACTGATCCTCGCGGTTGCACATCGCCTTTTCCTGCTGTTTGGTAAGAACTTGTAAGAGCTTCGTATATTGCTTGACGGATTACGCGTTGCCTTCCACCATATTTCCGTAGTATATACCTGTTCTTTTTAAAGGACTAACCATGACAGATACTTCGCGGAACCATGCCACAATGACGAACGAAGAACTACATGCCCACTACTCCGAGCTCTTGGTCAGTCGCGCTAAAGACGTGGATACCCGCCTAGGGGAGTTTGACACGATGGACTCGAGAAATCCTCCAACGCCAAGCTTGACGCTCGGTTCAAGGAGATTTTGAACAGATTGCCCGCACCCAAACATGGCGCGCCGTATCCGATCACAGGTCGGATTGTTCGCTGTCGCCAAGACTCTGTGCGGTTATCACCTCGACGACTCGACTTCCGCCATGCTTCGACATTGGGGACAGACGACGGGTACTACTACGACCCCGACGACGACGATCTGTTTGACGAGGAGGTTGAACAACCTCCACATGTACCTGTTGGCCATCTCCGACATTACTACCGCAACGCTCGCCCACCGGTACGTAATGATGATGATCATGTTGCAAATCTTAAATAAAATATTTCATCTTTTGAGGGTAAATATAATCCTGATGCATATCTTACATGGGAAATGGAACTAGAACAACGTTTTGCATGTTTAAAATATCCTGAGAATATGCGTGTTAGTGCTGCTACATGTGAATTTACTAAATTTGCTTCCCTTTGGTGGTCTGAGTATTGTCGTTTAAACCCTACTACTATTCCTAGTACTTGGACTGCTTTAAAAACTGCTATGCGTGTTCGTTTTGTACCTCCCACTTATCAACGTGATTTACTAAAGAATCTGACACGTTTAGAGCAAGGGAAAATTTTTGTAGAAGAATATTATCAGGAATTGCAAACGGGGATGGTTCGGTGTGGTCTTGTTGAATCTACTGAACAAATGCTTGCACGTTTCTTTGGTGGTTTAAACAAGGACATTCAGCACATATTAGATTATAAGGAATATAATTCTATCACTCGTTTGTTTCATCTTGCTTGCAAAGCTGAACGTGAAGTGCAGGATCGCCAAACATCATGGAGGAGGACTAATAATTCTGCAGGTCGCACATCCACTTGGACATCCTGACAATCAGCACCTCCTTCTCGTGATTCGCCACCAGCTACTACCACATCCAAGGCCACTACAAGGTTTCTAGCTGCTCCTCCACCATCATCCAATACTCCTGCTCGTAGCGCATCTTCTATGGCTTCCACGGGTAAAACAAAGGATATACAATGCCGCAAGTGCTAGGGTTTTGGTCATATTGAGAGACAGTGCACAACACAACGTGTTATGATGGTGCGTGATGATGGTCAATATGATTCAGCGAGTCACTTTGATGAAGATACATTAGCTCTTATTTCTGCTCGAGATGGAGACAATTCTAATTCTGATAAAGAGAAAGAGGTAATGGGAGCTGAAACTGTTGATCAATACAAGAGCTTAGTTACACAACGTGTGTTGAGTGTGCAATTGAGCAAATCTGAGCATGATCAACGCCACAACCTGTTCCAAACACGTAGTGTTGTCAAGGAAAGAGCTATAAGGATCATCATTGATGGAGGGAGTTGTAATAATCTGGCTAGTGTTGACATGATAGAGAATCTTGCACTTCCTTCAAGACAACGCACACATTCATATTACATCCAATGGTTTGAGAGTTCTCGCAAGATCAAGGTAACAAGAATGGTACGCGTGCATTTTACTATTGGTACATATTCTGATTTTGTTGATTGTGATGTTGTACCTATGCAAGCTTGTCCTTTGTTACTTATTAGACCATGGCAATTTGATAGAGAATTTGCTCATAATGGCAAAACTAATCACTATTCTCTTATGCATGATGGAAAGAAAATTGGTCTAAAACCTTTGACTCTCGAACAGATTTTAAAAGATGATCTTGCTAGAGCTAGTAGAGCTAAAACTGAGGAGAAAAATAAAAGTGAGAATCAAAATTGTTGCTGCAGATTTTGTACCACCAAAGAACACTAAATCTGATTCTAAACATGCTACTGAAATTCGTTTGAAGAGTCCATGTATGCTTGCAAATAAAATTGATATTGCTGAACTAGATGTAAACAATACTCAATGTTATGCAATTATCTGCAAAGAGGTTTTGTTTTCATTTGAGGATATGCCTCCTTCTTTGCCACCCGCTATTGCTAACCTTTTGTAGGAATATGAGGACGTCTTTCCCGCTGAGCTGCCACCAGGACTACCTCCTATTAGAGGAATTGAGAACCAAATTGATCTAATTCCTGGTGCTACGTTGCCCAACCGTGTGCCATATAGAACCAATCTAGAGGAGACAAAGGAGATACAACGCCAAATTCAGGAACTACTCGACAGAGATCATATTCGTGAGTCCCTTAGCCCCTGTGTTGTTCCTATTATTTTGGTACCTAAGAAAGATGGTTCTTCGCGCATGTGTACTGATTGTAGAGCTATCAATAATATTACTATTCGATATCGTCATCCTATTCCACGTTTAGATGACATGCTTGATGAATTGAGTGGCTCTACCATGTTTTCTAAAGTTGATTTGCGTAGTGGTTACCGCCAGATTCGTATGAAATTAGGAGATGAATGGAAAACAACATTTAAAACTAAGTTCGGTTTATATGAGTGGTTAGTAATGCCGTTTGGTTTAACTAATGCACCTAGCACTTTCATGAGATTAATGAACGAAGTTTTACGTGCTTTCATTGGACATTTTGTGGTAGTCTACTTTGATGATATTTTGATTTATAGCAAATATTTAGAGGATCATTTGGACCATTTACGTGCTGTTTTCAATGCTTTATGTGATGCACGTTTGTTTGGTAATCTTGAGAAGTGCACCTTTTGCACCAATCAAGTTGCGTTTCTTGGCTATGTTGTTACATCACAGGTTATTGAAGTGGATCCAGCCAAGATTGAAGCTATTGAGAATTGGCCAGCCCAAGACGGTCACACAAGTGAGGAGTTTTCTTGGCCTCATTGGTTTTTATAGCGCTTTGTCAAAGACTTTGGATCAATTGTCGGCTACCGAATGAACTTACCAAGAAGGATGTGCCCTTTGTTTGGGGCGATGCACAACAACAGGCCTTCATCATATTGAAAGATAAGCTAACACATGCTCCCTTACTCCAACTTCCTGATTTTACTAAGACTTTTGAGCTTGAATGTGATGCTAGTGGAATTGTTTTGGGAGGGGTGTTATTACAAGAGGAAAACACTGCATATTTTAGTGAGAAATTGAGTGGGGCTAGTCTGAACTATTCTACTTATGATAAAGAATTATATACATTGGTTCGGACATTGGAAACTTCGCAACATTATCTATGGCCTAAAGAATTTGTTATGCATTCTGATCATGAATCTTTGAAGCATATTCGTAGTCAAGCTAAGTTGAATCGTCGTAATGCAAAGTGGGTTGAATTGTATTGAGTCTTTTCCTTATGTTATCAAACACAAAAAGGGTAAAGATAATATTATTGCTGATGCTTTATCGCGCCGTTATGCTTTGTTATCTCAATTTGACATCAAAATATTTGGATTGGAAACTATTAAGGAACAATATGTGCATGATGCTGAATTTAAAGATGTGTTGCAGAATTGTAGAGATGGTAGAACTTGGAACAAGTTCGTCTTCAATGATGGATTTGTGTTCCAAATAGAATTGTAGAGATGTGCTAACAAACTATGCATTCCAGATAGTTCGTCTTTTTGTTGTTACAGAGGCGCATGGAGGAGAATTGATGGGACACTTTGGTGTCAAGAAGATGGAGGATGTTCTTCTTGCACTTCTTTTGGCCACGTGTCGTCAAGATGTTGAGAGATTTGTTGCACGGTGCACTACTTGTCAAAAAGCTAAGTCTCCTTAATCCACATGGTTTATATATGCCTCTTCCTGTTCCTAGTGTTCCTTGGGAGGATATTTCTATGGACTTTGTTTTGGGATTGCCACGAACACGTAGGGGAGGGATAGTATTTTTGTTGTGGATCCGCTTTCTAAGATGGCACACTTTATTCCTTGTCATAAACGGATGATGCCGCATATTGCTAATTTGTTCTTTCGTGAAATTGTTCGTTTGCATGGTGTGCCAAATACTATTGTCTCTCGATCGTGATACTAAATTTCTTAGCCACTTTTGGAGATGTTTATGGGCTAAGTTGGGGACTAAATTGCTGTTTAGTAGTACATGTCATCCCCAAACCGATGGACAAACAAGTAGTAAATAGAACTTTGTCTACTATGTTGTGGGCTGTTTTAAAGAAGAATTTAAAATTGTGGGAAGTGTGTTTACCTCATATAGAATTTGATTATAATCGTTCGCTACATTCTACCACAAAGATGTGCCCATTTGAGATTGTGTATGGTTTTGTTCCTCGTGCACCTATTGATTTATTGCCTTTACCTTCTTCGGTGCGAAATAATTTGGATGCTACACAACGCGCTGAAATGCTATTAAACTTGCATAAGACTCCTAAAGATAACATTGAACACATGAATGCTAAGTATAAACTTGTTGGGGATAAAGGGAGAAAGCATGTTGTGTTTGATGTTGGAGATCTTGTTTGGTTACATTTGCTTCCTGATTTACTTAAGTCTAAGTTAATGCCACGTGTTGCTGGTATCTTTAAGGTGTTAGAGAAAATAAATGATAATGCATATAAACTTGAGTTGCCTGCAGACTTTGGTACGGTTAGTCCTACGTTTAACATTGCAGATTTGAAGCCTTACTTTGGTGAGGAAGATGAGATTGCGTCGAGGACGACTTCAATTCAAGAAGGGGAGCATGATGTGGACATCCCTTCTATTGATACAACCGTTGTACCTACATCTACACACATACAAGGACCCATCACAAGATCTCGTGCCAAACAACTTAACTATCAGGTACTTTCGTTTCTTGGAACTATTCCTCACATACATGAGAATATGATGCTGCCTAAATCAGATGTATTTCTTACTCTTAGGAATGATGGACCAAGCATGGATGAGAGGGACAAGCATTGGAGCATGGCCATGCATGGAATGGCAGCAAGCATGTGATGATCCAAGAGGAGGCCACAGATGGAGATTTCAGAACTTTCAGGCCACGATAATCAAGAAAGAAGGCTTGGACGAAATACTCAAGATTAATACTTCACGAATTCGTCCATAGCTTAATATGGTGCTGTGACACCTTTATTTTGGGCCAGGCACATGTAATTTTCGCAGGATTTTAAATAGCCACTTTTTAGAGTCCGTATTTGAGGGGAAAAGGACTTCTAGGGTTGGATTCGGCCACCACTTACATGGCTGGCCGAAACCCCACCTTTTCCTCCTTAAATACTCCCCATAGCCATCACCCTAGACTCGGATTTTGTTTAGACATTAAGTTATCCATCGTAGCAACTTCGCCAAGGCTCGAGCGTCGTAGAGGCCTCTTGTACTCCGCACCTATACAGGATCCCACCTTTTCAATAAAGCTTTCCTCTTAATCCGTAATATCTTGATTGCAATATTGGTTCTTACTTGTTCTCGATTTCAGGAAGGAATTAAGACCCTCGCTGGTCAGGCTGATCGTGTTCCCGCAGGATCGGTAACCTCCAGGAGATTGGCCTAGCGATTTCATTGGCGCTCATGCTCGCACGTGTAGTCGGATCGTCAAGCCCGAACTCCACCAAATCGATTATCTCCATCTCATCGAAAGATCGGACACCTTTGCCCTATCAAGTGGTATCAGATTTCAGGTTGCTCGATGAGATTTTACCGTTTTCATAGATTAGATCTGTTTTTACCTATAACCTCGAAAAAGCCGAAAACATAGTTAGAGTTTAGATACATCCCATCACCAATCTCGCCTTGCATTATCTTTTTAGTTTTGCATTGTTGAATTTGTGTCTGCATCGCTGGCCAAGTTCTTTGGTCTTAGTGTCTCGTCCGTAGAGTTTCGAGTTCGATCATAGTAGTCACCTCCACCGCAGATCACCACCACCATATTCCACCACCATATTCCGCCGCCATACACCCAGACACCATAAACCCTAAACACTCTGCCACCGCCTTCCTACCACGACATGTATCCGATCACCTAACCTGCCGCGGCACGAGTCCGAGTTGAGTTATTGTTTCCTAGTTATTTCTTTTTATTTTCCTTCTTTGTTGTTTCCATGTTAAGCTAAAGTCCGTGTCGAGCTCAGAGTTCGGTCATAAGTCCAGAAGGAGAGCAAAAAAAAGGAGTCCGGAACAGCCTCTGAAAAAAATTTCTGGCTATACTGTTTTTCGACCCTGGGGATCAATTTTCTCCATCGGTCGTTATAGCGACATTTTGGCGCTATGGCTTCCGAGCATAATAGAAAAATTTCGAAATTTTTTTGGGGGCTAACCTATTTTTAGACCCCATAGATCAGTTTTAGACACTCACCATCATAGTGATTTTCCGCATCTCGGTTCGCTTTTCAGGGTGCCATATTATCATACATTGCTTGTTGTGTCGCGTCGTGACATCGTTGGTGATCTAGGCTCGCGTCTCTAGTACGGTCTAGCCTAGGACCAAGACAAGATCTGTCGTTGAGCATTCTTTCAACTTTTGCATTGCTGTTTTGATAATTGCTAATCCCCTTTGCTAAGCCTTCCCAGAGCTCCACAGATATTATCCACGTGCGGTGTCTCGACTCCTGGTAATCACTTGGTTCAATCTCTGGACCCACTGATCCTCGCGGTTGCACATCGCCTTTTCCTGCTGTTTGGTAAGAACTTGTAAGAGCTTCGTATATTGCTTGACGGATTACGCGTTGCCTTCCACCATATTTCCGTAGTATATACCTGTTCTTTTTAAAGGACTAACCATGACAGATACTTCGCGGAACCATGCCACAATGACGAACGAAGAACTACATGCCCACTACTCCGAGCTCTTGGTCAGTCGCGCTAAAGACGTGGATACCCGCCTAGGGGAGTTTGACACGATGGACTCGAGAAATCCTCCAACGCCAAGCTTGACGCTCGGTTCAAGGAGATTTTGAACAGATTGCCCGCACCCAAACATGGCGCACGGCGTATCCCGATCACAGGTCGGACTGTTGGTTCGGCTGTCGCCGCACAAGACTCTGGCTATGGTGGCGCACCTCGACTTCGCATGACTTCCGCTTCGACATTGGGACAGATGCATTTACTACTACTACGACCATTTACGACGATCTGTTTGACGAGGAGGTTGAACAACCTCCACATGTACCTGTTGGCCATCTCCGACATTACTACCGCAACGCTCGCCCACCGGTACGTAATGATGATGATCATGTTGCAAATCTTAAATAAAATATTTCATCTTTTGAGGGTAAATATAATCCTGATGCATATCTTACATGGGAAATGGAACTAGAACAACGTTTTGCATGTTTAAAATATCCTGAGAATATGCGTGTTAGTGCTGCTACATGTGAATTTACTAAATTTGCTTCCCTTTGGTGGTCTGAGTATTGTCGTTTAAACCCTACTACTATTCCTAGTACTTGGACTGCTTTAAAAACTGCTATGCGTGTTCGTTTTGTACCTCCCACTTATCAACGTGATTTACTAAAGAATCTGACACGTTTAGAGCAAGGGAAAATTTTTGTAGAAGAATATTATCAGGAATTGCAAACGGGGATGGTTCGGTGTGGTCTTGTTGAATCTACTGAACAAATGCTTGCACGTTTCTTTGGTGGTTTAAACAAGGACATTCAGCACATATTAGATTATAAGGAATATAATTCTATCACTCGTTTGTTTCATCTTGCTTGCAAAGCTGAACGTGAAGTGCAGGATCGCCAAACATCATGGAGGAGGACTAATAATTCCGGTCGCACATCCACTTGGACATCCTGACAATCAGCACCTCCTTCTCGTGATTCGCCACCAGCTACTACCACATCCAAGGCCACTACAAGGTTTCTAGCTGCTCCTCCACCATCATCCAATACTCCTGCTCGTAGCGCATCTTCTATGGCTTCCACGGGTAAAACAAAGGATATACAATGCCGCAAGTGCTAGGGTTTTGGTCATATTGAGAGACAGTGCACAACACAACGTGTTATGATGGTGCGTGATGATGGTCAATATGATTCAAAAGTCACTTTGATGAAGATACATTAGCTCTTATTTACGCTCGAGATGGAGACAATTCTAATTACGATAAAGAGAAAGAGGTAATGGGAGTGAAACTTGATCAATACAAGAGCTTAGTTACACAACGTGTTGAGTGTGCAATTGAGCAAATCTGAGCATGATCAACGCCACAACCTGTTCCAAACACGTAGTGTTGTCAAGGAAAGAGCTATAAGGATCATCATTGATGGAGGGAGTTGTAATAATCTGGCTAGTGTTGACATGATAGAGAATCTTGCACTTCCTTCAAGACAACGCACACATTCATATTACATCCAATGGTTTGAGAGTTCTCGCAAGATCAAGGTAACAAGAATGGTACGCGTGCATTTTACTATTGGTACATATTCTGATTTTGTTGATTGTGATGTTGTACCTATGCAAGCTTGTCCTTTGTTACTTATTAGACCATGGCAATTTGATAGAGAATTTGCTCATAATGGCAAAACTAATCACTATTCTCTTATGCATGATGGAAAGAAAATTGGTCTAAAACCTTTGACTCTCGAACAGATTTTAAAAGATGATCTTGCTAGAGCTAGTAGAGCTAAAACTGAGGAGAAAAATAAAAGTGAGAATCAAAATTGTTGCTGCAGATTTTGTACCACCAAAGAACACTAAATCTGATTCTAAACATGCTACTGAAATTCGTTTGAAGAGTCCATGTATGCTTGCAAATAAAATTGATATTGCTGAACTAGATGTAAACAATACTCAATGTTATGCAATTATCTGCAAAGAGGTTTTGTTTTCATTTGAGGATATGCCTCCTTCTTTGCCACCCGCTATTGCTAACCTTTTGTAGGAATATGAGGACGTCTTTCCCATTGAGTGCCACGGGACTACCTCCTATTAGAGGAATTGAGAACCAAATTGATCTAATTCCTGGTGCTACGTTGCCCAACCGTGTGCCATATAGAACCAATCTAGAGGAGACAAAGGAGATAACGCCAAATTCAGGAACTACTCGACGAGATCATATTCGTGAGTCCCTTAGCCCTGTGTTGTTCCTATTATTTTGGTACCTAAGAAAGATGGTTCTTCACGCATGTGTCTTGATTGTAGAGCTATCAATAATATTACTATTCGATATCGTCATCCTATTCCACGTTTAGATGACATGCTTGATGAATTGAGTGGCTCTACCATGTTTTCTAAAGTTGATTTGTAGTGGTTACCGCCAGATTCGTATGAAATTAGGAGATGAATGGAAAACAACATTTAAAACTAAGTTCGGTTTATATGAGTGGTTAGTAATGCCGTTTGGTTTAACTAATGCACCTAGCACTTTCATGAGATTAATGAACGAAGTTTTACGTGCTTTCATTGGACATTTTGTGGTAGTCTACTTTGATGATATTTTGATTTATAGCAAATATTTAGAGGATCATTTGGACCATTTACGTGCTGTTTTCAATGCTTTATGTGATGCACGTTTGTTTGGTAATCTTGAGAAGTGCACCTTTTGCACCAATCAAGTTGCGTTTCTTGGCTATGTTGTTACATCACAGGTTATTGAAGTGGATCCAGCCAAGATTGAAGCTATTGAGAATTGGCCGCAGCCCAAGACGGTCACACAAGTGAGGAGTTTTCTTGGCCTCGCTGGTTTTTATAGGCGCTTTGTCAAAGACTTTGGATCAATTGTCGCGCCGCTGAATGAACTTACCAAGAAGGATGTGCCCTTTGTTTGGGGCGATGCACAACAACAGGCCTTCATCATATTGAAAGATAAGCTAACACATGCTCCCTTACTCCAACTTCCTGATTTTACTAAGACTTTTGAGCTTGAATGTGATGCTAGTGGAATTGTTTTGGGAGGGGTGTTATTACAAGAGGGAAAACCTGTTGCATATTTTAGTGAGAAATTGAGTGGGGCTAGTCTGAACTATTCTACTTATGATAAAGAATTATATACATTGGTTCGGACATTGGAAACTTCGCAACATTATCTATGGCCTAAAGAATTTGTTATGCATTCTGATCATGAATCTTTGAAGCATATTCGTAGTCAAGCTAAGTTGAATCGTCGTAATGCAAAGTGGGTTGAATTGTATTGAGTCTTTTCCTTATGTTATCAAACACAAAAAGGGTAAAGATAATATTATTGCTGATGCTTTATCGCGCCGTTATGCTTTGTTATCTCAATTTGACATCAAAATATTTGGATTGGAAACTATTAAGGAACAATATGTGCATGATGCTGAATTTAAAGATGTGTTGCAGAATTGTAGAGATGGTAGAACTTGGAACAAGTTCGTCTTCAATGATGGATTTGTGTTCCAAATAGAATTGTAGAGATGTGCTAACAAACTATGCATTCCAGATAGTTCTGTTCGTCTTTTGTTGTTACAGGAGGCGCATGGAGGAGAATTGATGGGACACTTTGGTGTCAAGAAGATGGAGGATGTTCTTGCTGCACACTTCTTTTGGCCACGTATGCGTCAAGATGTTGAGAGATTTGTTGCACGGTGCACTACTTGTCAAAAAGCTAAGTCTCGCCTTAATCCACATGGTTTATATATGCCTCTTCCTGTTCCTAGTGTTCCTTGGGAGGATATTTCTATGGACTTTGTTTTGGGATTGCCACGAACACAGAAGGGGAGGGATAGTATTTTTGTTGTTGTGGATCCGTTTTCTAAGATGGCACACTTTATTCCTTGTCATAAAACGGATGATGCTGCGCATATTGCTAATTTGTTCTTTCGTGAAATTGTTCGTTTGCATGGTGTGCCAAATACTATTGTCTCTGATCGTGATACTAAATTTCTTAGCCACTTTTGGAGATGTTTATGGGCTAAGTTGGGGACTAAATTGCTGTTTAGTAGTACATGTCATCCCCAAACTGATGGACAAACTGAAGTAGTAAATAGAACTTTGTCTACTATGTTGTGGGCTGTTTTAAAGAAGAATTTAAAATTGTGGGAAGTGTGTTTACCTCATATAGAATTTGATTATAATCGTTCGCTACATTCTACCACAAAGATGTGCCCATTTGAGATTGTGTATGGTTTTGTTCCTCGTGCACCTATTGATTTATTGCCTTTACCTTCTTCGGTGCGAAATAATTTGGATGCTACACAACGCGCTGAAATGCTATTAAACTTGCATAAGACTCCTAAAGATAACATTGAACACATGAATGCTAAGTATAAACTTGTTGGGGATAAAGGGAGAAAGCATGTTGTGTTTGATGTTGGAGATCTTGTTTGGTTACATTTGCTTCCTGATTTACTTAAGTCTAAGTTAATGCCACGTGTTGCTGGTATCTTTAAGGTGTTAGAGAAAATAAATGATAATGCATATAAACTTGAGTTGCCTGCAGACTTTGGTACGGTTAGTCCTACGTTTAACATTGCAGATTTGAAGCCTTACTTTGGTGAGGAAGATGAGATTGCGTCGAGGACGACTTCAATTCAAGAAGGGGAGCATGATGTGGACATCCCTTCTATTGATACAACCGTTGTACCTACATCTACACACATACAAGGACCCATCACAAGATCTCGTGCCAAACAACTTAACTATCAGGTACTTTCGTTTCTTGGAACTATTCCTCACATACATGAGAATATGATGCTGCCTAAATCAGATGTATTTCTTACTCTTAGGAATGATGGACCAAGCATGGATGAGAGGGACAAGCATTGGAGCATGGCCATGCATGGAGATGGCAGCAAGCATGTGATGATCCAAGAGGAGGCCACAGATGGAGATTTCAGAACTTTGAGGCCACCATAATGAAGAAAGAAGGCTTGGACGAAATATTCAAGATTAATACTCCACGAATTCATCCATAGCTTAATATGGTGTTGCGACACCTTTATTTTGGGCCAGGCCCATGTAATTTTCGCAGGATTTTAAATAGCCACTTTTTAGAGTCCATATTTGAGGGGAAAAGGACTTCTAGGGTTGGATTCGACCACCACTTCCATGGATGGGAGAAACCCCACCTTTTCCTCCTTAAATACTCCCCATAGCCGTCACCCTAGACTCGGATTTTGTTTAGACATTAAGTTAGCCATCGTAGATACTTCGCCAAGGCTCTAGCGTCGCAGAGGCCTCTTGTACTTCGCACCTATACAGGATCCCACCTTTTCAATAAAGCTTTCCTCTTAATCCGCAATATCTTGATTGCAATATTGGTTCTTACTTGTTCTCGATTTCAGGAAGGAATTAAGACCCTCGCTGGTCAGGCTGATCGTGTTCCCGCAGGATCGGTAACCTTCAGGAGATTGGCCTAGCTATTGCATTGGCGCTCGTGCTCGCACGTGTAGTCGGATCGTCAAGCCCGAACTCCACCAAATCGATTATCTCCATCTCATCGAAAGATCGGACACCTTAGCCCTATCACAAAGGGATTGACGATTTCTCTTTGCATAAGGGTTTTATTTTCAAACAAAACAAGCTTTGCATTCCAAAGTCGTCTCTCCAAACTTTGCTTCTTCAAGAGTCCCATGGTGGAGGCCTTATGGGTCACTTTGGCCGTGACAAGACATATGACATGATATCCACTCACTACTTTTGGCCAAAGATGAAGCGCGACGTGGATCGCCACGTCCAACGATGCACTACATGTATCCAAGCTAAGTCTAAGTCTAACCCCTTTGGTCTTTATATGCCATTACCTATTCCTCATGCACCTTGGTCGGACATTAGCATGGACTTTGTGTTAGGATTGCCTAGATCTAAACATGGACATGATTCTACATTTGTGGTAGTGGATCGCTTTTCAAAAATGGCACACTTCATTCCGTGCCATAAGACCGATGATGCTTCACATGTAGCAAATTTGTTTTTCAGGGAAATAATTCAGCTACACGGTGTACCAAGAACAATCGTCTCTGACCGCGAAGTCAAATTCATGAGCTACTTCTGGAAGACACTTATGGCCAAGCTCGGCATCAAGCTCCTATTCTCGTCCGCCTCGCATCCTCAAACTGATGGACAAACCGAGGTCGTCAATCGAAGCCTTGGCACACTTCTACGTGTGTTGATAAAGAAGAACCTTAAAGACTGGGAGGAATGTATTCCACACGCCGAGTTCGCCTACAACCGCTCCAAGCACTCCACCACCATGAGGAGCCCGTTCATGATCATCTATGGCTTCGAGCCTCTCACCGCGCTCGATATCCTCCCCCTTCATCTTCATGACCGTACCAATATGGACGTTGACAAGCGTGCCAAACAATGAAGAACCATGAAGACACAAGAGATACAATCGAGCAACAAGTCCTTCACCAAGCATCAAGGCTAAACAAGAACAAGAAAGAGATGATCTTCAAAGAAGGCCACCTTGTGTGGATACACTTGAGTAAAGATCGATTCCCCAAGGATCGTGACTCCAAACTCAAGCCAAGAGGTGATGGACCGTTCAAAGTACTAAAGAGGATCAACAACAATGACTACATCATCGATATCCCAACATCAAAGTACCTTATGAGCCCGACGTTCAATGTCAAGGGCTTTTCACCCTACCATGGAGAAGATGAAGTGAGAAGGTTGAAGAGTCGAGGATGACTCTTTCCCAAGGGGGGGAGCTAATGCAGCCCGTCCTTCGGAGGCATCTACATCACTACCAACTAGTCCCCCAAGTGGACCGATGACCCACGCTCAAACCAAGCTCCTACAAGCTAAGGTTAACTCTCTCCTTTCCTCGTGTGATTTCGATACGCCCTTGGATGGCTTGCTACTTCATTCCCAAACGTTGTGCATCCTCAGCTATGAACCCAATGAAGCATCGTCAAGGGAGGGACCAAAGGCAGCCGAGGAAATACTCCAGAGAAAACCGGGCCAGTTGGCGATCCCACGCCGACAATTCCGCGACAGTGGCCGATCGGCCCCTCGCCGACAATTCCGGCGACGATCGAAACTTCCGGCGAATGACCGACAAGGTGTTCTGAAAGGCTTTCCGGTGGGCGACCGAAAATGTCGACGGCGACCGGAATTTTCGGCGACCACTCCGGCGCCGCTCGACCCCTCGCCGGAAATCCCCAGATTCAAGTCAACTTTCGGGCTTGGCCTGTGTAACCCCTTATTTCACCTAGACTTTACCGTTTCGTACCTAAACTACCCCTGTTTATGTGGCTGGCCTATAAATAGCCCCCACCCTCTATTGTAAACCCTAGACTTGGATAATTGTAGTTGAAGACACTCCTTTGAGGATCTATCAACTATTTGTCTCATGCTCCTTGACAAGGAGCACCAAATTATCCACAAACCTGTTGGATTTTTCCTAGTGCGTTCAAGTTGTACAAGACCTTGGGATCTCGGTGTCTCGTGCCCAAGTAGTCAAGATCTCATAAAGCCTCTCACCCCCGTTGTTGGCCGTGGGAGAGTGTCTTGCCCAACGCCGATCCTAGGGATTGTGTTGGACCGGTTGCCACCGGCGTGAGCTATCGGCTTGTATCGTGTTTTCGCGTGTGTGTGTTCATCGAGTTCTTCGCGTGTGTGTTCGTGGATTTCATCCCCTCTCCCCTTCCACCGCTTTCCCCTCGATTCCCACGAATTCGTGTAAGATCGGGCCACCCCAAGGGGTCACCCCTAACAAATACCCAAGAACCACATTGTTTAACAAGCAAAGAATACAACCATAACATGTATATCATCCATATACCTAAATTGGATATTTCCAATCTTTTATTTTCTCCCAAATATATTTTATAGATTCTCTTTCAGCATTTCATTTTCCTTTTGAAGAATCTATCAACATCAACAGTGGCGCCATATACATGACACATAGTCCAAAGTGTGTATATTCAAATAATAATACCTTTGGACTCGCACTTTGAAGTAGATCACCATCATCAAATGATCGGCGTTCTTTCAAAATCCATTCTTTAGTAATCTTTTAGTGTAGTAAACACTTTACATACATTTTCTTTTCATCCTTATCATGATGACTTTCATGATCAAGCTACTGTAGCTTATAAAGGAGAATCGTGAGTATAACATTACTTTCCAAAACCCTTTTGGATGATTAGGATGTCTAGCATCTCCAACCTTTGCAAGTTCTCATCCAATATGAGAACATATATTATACTCTATCATATTGCAACCAAAACATTGTTTCAGATATCGTTATATCTGTCACACATGATGGTTTCTGAAACAATTCTTTTAGCTCCTAGATAAACTTGATATTAAAACAATCAAGAATCATGGAGGCAAACATGATACTTAAGATACTAACATTGGAATTGTTACTCTCGATTTAATACCAATTATTAAATTTCACGGAGTAAATAGAGTTTGCTGAAAGTTTGCAATAGGAGTTTAAACTTTAGATTGACACTCAACACAATACGATACCAGTTCGTAAAGTATATATCCAGAATTCTATAGTTCTATTATCTCAATTGCAACTAAGCATAAGGTGGTGAACGAATGCCAATGACTACAACAAATTATGCAAATTCACTTTGATTTAATTTATGATAAATTGAGTTCTACTAATCCAAATTAGAAATGAACTCCCACTCAAAAACGACATACCTCGTGTCTTTTTGGTGATTACATGAACCAAATCCACTACACCAAGTCCGATCATCACGTGAGTCGGTATAGCTTTAAAGGCGAGCATCCATATGGTCATCATATCAAAACATATGACTCATGCTTAACCTTTCGGTCCGTGTTCCGAGGCCATGTATGTACATGCTAGGCTCGCCAAGTAAGAACCTTAGTATTCAAGGTCAAGTAATGGCGACTTACACCCGAGATATGCTCGTGGATTCAAGTACACCCGATCATCACATGATGTCTTGAAGCGACGAAACATTGTCGGTGCATACTTAGGGAAGAACACATTTTTATCTTGATATCTAAATGAGGGATCATCTTATTATGCTAATAAAATGCCAAACAAGCAATATAAGAAGCAATCAAACATCACATGTTTATAAGTGAGATGATATGGTTCCCGCACTTGATTGCCATCATGTACATCGTGGTATGATCACTATCATACCTCTATGTGTAAGGCCAAGGTCTATGGAACTTACACGTTATGTGTGTTGTAAGAGTATCGACTTATACTTTTACTTGCAACATCAACATATCATGACACTAGCCCAGCAACAATCTAAACTAGACGCCCCTAATTTATGCATTGCAAGTTTTACGTGAATTAGGGCTTTCGAAGATAGAACTGTTCTTACCTATGAACATGAAACACAACGAGGATAACCAAATTGTTGACAACTTGTTGCAAATTAGATATTGACTATAGTAGGAGAGACAAACACCCGCTAGCCACTTATGCAAAACTAGTTGCATGTCAAGCGTGGAATAGGTCTCATGTGCGAGGACAAGTAAAGTTTGTCCGAGCCGCTTCATCCCACTATGCCACCAATATCCAAAGTACATCTAAGAAGCAATAAAATGATCATCATCGCCCACATAATCATATGTGTACTGCCCGTGCAAAGCATCTACGCATAGATCCGGCTCTGATACCACTGTAGGGTTCACATCATAGAAAATAAAAAAATTCCTACGATGGGAACAACTATGTACCAAGATCTATCTACTAGATACAAGCAACGGGCGCATGTATATCCGTAGAGAACATACCCTTGAAGACCGACAAAGCTTAATGAGTCCAAACTCGTGGTTGATGTAGACAATCTTTTTCCGATCTCAAGATCGAGAGGAAGTCCTAGTGCCGCAAAACAGCAGCGCATCCGTGCTCACACACACGTACAAGACACTGAGCAACCTCCGCCTCCTCGCTCCAGCGATGCATCGGAAGCACAACCCTTTCTTGCCGAATAGCCACCGGGAACATGTATCTCGCTAGTCCGATGTAACACCCTCATAATCGATCCTATGCAAGTTTTAGCGATTCCCGCCAAACCCGCATAGAAACAATTCAAAGGTGCCCACCAGGCACTTTCGTGCGGGTGGAAAACGAAGTAATAACATTACACAACAGTCCTCGATGGGACCCACTGAACAGATATATATACAATAGCGACTCAATGAGTCAAGAATACAGATATAATATACAAAGATCCAAATCACCTTGAAAACGATAGAGCGTCCGACTACGGACAAGATGCAAATGGGGCTAAGAGCCCTGAAGAATAACCAATGGCATCCATAACCTGCCTGTGCCAAGCGGAAGGGTAACCACTAACGACGTCGGTCTCAAAACACCTTAAACAAAGGGGTGCCGACAAAGGCGGAGGAAAAGAGGAGCGTCGATCGAGGCCAGTACACGGCGAGGCTAGAATTCGGCGGTCCTCTCCTACATAGGTATGGTGGCTGAAGCGGCAGCGCAGCATGCACTGAACAACCTATAGAGACTCGATACAACTAGCGGCTATCAGAGAGGGGTAAGAAAGACCTATTCGGATCCAACATGATTCTCACACCAAACAAACCCATCCTGGTATTTCCCCCTCGAGACCAAACGAGGAAGTCAACCGAGGAACTCACACCGTTGGCAATTTTATTTATTCAGTTATCGTTGCAGCAATTACTAGTCAAGTATAGATAATCATCCTGATAAATAAGCAGTGGGCCGTTTTAGTTAACCATTCCGTTGTAGTTGCAACACTTACTAGTCAGATACAATTAGCATGAGATATCCCCAAAACCCAGCAGTTGTTGGTACTTTTATTTAGCCATTCCGTTGTAGTGAAGCTGATTACTAGTCAGATCGGATACAAGTCAAATTATAACGGTAAACTTTAGTTATAGTTGTCTATGATCAAGCACTGTGCTCCAAGTCGTCCATAACCGCGGACACGGCTTCTCGAAAAGATTTAACCCTGCAGGGGTGCACCAAAGTTTCCACGCACCGACCCTTTTGCGGATCAATTAACATACACCCATCGGTATGTCGGCGGGGCCTAAGTCATGACGCTTCCGCACCCAAAGCAAGCACGGGGCCACCCTAAATGCACGCCATAGCGAAGTCGGCCGGTCTCCGAGACGGACTCGGGGTTTGCGCCATGGTAGAACGACTGGGAACCCAAAAACTGGGCTTGTCGATACCGCGAAAACACTCCGCTTTCCTAAACAGTATAGTGTGCAGTACCTCGCACAATTTAAATTAAGCAGTAAAGCATGGCATAAGTACAGAATAGTAATAAAGCCCCAAACTACTTGTGGCCCCCAGTACAGTACTTTGAAATCAGGTACTAAATCGATGGGGTGCCCATACATCCCACATGTGGTTAGCGCGCTCGATCTCGAGCAGTGTCAAGAACTCGGGGTCCCTCACAGACACCAAAGGTGATCGGAAACCAAATATTATCTATCACCCACCGGTGCCTCTGCATTTGCCTACTTCAATTTTAGTTATTAAACAGTAATTAAAGTAAACGATAATTAAAGCCATGATCATCTCCAACATTAAACAAGCGACAATACTCCAACAACTAGGGTACTTGACGACACGCAACAGCACTTGAGCAAGCGACTACGACGCGCAGGTCCAACTATCTACCAATCAACAGGTAATAGGATGTGTCCAAGGCAATATGAGGCTGCTAGGGATATCACGGGTACGAAAACTAGAGCATCGCAACACAGATAGCAATAGATCAACAGGAGGAAATAAAGACTATACAAGTAAGATAGGTAGAAAGGGGGGAGATGCTCGCCTGAAAACATTGACGAAGGTTCATCCAAAAATCGGGGCGAAGCTCACATCAACTCAACGGCCCAATCCGCGAAGAAGCAAAACACTAGAAGAAACACCAGACGCACTATTTAACACAACGGCAGAAGATCGGGCATGATGCATATATGATGCATGACATGGCAAAGTTGCGATGCAATTGGGCAATATTAAGTGGAACCGGGTCCCGACAATTATTTATATGGTTCAAGTTGTTTGGATACCCCACAATTTAAATGTTGTCTTAACATGGCAAAAGATAGCACCGGTTCGCTACACCAGTTTAAATGAGGCCAATATAAGACTAGATTTGCCCGCATATAGGCCCCATATTTAATTATATGGTGAATCGGCATAAGGCCCCCAAACCACATGACAGTATGCATGCGAATATGACAATTTAATATGCAACAAGTTTACATATAGCATTTATAAAATAGGGGCTTGGGAAAAAGGTTCACACATTAGGGTTCGGCGATCTTGGGGTTCGATGTGGGTTCGGGGTTGGTCTCAGGGTCCGGATCTGGGGTTCGGTCTCGGCGGGATCGTTCTCGGATAACAGAGTAGATCTTGGCGTTCCGCGAAGAAGGACTTGGTTCGGCATCGGGGCGCATCGGATTCGTCCTGGTCGGTGTCGATCTTGACGTTGCGAAGATCTTGTCGGGTCCGCGCTATCAAGTCGGTCTTGGCATTCGGGGTGAAGAACTTGGCATCCTCGAGGAAGTACTTGTCGTATCCGTGAAGAAGATCATGTCGGTCCACGGGGTTCGGGCTTCGGGGTTCGACGAGGGATCGGGGTCTTCGGGTTCCGGAAGTGGATCTTGCGGTTTCCATGACGGAGGTCTTGTCGTGCCATGAGTAAGATCTTGGGTACCGACAATCATCGGTTCCATGTCGGAGTTCTTGTCGAGGGTCTTCGGGTTTGGCTCCGGCACCTTCTCTTGTCGCATTGGTACATCTTTGATATATAACGGAGTTGTCGGTCGATCTTGGCGGCCACGGTACAAAGCGACAACAAGAGGCAAAGATCTTATACGCAGGAGGCCTCACTGTCACTACAGTGACAACTCCTCCACACAATCGAGGCAGCACCAAGGCGACAAGTACAAAGCGAGCAGTTTACCACGGCAAAGGCCGAGACGCCTGGTTCACGAGGCAGAGATGCAAGGCGGACCAGACGCGAGCGGAGGCGGAGCAGTGGGGCGACCCTTGACGGCAGGGCGGGACCGGTCTGCGGGAGGTGGGGATGGCAGGCGAGGCGGTGAGGCAGGCCTGCGAAGCGGCGCCGGGGCGAAGAAGAAGGGCCGGCGAGGCGGGAAGGCCGACGCGAGGGTAAGGTCGACGGCGGGCGCGCCACGGAGAAGCGCCATCTTGATGGCGGGTCGTCAACCGAGGCCGGGCCGGAGTTCGGTGCGGGCGGGCGAGGCCGGCGAGCCGGGCGACGGCGGCAACCTGAGGAGAAGCAGAGGGCGCAGGAGGCGGCGCCGGAAGGAGGTGCAAGCGGAGGTGAGGCGCCCATGGCGGGCGCGGCGAGTGGCGGAACCGCGCGGACGGTGGCGGCGAGGCCGCAGGCTCAAGGGAGGCATGCGGAAGGAGGAGGGTCATGAGGCGAGGGCTCCGGCGGCGATGGTTGGGGATTGCGGCGGCAGGCGAGGCCGAGGAGGACTGGGAGGAGCCCGACGCTGGAGGAGGTGAGGCGGAGTGGGGAGGCATAGAAGGAGGGCGCGCGGGGAGGATGCGAGGAGGCCGAGCGTGGTTCGAGGAGGTGGAGGCAGGGCGATGGGCCCGTGCGGGGCGTGAGGAGGAGTGGGACCAGCAGGGACAGGTGGCGAGGCGGGTGGGGCCGGGGTGGAAGGGAGAGGAGGTGAGGGAGTGGGTCGGCGTGGGTTGTGTGTTGGGTGCGTGTGTGATGGGCCAACGGGTGAGGTGGAGGGGAGTGGGGGTGAGAGAGGTGGGGGTAGGTGAGGTGGCAGCGTGTGATTGGGTGGGGGAGAGATGAGAGGTGAGGTGGCGAGAGGGGATTGGTCAGGGTGAGGTGGAGGGGGCTGGGTAGAATAGGTATGGGTAGAAAAGATTTAGGTGGTTTTAGGATTAGATATTTTAGTCTAGGGTTTTCTTTTATTTAAAATAAATTTTGTAATTAGTTTTAGATGAATAAAAGATCCGGCTGGACCGTCGGTTTGGTTTGAACAAAGGGGGAGGGTATTAATATAGAAAACAAAGTAGGTCTTTTAGCAAAATAGTTTTAATCAATTAGATGCATGCTGATGTCATGATGATGCAATGCACAAAATCAACGCGATTTTCCAGTAGTGGTTTTAGCGGGATGCCACAATTCGACACCACTAACAATGGATCTCGCCCTCGAGATCCGCCTCAGGGTACCAGAAAGAAGACCGGCGAGCTGCGTCTTCTCGCATCGTGTAGATCCTCGCGACACCACTAACAAGAGATCGTTGTCCGTGATCGTCGAGAGAACACTCCGGGAAACAAAGGGCGAAGGTAGAGGTATCAACAAATAAAGCCACCTCTAGCTCCGATGGAAGGAGGGAACCGATGCATTCTCATCCACTTCAATGTACAAAAGCGAATAGAAGGGGTAGTCGGCATGGGGGCCAATCCATCACGCACCCAAACTATTACTCCGCACAATCAGTGGAAAAGCGTGCAACCATTCTCGGAATCAGACTGAAGATCTCGACAATCGAGGTTCAGAAAACAAAGGAGTGATGCAGACTCTGCATCGGATCTGGCGTAGATGATGTCGTCGCGTCGGAAAACACCGGAAGGCACGAGAAGGAACAAAGAGAAGTCCACCAGACGAAGGATTCCTCGGATAGCATGAAGACCAGATGTAGCAACACCGTTACCAAAGGAGGAAGCGAAACCCTGAAGGTACGATGGAACCCAACCACGAGAAATCCTGGACTCGAAGAGAGAGGAGAGAGCGGATTCAAAATACGTAGAGGTGAGAGGAGAGCAACAGAGGGGTAAGGAGTAAAATCAGACCTAATCAGAACTATCTAACCGATTTTCCAAAATAGTTTTGACACTCTACTTCGGCCGTTAGGTAGGTTATCCTACATTTGGACTTGTGGGTATCATAGCTGAGCTCGATACCACTCAGAACACCCTCGAATCGATCCTATTCAAGTTTCCGATTCCCAAACCCGCATAAAGCGATTCAAAGGTGCCACCAGCACTTTCGTGCGTGGAAAAGCAGTAATAACATTACACAACAGTCCTCGATGGGACCCACATAACGTATATATATATACAACAATGACTCAATGAGTCAAGAATACAGATATAATATACAAAGATCCAAATCACCTTGAAAACGATAGGCGTCCGACTACGGACAAGATGCAAATGGGGCTAAGATCCCGAAGAATAACCAATGGCGTCCATAACCCGCCGAGCCAAGCGGAAGGGTAACCACCGCTAACGACGTCGGTCTCAAAACCTGCTTAAACAAAGGGTGCCGACAAAGGCGAGAGGAAAAGAGGAGCGTCGATCGAGGCCGATTACAACGAGGCTAGAATTCGGTCCTCGCCTACATAGGTATGGTGGTGAGCGGCAAAGATGCAATCGAACAACCTATAGAGACTCGATACAACTAGCGGCTATCAGAGAGGGGTAAGAAAGACCTATTCGGATCCAACCTGATTCTCACACCAAACAAACCCATCCTGGTATTTCCCCCTCGAGACCAAACGAGGAAGTCAACCGAGGAACTCACACCGTTGGCAATTTTATTTATTCAGTTATCGTTGCAGCAATTACTAGTCAAGTATAGATAATCATCCTGATAAATAAGCAGTGGGCCGTTTTAGTTAACCATTTCGTTGTAGTTGCAACACTTACTAGTCAGATACAATTAGCATGAGATATCCCCAAAACCCAGCAGTTGTTGGTACTTCTATTTAGCCATTCCATTGTAGTAAAGCTGATTACTAGTCAGATCGGATACAAGTCAAATTATAACAGTAAACTTTAGTTATAGTTGTCTATGATCAAGCACTGTGCTCCAAGTCGTCCATAACCGCGGACACGGCTTCTCGAAAAGATTTAACCCTGCAGGGGTGCACCAAAGTTTCCACACGCGACCCTTTTGCGGATCAATTAACATACACCCATCGGTATGTCGGTGGGCCTAAGTCATGACGTTCCCGCACCAAAGCAAGCACGGGGCCACCCACTAAATGCGCCCATAGCGAAGTCGGCCGGTCTCGAGACGGACTCGGGGTTTGCGCCGATGGTCAGAACGACTGGGAACCCAAAACTGGGCTTGTCGATACCGAAAACACTCCGCTTTCCTAAGCGATAGTGCGAGACCTCGCACAATTTAAATTAAGCAGTAAAGCATGGCATAAGTACAGAATAGTAATAAAGCCCCAAACTACTTGTGGCCCCCAGTACAGTACTTTGAAATCAGGTACTAAATCGATGGGGTGCCCATACATCCCACATGTGGTTAGCACGCTCGATCTCGGAACAGGTGTCAAGAACTCGGGGTCTTACGGGACACCAGTGAGCGGTTGGAAACCAAATATTATCTATCACCCACCGGTGCCTCTGCATTTGCCTACTTCAATTTTAGTTATTAAACAGTAATTAAAGTAAACGATAATTAAAGCCATGATCATCTCCAACATTAAACATGCGACAATACTCCAACAACTGGGGTACTTGACGACACGCAACAACACTTGAGCAAGCGACTACGACGCGCAGGTCCAACTATCTACCAATCAACAGGTAATATGATGTGTCCAAGGCAATATGAGGCTGCTAGGGATATCACGGGTACGAGATCTAGAGCATCGCAACACAGATAGCAATAGATCAACAGGAGGAAATAAAGACTATAAAAGTAAGATAGGTAGAATGGGGGGAGATGCTCGCCTGAAAACATTGACGAAGGTTCATCCGAAAATCGGGGCGAAGCTCACATCAACTCAATGGCCCAATCCGCGAAGAAGCAAAACACTAGAAGAAACACCGGATGCACTATTTAACGCAACGGCAGAAGATCGGGCATGATGCATATATGATGCATGACATGGCAAAGATGCGATGCAATTGGGCAATATTAAGTGGAACTGGGTCCCGACAATTATTTATATGGTTCAAGTTGTTTGGATACCCCACAATTTAAATGTTGTCTTAACATGGCAAAAGATAGCACCGGTTCGCTACACCAGTTTAAATGAGGCCAATATAAGACTAGATTTGCCCGCATATGGGCCCCATATTTAATTATATGGTGAATCGGCATAAGGCCCCCAAACCACATGACAGTATGCATGCGAATATGACAATTTAATATGCAACAAGTTTATATATAGCATTTATAAAATAGGGGCTCGGGAAAAAGGTTCACACATTAGGGTTCGACGATCTTGGGGTTCGATGTGGGTTCGGGGTTGGTCTCAGGGTCCGGATCTGGGGTTCGGTCTCGGCGGGATCGTTCTCGGATAACAGAGTAGATCTTGGCGTTCCGCGAAGAAGGACTTGGTTCGGCGTCGGGGCGCATCGGATTCGTCCTGGTCGGTGTCGATCTTGTCGTTGCGAAGATCTTGTCGGGTCCGCGCCATCAAGTGGGTCTTGGCATTCGGGGTGAAGAACTTGGCATCCTCGAGGAAGTACTTGTCGTATGCGTGAAGAAGATCATGTCGGTCCACGGGGTTCGGGCTTCGGGGTTCGACGAGGGATCGGGGTCTTCGGGTTCCGGAAGTGGATCTTGCGGTTTCCATGACGGAGGTCTTGTCGTGCCATGAGGAAGATCTTGGGTACCGACAATCATCGGTTCCATGTCGGAGTTCTTGTCGAGGGTCTTCGGGTTTGGCTCCGTCACCTTCTCTTGTCGCATTGGTACATCTTTGATATATAACGGAGTTGTCGGTCGATCTTGGCGGCCACGGTACAAAGCGACAACAAGAGGCAAAGATCTTATACGCAGGAGGCCTCACTGTCACTACAGTGACAACTCCTCCACACAATCGAGGCAGCACCAAGGCGACAAGTACAAAGCGAGCATTTACCACGGCAAAGGCCGAGACGCCGTTCACGAGGCGTAGATGCAGCCGGACCGCCAGACGCGGAGCGACGCAGGGGCGGAGCCACGTGGGCGACCCTTCTGGCGGCAGGACGGTCTTGAGGAGGTGGGGATGGGCAGCGCTGAGGCGGTGAGGCCGGGCCCTGCGCGGAAGCGGCGGCGCTCGGGGCCAGAGAAGAAGGGGCCGCGGCGGCGAGGGGCAGGAAGGCCGACGCGAGGGGTAAGGTCGACGGCGGGGCGCTGCCACGCGCCGGAGAAGCGCCATGCGGTGGCGGGGTCGTCAACACGCTGAGGCCGCCGGCGAGTTCGGTGCTCGCTGGCGGCGGCCGAAGGCGAGGCGGGCGAGGCCGGCCGGAGCCGAGCACGGCGCGCGACGCTGCAGTGGAGAAGCAAGGGGGCAGGAGGCGGTAGCGCCGGAAGGAGGTGCAAGCGGAGGTGAGGGCGCCACGGCGGGCGACGCGCCGCAGGGCGGAACCGCGGCGGACGGTGGCGAGGCGAGGCCGCCGCAGGGCTCGCGGGAGGCATGCGGAAGGAGGGGGGTCGCGGAGGCGAGGGCGGCTCCGGCGGGCGAAGGCGGTGGTTGGGGGGATTGCGGCCGCTGCAGGGCGAGGCCGAGCGGAGGACTGGGGAGGGAGGAGCGGCCGACGCTGGAGGGGAGGTGAGGCGCGACGGTGGGGAGGCATAGAAGGAGGGCGGCGCTCGCGGGAGGATGCGAGGGAGGCCGAGCGTGGTTCGGGGAGGGTGGAGGCAGGGGCGATGGGCCCGTGCGGGAGCGTGAGGGAGAGGAGGGAGTGGGACCCGCGGGGACAGGTGGCCAGGGGAGCGGGGTCAGGTGGGGCCGGGGTGGAAGGGAGAGGAGGTGAGGGAGTGGGTCGGCGTGGGTTGTGTGTTGGGTGCGTGTGTGAGGGGCCAGCGGGTGAGGTGGAGGGGAGTGGGGGTGAGAGAGGTGGGGGTAGGTGAGGTGGCAGCGTGTGATTGGGTGGGGGAGAGATGAGAGGTGAGGTGGCGAGAGGGGATTGGTCAGGGTGAGGTGGAGGGGGCTGGGTAGAATAGGTATGGGTAGAAAAGATTTAGGTGGTTTTAGGATTAGATATTTTAGTCTAGGGTTTTCGTTTATTTAAAATAAATTTTGTAATTAGTTTTAGATGAATAAAAGATCCGGCTGGACCGACGGTTTGGTTTGAACAAAGGGGGAGGGTATTAATATAGAAAACAAAGTAGGTCTTTTAGCAAAATAGTTTTAATCAATTAGATGCATGCTGATGTCATGATGATGCAATGCACAAAATCAACGCGATTTTCCAGTAGTGGTTTTAGCGGGATGCCACATCCGAGACCATGGGGGATAAAATCTAGAGGGGGAGAGAGATCCTTCACGAGGAGGTGTGTTTTGAGAGGAGGAGAGGGGGCCTTTTATAGGGAGAGGGGGGCACCCCAAGGGGCATGGTGCTAGCCATGGTGGCTGCCCCCACCTCTTCCACATTCATGTGGGTGGATCTCCTACTCAAAATGAAAAGCCTCCACTCCCATAAAAGATCCTCCACTCACATGCATTAAATTTCCACCAAATTTAATGCAAGCTCTCATTTAAATAAAACTCTGTTATTTATTTATTCAGAATTTTGTTAATTACTTTAATTCAAAAACATTCACATAAAACCCCTTGCTAGTATTTAATTTCACATGCAGAACCAGTTTCAGCAATTTCAGCCGAAACAGTTTCAATGTCTAGTGAAATAAATTTCTACGCTTGTTATTCTTTCCGGCATGAAACTTTTGCTCCAATTGGATGTTAGTGTCCCTTAAGTGTGCCACCCTACGGTTCGCGAATAATGTGGACATGATAGAGACCCTTCTCCGATCAATAATCAGAAGCGGGACCTGGAGATCCATACTGACTCCCACACATTCAACGTTGACTTTCCTGTGATCGTCGGAACCTTTTATGCTAGTATCTTAATCACTTTGTTTCACGAGATATTACATGTCCGAGATTCGATCATCGGTATATTACATGCACTCTTTTCTCGTTCCCCTGATATAACATTCTAGTTATAAAATCACTTGCTTGCAAGCTAATCAATATGATATCACCAAGAGGGCCCAAAGCATATCTATCCGTCATCGGGATGAAGAAATTGCACTCTCGATCCATGAGCCTCAACATAACACTTTAGTAGTTCTGAAGCCATCTTTATAGTCACCCAGTTACGGTGTGATGTTTGATGTCATCTAGAAACTCTTCCGGTGTTAGTGATTGACATGATCTCATGGTCTAAGGATGAGGATCACTTCGTAAGTTGTTATATCAATATAAACTCAATGACTTTGATTGTAATGATATACTTCGGATGAATGTTCACCACATCATTACACTATGATAGGGCAAAGGTGTCCGATCTTTCAATGAGATGATAATGGTCGATTTGGTGGAGTTCGGGCTTGATGATCCGACTACACGTGCGGGCACGAGCGCCAATGCAATCTCTAGGCCAATCTCCTGGAGGTTACTGATCCTGCGGAAACACGATCAGCCTAACCAGCGAGGGTCTTAATTCCTACCTGAAATCGAGAACAAGTTAGAACTAATATTGCAATCGAGATATTGCGGATTAAGATGAAATCTTTATTGAAAAGGTGGGATCCTGTATAGGTGCGAAGTACAAGAGGCCTCTACGACGCCCGAGCCTTGGCTAATTTGCTATGTTGGCTAACTTATTGTCTAAACAAAATCCAAGTCTATGGTGACGACTAAGGGGAGTATTTAAGGAGGAAAAGGTGGGGTTTCAGCCAGCCATAGAAGTGGTGGCCGAATCCAACCCTAGAAGTCCTTTTCTCCTCAAATACGGACTCTAAAAGTGGCTATTTAAAATCCTGCAAAAATTACATGGGCCTGGCCCAAAATAAAGGTGTCACAACACCATATTAAGCTATGGATGAATTTGTGAAGTATTAATCTTGAATATTTCGTCCAAGCCTTCTTTCTTCATTATGGTGGCCTCAAAGTTCTGAAATCTTCATCCGTGGCCTTCTCTTGAATCATCACATGCTTGTTGCCATCTCCATGCATGACCATGCTCCAATGCTTGTCCCTCTCATCCATTCTTGGTCCATCATTCCTAAGAGTAAGAAATACATCTGATTTAGGCAGCATCATATTCTCATGTATGTGAGGAATAGTTCCAAGAAACGAAAGTACCTGATAGTTAAGTTGTTTTGCACGAGATCGAGTGATAGGTCCTTGTATGTGTGTAACTGTAGGTATAACGGTTGTATCAATATATGGGATGTCCACATCACACTAATGTTGTGACCTCGTTATTAACGACATCCAATGTCCATGATCAGGAAACTTTGATCATCTTGTTAATCAACGAGCTAGTTTATAAGAGAGGCATAACTAGGAACTTATTTTTTTTATTAAACACACATGTATTATCGTTTCCGTATTAATACAATTATAGAATGCAAAATAAACATTTATCATAAATAAGGAATACGATAATAACCACTTTATTATTGCCTCTTGGGCATATTCCCTTCAACGGTGACTTAGAAGGGGCATAGCAGGGGCACGACAAGTACTAATGTAACAGAATATCCTGACATAACGGCTAAGATTTGAAAAAATATTTGGTTTGGCCACCATTCACTCAAAATGCCCCTCTCGGTAATTACCCCTCGAACTTTTCGAATCACGGTGATTACACGCAGCTCGGGCCTTGCGTTGCCTTCACCTGCGAACTTTCGGGACGCAAAGTAGTATCCCCATTGGATGGGGGAGGTTAGGTTACAATGTGGGTTCTAGGGTTTACAGAACGGGCATCGGTTTTGCCCTGCATGCCTGATAACAAGGCCTTGTCGATGGACCAGGACCCAGTCAACGATGTGGTACAGGCAAGTGGTGTTACAGTGCACATGCGCCAGTCCTTTAGGCGTCACCCATCACTTTAGAGGTCAGCTGACAATGCTTCTCTCAGCGCTCAGCTTTGTCCCACTTGGTACAGTTATCCTGTAGCGCTCTCAGGACGGTGCGTGAGTCTGTCTGGTGACACTTGGAGCTAGAGGCATGCTCATCAACGAGCGTCACCCCCTCCATGATTCGGCTCCAGCCTCGATAACTCTGCCTTAAGGTACCGACAAGTAATTATATGTTGGATTCATTTGCCGTTGTGATTCGGCTTTGGTTATTCGTTCCATGTTTGCCTAACTCGGCTGATTTGAGTCTGATTCAACCTTATATTTTTACCTCTTTTGACCCTACCGTGGTCATTCCCCCGACAACAGTGGAAAGATCCTTTGATCAGATTGATTTTCATGTTCTTTTTCCAAGGTCCTTCTTGCAAAAGCATGTTACAATGTTGTAATTTCTTCTTTCTTGCAGCATCTTGTTTGTATTATGTACCCACCAACAATATATGAAGCTCGGGATCCTTTCCTTGTGCAAAAATAAGATTAGCTAGTTGTGAGCTAGCTAGCTAGGTTGATGCATCCCGACCTACACTCGTTACTACATCAAGATCTCCAACTTATGCCAAGTCGTCATGGACTCCAAAGGTGAATCTGTTCCTCTATGCGATATCACTTCCTACCCTATTGAATGGTATACTACTTCATACTCCATCCTATGGCCATGATAGGTTCACATTGACAAGTACGGAGGTAAGGGAGGAAGCCTGGAGCATCAAGCCCGACAAGACGGTGGCTTGGAAGAGAATACGGAAGAAGGCAAGCGCCTGCGATACTACCGCTCCCATCAGCGGTACTACCGGGCACCGGTACTACCGCCCAACATGACCGGTACCGCCAGTCTTCAAGCTGCGCCGCCATCGCCATCGGATGCCCTTGCACGGCGGTACTACGCATAAGCGGTACTACCGGATACCATGAGCGGTACTACCGGATACCATGAGCGGTACTACCGGTGATGACCGGTACTACCGGTCCTCAGTCCGGTACTATCGGTCATGTCTGCCTGCACGCACCAGTTGGGCCACAGCCCATGTATTCCCCTTTACTTGCCTATTTGCCTAGTTTATCCCCAAACTACCCTTGTTTAGTGGCTGGCCTATAAATAGAGGCCCCGCCCCTCATGTATCCCTTAGGCATAGATGATAGACTAAAGACAACCCCCATTGTGGAATCTCTAGTTTTGCCTCATCTTTTTTACCAAGGGGACCGACTATCTTCACCAACCTCGATTGGACTTTGCATCACACATCCATCGTTGAACAAGGCCTTGGAGTTCGGTGTCTCGTCTCCAAGTTGTCAAGACCCTCCCCAAGTTGTTCTTCCCTCTCCGATGTGGATTTGAGGGAGCACGTTGACCGATCTTTCCTTGCGAGGATTCTATCGGACCGGTGGCCGCCGTTCGGGAGCAATCAGCCTTGTATTGTGTGAGTTTTGCGTGTGTTCATCGTGTTGTTCGCGAGGTGTGTGTTCGCTTCCGCTACCTTCTCCCTTTCCCCTAGCTTTCCCATCGATTTGACCACGAGATCCGTGAAGATCGGGCCACCCAAGAGGTTAACCCCCTTTATCATCTGGTATCAGCAGCTTTTGGTTGCCACGGATTTCTCATTGATTTGGTCTTTTCCCCATAAATTCGAATATTCCACCAAAAATAGCTCCAATTCATGTTTTGGATCGATCTGTCATTTGAGTGCGTTTTGGTAGGTTTTGATCCGTGGATTATTTGCTAAACTTGTTGATCTACCTTCCTTTGCGTTCCCATAGCCTAATTCCTTGATTTCCCCCTTCGATTTGGTGTTTTTCTTGAAGTTTTTCCGCCCAAATCGCCCCAAAATCGCGAAAACGCGTCAAACTGGGCGTCCCAGGACCAAGAGGTACTACCGGTCCCAAAATTCGGTACTACCGCTCGTCACCGGTACTACCCCTCAGAAAACCGGTACTACCTCCGAGTACTGAACAGAAAAAGCAGATTCCCAGATTTCAGCCTCTCACCGTTTTGAGCATAACTTTTGCATTCAAACTCGGATTTTGGTGTTCTTTAGCTCCTTTCGAAGAGGATAAGGAGCTCTAAATCATCATCCACGTTGTTCATGCTATCTACACCATCCAAATTCCGTGAGCAAGGCGGAATCCAATAATAAAGGGTGAAGATCGTCGATGAAAGGTATAAACATTCCGCGACTTCTCCCCACTTGCATTCCTTTGTGAACCCCACTATCTTTGCGAGCAACAAACACCTATTGAGACTAGTTCCTCTTATGATTGCTTGGGATATGCACATTTGATACCTTGTAGAATTCCGAGCAAACGTTGTGAGCGCTATCTCATATAGTTATCTTGTATAGTTGTTGGCACAAGGAAGAGGCAAGTGAAATATAGAAAGAAAAAGAAAAAAATATAGAAAAAGAAATAGAAAGAACTATACTTGTGCCTCATAAAATAGGAAGCGCAAGCTCGATGAACATCATATAGGTGGTACTTATTGTGCATATCTTGTAGCCCACCAATTTTGTGCAATCGAACTAGCGTCTCTCCTTGTACTTGTGTGACATGAGCTTATAGTCTTCGCTAGGTAATCATTTGGTTCTTAGCTCACTTTCTCTGTCGCACAAGTCCCATTTATCCCACCATGTGTGTTTCCTTGTACATATTTCCTATCTTGTGGATTGACTTGTTTTGCTTTGTGATCATTGTGGTACTTTACTTGCCATTACAACATCTTGATTTCGGATTGGTTCTTGACATGCCATTTTCCATACCTATCCACCATAGGCCTTGTGTGTGTTTTTTTTGTTGGTAGTTGGTTTTGGTGTTCCGCGTGAACTTCACTTTGCTTGGTTTATTGCTCTCAAGTGTGGCCACTTGCACGATACGATCTTCCAAGGTAAAGTAAGGTTCGACGTTGTATCCCTAACACCCTCTACCACTTCCATATACAACACTTGGTCTTGTGAAGCATGTCTAGGGACTCCGGGACCAAGGATGATTTCTATGAAGAATCCACGATGAGCCACCATGCATATGTCTCCACAAGCATGGATAACATGATGGATCACTACACCAACAATGGCTCCACATCCTTGGGTGAAATGGAGTGCTACAACAACAACGACTCCCCAAGCATGGGGGACTTCAAGAACGACAACGACAAGCTCCTCAAGTCGCACCATCCAAGACAGAGCCTACACCTAGAGTGCGCCAAGGTGCACCATCAAATGGACAAGTTGGAGAGCGACCTCCACAACTTCAAGAAGGAAATCAACAACGACTTCGACAAAACCATGAGCAGGGTCGCCAAGATTAATGATGCTTTGCACTCATTACAACAACTCACCAAGAAGAGTGCCAATGACAAGGGTCATCGTCGCGAGTGTCATGTGGATGACTTAAAGAACATGTGTGCCCCCATGTGTGGTTTTGGTAATTAATGACAATGTTTTATGGACTTATGTTTGCATTGAGTTTTACTTGTAGGATTTGTCCATAGACAATGCTTGAACCATATGGTGGCTTCAAGGTTGGAATAAGAATAAAGTGAAGAAGATCAAGTGTTGATCAAGGTTTCTTAAGATGATCTCAAGTGTATCATGCCATCCTTATGGTGATCATGGATATGTGAAGATATGCCTAAAAGAGAGGTTCTTCCATAGTGGAGTATGGGGGAGCATCTTCACCAAGCTAGTGCAATCAAGAAAGGTGCTCCATCCTGAGGTGTGTGGAATATACAAGGCAAAGGTTTGCTATTGCTAGGGTTTCTTTCTAACTAGTCTCGTGTTTTTAGTTGGAGAGACCGGTTTATAGGATAGATAATCGTACTATCAAGAGGGGCTCTCAAGTGAGTAATTTGATCATATCCCTCGGTGAGAGCTCAAACCTTTGCATACTTGGCATCATATTTCTTGGTTCTTATTTGGTTCTTATCCATGAGAGGATTTAGATATTGTGTCAATCTCTATGACAAGCTTAAGTTCATCGAAAACGGATTTCATATGAATTCTCCATTGTGTTTTTGATATTGGAGGTTTTACCGGTTTGTCTTTTATAGATAGGTTAAACCTTTTCATCATTTGATTCTATCCTCCATTGCTGGAATATGATGGTTCCCTGCATGATCTTGTAGAGATCGTTACTATCTTAGAAACGAGCCCAAGATCATCAAAATCGGAGTTCGAATGAAAAAGTTATGATGGTTTCAGTTTTGTTGTTCCTGCCAGTTTTCAAGGGGGCGGATTATCCGGCCATGGGGGTGGATTATCCGGCCAAATTTTTGGAAAACGGCTAAGGACTTTTAGGCGTGGATCCCAGTAATGGGGGCGGATTTTCTGTCCCTTCGGGGGCGGATTATCCGCCCCAAATATCCGCCCCTATACTGAGGGTTGCGCCATGAAGTCCTTAGCCATTTTTTTGGCTCGGGGAACCCGTAATATCCGGGGGAGGGGCGGATTATCCGGCCTGGAAGGTCCCAAACGGTCATATTTCGTTGGGGAGGGGTATAAATTGACCCCTTCTTCCTCCTTAGGCTGGTTGCTTGAATTCTCTCTCTCCTCCATTGTTTTGACCTTCAGGAGCTTGCAAATACTCTCAATCCCTCCCATATTTCTTGAATATTTTTGGGGGATTTGAAAGGGGAGATCTAGATCTGCAACTCCACCAATCCATCTCTCCTCTATGTGAGGGGAACATATTGGGATCTAGATCTTGGGGTTTCATTTGTGGATTTCCTCGTGTGTTCTTCCTCTCTTATTCTCCCACTAGCTTTTGTAGATTTTGTGGAATTTGGGAGAGAAGGACTTGATCACTTCATGTGTTCTTGCCATTGCATTTGGTGCATCGGTTTGAGTTCTCCTCGGAGGATTTGGTGAGTGAAAGTTGAGAAGCTTTTTACTCTTGGGTTCTTGGAACCCTAGACTGTTTGTTGGTGTTGCAGGTTGTGGCCTTGGTGGCATTTGTTGGGAGCCTCCGATTAAGTTGTGGAGAAGTGCCCCAACCTTGTGAGAGGTTTCGGTTGCCACCGACAAGTGCACCGATATTGGAAGTATGGATCGATCCCGTTGGGGTGAGATTCACCGGAGAATAAGGGAGGCCTTTTGTGGCATAGGTGGTTTGATACCACCCCCTCTCCAACGATATGTACTCTCTTTATGGGAGGAACTCGGTAATAAATCATCGTCTCCGCGTGCCTCGGTTATCTCTATACCCGAGCTATTTACTTATGCACTTTACTTTGTGATAGCCTTCGTGCTTGAATTATTATATCTAGCTATCACATAGTTGCTTGTTTTGCTTAGCATAAGTTGTTGGTGCACATAGGTGAACATTAGTTTATATTGGTTTTGTGCTTGACAAAGTAAACGCTAGTTTTATTCAGCCTTTGTTAAGCCCATCTCGTAAAAGTTTTAAACCGCCTATTCACCCCCCCTCTAGGCGGCATCTGTATCCTTTTCAATTGGTATCAGAGACCGGTCTCTCATTTTAGGCTTCACCGCCTTGAGAGTAAAGATGTCGGCCAGGGGATTAGTGCACAAGGACACGCTCATATTCGATGGCACAAATTATGATGCTTAGAAAATTCGCATGCTTAATTTATTTCGGGAAATTCACCCAATTATCGAGGGATATCTATATGTGGGTTTATCTTCTCCCGTGGATACCCAAAACGAATCTTTAGAGGAGAAGTTGAACTCTCATATAGATGCTCTAGCTACTAAAATTCTTTTGCATGTTGTGAGCAATGTAGTTCTTTCTTCTATCATGCCTTATTCAAGCGCTCGTGAGATATGGACCAAGCTTCAAGATAAATATAGCAAGTCCAACATTATTGAGGATGATTGTGTTGCTTCCACTTCCGGTCGAGATGAGTTCTCATCGTCTACCACCTCACCAACATGTGATGTTTCACTAGGTATGATACGGTGAGTGGTGATAGAAATTGTAATGTGGATAGTGTGCTTACTATTTGTAATCCTTCATCCCTATCTAGTTGCAATGATCTATCTTCGGACCTTAACACTTCTAGCACTCACAACTCCTTACATGCTAGTGTTGATAGTCCTTGCATATCATGTAGTAATAGCTTGAATAAATCTCATGGTGATATGCTTGTGTTGTCTTGTTGCCATGATAAAAATGCCTCTGTTTCCTCTAGTGCTTGTGTTTCTAACCATGTAGAGGAAAATTAAGATTCTATGGGCCAAGACAAGATCTTGAATAGAGCTACAAGTGCAATCTCATCATCACCTTCCTTCGGTTCTCACATATGCCTTATGGCTAAGGGAACAAAGGTAACCTCTTTGGATCCCATTGTATCTCATGATGATGATAATGAGGTTGAGAATGATAATGATGATTATCGAGGTAAGTATGATATTACCTCTATTAAGAAAATTGGAGAGGTTGTCTATAGAGCTCTCTTCAAACATAAAATTGCTTCCTCCAACTTTATTGAAATATTGCATTATGCTATAGAAGGCAATGATCTTATTGAGGAGCAAGAAAACATAATTGATGAAAAATTTGTGCTTGAGCGTGAGTATGCTAATGAAATTTCTCAACTAAAGGACTCCCTTGAAGAAGAACAAACCAAAAAAGAATCTCTTGAGGAGACTTTTACTCTAGAATTATCTAGAGTAAAGGAATACCATGATAGAGAACTTGTGGTGGCAAACTCCTTCAAGATTAAAAATGATGAACTTGAAGTTGCTTATGCTAAACTTTTTGAGGATTTTAAGCACCTCGAAAATGGCTCTCGGGTCATTAAGAGGGAGCTCATCAAACTCACCGAGTCGCATGAGCAACTTAAAGCTTCATATTCTAAAGAGCTTGCCAAGTTGCCCTCACCTCTTGCAAATAGTGATGATGCTTATGCTACTAACTCTATTTCTTGTGAAGCATCCATTTTCAAGGAGAATTTTGATCTAAAGGATCAACTTGCGTTGCTAACTAGCAACTATGGGAAATTAGAAGAAAGTCATGTTAAGCTCTCGATCTCGCATGAGGACCTTCTAGTCTCCCATGGTAGGCTAAAGTTAGCTCATGAGGCCATCGTGTCAAAGGTAACATCTAGTGGGCCTCATGTGGACATTAGCACTATATCTACTCCAAATGTTATATTGCCATGTGCTAGTCCTTGTAATTCATCCTCTCACAACCATGTTATATCTCGAGATGAATTACATTCCGTTCCTTGTTGCTCTAACAATGTAGCATCTACTTCCTCTAGTACTTTTGTTGAAACTAACCATGTAGATGAAATCAAAGAGCTCAAGGCTCAAGTCACTTCTTTGAAGAATGACTTGAAAAAGGGTCATCAAGGGAAGGCCGCACTCAACAAAATCTTGAGTGTGCAAAAATCCCCCAATGACAAGAGTGGGCTTGGATTCAACTCCAATGTCAATAAAAAGTCCACTATCAAGTTGAAGCACAAGGACAACAAGAAGAATGGCCAAGATCAAGTCAAGAATCCGGCCAACATTGTTTGCTTCAAGTGCAAGGAAGAAGGGAACCATGTTAGATCTTGCCCGTTAAAGAAGAAGTCCCTTGGGAAGAAGCAACAAGGGAAGCGGCCTCAAGCTCTACATCCTGTTAGAGATGGGCCTCCTCCCAAGAAGACTCAAGCTCTTCTTCAATTTGTTGCTTCATCCAAAAATAAAGATGGCAAGAGTAGAACTTGCTACATATGTCGTGAGAAGGGGCACATTTCTTCCTCATGCACTATTGGACCCAACTTGGTTGGGGACCATCTAGCTAAAACTTGATCAATAGGTGTTGGTTGGAGGGCATTGGAGACTTGGTTACATTATGAAGAATTGAGGGATCTTCATCTAGTATAATTGTCAAGTCAAGTCATGTGGATTATATTGCCTCTACTATATATCCAATGTTCCTCCTTGCGGTAACAGATGCTTAACTCATTACATTGAAAGTTACTCGCCCCCTTGTGCATGTGTTGGTTTTGTATCTTCCATGCTCTTGTACATGTTGTGATTTCCACTTAATTATCTTGAGGAATCAAGCATATTTTGTGTATGATTAGGTGGCACACCATGTATGTGTGTTTCTTATGTTTGAGCCTTTCTTGGTTATATTTGGTATCTTATTTGGCTCTTATGAGAGATTAATGGACTATCCCATTTTGGGGGAGTGTTATGCTTGGGCATTCCAAAATCCTAAAAATGTGTGTACATGAGAAATTTAAGTTCTATAATGTCCATTAATTATATCTATTTGAATCCGTTGCCTTGTGTTGGTTTTATGGTAGTATCACATTATGGGGGAGTCATATGCTTAGTGCATATTACAATCCTAAAAAATGTGAATATTCGAGTTTGTGTCACGTAGAATTGATATGGATAATTATGTAGCGCCTATGTGACACATTTGCTCATACAAGTTCCAATTTGCTTGAATGCATTTATTGATCACATTGAGAGTGTTTCTTGGTATGTGTTTCCTCATATTTAGATCTCTATATCATCATGGAAACCATTTGCTTCAAGTTAATCTAATCACTAGTGATTGTGTGACTATTGGAAGCTACCAAGAATCTTGTTCGAAGTATCATGCTTAATTCTTATATTTTGTTATATGCTTCTTGTTGTGACTATGATCTTGGATATCCATGCAAGCTACCTTGGGAAAATTATTTCCAATATTTCTTGTCCTTGGACAATGAGTACTCAATTTATGGTAGAATTTATTGATCATATTCACTTTGTCCTTTGTTTAATTTTATCCTATCTTTGGCCAAGAAAATGTTTTGTGTTGTCTCCCAAGCCTTCCTTGCTTCTTTTGGATCTTCTTATTTTATTAATATCCTATGTTTATCTTATTGTAGCTAGTAGTGATGATCCCATTTGTGTGCATTTTGCATTCAAAAGAAAATTCTATATAATGTACTACTTATGGGTGAGCTCTCCTATATTATCTAGAACAATCTTTTTATGCTTCCTTGTTTGATCCATATCGGGTTTTATGTGCTTGGAAGTTTGATCTATTCGTTTTGGTATTTTTTGCCATCATGAAAAGTTTGGAGAGTTTGTTTTACTTGTTGGAACCTTACTCTTTTTGGGAGTTGGTTTTGTCCTTTTATGTGATTTATTGTATATCTTCCTTGTGTGTGCTTGTTTTGTTATGGGCATATGTCTTTGTGATGTTATCCATTTAGAAACATACACACATATGTGAAGATAATGTTAGTTGATTTTTAATCCTTGGAGACCACCTTTCTATTCCTTTTGATTCTTTGGTGGCTTCCAAATTTAATTGCCTATGGGTGCTTGTTCCTATTGTTTGTATCTTTGGGCACTCATATTTGTTCTCTCATTCCTTGTATTATTCAATAAACTTGGATGAGTGAGGATTCCATGATTATGAACCTTGTTCCCAAATGCAATTATCATAATTGGTGCATTATCTGTGGGGAGCTCATCTAATTCATTTAATAATGTTCATTTATCTTCTGTCTCATTTATTGTGCCTTAAATGTTTATGGGGGAGTGAGGATTCCATATTTGTGCATTTTTTTATTGAAATACACCGATTTTAAAGTATGCACAAATCTTGGGGAGCTTCTCAATTTTATTTAAGCATTTATTTGATCTTTCACGTGTTGTGTTTTAAATTCTTATGGGGGAACAAGGATTCCATAGTTGTGCATTATGTATTCCAATGCATTTATTTTAAAATTGTGCACAAATATTGGAGAGCTTCTCTATTTGTTATTTAAAACACTCTTTTGCTCACATCATAATATCTTGTAGTTTCCATGTGGACTCATTTGTTGTTTTCAAATTGGTTTGTCGGATCTTGTGATTGCTTGCGTCTTTTATCTTATTCCTTTGGCAATCTTCGGATCCTCGATATAGTTCTATTACCTCCCACTTATTCATCATTGTATATGTGCGAAGACAAACCTTTGGAGGAATTATTACTATATTGGTCGTCTAGAACTATTCACCCATTTTGGCAATCGATGCCAATGGGGGAGATGTTTTGGAGGGTTTAAGGGAAGTTTGTTCTTAAGCATTTGCCTCTCATGCTCTTGCATCTTTGTTGTTGCTTTGCATGTTGAATATATAGAGGAAACTCCACCAACGGTAATGGTTCATCACACACGCATATATTGTGGGGGAGCTTGCTCTATGTACTATGGGCGTACCAACATCACATACTTGTGTAGTATTTCATGTTGGCACAATCATTTTTTATTCGTTAAGTTGATTATATAAACCCTCTCAAAGGATTGTCATCAATTACCAAAATGGGGGAGATTGAAAGAACATGTGTGCCCCCATGTGTGGTTTTGGTAATTAATGACAATGTTTTATGGACTTATGTTTGCATTAAGTTTTACTTGTAGGATTTGTCCATATACAATGCTTGAACCATATGGTGGCTTCAAGGTTGGAATAAGAATAAAGTGAAGAAGATCAAGTGTTGATCAAGGTTTCTTAAGATGATCTCAAGTGTATCATGCCATCCTTATGGTGATCATGGATATGTGAAGATATGACTAAAAGAGAGGCTCTTCCATAGTGGAGTATGGGGGAGCATCTTCACCAAGCTAGTGCAAGCAAGAAAGGTGCTCCATCCTGAGGTGTGTGGAATATACAAGGCAAAGTTTTGATATTGATAGGGTTTCTTTCTAACTGGTCTTGTGGTGTTAGTTGGAGAGACCGGTTTATAGGATAGATAATCGTACTATCAAGAGGGGCTCTCAAGTGAGTAACTTGATCATATCCCTCGGTGAGAACTCAAACCTTTGCATACTTGGCATCATATTTCTTGGTTCTTATTTTGTGCTTATCCATGAGAGGATTTAGATATTGTGTCAATCTCTATGACAAGCTTAAGTTCATCGAAAACGGATTTCATATGCATTCTCTATTGTGTTTTCTATATTGGAGGTTTTACCGGTTTGTCTTTTATAGATAGGTTAAAACTTTCATCATTTGGTTCTATCCTCCATTGCTGGACTATGATGGTTCCCTGTATGATCTTTTAGAGATCGTTACTATCTTCGAAACGAGCCCAAGATCATCAAAATCGGAGTTCGAATGAAAAAGTTATGATGGTTTCAGTTTTGCTGTTCCTACCAGTTTTCAGGGGGGCGGATTATCCGGCCATGGGGGCGGATTATCCGGCCAAATTTTTGGAAAACGGCTAAGGACTTTGAGGCGTGGCTCCCAGTAATGGGGGCGGATTTTCTGTCCCTTCGGGGGCGGATTATCCGCCCCTATACTGAGGGTTGCGCCACGAAGTCCTTAGCCATTTTTTTGGCTCGGGGAACCCGGAATATCCGGGGGAAGGGCGGATTATCTGGCCTGGAAGGTCCCAAACAGTCATATTTCGTTGGCGAGGGGTATAAATAGACCCCTTCTTCCTCCTTAGGCTGGTTGCTTGAATTCTCTCTCTCCTCCATTGTTTTGACCTTGAAGAGCTTGCAAATACTCTCAATCCCTCCCATATTTCTTGAATCTTTTTGGGGGATTTGAATGGGGAGATCTAGATCTATAACTCCACCAATCCATCTCTCCTCTATGTGAGGGGAACATATTGGGATCTAGATCTTGGGGTTTCTTTTGTGGATTTCCTCGTGTGTTCTTCATCTCTTATTCTCCCACTAGCTTTCGTAGCTTTTGTGGAATTCGGGAGAGAAGGACTTGAGCACTTCCTGTGTTCTTGCCATTGCATTTGGTGCATCACTTTGAGTTCTCCTCGGAGGATTTGGTGAGTGAAAGTTGAGAAGCTTTTTACTCTTGGGTTCTTGGAACCCTAGACGGGTTGTTGGTGTTGCAGGTTGTGGCCTTAGTGGCGTTTGTTGGGAGCCTCCGATTAAGTTGTGGAGAAATGCCCCAACCTTGTGAGAGGTTCCGGTTGCCACCGACAAGTGCATCGATAGTGGAAGTGTGGATCGATCCCGTTGGGGTGAGATTCACCGGAGAATAAGGGAGGCCTTTTGTGGTGTAGGTGGTTTGATACCACCCCATCTCCAACGAGACGTACTTTATTTATGGGAGGAACTCGGTAATAAATCATCGGCTCCGCGTGCCTCGGTTATCTCTATACCCGAACTATTTACTTATGCACTTTACTTTGTGATAGCCTTCGTGCTTGAATTATTATATCTAGCTATCACATATTTGCCTGTTTTGCTTAGCATAAGTTGTTGGTGCACATAGGTGAACAGTAGTTTATATAGATTTTGTGCTTGAAAAAGTAAATGCTAGTTTTATTCCGCCTTTGTTAAGCCCATCTCGTAAAAGTTTTAAACCGCCTATTCACCCCCACCCCTCTAGGAGGCATCTGTATCCTTTTCAATGACAAAGTGCGCAGCCTACATCAACCATCGGCAAGGCACGCCAATGACCTCCGTCGACACCGTCACAAGGCACCTTCAACTACTAGTGCCACCACCAAAATGGCACCAAGAGCAAGCCTTCGTCCATGCCATCAAGCTTCAACGACTACGCTTGCATTCTAAGACCTCATGAACGAGGAAAATGAAGACCTCTACTTCGCCAAGTTGGATAGCATGAACCTACCTCCACCACTACTACAAGATGTCCACAAGACGGTCGAGCATGGGATTTTCCCTTCGACCATGGAGGCGAGCAATGATGCCCATCTTATGGCATCCAACCTTGAAGGCGACAAGGTCACGAATGGTGAGCATGGGATTTTCCCTTCACCAAAGGAGGCGCAAGGAGTTGAGAAAACCGAGACTATCCCTATATGCTTGAGTGATGATGTGCTACCAATCCCATGTGAGTATGAGAGCCACTTTGCCCACTTGAGTGAGAACAAGAGTGAGATGAGTGACTCCACCTTATGTGAGATTGAGTGCTCCCACTTTGAGGGCATGAGTGATACTCCTAGTGAGTTGAGAGTGGTAGTTGATAGGTCAAGTGAGACCATTTTGATTTCTAACGACTTACCCTCTGCCTCTAGTGTGTTCTCTTGTGTTGTTCTAGGTTCCATGGAGGAAAACTCTTCAAGACATGAAGCAATGATGCCTCAATTCGAGAAGATGTACATGGTGCACGAAGATGATGTTATGCCATGGCTACATCAAGAAAACGAAGTCGTCCACAAGGAGGCCACTACTTCCACAACACCCACTTCATATGAGAGGTATGACCAAGGTAACAATAAGGGTGTTGATGATGCCATGATCCCACTAGTGGACATGATGAATTGTGAGGATGCATGTTATGGATGATACTTGTGACATTACTTATGCTTCATCCATATTCCCATGTCATGCTTTGCCTTTGCATAATATTGATCATCTGGAATTGTTTGATTGTGATATCATTGCCACAAACATGCCATGCTATGCATCTTGTGTGTATCCTCTAGTTGCTTCGGACTTGTCTTGTCATGCTAGTCATTCAATTTCTCCCATTGCTTGCGATAAGATGAATGCTTGCTATTTCACTTGTTTTGCTTGCAACAATATTGATCATATGCGTTATAATGAGATGGCCCCCATAGATTTCTCAATTTTTAGAGATTTTGATGATTGCCATGATAAGCATGTTCCCCACTTGCATACTCACCATGCATCTATTTCATACTTGATTGGAATTAATGGTGATGTGCACAAGAAGAGATACGTCATGATGGATGATGTCTATCTCTACCATGCACACACGTTCTTTCTTTTGTGTATGATGTGTGTAGGTACCCGCACGAGAATGTCAACCTCGGTTGAGCACGAGTTGACAAAAAGAGCTCTTGAGAGCATCCCACAAGTGAGTTCAAGATCGAACCCAGCTCTGATACCTTTTGCATGCTTTGCATCTTTCATGTTGGCAAATTTCTCATTCCTATGGTTTGATTGCAAGCATGTTAATGGTATTATCTCCCCTTATGACAATCATGTTTCTTTGGTATTGTATTTTGATGCTTTGTGTGTTGCAACAAAACTGTTGAACAATTTCCCTTTCCGATGTTTTGTGTGCAACCATAATGCCATTAAGAGCATGTATTGTCATGAGAGCTTCCAAGAATCTGGTCTTGTTGTTGCAACAAACATAAGGACCACTAGCTCTTTCATTTGGTTTGTTTGCAACCATGATGTTTTTGCTTCCGTTTGGGATACTCATTTTCCCATGAAATTTGCTTTTGATGATTTGTGTGTGACATCCAACATGTCGAACAATTTCTCTTACCAATGGTTGGTTTGCACACATAATGATGTCGCTTGGGACATTCTTCCTTTTGTGTTTTTGCCAAATTATCCAAGCTTTGCATCAAAGATGTTGATAAAATTTCTATTCGATTGCTTTGAGTGCCACAATAAGATGTTATATGGAGTTTTTGAGTTCCCACATTTGTATGATGTTCAAACAATTTCCATGCACTTTGACCTTGCATATGCATTCCATTTGCTATACATGCAGTGTACTAATAGTGTTGTGAACAATAATGGACATGCCACATTTGACATGCTCCTCTATCACACACGAAAATATGTTGCTTGGTCTTTGTTGTGTGAAGGTACAAGTGCATACACGTCAACCTCTACCAACCATGTGTGTAGAGGGAGTGTCCCAACCTTTTTTAATATAAGGTGGTGTCCCCTGTGTTTACAATGCTAGTCCCTGGATCAATAGCTAGAATCCACAGTTTAGATGTAATATCAAGAAACAAAGGTCATAATATAACTTTATAACCAGGAATAACATAATTTTATTACATCATACATAGCTCATTTGGCTATTACATTACATTGCAGCGGAATAACTATAGTCATGGGGTCCTTCATCTTCAAAGTGCCACAGGCAGATGTTGGTTGTAGACTTTGTAATCCTAATCAATCAATCTTCACTAAAATCAATCAAACCTGCAACATTACAAGTTACAGCCACAAGGGTCAATACATTTGAATTGTATTGGCAAGTGATACTATGGTAGTATAGTGGAGTCTATCATCTATATGCTTTTGGCTAAGTGGAGTTGAGGCTTGCATTGCTCAAAATAGATTTTTCCTTAACATTTGAAAACACTAAGTTTTTGCTTGACAAAAACATTTTTCTCAATCAAAGATTTGAAGATCCTTTAACCCTTGTTCAAACCACAAGTTTTTATCTTAGAAATTTGAATGATGAGATTCTTGATTGCTTCCATGTCTTGATGCTCAAATTGTCCTTTACCAGGGACATGGCTAAGTACTTAGATTTTACACTCTACAGAGGTGGTGCACTTTCCCCACAAGACTTGGTTTCCCAAGACAAGATCTTTCAGAAGCCTTCCCTTAGACTGTAGAGGTCCCAATCTTTAATAAGATAGAGCCCCCTGTGTTTACAATGCTAGTCCCTGGATCAATAGCTAGCATCCACAGTTTAAGATGTAATATCAAGATACAAAGGTCATAACATAACTTTATAACCAGGAATAACATAATTTTATTACATCATACATAGCTCATTTGGCTATTACATTACATTGCAGCGGAATAACTATAGTCATGGCTCCTTCATCTTCAAAGTGCCACAGGCAGATGCTGGTTGTAGACTTTGTAATCCTAGTCAATCAAACTTCACTAAAAACAATCAAACCTGCAACATTACAAGTTACAGCCACAAGGGTCAATACATTTGAATTGTATTGGCAAGTTTCACTGTTATGTATAATATAAGTGGATCCTATCATTACATGCAAATTTGGCTAAGTAGAGTTTTAGGCTCATTTGCATAAAGCAATATTTTATCCTATCTTTTCAAAATGGTTTTGGTCCTTTGTCAAATCTCTTTTCCAAGTTCCTTGAACTCCTTGGTAGAAACTCAAGTGTTCAAGTCCTTGTCAAAATTCCTTGAGCACCTTGGTAACCCCAAGTGCATCAAGTTTTATAATATCTCATGAGTTCCTTGGTAACCCCAAGTGTTCATGTTTTCATCAAAATCTCTTGAGCACCTTGGTAACCCCAAGTGCATCAAGCTTAACAAAATCTCTTTGAATTCCTTGGTAGACACACAAGGGCATCAAGTTTTTATTATAGAAGTTGGAATGTCGAGATCTCCCATAGTTCAAACTTTAGTTGCTCAGTATTGTCCATGACCGGGGACACGGCTAAGTACTTAGATTTTATTATCTTCTACAGAAGGAGTACACTTTACCCACATGTCACAATCCCATCCTTTTGCCACCAGTGGCCTACTGGATTAGAACTCACCAAGATGGAGAACTGGCAGATTGAGAATGTGACGAAGTCTTTCCAAAAGGTCCTCCCATACACCATTGCCAGCTTGTCTTCAGCCCCCATGAAGCATTCCAGATCCCCATGTCCGGTAACTAAAGACAATGTATGGGTCTTCCTAATGTAGTTGACTAAGCCAGAGCCATAATAGCATGTGGTTGCACACGAAAGCCACAATTGGAGAAGCATGTTCAATCTCTAAGTTTCCTAGGTGGGTTTTCTTTTGGAGCACAACACAAAGAGATCACCATAGACATGGTTCCTTTTGTTGCCACCTTCTCCAAAACTTAAAGTATCCTCCACCTAGGTGGTTCATTGAGTCCTTGTTTTATTATGTAAAACACAAGTCCTTTTCTCAACTTTGTAAAATCTCAACATGTATCTCTCTTCTCAAATAAGCATGGCTAAGCATGTACAACTACAATGTTTTCTCTAAGGAATGTATAGGGTATCCTATTAGGATTTAGCATAGCATAAGTATAAAATATTTTCATGCATGTTTTCCAAAATCCACTAAGTACAATGAAAATAGTAGGACTTTAGATGATAGTGTAACTTGCCTTTTTGGTAGGGAATAGTGGTTCACTCCTTGATCTTGCTAGTCTCACACTTTGCTAAATTCACTACAAGTCAATCAAGCAAACACAAAAATCAACTAACATTCCAAACCAAAGTCAAACAAACAATTTCACACTCACAAAGCAATGGAATCTAAGTCATGCATAAGTATGCAAAGAATGGTTCTATTTCAAGGATGGTCTCCACTAGGTTTCTAAACTTTTTAAGGTCCAAATTGGTCATTTACCAAAATGGCAAAGTCTTTAGTTAGAGGGTTTTGCCCAAAAACTATTTTTAAATCCATTCAACATTTTATATGGTGGAAAATGGTTTTATCAAATCAAAAATCTTTAAGTTTCTTACCAAAAGTTTCTAACTCTCAAGTCTTGGTGTTTTGGGTCAGTAGCTTTGAATCAAAATATTTTCCCAAAGTTTTTATTCCAAAATCCTTTTTCATAATAAAACCATTATCTTTACTTAGCTAGAAATAGACTAATTCAATTAATCCATTCTAAAATTTTCCAATTTCATTTTCAAAACCATGGGTTAGTTCCTAGGGTCAGTAGGGTCACAACAATCCATTGTGCAAAGGTTTTAACCTTAAAATCATTTTTAAACAATTTTTCTAATCTAAATAAGCACACATTTGATTCTGCAAAAACAAGCAATTTAATAGATACTATTTACTAAACCAAGGGCATGGTTGGCTAGGTCTTGCTCTCCTGAATCCAACGACATAAAATTTGTAATTTTTGGACGTGTGGATCCAAAGTTACAAGGGTTTGAAGTTTGCAAATAAATCTGATTTCAAAAATTCTTTTAAACAGATTTAGTGCCACGCAGCAGGATTTTACTGGACGGTACCGTTTCGCGCGGATCAGCGTTGCGGTGCGTTGGATCTAGTTAGATCGCACGGTTCTGAAAGCATACCCCTTCGGCGTTTAAGTGATCTAATCCCGTTCGCCCAATCTAGATCTAACGGACCTAATCAAATGGCCATTAATCGCGCTAACAAGGCGCTGTGGCGACGGCGGCGGCGATGGTGAAATAGGAAACGAGGGAGGAGGGAAAAGTGCTCACCACATTCGCAAAGGCCTGAGGATGCTCGACGTGTGGTCGACGTGGCAAGGGGCGCACGAAGACGGAGGTAATCACTCGCCGGAGTCGTCGTCGGCGTTGGATGGTCCTACTCGCGGTCGGGGTCGACGCTATAGATCAAGAGAAGGCAGACCGAGGGCATGGTTAGACGCAGGAGGTCACGGAGATGCTGTGTGCGTGAACGAGAAGGCGCGGGGCGGTCGGGTTTACCTGCGAGACGTCGTTGGAGAAGAACCAATCGCGGCGGCGTTCAGAAGCTAGTCGTAGCCGAAGCTCTGGGGCGCCCGCGGTCGAATGGGTGGTACTGGGAGATGCGCCAGGGTGTGGTGAATGTGCTCGTGTGCACGGAAAGGCAGGGGGTGGTGTGGCTTGGCCGGAATCGACGAGGAGGGTCGTCGGAGCCAGAGAAGCTCGGGGAGGAATTGGGGCGGCCTGGTGGCGTGCTTGGGGGAGGAGTCAGAGGGGAAATGAAGAAGGGACGCTGGCGTTTTATCGAGCATGGTCAAGGCTAAGTAAAGGCACGGCATTATGGCGTATTGAATCCGCAGAATCACAGCAGGAAACGACGACGAGGGGGAAGAAGGGGTCGCGCGGGTGAGGAGGAAGAACAGTGGAAGGTGGGCCTACCGGTCAGTGGGAAAAGAAAGGAGGGGAGGGTCCACTGGTCATACTCTATACGGGTCAGAAGCGAGGTGCGAATCGTTTTCTCTCGGGGAGAGGAGCTGGGCTTTTTCTGGGCTTTTAGTGGGCTGATGGGTTGGGTCGGCTTAACTCTATTTTTTCTTCCTGTAATCCTTTTCTTTTTCTGAATCTAATTTCTGTTTTGAATTTCCAAACAAACAAACAATGTCCAAATCAAATCAAATAATCAGCAAACCTTGCACTAAGAATTTGGTTCTGTTTAGTCGCATAAACCAACTTCCAAAATAAAATAATATTTTAAATCTTTTTAGGTTCCATTTATTAATTAAATAAAATGGACCATGGTTTTATTAATAAAATAGGGTTTGGTTTATTTAATAAAATCTTCATTTGAATCCCAAATACTTCCAAAACCAAATTAGTAGGTTTTTAACTTGAAAGTAAAGAATACTTGGAAGCTTGTTTAAAATAAAATAACATTTTTGTTATAGGGTCCATTAATAATTAAATGAATAGACTTTATTCATTTAATTTAAATAGGATTTGTTTTATTGAAATCTTTATTTTGAAAATTAAAAATAAAACCAAAACACTTCAGTAGGTTTTATTTGAGAATATAAAATACTTGGAAAACTTATTTTAAATAATTAAATAAGTTTTGATGGTTTGAAAATAAATAAACTTTTATTAATAAAACTTGGATATTAAATCCTTTATTGTTTTATTTTTGTATAAACCTTTATTATAAGGTCCTTTAATGATTAATTTAAAATGGGTTTTAGTTATCAAATAGGTTTTGTTTTATTAAAACTTTATTTTGAAAACTGAAATAGTACTAAACCATTTAGTAGGTTTTATTTGAAAATATAAATTATTTGAAAATGATTTAATAAATTTTGATGTTTTAATTAAAATGGTAAGACCTTTTAATTAGATAAAATTGGATTTTAAATCCTTATTAATTTATTTAATTAAGCCTTTACTATTTTTATCATACTTTATTTTGAAAAGCTTGGCCAAGTTTTAATTTGGTTTTATAAAATAATCTTTATTTATAAATCCATCTTTTCTTTTGAAAACCAAATCTTTTATTAAAAGATCAAAATAGTAATTCCAAAGCATTTTAATTTCCTTTAATAAATGTTTATCTTTATAAATCCCTTTAGGATTTATTTGATTTAAATTGGTTTGAGGTTCCAATTAAATTCAAAAAGTTTCTTCTGGCTCTGAAAATCATCAAACTTTTATTTTATTCATTTATTTTCACATTACAAGATTTGGAAAATCTTGGGATGTGACATAGACCAAAATGGACGCGCTCCATCCTATCAAGAACTACCACCCACTGTCCATATGGCTAAGTTCTTGCAACCTATATGATCTAGGCAGAGCCCATAATGCCAAGTGGCTGCACTTGAAGCTTCTCAACATTTAACATCTCAAATCTCTTTGTTCCTGGGTGGCCATCCACAAGTGAGATACACAAGGTAAACCATAGACATGGGCCTTGTGAACCACTCAACCAAAATCCACCAAGCAATTACCATTCCACCCAGGTGATTCATTGACTTACTTGTTTTATTAAACAAAACACAAGTCCTCAGACTTAGGAATTTTTCCATAGTGTGAATATATATTCCACCCTTGTTTTCTATTAGCTAGGCTAAGCTTGATAGTAATAGGAATCTTAACTTAGGAAGATTTCCACTAAGGTTTCATCTACTAGTTTTCCTATAGCAAGGTTTATACTTAGCAAAAATCCATGCAAGTTTTACTTAGAGAAAATCACTAGTGCATAGTGAAAGTAATGGGACAAAAAGTATGAAGCATCACTTGCCTTTTTGGTAGAGTATAGGTTCACTCCTTGTCCTTTCTACAATCACACTCTTCAAGTCACTACAATTCAATCAAGCAAGGCACAAACTCAATCTACCAATCAAGCAAAACATCACATAAAATGACAAAGTCAAAGTAATGCATACAAGCATGCTAAGATTTGTTTTGTTTTAAAAAGTGGTTCCTAATGGGTCATAAACATTTTAAAACACCTAATGGTCATTTTGTAAAGTGGCAAAGTCATTTGCAAAAGGTTTCACCTCAAAAACCATTTTCAAAACAAAGTATCATTTTATGTGGTGTAAAATATTTTTACTAAGGCATTAATATATAGGGTTCACCAAATAAGTTTTCAAACCATAAAACTTGGTGTTTGGGGTCAGATAGTTTAAAACAAAACATTTTCCAAAGGTTTTCTTCCAAAACCATTTTTAATAAATAAACCACATTTCTATTTGACTAGAAATGGTTTTAAATCAAATAATCATTCTTTTGTTTCACCAAATTCATTTTTGAATCCACAAAGTATTTCCTAATGTTAGTAGGTTCAAATCACACCATTTTCCAAAGATTTTATCCTCAAAATCATTTTTGAACAATTTTTACATCCTTAACAAGCTACAAATGTTTCTGCAAAATTAAACATTTTAACAGAAGCTTTTTGCTAAACAAAAGGCATGGTTGGCTAGGGCTTTTCTTGCTGATTCCATTGATATAAAATTTGTAATTTTTGGACGTGTGGATCAAAAGTTACAATGGTTTCAAAATGGCATTTAAATCTGATTTCAAAATCTGTTTTAAGCGAAGAAACCACGTCGCTTGTGTTGGTCGGTACCGCTTTGTGCGGATCGATCGCTATGGAGCGTTAGATCAAAGTGGGATCGCACGGCACAGATCGCTCGATACCCCTTCGCTCACTTTCTTTCCTAATTGTCAGATTCCAATCCAACGGTCCTAACTACTCTGACTAATAATCAGCGGCGCTGGCGGCGGCGTTCTGGCGGCAGCGCTCAGGCGAGGTCATCGCCGGTGATTTAGGAGGCAAGGGGAGCAGAGGGGTAGCTCACCAGAATCGCCGAATCCTTCTAATGCTCAACGTTGTGGGAGCTCGTCGAGGGGCGCGCGGGTTCGTCTTCAATTGCTCACCGGAGTTGATCTGGGCCTCGGTGCGGTCAGACGTCGACGGGGGCGAGGCTAAGGGGCACCCTAGGACAAACGGGAGGCACTGTTAGGTTCGCAAGAGCATGGAAATCATCATTGTGTCCACGGGGAAGAGAGGGGTGGTCAGGTTTACCGGGGAACGTCGCCATGATTGGAGCGAGCGGCGCTGGCTCGGGAAGACGTTACGCCTCGAGGACACGCGAGTGAGCTGCGGCTGCGAAAAGGTCCATTGGGATCTTGATCGCAGCTGCGTGCTCGAGGAGGCAAGAGGTGGCGTGTGCTGGCCGGAATCCTCGCCGGAGCATCGTCGGACAGTGGCGGTGGTTGAGCAGAATTTGGCAGCCTGGGGCGTGTCGAGGTGGGGCGACAGAGGGGAAGTGGAGAGGAGGGGCGGGCGCTTTAACGTGCGTGGTCACGGGGCTGATTCAACGCGTGATGAAGACGTATTACGCCGGATTTATTCCTTCTGCAACGGCCGGCGAGGGGGAAGGCGTGGTCCGCGGGTGGGGAAGAAGGGGGACGTGGCGGTGGGGTCCTTTGGCAGCGGGAAAGGGAGTGAGGGGGAGGGGTCCACTTGTCAGCGTCCTCGCGGGTTGCTTCTGCGGTGAAGAAAACGGTTCGGGGGCGAGGCAATTGAAATTTGAAATGGGCTGTTAGCTCTTTGTGGTTTCATATTTTTTTCTTCCTGGATGTTTTTCCTTTTCTATTTCTATTTTTCTGTTTTGAAATTCAAACAAACATTCATACATTCAAGCAATTCAAACATTCAACACTCTTTGCACTTGAATTTGGTTCTGTTTAACAACATAAACCAAATCCCAAAATAAAATAATATTTTTGTTCTTTTAGGATCCATTCATTAATTAAATAAAATGGACCTGTAGTTATTTAATCAAATAGGGTTTGATTTATTTAATAAAATCTCCATTTGAAATCCAAGTATTTTTCAAAACCAAATCAGTAGGTTTTATTTGAAAATATAAGATATTTGGAAAACTTGTTTAAAATAAAATAACATTTTATTTTAGGGTCCAATAATAATTAAATGAATAGACCTTATTCATTTAATTCAAATAGGATTTGTTTTATTAAAAACTTTATTTTGAAAATCTAAAATAAAACCAAAACACTTGATGGGTTTTTATTTGAGAATATAAAATACTTGGAAAACTTATTTTAAATAAATAAATAAGTTTTGTGTTGATTTAAAATGGGAAAAGCCTTTACTTAAATAAAATTGGATATTAAATCCTTATTATTTTATTTAAATAAACCTTTACTATTTTAATCAAAACAAAAACATTTTATTTCAAAATATTGGCCAAGGTTTAATTTGACTTTATAAAATAATCTTTATTTATAAATCCACCTTTTCTTTTTTGAAATCAAATCCTTTTATTAAAAGATCCAAAATAGTAATTTTTAAATATTTTGAAGTTTATTGTTTATTTAACTTTTCAAATCCCTTTGGGATTTTATTTGATCCAAATAGGTTTTGAAAGTTCCCAATTGGATTCAAAAATTTTCTTCTCACCCTGAAAATCAACAAAGTTTTATTTTTATTCATTTATTTTTCACATTACAAGATTTGGAAAATCTTGGGATGTGACAGGCTACCACCCTTAAAATAAATCTCGTCCCGAGATTTGGGGAGGCTAGGGTTACAAGTAGGCTCAAAAGCATCTAGGGTACTACCACCCTTAAAAATTTTCAATCAAAAAAATTACATATTGGCCTTCTTGGGCTCCTGGGGAAACTTCTCTGGGCAACCTTCTGCATAGTGTCCTTTGTTTCCACACTTGACTCATGGGCCAAGGTTGAGATCCTTCATAGACTTGTTTAACTTGTTCTTCATCTTTTCTGGACAATTCTTTACATAGTGGCCTAGTTCCTTGCATTTGAAACACATCACTTGGCTGATATCTTTCTTTTCCTTTGGTATCATTGCCTCTTGTTTGTTTCTTTGGTTCTTCTTCTTTTCTGGGCATTCATTGGCATAGCGTCCCATCTCTTTGCAATTGTAACATTGTACTTGAGTAATATCCTCCTTATTAGGGTTGGGGCATTTCTTCTTCTTCTTCTTTTTGGGTCTCTCCAAAGCTAGGAGTTCTTCTAGTTCATGTTCTTCATAGGTGGGAGATCTTTCTCTCTTCTTGGGGCATTGATCTTCATGTTCCTTGGATGCATGATCCTTGTCTCTAAAATTATTGCTAGCTTGGGTTCCTTCTAGATTAGCTTCTTTGTCATCCTTGTTGTCATTAGCTCTTTGGGAAAAGTTTTCTCTCATGTTGATCACTTGAGTAACCAATCCTTGCAACAATTGGGATTGAAGTTTCAAAATCCTTTGTATGGCTGGGTCTAGTCCATTGTTGTTGGCTAAAAGCTGAGTTGTCTCTTGGCTCAACTGGTTTTGGGTTGCTATAAGTTCTCTTATGTTGTCCTCTTGGTTGTTGTTGTCACCATCCTTGATGTTGGAGTCTCTTGGAGTAGTCATCTGTTTGGGTTGGATTGGGATTAGAATAGGCAAAATATTTCTAAGGGAATAATTCTAATCACACACATCACAATTCACACAAGCAATGTGCATGCAATCACAAGTCAAACATTTCACTCAAACAACAAAGTTCAAGCACATACTTAGGCAACAAAAATATTTTTGTTACACCACATAAGTTGGTGGTTTGTCTTAACTAAAATATGGTGGTCCATCTACATGGTTCACTTGTGATCTTTCCTTCCTTCATGATTCTTCTTGTATGAGATCATGGTTTCCTTAGGAAACATTCTTGGTTACAAATACTTCAAAGTTGTTGATGGCTCCTTCTTATTTTGCATTCCCTTAGTCTCCAAATCTTGAGCAAGATTTCATTGTCTCACTTGTAGTCCTTAGTGGTATCCAAGTTGGAAGTCATTGGTGAACATGCTGAAGATGTTGAAGTCATTAGAGTTGAAGATGTTGAAGAAGTCCTTTGCACATGGTGTAGTCTTTGGTCATGGGGTAGGTTTTTCCATCAAGTTGAAGTAGAAGAGATGTAGAGTTGAAACCAAAATGGTTGAGGAAAGAGTTTACAAGTGTTTTTGTAAATAAGTTTTTGGAACAAGTACAACTCCTATTTTCTAAGGGTTTTTGTCCAATCCTAGGGTTTACAAATCCTACAGGCAAGACAATGCTCTGATACCATCTGTAGAGGGAGTGTCCCAACCTTTTTTAATATAAGGTGGTGTCCCCTGTGTTTACAATGCTAGTCCCTGGATCAATAGCTATCATCCACAGTTTAGATGTAATATCAAGAAACAAAGGTCATAATATAACTTAATAACCAGGAATAACATAATTTTATTACATCATACATAGCTCATTTGGCTATTACATTACATTGCAGCGGAATAACTATAGTCATGGGGTCCTTCATCTTCAAAGTGCCACAGGCAGATGTTGGTTGTAGACTTTGTAATCCTAATCAATCAATCTTCACTAAAATCAATCAAACCTGCAACATTACAAGTTACAGCCACAAGGGTCAATACATTTGAATTGTATTGGCAAGTGATACTATGGTAGTATAGTGGAGTCTATCATCTATATGCTTTTGGCTAAGTGGAGTTGAGGCTTGCATTGCTCAAAATAAATTTTCCTTAACATTTGAAAACACTAAGTTTTTGCTTGACAAAAACATTTTTCTCAATCAAAGATTTGAAGATCCTTTAACCCTTGTCCAAACCACAAGTTTTTATCTTAGAAATTTGAATGATGAGATTCTTGATTGCTTCCATGTCTTGATGCTCAAATTGTCCTTTACCAGGGACATGGCTAAGTACTTAGATTTTACACTCTGCAGAGGTGGTGCACTTTCCCCACAAGACTTGGTTTCCCAAGACAAGATTTTTCAGAAGCCTTCCCTTAGACCAAAATGGACGCGCTCCATCCTATCAAGAACTACCACCCACTGTCCATATGGCTAAGTTCTTGCAACCTATATGATCTAGGCAGAGCCCATAATGCCAAGTGGCCGCACTTGAAGCTTCTAAACATTTGACATCTCAAATCTCTTTGTTCTTGGGTGGCCATCCACAAGTGAGATACACAAGGTAAACCATAGACATGGGCCTTGTTAGGGGGTAACCCTGGGGTTGGCCCAATCTTTCACGAATTCCACGAGCAACGAGGGGAAAAAGAGGTGGTCGGGTATGAAATCGGGGAAAGGCGAAGAAAACCACGAACACACACACCAAAACACGATACACGCCTACTCCTCACGCCGGTGGCAACCGGTCCAACATAATCCCTAGGATCGGTGTTGGTGAGCTCGCTCTCACGCCAACAACGGGGATGAGGTGCTTGGTGAGACCTTGATGACTTGGGGCGGCCGAGAACCCAAGGCCTTTGTACAACAGGCGCACTAGGCAAGATCCAAGAGGGGTGGATAATGCGGTGCTCCTTGGTAGGAGCATGAGACCAATAGATATAAGTCCTCAAAGGGTTTCCTTAATATCTATTATTATCCAAGTCTAAGCGTTTACAATAGAGGTGGGGCTATATATAGTCCAGCCACAAAAGCAGGGTAGTTTGAATGAAAAGATAAATGATAGGTTGGGTTACAAGGCACAGGGCGAACTTAGGCGATCGAGGTCGGCAGACCGGTAGTGCAGTCCGGTAATACCGGTGGTAACCGGTAGTACCGCTCGGAATGAGTACCGCTGAGGCCTTGAGCTTCCGTCGGGCGTCTGTGGCGGCGGTAGGAGGGCGGTAGTAGCCACCGGTAGTACCGATTCAGGACCGTAGTACCGCTGCTTACAGGCGTGGAGTAGTGCTTCTGTGGCGGTAGGAGGAGGCGGTGGGACCGCTTGGAGGCGGTAATGCGGTCGTCCCAACGGTAATCTGCTTGCGTCTGGCAGCGACTGGTGGCTTCTTCGTACCTGATGATGCACAGAGTTTGCGTGTGAAGTAGCAAGCCATCCAAAGGGGTGTCGAAGTCACACAAGGAGAGGAGCGAGTTCACCTTAGTTTGAAGGAGTTTGGCTCGGGCGGGAGTCATGGGTCCACTTGGGTAGCTCGTGGGAGTAGATGTAGTAGCGGTCGGAGGACAGGCTGCATCAGCTCCCCCCCCCCTTGGGAAAGAGTCGTCCTCAACTCTTCAACCGTCACAACTTCCTCTTCGCCATGGTAGGGTGAGAGGTCCTTGACATTGAATGTCGAGCTCACAAGATACTTCGATGTTGGTATATCGATGACATAGGCGTTGTTGTTGATCCTCTTTACCACCTTGAATGCTCCATCGCCTCATGGCTTTAGCTTGGAGTCGCGTTCCTTGGGGAAGCGGTCTTTACTCAAGTGTATCCACACAAGGTCGCCCTCATCAAATATCATCTCTTTCTTGGTCTTGTTTGGCCTTGAAGCTTGGCGAAGGACTTGTTGCTCGATAGTAGCTCGAGTGTCTTCATGGAGTTTTTTCATTGTTTAGGCACGCTTGACAACGTCCATATTGGCACGTTCATGGAGTGGAAGTGGAAGGATATCGAGCGCGGTGAGAGGTTCGAAGCCATAGACGATCATGAACGGGCTCCTCATGGTGGTGGAGTGCTTGGCGCGGTTGTAGGCGAACTCGGCGTGTGGAATGCATTCCTCCCAGTCTTTAAGGTTCTTCTTTATCAACACCCGGAGTAGTGTCTTGAGACTTGATTGGCGACCTCGGTTTGTCCATCGGTTTGAGGATGCTGGCGGACGAGAAGGAGCTTGATGTCGAGCTTGGCCATGAGGGTCTTCTAGAAGTAGCTCATGAATTTTACGTCATGATCGGAGGCGATTGTTCGTGCACACCGTGTGTAGCGAATTATTTCCCTAAAAAACAAATTTGCTACATGTGAAGCATCATCGGTCTTATGGCACGGAATGAAATGTGCCATTTTTGAAAAGCGATCCACGACTACAAATATGGAATCCTGACCATGTTTAGATCTAGGCAAGCCTAATACAAAGTCCATGCTAATGTCCGACCAAGGTGCATGAGGAATAGGCAATGGCATATAAAGACCAAAGGGGTTGGACTTAGACTTAGCTTGGATACATGTAGTGCATTGTTGAACGTGGCGCTCCACGTCGCGCTTCATCTTTGGCCAAAAGTAGTGAGTGGAGAGCATGTCATATGTCTTGTCACGACCAAAGTGACCCATAAGGCCTCCACCATGGGACTCTTGAAGAAGCAAAAGTTGGAGAGACAATTTCGGAATGCAAAGCTTGTTTTGTTTGAAAAGAAAACCCTTATGCAAATAGAAATCATCAATCCCTTTGTCTATTGAACATTGTGCAAATATTGGTCCAAAGAAAGAATCGGACGCGTACAAAGATTTGATGTCCTCAAGACCCAAAACATTGACTTCGAGTCGTGTAAGAAGGCTTGTGGTTTTGCGAGACAAGGCATCCGCCACCACATTTTCTTTGCCCTTCTTGTATTTTACAATGTAAGGAAAAGACTCCATAAACTCAACCCACTTTGCGTGCCTTTTACTCAAGTTGGCTTGGCCCTTAAGGTACTTCAACGACTCATGGTCGGAATGGATGATAAATTCTTTGGGCCAAAGATAGTGTTGCCACACTTGAAGAACGCGAACCAAGGCAAAAAGTTCTTTGTCATAAATGGGATAATTGAGGCGTGCGCCATCAAGTTTCTCACTATGGTAAGCAATAGGACGCCCATTTTGCATAAGGACACCACCAATGCCAATACCACTAGCGTCACATTCAATCTCAAAGGTTTTTGTGAAATCCGGCAATGCAAGAAGTGGTGCTTCGGTGAGCCTCTTTTTGAGCTCATCAAAAGCCTTTTGTTGTGCTTTTCCCCAAACGAACGTGACATTCTTCTTGGTCAATTCGTTGAGGGGGCAAGCAATTGTGGAAAAATCTTTCACAAACGACAGTAAAAGCCAGCCAACCCATGAAAACTACGAAGTTCACTAACATTTGTAGGGGTGGGCCAATCTCGTATGTCCTTGACTTTTGAGATATCAACTTCAATGCCATTAGAAGACACAACAAAACCAAGGAAAATCAGCTTGTCTCTTGCAAAAGTGCACTTGGGGAGGTTAGCATAAAGCTTTTCATGACGAAGGATTTGTAAGACCTCCTTAACATGTGTAACATGCTCCTCTAGTGACTTGCTATAGACAAGAATGTCATCAAAGTAAACAACTACACTCTTTCCAATGAGAGATCGCAAAATATGGTTCATGAGGCGCATGAAGGTAGATGGGGCATTGGATAAGCCAAAAGGCATAACCAACCATTCATAGAGACCAAGCTTCGTCTTGAAGGTGGTTTTCCACTCATCACCTTCAGCCATGCGAATTTGATGGTAGCCACTACGAAGATCAATTTTCGAAAATATAGTGGCTCCACATAACTCATCAAGCATGTCATCAAGACGCGGTATAGGATGTCGATAATGCGGTGATAGCATTGATTGAATGACGGTCCATGCATAACCGCATAACGTATCATCCGTTTTGGGACTAGGATCATGGGAAGCGCGCTTGGGCTAGTGCTTACTTGGATCAAACCTTTGGAGCGAGTTGGTTGATTTGACGCCGATCTCCTTTGTCTCTTCCGGGTTTGTGCGATCTGTAGCGGTTTGGTAGTGGTCTTGTGGGTATGAGGACGATGCGGTGCTCGATTCCACGAAGAGGAGGAAGGCCATGAGGAAGCTCTTCGGGAAATACATCTTGGAATTCCTACAAAACAGCCATCAAAGAAGGAGGAACATTTGTCAAGTCATTAGTTCCTTGCGCTAGTCCCTTGCATACGAGGACGTAGTGCAAGATGGATGGGTTGTTCCGCACTTCTCTCATCTCACTTTTGGTGGCAAGAAGAACACTCTAAGTTTTTCCACTCGAGTTTGGCTTGTAGCTCTCACTCACTATGGTGTGGTTCTCTCGCTCACCACTCTTCTCACAAGGTGTTTTTGCGTGTTAGCCCTCGCTAAAGCCTTTGCATTATCGCAATTATTTGGCTAGGAGTCATTGGTTGCAACACACAAGTTTTATCAAGCCATTTGAAGGTGTAAGTGTTTGAGTGACCATTATGCAAAGCACACTTGTCATATTGCCACGGCCTTCCGAGCAACATGTGACAAACCGTCATTGGAACCACGTCACATTCCACCGTGTCCTTGGTGCCCAATGGAGAACGTCACCGAGACGGTGTGCTTGATCTTGACGGATCCTTGGTCACTTAGCCATTGGCTATGGTAGGGTGTCTATGTGGATGAAGGGTGAGGTTGAGTTTCTCACACAATTCCGTGCTTGCGAGGTTGTGGCAACTCCCTCCATCGATGACAAATTTGATGGACTTCCCATTGATGCTGGCACGAGTTTGGAAGATGTTCGAGCGTTGGTCTTCATTTTCATTGGCGTGGGTAGTCAAGACCCTTGTGACCACAAGCGATGGACTTGCGTCATGCTCACACACAAGAAGTTCTTGGTCCTCTTCCAAATGTTGCCTTGCCATGGCTTCCTTGACCCTTGCATCAAACTCGTCTTCACTCAAGTATTCTTCATCGCCGTTGTCATGGATGAACAAAACTTTCTTGTTTCCACATGCATTCGACTTGTGCCCTTTGCCTCCACACTTGTAGCATTCACCATTGAATGGTTGATCATCCCTTGTGTGTTTGCCACTTGGGGGCTGTTTTCCTTGGGGAATAGTTGGCTTGAAGGGAAGCTTGGTTGTACTTGGGGAGCTTCCACTTGGTGTTGTTGGAGTGGTGGTTGGCGTTTGCTTGTAGGTGAAGTACGTCTTTGACTTGTTGTACTTGATGTCCTCTTGCACTTGGCGCTCGGCCTTGGATGCGATGTGCACAAGCTCAACCATGTTGTTGTACTTTTGGAACTCGGTGATGCACTTGATGGGATGGTTCAAGCCATTTAGGAAGCGTGCCATTGTTTGTTCATCTCGCTCTTCGATGTTGGCATGGATCATGTTGAGCTCCATTTGTTTGAAGTACTCTTCCACGGTCTTTGTCCCTTGACTAAGCGTTTGAAGCTTGTTGAAGAGGTCACGCGTGTAGTGCGAAGGAACAAAGCGGGATCTCATATGAGCCTTCATATCTTGCCAAGTTGCGATTGGAGGCTCTTCATTTGCTTCGCGAGCGAGTTGGACTTGTTCCCACCAAAGTTTGGCATACTCATCAAACTCGAGGGATGCCATGGCCATCATCTTCTCATTGCTATAATTGTGCATGCGGAAGATCTTATCGACCTTGAGTTCCCAAGAGAGATATTCCTCGGGCTCATTGGAACCGGTGAACTTGGGCATGGTGAATTTGACCTTGCCGAAAGTTTCTTCTCCATTGCGGTTCCGGTTGCGGCGGTTGCCATGATTTGGACGGTCATCATCATCATCCGATCTCTCTTGTCTTGCTTGGTGATTGTTGCGTTGCTCTTGCGGTTGTTGAGGTGCCGCATTTGGTGGTGGAACTTGTTGGTGACGACGAGCTTGGGGAGCTTGCTCGTTTTGTTGACGCGGTTGAGGACGAGGAGGAGGTTGATAGTCCTCACGACGAGCTTGGGGAGTTTGCTCTTGTTCTTGTCGTGGTTGATGTCGAGGAGCATTGTCTTGTGCCCTATGGCGAGGAGGACGTCGAGCCTCATGCGCAATGGGCTGCTCTTCTTCTTCTTGGTGTAGGGGAGGCTCGCCATGACCATCATGTTGCCGACGTGGACGATCATGTCGATGATGACATCTTGGGGGATCTTTGAGTGCTTCCCGTCGACGGTGATCTTGTTCGTCCACTTCGGAAGCTTCACTTGTTGTTGAAGGGGCATGTCGACGTCGATGGCCTTGGTGGTCCATGCGAGGTTGCTCTTGTTGAATCACAAGTGCCCTTGGTTGTGGCCGGTTTGCTTCACGCCTGGGAGGTCTTGCGGAGAGGTCGCCATCGTATCTTGACGTTGCGGAGTGATGCGGAGATGGTACCGCTTGCGAAGAGCTCATGGATTGAAGAACGGGTCCATCCCGGTGCCTTGAAGCGTGACGGCGAGGTGCACTTGATTCACTTGAGGAGTGCCGAGATGAGCTTGATTCGCGGCGTGCCTTGCGAGTCCATCAATGATGCGTTGAAGCTTCTCATCCGTTGAGGCGAGTGCACGACCAAGAGCTTCATTTTGATGACCGAGGTTGTGTTGCATGGCATGCATTTGTACGGACTTCTTGAAGCGGTTGTCGATGTTCTTGAATTCCAACGGGCCTCGCTAAATTGTTCATCTTGGCGCGCTCGAGAGCTTCTAGCGATAGTTGAATTCTCCTCGGACCTTCCAATGGTCCCATCTTGTCATTAATTGGTTATCATCCTCCGGAGGTGGTTGTGGTTGGGATGGCTCTCCATGCCTGTCCATGATGCAAAGCCAACAATGGTTGTATATGGAGAGAAAGGGTGGGGAGAGTTAGCCTTTTACCTCACCTTGGAGATTATATCAAACCAATTGCCACACAAATGAGCGAAAAGCGTGCAACATGAAATGGCAAGAAACTCTCAAAGGCTTTTGGTGGAAGGTTAGGGTTGTGGAAAACCAAACGAAACGATCCAAGCAAAAGGTTATTGTCCTACGTGGTAAAGAACCAAAGATCAAAAGCAAAAGGATACGATCTACGAAAACACGGAAAACACACACGTGGAGAAAAAAACTGGGTTAGTACGACTATGAAAAATGAGCACAAAAGGTCCTAACGAAGACTACGCTCGGTTGTCGTGCCAACACAAGGAGAGACCACAACTCGTTTGCCAAAAGAGGATAAGCAATAGATTTGTGCACTTGCCTCGGTGCGCTCTTTCTTCTCTCTTGTTGGCTTACAAGCTTGGTATTCTCTTTGTATTGGGAGACTATGTAACTTTCTATTCTATCTTTTTCTTTTCCTTTTTTTGATTCTTTTTCTTTTTCTCCCTTGCTATGCTACTATGTTAGCTTTTGTATTTGGCCTCACACTCTCACTTTTCCGAAGGCAAGTGCACAATGCTTAGACAAACACAAAATGAGTTTCTCTCATAGGATAGATACACACAAAGGAAGAGATGGGGCTGTCAAGGTGGTGCAAGTTATACCTTTGGTATTGTTGGCGACTTGCAACCGTTGGTGGGGGATGGTGTTCGAGTGTCGCGGTGTCGTTGAGAGCGGTATGACGTTGATGCGGAAGCTGTTGTGAAAATGGCGACAAACACGCGAAACACGAACAAACGAGATGGGAAAGGTCGTGACGAAAGAAGGCGTCAAAGGCGGGGAGCACGGTCGAGGCGGTAGTACCGCTGGTAATGGCGGTAATGCGGTGGTGATATCTGCTTGTACTACCGGTAGTACCGGTCACTAAGCGGTAGTACCGCTTACGGCAGTACCGCTAGCACAGCGAACTGGATCGAGGTGAACTTGCCAAAAACCTCAAATTCTTTGGAAAACTAACCGAAAGGCTGAGCTAGAAACAACAGGGTCTATAGATTGACTCCCAAAGCAACAGATCTATGGACCAAAACCACGAAAAACTCACCAAATCCAGAGATCGATCCGAAGGCAAATTGGGGCTCTTTTTGGTAGGATTTTCGTTTTTAATGCGGATAAAAGAAAAATTGTGGGAAATTCGTGATCAACCGTGCTCTTGGTACCAATATGTTAGGGGGTAACCCTGGGGTTGGCCCAATCTTTCACGAATTCCACGAGCAACGAGGGGAAAAAGAGGTGGTCGGGTATGAAATCGGGAAAGCGAAAACCACGAACACACACAAAACACAATACCGCCTACTCCTCACGCGGTGGCAACCGTCCAACATAATCCTAGGATCGGTGTTGGTGACTCGCTCTCCACGCCAACAACGGGGATGAGGTGCTTGGTGAGACCTTGACGACTTGGGCGAGAACCGAGAACCCAAGGCCTTGTACAACTTGAAGGCACTAGGCAAGATCCAAGAGGGGTGGATAATCCGGTGCTCCTTGGTAGGAGCATGAGACCAATAGATATAAGTCCTCAAAGGGTTTCCTTAATATCTATTATTATCCAAGTCTAAGCGTTTACAATAGAGGGGGGGCTATATATAGTCCAGCCACAAAGCAGGGTAGTTTGAATGAAAAGATAAATGATAGGTTGGGTTACAAGGCACAGGGCGAACTTAGGCGATCGAGGTCAGGCAGGACCGGTAGTACTGGTCCGGCAGTACCGGTGGTAACCGTAGTACCGCTTCCGAATGATAGTACCGCCTCGAGGCCTGGAGCTTCCGTCGAGGCGTCTGTGGCGGTAGGAGGCGGTAGTCTGGCCACCGGTAGTACCGATTCTGAGGACCCGGTAGTACCGCTTACAGGCGTGGAGTAGTGCTTCTGTGGCGGTAGTGGGAGGAGGTGGGACCGCTTGGGCGGTAGTCTTGGTCGTCCCAACCGTGAGTACCGCTTCGTCTGGCGATGGTGGCTTCTTCGTACTGATGATGCCTGAGTTTGCGTGTGAAGTAGCAAGCCATCCAAGGGGGTGTCGAAGTCACACAAGGAGAGGAGCGAGTTCACCTTAGTTTGAAGGAGTTTGGCTCGGGCGCGAGTCATGGGTCCACTTGGGTAGCTCGTGGGAGTAGATGTAGTAGCGGTCGGAGGACGGGCTGCATCAGGCCTTGTGAACCACTCAACCAAAATCCACCAAGCAATTACCATTCCACCCAGGTGATTCATTAACTTAGTTGTTTTATTAAACAAAAACACAAGTCCTTAGACTTAGGAATTTTTCCATAGTGTGAATATATATTCCACCCTTGTTTTTTATTAGCTAGGCTAAGCTTGATAGTAATAGGAATCTTAACTTAGGAAGATTTCCACTAAGGTTTCATCTACTAGTTTTCCTATAGCAAGGTTTATACTTAGCAAAAATCCATGCAAGTTTTACTTAGAGAAAATCACTAGTGCATAGTGAAAGTAATGGGACAAAAAGTATGAAGCATCACTTGCCTTTTTGGTAGAGTATAGGTTCACTCCTTGTCCTTGCTACAATCACACTCTTCAAGTCACTACAATTCAATCAAGCAAGGCACAAACTCAATCTACCAATCAAGCAAAACATCACATAAAATGACAAAGTCAAAGTAATGCATACAAGCATGCTAAGCTTTGTTTTGTTTGAAAAAGTGGTTCCTAATGGGTCATAAACATTTGAAAACACCTAATGGTCATTTTGTAAAGTGGCAAAGTCATTTGCAAAAGGTTTCACCTCAAAAACCATTTTCAAAACAAAGTATCATTTTATGTGGTGTAAAATATTTTTACTAAGGCATTAATCTATAGGGTTCATCAAATAAGTTTTCAAACCATAAAACTTGGTGTTTGGGGTCAGATAGTTTAAAACAAAACATTTTCCAAAGGTTTTCTTCCAAAACAATTTTTAATAAATAAACCACATTTCTATTTGACTAGAAATGGTTTTAAATCAAAGAATCATTCTTTTGTTTCACCAAATTCATTTTTGAATCCACAAAGTGTTTCCTAATGTTAGTAGGTTCAAATCACACCATTTGCCAAAGATTTTATCCTCAAAATCATTTTTGAACAATTTTTACATCCTTAACAAGCATACAAATGTTTATGCAAAATCAAACATTTTAACAGAAGCTTTTTGCTAAACAAAAGGCATGGTTGGCTAGGGCTTGTCTTGCTGATTCCATTGATATAAAATTTGTAATTTTTGGACATGTGGATCAAAAGTTACAATGGTTTCAAAATGGCATTTAAATCTGATTTCAAAATCTGTTTTTAAACAGAAACCTGCCACGCGTCGCGCCGCGGTTGGTCGGTACCGCTTCGTGCGGATCGATCGCTATGGAGCGTTAGATCAAAGTGGGATCGCACGACACAGATCGCTCGATACCCCTTCGCTCACTTTCTTTCCTAATCGTCAGATTCCAATCCAACGGTCCTAACTACTCTGACTAATAATCGGTAGCTGGCGACGCTCTGGCAGCGGCCTTTCGAGGTCATCGCCGGTGATTTAGGAGGCAAGGGAGAAGAGGGTAGCTCACGGAATCCCGAAGCCTGTTGATGCTCAACGTTGTGGCAGCTCGTCGAGGGGCGCGCGGGTTCGTCTTCAATTGCTCACCGGAGTTGATTTGGGCCTCGGTGCGGTCAGACGTCGACGGGGGCGAGGCTAAGGGGCACCCTAGGACAAGCAGGAGGCCTTTATTAGGTTCGCAAGAGCATGGCAATCATCATTGTGTCCACGGGGAAGAGAGGGGTGGTCAGGTTTACCGGGGAACGTCGCCTTGATTGGAAGCGACGTCGCACTCGGGAAGATGTTGCCGCGGCCTTTCGAGGGGCAGGCGAGTGAGCGGCTGAAAAGGTCCAGGGATCTTGATCATGCTGCGAGCTCGAGGAGGCAAGAGGTGGCGTGTGCTGGCCGGAATCCTCGCCGGAGCATCGTCGGACAGTGGCGGTGGTTGAGCAGAATTTGGCAGCCTGGGGGCGTGTCGAGGTGGGGCAACAGAGGGGAAGTGGAGAGGAGGGGCAGGCGCTTTAACGTGCGTGGTCACAGGGCTGATTCAACGCGTGATTAAGACGTATTACGCCGGATTTATTCCGTCTGCAACGGCCGACGAGGGGGAAGGCGTGGTCCGCGGGTGGGGAAGAAGGGGGACGTGGCGGTGGGGTCCTCTGGCAGCGAGAAAGGGAGTGAGGGGGAGGGGTCCACTTGTCAGCATCCTCGCGGGTTGCTTCTGCGGTGAAGAAAACGGTTCGGGGGCGACGGAACAAGTGGGCTAGGCTGGGCTGCTGTGGTTTCATATTTTTTTCTTCCTGGATGTTTTTCCTTTTCTATTTCTATTTTTCTGTTTTGAAATTCAAACAAACATTCATACATTCAAGCAATTCAAAAATTCAACACTCTTTGCACTTGAATTTGGTTCTATTTAACAACATAAACCAAATCCCAAAATAAAATAATATTTTTATTCTTTTTAGGATCCATTCATTAATTAAATAAAATGGACCTTTAGTTATTTAATCAAATAGGGTTTGATTTATTTAATAAAAACTCCATTTGAAATCCAAGTATTTTTCAAAACTAAATCAGTAGGTTTTATTTGAAAATATAAGATATTTGGAAAACTTGTTTAAAATAAAATAACATTTTATTTTAGGGTCCAATAATAATTAAATGAATAGACCTTATTCATTTAATTCAAATAGGATTTGTTTTATTAAAAACTTTATTTTGAAAATCTAAAATAAAACCAAAACACTTGATGAGTTTTTATTTGAGAATATAAAATACTTGGAAAACTTATTTTAAATAAATAAATAAGTTTTTGTGTTGATTTAAAATGGGAAAAGCCTTTACTTAAATAAAATTGGATATTAAATCCTTATTATTTTATTTAAATAAACCTTTACTATTTTTAATCAAAACAAAAACATTTTATTTCAAAATATTGGCCAAGGTTTAATTTGACTTTATAAAATAATCTTTATTTATAAATCCACCTTTTCTTTTTTGAAATCAAATCCTTTTATTAAAAGATCCAAAATAGTAATTTTTAAATATTTTGAAGTTTATTGTTTATTTAACTTTTCAAATCCCTTTGGGATTTTATTTGATCCAAATAGGTTTTGAAAGTTCCCAATTGGATTCAAAAAGTTTCTTCTCACCCTGAAAATCAACAAAGTTTTATTTTTATTCATTTATTTTTCACATTACAAGATTTGGAAAATCTTGGGATGCGACAATGTGTTAACAAGAAGAACCGAAGAGAGTTACCTATGGCTACCCTTCATCGAGCTATCTCTACAAGATAAGGTGACTTTCTTCTACTTGAGGAATCATGCTATAATGTTCATGAATTGGCTACGCTTTGAGTGTTGCTTCGCTTTTGTCGTGAGCTTTGTAGGCTTCATGGAGGGTGAAGGAACATTGAAGTGTTGTCAAGTCAATCTTCCCGAGGATGACTATATGGTGAACCCCAGGATCAAGGATGTCCTTCGACCTCTTCTACTTCGTGATGAACATGCAGAGTCGAGGACGACTCTTTTTGAAGGGGGGAGATGATGCAGCCCGACCTACGTCGGTCCTAGAGGTGAATCTGTTCCTCTATGCAAGCTCACTTCCTACCCTATTGAATGGTATGCTACTTCATACTCCGTCACATCTGCATGATAGGTTCATACCGACCAGTACGGAGGCAAGGGAGGATACCCGGAACATCAAGCCCGACAAGACGGAGGCTTGGAAGAGGAGACGGAAGAAGACAGGTCGGCAGCTGCCAGGTCCAAGCGGTACTACCGGTTGTCGAAACCGGTCGGTACTACCTTCTGCTTCACCTTCGCTTCTTGACGGCTCCAACGGATGCTCCAAGACCGCAAGCGGTACTACCAGTCCCAGAGCGGTACTACCGGTGATGACCAGTACTACCGGTCCTAAGTCCGGTACTACCGGTCATGTATGCCTGCGCGCACCAGTTGGGCCACATCCCATGTATTCCCCTTTACTTACCTATTCGCCTAGTTTATCCCCAAACTACCCTTGTTTAGTGGCTGGCCTATAAATAGAGCCCCCACCCATCATGTATCCCTTAGGCATAGATGATAGACTAAAGACAACCCCCATTGTGGAATCTCTAGTTTTGTCTCATCCCCTTTACCAAGGGGACCGACTATCGTCACCAACCTCGATTGGACTTTGCATCACGCATCCATCGTTGAACAAGGCCTTGGAGTTTGTTGTCTCGTCTCCAAGTTGTCAAGACTCTCCCCAAGGTGTTCTTCCCTCTCTGATGTGGCATATTGCAATCAAGATATTGCGGATTAAGAGGAAAGCTTTATTGAAGAGGTGGGATCCTGAATAGGCGCGAAGTACAAGAGGCCTCTGCGACGCTCGAGCCTTGGCGAAGTTGCTATGATGGCTAACTTAATGTCTAAACAAAATCCGAGTCTAGGGGGTCGGCTATGGGGAGTATTTAAGAGTGAAAAGGTGGGGTTTCGGCCAGCCATGGAAGTGGTGGCCGAATCCAACCCTAAAAGTCCTTTTCCCCTCAAATACGGACTCTAAAAAGTGGCTAATTAAAATCCTGTGAAAATTACATGGGCCTGGCCAAAAATAAAGGCGTCGCAGCACCAAATTAAGCTATGGACAAATTCGTAAAGTATTTATCTTGAATATTTCGTCCAAGCCTTCTTTCTTCATTATGGTGGCCTCAAATTTCTGAAATCTTCATCCGTGGCCTTCTCTTGGATCATCACATGCTTGCTGCCATTTCCATGCATGGCCATGCTCCAATGCTTGTCCCTCTCATCCATGTTTGGTCCATCATTCCTAAGAGTAAGAAATATATCTGATTTAGGCAGCATCATATTCTCATGTATGTGAGGAATAGTTCCAAGAAACAAAAGTACCTGATAGTTAAGTTGTTTGGCACGAGATCTTGTGATGGGTCCTTGTATGTGTGTTGCTGTAGGTACAACGGTTGTATCAATAGTAGGGATGTCCACATCAGCATTTTTATTCCTTCTATTATAGTTGCAATAATTACTAGTCAGATATAGATAGCATGAGTCATCCTGATAACATAAGCAGTGGGCAGTTTTAGTTAACCATTGCAGTTGCAATACTTACTAGTCAAATACAAATAGCATGAGACATTCAAAAACCCAGCAGTTGTTGGCACTTTTATTTGCATTCCATTATAGTGAATCTGATTACTAGTCATCACATAGTAAAATTTAAAGCACTACTTTAGTTATAGTTGTCTCTGATCGAGATACTGTGCCCATAACTGTGGACACGGCTTTCAGAAGGTTTTACCCTGCAGAGGGCACAAATAGCAACACACGCACGATCAACCTCGGAAAAACCAAATGAAAACCCAACGAAGCATCAAGACAAAGAGATGGCAAGATTCATATAATATTTCAAGGAGCCACCCCACCAAGCTGCCCGCTAGGAAGTTGGCCGGCTCTGAGACGGACCCAGAGGTTTGTGACGACGGCTGTAAACGACTGTGAACCCGAAAGTGTGACTGGTCTTGTCGGTACCGCAAAAACATAGCACGGGGTTCCAAAACAGTACATGCGCTAAATGCGCAATAGTAAATAAAGCAGTAAAGCATGGCATAATCATGGCATAGTACAAGATAGTAATAAAGCCCCAAACTACTTTGTGGCCCTAAGAAATAAGATATGACTCAAGCTCATGCTAAGGGGATTCATGGTCCCACATGCGGATAGTGCGAATATTCAAGGAGTAGGTATCAAGTACTCGAGGTCATACAAAACACAAGTGGACGGTTAAAAACGAAATAACATCTATTGCCCACATGTGCCTCTGCATTATTTACCTACTTTAAATATTAGTTGTTAAACTGTAATTAAAGTCATGATCATCTCCAACATTAAACATGAGGCAATTCTCCAACGACTGTGGAACATCGACAGCGCGGCGCATCACTTACGCAAGCAACTACGACTCGCAAGGCCGAGTATCTACCAAACAACAGGTAATAGGATGTGTCCATGGCAATATATGGGCTGCAGGAAAGTATAAAGGGGTACGAAATCTATAGCATCGCAACACAGATAGCAATAGATCAACGGGAGGAGTAAAGACTAGAAATATAAAATAGGTAGAATGGGGGAGAATGCTCGCCTGAAAACATGGCCGAAGATTCATCCGAAGATCGGGTCGACACTCGCATCAACTCATCGGCCTAATCCGTGAAGAAGCAAAGCACTAGCAGAAACACTAGATGCACTATTTATTACTACGGCAAAAAACCGGGCATGATGCATGTATGATGTATGACATGGCAAGTGTACGATGCAAATAGACAGTATTAAGCGGAACCGGGGTCCCGACAATTATTTAGGTGGTTCATGTTATTTAGATAACTTGCATTTTAAATGTTGTCGTATCAAGACAAAACATGGCATCGGTTCGCTACACAAATTTAAATGGAGGCAATATAAGCCTAGAATCGCCCGCATATGCGCTCCATATTAATTATGAGGTGAATCGGCATAAGGCCCCCAAGCCACACAATATGTATGCGACATGAACAATTTAATCCGGAACAATTTATATAGATGGCATTTATAAAATAGGGGTCTCGGAAAAGGGGATCACACTTCTCGGATCGAAGATCTTGGAGGCTCGGAGGGGTTCGGGTTCGGTCTTGGGTCTGAGAAGATCTTGGTTTGCAGCAAACTCTTCTATTTCGACGAACTTGGAGGTTCCATTATCGATTTCCGGTGTCGATCTTGGTCCGGCGTCAGTGGTCTTGTGTTAGGGGTGACCCCTTGGGCTGGCCCGATCTTTCACGAATTCCGTGGGAATTGAGGGGAAAGCGGTGGAAGGAGGAAGGGGATGAAATGCACGAACACACACGCGAGGAACTCGATGAACACACACACACACACGAAAACACGAAACAAGTCAATAGCTCACGCCGGTGGCAACCGGTCCAACACAATCCCTAGGACCGGCGTTGGGCAAGACACTCTCCCACGGCCAACAACGGGGGTGAGAGGCTTGATGAGATCTTGACTACTTAGGCACGAGATACCGAGATCCCAAGGACTTGTACAACTTGAAGGCACGAGGCAAAATCCAAGAGGTTGTGGATAATTTGGTGCTCCTTGTCAAGGAGCATGAGACAAATAGTTGATAGATCCTCAAAGGTGTGTCTTCAACTACAAGTATCCAAGTCTAGGGTTTACAATAGAGGGGTGGGGATTTATATAGGCCAGCCACTTAAACATGGGTAGTTTAGGGATAAAACTGGAAGTTGGGGCGAAACTGGGGGTTACATGGGCCAGGCCCAAAAGGCCTTGACATGACTGGCGTCGAGCATTCCAAAGACTCCGGTGTCGGGTCCGGAGACTCCGGTTAGGGCCGGACACTCCGGTCAATCTCTGGACCCGTCTCTGGAGGGCCTTCAGACTGTCCCTGGTTTGGTTCCTAGGGCTGGACCGGAGGATTGTCCGGAGACTCCGGTGTACAGGACCGGAGACTCCGGTGTACACCGGAGATTCCGGTGTGCAGTGCTCCAGCAGCGTCTTCTCCTGATCCTTCTTCCTTGGGGGCTTGGTGTGGTGATGTTGCTTCATAGCTGAGGATACACAACGTAGTTGCATGAAGTAGCAAGCCATCCAAAGGTAGACCAAAATCACATGAGGAAAGGAGCAAGTTAACCTTAGCTTGTAGGAGCTTGGCTCGGGCGCGAGTCATTGGTCCACTTGGGGGACTAGGTGTTGTATATGGAGGTGCGTCCGTAGGACGGGCTTCATCAGCTCCTCCCCCTTGGGAAAGAGTCGTCCTCGACTCTTCACGGTTGACATCTTGATTCTCACTATGGTATGGCGATAGGTCCTTGACGTTGAACGTATTGCTCACTAGGTATTTGGAGGTTGGTATGTCGATGACGTATGCATTGTTGTTGATTCTTTTGAGGACCTTGAAGGGGCCATCTCCCCTTGGTTTGAGCTTGGAGTCACGATCATTGGGGAAGCGGTCTTTGCTCAAGTGTATCCACACAAGGTCGCCTTCTTCGAAGATTAGCTCCTTCTTGTTCTTGTTCAGCCTTGATGCTTGGCGAAGTACTTGTTGCTCGACCGTAGCTCTTGTGTCTTCATGGAGTTTCTTCATTGTTTGGGCACGCTTGTCAACGTCCATATTGGAGCATTCATGAAGGGGGAGGGGAAGGATATCGAGCGCGGTGAGAGTCTCGAATCCATAGACGATCATGAACGGGCTCCTCATGGTGGTGGAATGTTTGGCGCGGTTGTAGGCGAACTTGGCATGAGGGATACATTCCTCCCAATCTCTAAGGTTCTTCTTTATCAACACACGTAGAAGTGTGCCAAGGCTTCGATTGACGACCTCGGTTTGTCCATCGGTTTGAGGATGCGAGGCGGACGAGAAAAGGAGCTTGATGCCGAGCTTGGCCATGAGTGTCTTCCAGAAGTAGCTCATGAATTTGACGTCGCGGTCAGAGACGATTGTTCTTGGTACACCGTGTAGCCGAATTATTTCCCTGAAAAACAAATTTGCTACATGTGAAGCATCATCGGTCTTATGGCACGGAATGAAGTGTGCCATTTTTGAAAAGCGATGCACTACCACAAATATAGAATCATGTCCATGTTTAGATCTAGGAAATCCTAACACAAAGTCCATGCTAATGTCCGACCAAGGTGCATGAGGAATAGGTAATGGCATATAAAGATCAAAAGGATTGGACTTGGACTTAGCTTGGACACAAGTAGTGCATCGTTGGACATGGCGCTCCACGTCGGGCTTCATCTTTGGCCAATAGTAGTGAGTGGAGAGCATGTCATATGTCTTGTCATGGCCAAAGTGGCCCATAAGTCCTCCACCATGGGACTCTTGAAGAAGCAAAATTTGGAGAGACGACTTCGGAATGCAAAGTTTGTTTTGTTTCAAAAGCAAACCCTTATGCAAATAGAAATCATCAACCCCTTTGTATATTGAACACTTTGCAAAAATTGATCTAAAGAATGGATCGGACGCGTACAAAGATATGATGTCATCAAGACCCAAGATATTTACTTCGAGTCTCGTAAGAAGGTTTGTGTTTTTGCGAGACAAGGCGTCCGCTACTATATTTTCTTTGCCCTTCTTGTACTTGACAATGTATGGAAAAGATTCCATGAACTCAACCCATTTGGTGTGCCTTTTACTCAAATTGGCTTGGCCCTTAAGGTATTTCAATGACTCATGGTCGGAATGGATGATAAATTCTTTGGGCCAAAGGTAGTGTTGCCACACTTAAAGGACACAAACCAAGGCAAAAATCTCTTTGTCATAAATTGGATAATTAAGGCGTGTGCCATCAAGTTTCTCACTATGGTATGCAATAGGATGCCCATTTTGCATAAGGACATCTCCAATGCCAATACCACTAGCGTCACATTCAATCTCAAAGGTTTTTGTGAAATCCGGTAATGCAAGAAGTGGTGCTTCGGTGAGCCTCTTTTTGAGCTCATCAAAAGCCTTTTGTTGTGCTTTGCCCCAAACGAATGTGACATTTTCTTGGTCAATTCGTTGAGGGGGCAAGCAATGGTAGAAAAGTCTTTCACAAAGCGACGGTAAAAGCCATCCAACCCATGAAAACTACGAAGTTCACTAACATTGGTAGGGATGGGCCAATATCATTGTCCTTAACTTTTGAGACATCCACTTAAATGCCATTAGAAGACACAACAAATCCAAGGGAAATCAGTTTATCTTTTGCAAAGGTACACTTGGGGAGATTAGCATATAGCTTTTCATGACGAAGGATTTGAAGGACCTCCTTAACATGAGTAACATGCTCCTCTAGTGACTTGCTATAGACAAGGATGTCATGAAAGTAAACAACGACACTCTTCCCAATGAGGGATCTCAAGATATGGTTCATGAGGCGCATGAAGGTAGATGGGGCATTTGATAAGCCAAATGGCATAACCAACCATTCATAGAGACCAAGCTTGGTCTTGAAGGCGGTTTTCCACTCATCACCTTCGGCCATGCAAATTTGATGGTAACCACTACGAAGGTCAATTTTTAAAAATATAGTGGCTCCACACAACTCATCAAGCATGTCATTAAGACACAGTATAGGATGTCGATAACGCATGGTGATAGCATTTATTGGACGACAGTCCATGCATAACCGCAACGTATCATCCGTTTTTGGAACTAGGATCACGGGTACCGCGCTTGGGCTAGTGCTTACTTGGATCAAACCTTTGGAGACGAGTTGGTTGATTTGTCGTTCTATCTCCTTCGTCTCTTCCAGGTTCATGCGATATGCGGCGTGGTTTGGGAGTGGACCGCCGGGTATGAGGTCGATGCGGTGTTCGATTCCGCGAAGAGGGGGTAGTCCATGAGGAAGCTCTTTGGGAAATACATCTTGGAATTCCTGCAAAATAGTAATCAAAGAAGGTGGAACATTTGTCAAGTCATTAGTTCCTTGCGCTAGGCCCTTGCATACAAGGACATAGTGCAAGATGGATGGGTTGTTCCGCACTTCTCTCATCTCACTTTTGGTGGCAAGAAGAACACTCTTAGTTTTTCCACTTGAGTTTTTCTTGTGGCTCTCACTCACTATAGTGTGGTTCTCTCGCTCACCGCTCTTCTCACAAGGTTTTTTTGTGCTTTGCGCCCTCGCTAAAGCCTTTGCATTGTCCGCAATTATTTGGCTAGGAGTCATTGGTTGCAAAACACAAGTCTTGTCAAGCCATTTGAAGGTATAAGTGTTGGTGTGACCATTATGCATGGCTCGCTTGTCATATTGCCATGGCCTACCGAGCAACATATGGAAAACTGTCATTGGAACCACATCACACTCCACCGTGTCTTTGTATGGTTCAACTGAGAATGTTACCGAAACAGTGTGGTTGATCTTGACGGACCCTTGGTCACTTAGCCATTGTATATGGTATGGATTCTTGTGTGGGTGGAGGGTGAGGTTGAGCTTTTCACATAATTCCGTGCTTGCAAGATTATGTCAACTCCCTCCATCAATGACAACTTTGATGGACTTCCCATTGATACCGGCATGAGTTTGAAAGATGTTTGATCTTTGGTCTTCATTCTCATTGACGACAAGCGATGGACTTGTGTCATGCTCACACACAAGTAGGTCTTGGTCATCTTCCAAATGTTGCCTTGCCATTGCTTCCTTGAACCTTGCATCAAACTCATCTTCACTCAAGTATTCTTCATCGCCATTGTCATGGATGAACAAAACTTTCTTCTTTCCACATGCGGCCGACTTGTGTCCTCTTCCTCCACACTTGTAGCACTCACCATTGAATGGTTGTTCATCCTTTGTGTATTTGCCACTTGGGGGCAGTTTTCCTTGAGGAAGTGTTGGCTTGAAGGGAAGCTTGGTGGTACTTGATGAGCTTCCACTTGGTGTTGTTGGAGTAGTGGTTGGCGCTTTCTTGTATGTGAAGTACGTCTTTGGCTTGTTGGATGTCCTCTTGCACTTGACGCTCGGCTTTTGATGCAATGTGTACAAGCTCAACCATGTTGTTGTACTTTTGGAACTCGGTGATGCGCTTGATTGGATGGTTCAAGACATTGAGGAAATGTGCCATTGTTTGTTCATCACGCTCTTCAATGTTGGCACGGATCATGTTGAGCTCCATTTGCTTGAAGTACTCTTCCACGGTCTTTGTCCCCTGACTAAGCATTTGGAGCTTGTTGAAAAGGTCACGCGTGTAGTGCGAAGGAACAAAGCGGTATCTCATATGAGCCTTCATATCTTGCCAAGTTGAGATTGGAGGCTCTTCTTTTGCTTCACGAGCGAGTTGGACTTGTTCCCACCAAAGGTTGGCATACTCATCAAACTCGAGGGATGCCATGGCCATCATCTTCTCATTGCTATAGTTGTGCATGCGGAAGATCTTGTCAGCCTTGAGTTCCCACGAGAGATATTCTTCGGGCTCATTGGAACCGGTGAACTTGGGCATGGTGAATTTGAGCTTGCCGAAAGTTTCTTCTTCATTGCGGTTCCGGTGGCAGCGGTTGCCTTGATTTTGGTGGCCATCATAATCATCCGAGCTCTCATGTCTTGCTTGGTGATGGTTGCGTTGCCCTTGCGGTTGTTGAGGTGCCGCGTTTGGTGGAGGAACTTCATTTTGACGACGATCTAGGGGAGCTTGCTCGTGTTGTTGGCAGGGTTGAGGGCGAGGAGGAGGTTGTTGGTCCTCACGACGAGCTTGGGGAGCTTGCTCTTATTCTTGTCGTGGTTGAGGACGATGAGCATTGTCTTGCGCCATGTGGCGAGGAGGACGTTGAACCGCATGCGCCAAGGGCTGCTCCCTTTCTTCTCGATGTGGAGGAGGCTCGTCATGATGATCATGTTGTCGACGTTGACGTTCATGTCGATGATGACGCCTTGGTGGATCTTCGAGTGCTTCACGCCGACGGCGATCTTGTTCTTCCACTTTAGATGCTTCACTTTTTGTTGAAGGAACATGTCGTTGGCGACGGGCTTGGTGGTCCACGTGAGGTTGCTCTTGTTGAATCACAAGTGCCCTTTGTTGTGGATGGTTCGCTTCACATCTTGGAGGTCTTGCGGAGAGGTCACCATCATAGCTTGATGTCGCGGTGTGTCGCGGAGATGGTACCACTTGCGAAGAGCTCATGGAGTGAAGGACGGGTCCATCTTGGTGCCTTGAAGCGTGACGGTGAGGAGCGCTTGATTCACTTGAGGAGTGCCGTGACGAGCTTGCGTCGCGAGATCGTGGCCTTGCTAGACCATCAATGAGGCGTTGAAGCTTCTCATTCGTTGCGGCGAGGGCGCGACCAAGAGCTTCATTTTGATGGCCGAGGTTGTGTTGCATGGCATGCATTTGTCCTCGGACTTCTTCGAAGCGGTTGTCGATGTTCTTGAACTCCACTCGGGCTTCGCTAAATTGTTCGTCTTGGCGCCGCTCAAGGGCTTCACAACGGTAGTTGAATTCTCCTCGAACCTTCCAATGATCCCATCTTGTCATGTATTGTGCGTCGTCCTCTGGAGGTGGTGGTGGTTGGGACGACTCGCCATTCCTGTCCATCATGCAAAGCCGACAAGGGTTGTATATGGAGGAGAAACATGGAGAGTTAGCCTTTTAGCTCACCTTGGAGATTGTATCAAACCAATTTCCACACAAGAGAGATAAAAGCTTGCAAAGTGAAATCGCAAAGAGACTCACACACAAGGAACTACACTCTCAAAAGATTTTGGTGGAAAGAAGGGTGGAAAGCCAAACAACCAACCAAACAAAAACGATAGTCAAAAGTGGAGAAGATCCAACAAAACTCAAGTCAAAAGGGAATGGTCAACTCAAAAGGTGACGAGAACCTACGACTACACACACGCGTGGATAAAAATGGGGTTAGCATGACTATGGAAGTGAGCACAAAAGGGCCTAACAAAGATTATGCTCGGTTGTCGTGCCAACTCAAGGAGAGACCACAACTCATTTGCCAAAAGAGGGTAAGCAACGAATTTGTGCACTTGCCTTCGCGCGCTTTTTCCTCTCTCTTTTGCTTACAAGCTTGATACTCTCTTTGGATTGGGAGACTATGTATCTTTCTATTTTTCTTCTTTTTTTTGATTCTTTTTCTGTTTCTCCCTTTCTATGCTACTATGTTAACTTTTGTATTTGCCCTCACACTCTCACTTTCCAATGGCAAGTGCACAATGATTAGACAAACACAAAATGAGTTGCTCTCATAGGATAGGTACACACAAACGAAGATATGGCTACAAGGGTTGACACAAGTTATACCTTAGTTGTTGATGATGAGCGGGGAAGAGTTTGGGGTCCGTGGTGTCGAAGAGTGCGAGCGATGTTGCAGAAGCTATCTGTTAATTGGTGACACGCACACGGACCACAAACAACAAGCGGACAGATTAGCCAATGCAGAAAAGAGGAAAAGGTCAAAACTGGCGTCCAGGGCCGGAGACTCCGGTCTGGGCCGGAGACTCCGGTGCACAGGGCCGGAGACTCCGCTGTGGAAAATCTGCTCGTGTTCTTGAGCGGAAATTCACGCCTAGAGTCCTCCAATCAGCGAAAATTTGGCCAAAATTGGGCTGGGAAACGCAACCAAAAGCTGAACCAACACCTTAGACAAGATTTGGTCGGATCAAAACCACAAATAACGCTCCAAAACGATAGATCGATACAAAGGCAAATTGGGGCTATTTTTTTGGGAAATTTTCAAATTTATGGTGGATAGAAGAAAAAATGAGGGGAAATTTGTGATCAACCTTGCTCTTGATACAAATATGTTAGGGGTGACCCCTTGGGTTGGCCTGATCTTTCACGAATTCCGTGGGAATCGAGGGGAAAAGCGGTGGAAGGAGGATGATAGGGCAAAGGTGTCCGATCTTTCGATGAGATGGAGATAATAGATTTGGTGGAGTTCGGGGTTGACGATCCGACTACATGTGCGAGCACGAGCGCCAATGCAATCGCTAGGCCAATGTCCTGGAGGTTACTGATCCTGCGGGAACACGATCAGCCTGACCAGCGAGGGTCTTAATTCCTACCTCAAATCGAGAACAAGTAAGAACCAATATTGCAATCAAGATATTGCGGATTAAGAGGAAAGCTTTATTAAAAAGGTGGGATCCTGTATAGGTGCGAAGTACAAGAGGCCTCTGCGACGCTCGAGCCTTGGCGAAGTTGCTATGATGGCTAACTTAATGTCTAAACAAAATCCAAGTCTAGGGTGATGGCTATGGGGAGTATTTAAGGAGGAAAATGTGGGGTTTCGGCCAGCCATGCAAGTTGATAGGGCAAAGGTGTCCCATCTTAAGCAATGGACCTGGCCCATCTAAAAAGTGGCTATTTAAAATCCTGCGAAAATTACATGGGCCTGGCCCAAAATAAAGGTGTCGCAACACCATATTAAGCAATGGACGAATTCGTGAAGTATTAATCTTGAATATTTCGTCCAAGCCTTCTTTCTTTATTATGGTGGCCTCAAAGTTCTGAAATCTTCATCCGTGGCCTTCTCTTGGATCATCACATGCTTGCTGCCATCTCCATGCATGGCCATGCTCCAATGCTTGTCCCTCTCATCCATTCTTGGTCCATCATTCCTAAGAGTAAGAAATAAATCTGATTTAGGCAGCATCATATTCTCATGTATGTGAGGAATAGTTCCAAGAAACGAAAGTACCTGATAATTAAGTTGTTTGGCACGAGATCTCGTGATGGGTACTTGTATGTGTGTAGCTGTAGGTACAACGGTTGTATCAATAGAAGGGATGTCCACATCATGCTCCCCTTCTTGAATTGAAGTCATCCTCGACGCAATCTCATCTTCCTCACCAAAGTAAGGCTTCAAATCTGCAATGTTAAACGTAGGACTAACCGTACCAAAGTCTGCAGGCAACTCAAGTTTATATGCATTATCATTTATTTTCTCTAACACCTTAAAGGGACCAGCAGCACGCGACATTAACTTAGACTTGCGTAAATCAGGAAAACGATCTTTACGCAAATGTAACCAAATAAGATCTCCAGCATCAAACACAACATGCTTTATCCCTTTATCCCCAGCAAGTTTATACTTAGCATTCATGTGTTCAATGTTATCTTTAGTAGTCTTATGCAAGTTTAATATCATTTCAGCGCGTTGTGTAGCATCCAAATTATTTTGCACCGAAGAAGGTAAAGGCAATAAATCAATAGGTCCACAAGGAACAAAACCATACACAATCTCAAATCGGCACATCTTTGTGGTAGAATGCAACGAACGATTATAAGAAAATTCTATATGAGGTAAACACTCTTCCCATAATGTTAAGTTCTTCTTTAAAACAGCCCGCAACATAGTAGACAAAGTTCTATTTACTACTTCAGTTTGTCCATCAGTTTGGGGATGACATGTAGTACTAAAAAGCAATTTAGTCCCCAACTTAGCCCATAAACATCTCCAAAAGTGGCTAAGAAATTTAGTATCACGATCAGAGACAATAGTATTTGGCACACCATGCCAACGAACAATTTCACGAAAGAACAAATCAGCACTATACTGACATCATCCGTTTTATGACAAGGAATAAAGTGTGCCATCTTAGAAACCGATCCACAACAACAAAATACTATCCCTCTCATACGTGGCAATCCCAAAACAAAGTCCATAGAAATCCTCCCAAGGAACACTAGGAACAGGAAGAGGCATATATAAACCATGTGGATTAAGGCGAGACTTAGCTTTTTGACAAGTAGTGCAGCGTGCCACAAATCTCTTAGCCCCTGTGCTGCCACAAATTGAGTGGGGATAGTCTGAATTATTCTACTTATGATAAAGAGATTTGTGGCACGCTGCACTACTTGTCAAAAAGCTAAGTCTCGCCTTAATCCACATGGTTTATATATGCCTCTTCCTGTTCCTAGTGTTCCTTGGGAGGATTTCTATGGACTTTGTTTTGGGATTGCCACGAACACAGAAGGGGAGGGATAGTATTTTTGTTGTTGTGGATCGGTTTTCTAAGATGGCACACTTTATTCCTTGTCATAAAACGGATGATGATGCGCATATTGCTGATTTGTTCTTTCGTGAAATTGTTCGTTTGCATGGTGTGCCAAATACTATTGTCTCTGATCGTTATACTAAATTTCTTAGCCACTTTTGGAGATGTTTATGGGCTAAGTTGGGGACTAAATTGCTCTTTAGTACTACATGTCATCCCCAAACTGATGGTCAAACTGAAGTAGTAAATAGAACTTTGTCTACTATGTTGCGGGCTGTTTTAAAGAAGAACTTAAAATTGTGGGAAGAGTGTTTACCTCATATAGAATTTGCTTATAATCGTTCGCTGCATTCTACCACAAAGATGTGCCCATTTGAGATTGTGTATGGTTTTGTTCCTCATGCACCTATTGATTTATTGCCTTTACCTTCTTCGGTGCAACATAATTTGGATGCTACACAACGCGCTGAAATGATATTAAACTTGCATAAGACTACTAAAGATAACATTGAACACATGAATGCTAAGTATAAACTTGTGGGGATAAAGGGAGAAAGCATGTTGTTTTTTATGTTGGCGATCTTGTTTGGTTACATTTGCGTAAAGATCGTTTTCCTGATTTACGCAAGTCTAAGTTAATGCCACGTGCTGCTGGTCCCTTTAAGGTGTTAGAGAAAATAAATGATAATGCATATAAACTAGAGTTGCCTGCAGACTTTGGTACGGTTAGTCCTACGTTTAACTTTGCAGATTTGAAGCCTTACTTTGGTGAGGAAGATGAGAGTGCGTCGAGGACGACTTCAATTCAAGAAGGGGAGCATGATGTGGACATCCCTTCTATTGATACAACCTTTGTACCTACAGCCACACACGTACAAGGACCCATCACAAGATCTCGTGCCAAACAACTTAACTATCAGGCACTTTCGTTTCTTGGAACTATTCCTCACATACATGAGAATATGATGCTGCCTAAATCAGATGTATTTCTTACTCTTAGGAATGATGGACCAAACATGGATGAGAGGGACAAGCATTGGAGCATGGCCATGCACGGAGATGGCAGCAAGCATGTGATGATCCAAGAGAAGGCCACGGATGAAGATTTCAGAACTTTGAGGCCTCCATAATGAAGAAAGAAGGCTTGAACGAAATATTCAAGATCAATACTTCACGAATTCGTCCATAGCTTAATATGGTGCTGCGACACCTTTATTTTGGGCCAGGACCATGTAATTTTCGCGGGATTTTAATTATCCACTTTTTAGAGTCCGTATTTGAGGGGAAAAGGACTTCTAGGGTTGGATTCGGCCACCACTTCCATGGCTGGCCGAAACCCCACCTTTTCACTCTTAAATACTCCCCATAGCCGACCCCCTAGACTCGGATTTTGTTTAGAAATTAAGTTAGCCATCATAGCAACTTCGCCAAGGCTCGAACGTCGCAGAGGCCTCTTGTACTTCGCGCCTATTCAGGATCCCACCTCTTCAATAAAGCTTTCATCTTAATCCGCAATATCTTGATTGCAATATTGGCTCTTACTTGTTCTCGATTTCAGGTAGGAATTAAGACCCTCGCTGGTCAGGCTGATCGTGTTCCGCAGGATCGGTAACCTCCAGGAGATTGGCCTAGCGATTGCATTGGCGCTCGTGCTCGCACGTGTAGTCGGATCGTCAAGCCCGAACTCCACCAAATCGATTATCTTCATCTCATCGAAAGATCGGACACCTTTGCCCTATCAGTAGAGCTATCAATAATATTACTATTCGATATCGTCATCCTATTCCACGTTTAGATGACATGCTTGATGAATTGAGTGGCTCTACCATGTTTTCTAAAGTTGATTTGCGTAGTGGTTACCACCAGATTCGTATGAAATTAGGAGATGAATGGAAAACATCATTTAAAACTAAGTTCGGTTTATATGAGTGGTTAGTAATGCCGTTTGGTTTAACTAATGCACCTAGCACTTTCATGAGATTATTGAACGAAGTTTTATGTGCTTTCATTGGACGTTTTGTGGTAGTCTACTTTGATGATATTCTGATTTATAGCAAATCTTTAGAGGATCATTTGGACCATTTACGTCTTTGTTTTCAATGCTTTACGTGATGCACGTTTGTTTGGTAACCTTGAGAAGTGCACCTTTTGCACCAATCGAGTAGCGTTCTTGGCTATGTTGTTACATCACAGTATTGAAGTGGATCCACCAAGATTGAAGCTATTGAGAATTGGCCGACCAAGACGGTCACACAAGTGAGGAGTTTTCTTGGCCTCACTGGTTTTATAGGCTCTTTGTCAAAGACTTTGGATCAATTGCCGGCGCTGAATGAGCTTCTGAAGAAGGATGTGCCCTTTGTTTGGGGCGATGCACAACAACAGCCTTCGTCATATTGAAAGATAAGCTAACACATGCTCCCTTACTCCAACTTCGATTTTACTAAGACTTTTGAGCTTGAATGTGATGCTAGTGGAATTGGTTTGGGAGGGTGATATTACAAGAGGAAAACACATTGCATATTTTAGTGAGAAATTGAGTCGGGCTAGTCCGAACTATTCTACTTATGATAAAGAATTATATGCATTGGTTCGTACATTAGAAACTTGGCAACATTATCTATGGCCTAAAGAATTTGTTATACATTCTGATCGTGAATCTTTAAAGCATATTCGTAGTCAAGCTAAGTTGAATCGTCGTCATGCAAAGTGGGTTGAATTTATTGAGTCTTTTCCTTATGTTATCAAACACAAAAAGGGTAAAGATAATATTATTGCTGATGCTTTGTCGCGCTGTTATACTTTGTTATCTCAACTTGACTTCAAAATATTTGGATTAGAAACTATTAAGGAACAATATGTGCATGATGTTGAATTTAAAGATGTGTTGCAGAATTGTAGAGATGGTAGAACATGGAACAAGTTCGTCTTCAATGATGGATTTGTGTTCCGTACTAACAAACTATGCATTCCAGATAGTTCTGTTTGTCTTTTGTTGTTACAGGAGGCGCATGGAGGAGGATTGAAGGGACACTTTGGTGTCAAGAAGACGGAGGATGTTCTTGCTGCACACTTCTTTTGGCCACGTATGCGTCGAGATGTTGAGCGATTTGTGGCACGCTGCACTACTTGTCAAAAAGTTAAGTCTCGCCTTAATCCACATGGTTTATATATGCCTCTTCCTGTTCCTAGTGTTCCATGGGAGGATATTTCTATGGACTTTGTTTTGGGATTACCACGAACACAGAAGGGGAGGGATAGTATTTTTGTTGTTGTGGATCGGTTTTCTCAGATGACACACTTTATTCCTTGTCATAAAACGGATGATGCTGCGCATATTGCTGATTTGTTCTTTCGTGAAATTGTTCGTTTGCATGGTGTGCCAAATACTATTGTTTCCGATCGTGATACTAAATTTCTTAGCCACTTTTGGAGATGTTTATGGGCTAAGTTGGGGACTAAATTGCTCTTTAGTACTACATGTCATCCCCAAACTGATGGTCAAACTGAAGTAGTAAATAGAAGTTTGTCTACTATGTTGCGGGCTGTTTTAAAGAAGAACTTAAAATTGTGGGAAGAGTGTTTACCTCATATAGAATTTGCTTATAATTGTTCCCTGCATTCTACCACAAAGATGTGCCCATTTGAGATTGTGTATGGTTTTGTTCCTCGTGCACCTATTGATTTATTGCCTTTACCTTCTTCGGTGCAACATAATTTGGATGCTACACAACGCGCTGAAATGATATTAAACTTGCATAAGACTACTAAAGATAACATTGAACACATGAATGCTAAGTATAAACTTCTTTGGGGATAAAGGAGAAAGCATGTTGTGTTTGATGTTGGCGATCTTGTTTGGTTACATTTGCGTAAAGATCGTTTTCTGATTTACAAGTCTAAGTTAATGCGTCTTTGCTAGTCCCTTTAAGGTGTTAGAGAAAATAAATGATAATGCATATAAACTTGAGTTGCCTGCAGACTTTGGTACGGTTAGTCCTACGTTTAACATTGCAGATTTGAAGCCTTACTTTGGTGAGGAAGATGAAATTGCGTCGAGGACGACTTGAATTCAAGAAGGGGAGCATGATGTGGACATCCCTTCTATTGATACAACCGTTGTACCTACAGCAACATACGTGCAAGGACCCATCACAAGATCTCGTGCCAAACAACTTAACTATCAGGTACTTTCGTTTCTTGGAACTATTCCTCACATACATGAGAATATGATGCTGCCTAAATCAGATGTATTTCTTACTCTTAGGAATGATGGACCAAGCATGGATGAGAGGGACAAGCATTGGAGCATGGCCATGCATGGAGATGGCAGCAAGCATGTGATGATCCAAGAGAAGGCCACAGATGAAGATTTCAGAACTTTGAAGCCACCATAATGAAGAAAGAAGGCTTGGACGAAATATTCAAGATCAATACTTTATGAATTCGTCCATAGCTTAATATGGTGTTGCGACACCTTTATTTTGGGCCAGGCCCATGTAATTTTCGCGGGATTTTAATTAGCCACTTTTTAGAGTCTGTATTTGAGGGGAAAAGGACTTTTAGGGTTGGATTCGGCCACCACTTCCATGGCTGGCCGAAACCCCACCTTTTCGCCCTTAAATACTCCCCATAGCCGTTCCCCTAGACTTGGATTTTGTTTAGACATTAAGTTAGCCATCATAGCAACTTCGCCTAGGCTCGAGCGTCGCAGAGGCCTCTTGTACTTCGCACCTATTCTGGATCCCACCTTTTCAATAAAGCTTTCATCTTAATCCGCAATATCTTGATTGCAATATTAGTTCTTACTTGTTCTCGATTTCAGGTAGGAATTAAGACCCTCGCTGGTCAGGCTGATCGTGTTCCCGCAGGATCGGTAACCTCCAGGAGATTGGCCTAGCGATTACATTGGCGCTCGTGCTCGCACGTGTAGTCGGATCGTCAAGCCCGAACTCCACAAAATCGATTATCGCCATCTCATCGAAAGATCAGACACCTTTGACCTATCACCGATAGCAAAATATCTTATATTTTATAAAATATTTTATAAATAGTTTTTCAGACAAATAAAAGATCTGGGCAGACCGGATCTTATACTTTGAAATAAGAGGGGATAATGTAGAAAGCAAAAATAGGGCTTTTGGAAAATAGTTTTAGGCGAATAAATGCATGATGATTTCATGATGATGCATGAAGATTAAACAACAAGTGATTCTAGTAGTGGTTTTACCTAGGGTGCTACAATTCGACACCACTAACAATGGATCTCGCCCTCGAGATCCGCCTCATGGTATGGGGAAGAAGATCGACGGTCTAAACCTTCGCGCTTTGGGTAGTTCTTCGCGACACCACTAACAAGATTCTTGTTCCATGTTGAAATCAGCGACACCACCAACAGGGGTCGTTGTTCACGTTCGTCGAGAGAACACTCCGGTGCAACACAAACGGAAGCAGAGGACTCAAAAGGTAAAGCCACCTCTAACTTCTGTGGAATGAGTAAAAATTGCATCGATCCTCCATCCAATGTACAAAAGTGGATGATAAGAGTAGTGGTATGGTTGCGACTCCATCCCGCACTCAAAGCATTACTCTGTACACGAATAACAGAACTACGCAATCAACTCTCAGAATTCAGACGCACAAGCGATGTTCAGTCAACATGGAGGAATACAAGCTCTTCGTCAGATCTGATGCTAATGATGTCATCATGCAGGAAAACACCTGATGGTACAAAGAAAAATAATGAATTTTTGGTCCACTGAAAGGTACAACAGTGAAAAGTTCCTCAGATAGCAGAAGTACGGATGTCGAAGCACCGTTACAAGAGGATGGAAGAGAAACCCTAAAGGCACGACAGAAACCCAACCATGAGAATTCCTGGACTCGAAAAAAATATAAGAGGGAAGATTCAAAACACGCAGAGGTAAGAAGAGAATGCACAGGGATAAGGAGTAAAACCAGAGCTAATCAGATCTATCCAACCGATATTTCAAAAATAGTTTTGATACTCTACATCGGCCGTTAGCTAGGTTATCCTATAGGCAGGACCAGTGGGGTATCGCAACTACTGAGCTCTGATACCACTCTGTAACACCCTCAGATCTGTCATATGCAAGTTTTAGCGATTCCCGCCAAATCTGCATAGAAACGATTCAAAGGTGCCCACCAGGAACTTTCGTGCGGGTGGAAAACAAAGTAATATCATTACACAATAGTCGTCGATGGAACCCACAGAACAGATATATACAACCATGACTCAAAGAGTCAAGAATACAGATATATAGTACAAAGATCCAAATCACCTTGAAAACGATACAACATCCGTCTATGGACAAGATGCAAATGGGGCTAAGAGCCCTGGAGAATAACTAATGGCGTACATAACCCTGCCAAGGCCAAGCTGGAAGGGTAACCCTGCTAACGACATTGATCTCAAACCTGCTTAAACAAAAAAGGGGTGTCGGCAAAGGGCCAAGGAAAAAGAGAGCGGTCAATACTGAGGCCAGTACACGGCGAGTCTTAGAATTCGGCGGTCCTCGCCTACAAAGATATGGTGGACTGAAGCGCCAGCGCAGCACGCACTAAACAACCTATAGAGACTCAATACAACTGACGAATATCAAAGAGGGATAAGAAAGACCTATTCGGATTCAACCTGATATTGACACCAAACAAACCCATCCTGGTATTTCCCCTCGAGAACAAACGAGGAAGTCAAACCGAAAAACTCACACATTTGGCAGTTTTATTCCTTCTATTATAGTTGCAATAATTACTAGTCAGATATAGACAGCATGAGTCATCCTGATAACATAAGCGGTGGGCAGTTATAGTTAACCGTTCCATTGTAGTTGCAATACTTACTAGTCAAATACAAATAGCATGAGACATTCAAAAACCCAGTAGTTGTTGGCACTTTTAGTTGCATTCCATTATAGTGAATCTGATTACTAGTCATCGCATAGTCAAATTTACAGCACTACTTTAGTTATAGTTGTCTATGATCGAGATACTATGCTCCAAGTCGTCCATAACCGCGGACACGACTTTCAGAAAGTTTTACCATGCAGGGGGCACAAATAGCAACACACGCACGATCAACCTCGAAAAAACCAAATGAAAACCCAACGAGGCATCACGACAAAGAGATCACAAGATTCATATAATATTTCAAGGGGCCTCCCTACCAAGCTGCCCGCTACAAAGTTGTCCGGCTCCAATACGGACCCAGAGGTTTGTGACGACGGCTGTAAACGACTGGGAACCCGAAAGTGTGACTGGGCTTGTCGATACAACGAAAACGTGGCACGGGGTTCCAAAACAGTACATGTGCTCTATGCGCAATAGTAAAAAAGCAGTAAAGCATGGCATAATCATGGCATAAGTACAAGATAGTAATAAAGCCCCAAACTACTTTGTGGCCCCAAGAAATAAGATATGACTCTAGCTCATGCTAAGGGGATTCATGGTCCCACATGTGGATAGGGCGAATATTTAAGGAACAGGTATCAAGTACTCGGGGTCCTACGGAACACAAGTGGACGATTAAAAACCAAATAACATCTATTGCCCGCCTGTGCCTCTGCATTATTTACCTACTTTCAATATTAGTTTTTAAACTGTAATTAAAGTCATGATCATCTCCAACATTAAACATGAGGAATTTCTTCAATAACTGTGGAACATCGATGGCGTGGCGCATCACCTACGCAAGCAACTACGACTCGCAAGGCCGACTATCTACCAAACAACAGGTAATAGGATGTGTCCATGACAATATATGGGCATCAGGAAAGTATAAAGGGGTACGAAATCTATAGCATCGCAACACAGATAGCAATAGATCAACAAGAGGAAGTAAAGACTAGAAATGTAAAATAGGTAGAAAGGGGGAGAATGCTCGCCTGAAAACATGGCCGAAGGTTCATCCGAAGATCATGTCGACACTTGCATCAACTTATTGGCCTAATCCGTAAAGAAGCAAAGCACTAGCAGAAACACCGGATGCACTATTTATTACTACGGTAAAAAACCGGGCATAATGCATGTATGATGTATGACATGGCAAGTGTGCGATGCAAATAGACAGTATTAAGTGGAATCGGGGTCTCAATAATTATTTAGGTGGTTCATGTTATTTAGATAACATACATTTTAAATGTTGTCTTATCAAGACAAAACATGGCATCAGTTCGCTACACAAATTTAAATGGAGGGAATATAATCCTAGAATCGCCAGCATATGCGCTCCATATTTAATTATGAGGTGAAAATCAGCATAAGGCCCCCAAGCCACACAATATGTATGCGCCATGAAAAATTTAATATGCAAAAATTTATATAGATGACATTTATAAAATACGGGTCTCGGAAAAGGGGATCATACTTCTCGGATCGAAGATCTTGGAGGCTCGGAGGGGTTCGATTTCGGTCTTGGGTCCGAGAAGATCTTGGTTTGCCGCAAACTCTTCTATGTCAACGAACTTGGAAGTTCCATTATTGATTGACGGTGTCGATCTTGGTCCGGCGTCAGTGGTCTTGTGTGCTTCTTCGGGGTCCAGGGCAGAGAATTCGGTGTCCCGCGAAGAAGACCTTTAGGTCCACGAGTACACGAAACGCTTGCATCTGACTGACTTCACGATGGCAGAACAAACAATATTGATGTAGCCCGACCTACGGTCGTTACCACATCTTGGTCTCCAACTTACGCCAAGTCGTCATGGACTCCAAAGGTGAATCCGCTCCTCTATGCGAGCCCCCTTCCTACCCTATTGAATGGTATGCTACTTCATACTCCGTCACATATGCATGATAGGTTCACATTGACAAGTACGGAGGCAAGGGAGGAAGCCCGGAGCATCAAGCCCGCCAAGACGGAGGCGGAAGAAGACAGATCACCAAATGCTCTCTGTCTCCAGCGGTACTACCGGATCTGGTGACCGGTACTACCGGCAGTACTACCGCCCATCTGAGCATGTGAAGTCCCAAGGCAAGCGGTACTACGGATCTGGACCGGTACTACGGTCGGTACCTCTGGGACCTAAGTCCGGTACTACGATCTGTGTGCTCATGGCCTGTTGGGCCTTCGGCCCATGTACCCCTCTAGCTCGTCCAAACCCTAGTTTTATCCCTAAACTACCCCTGTTTATGTGGCTGGCCTAAATATAGAGCCCCCACCCCTCATGTATCCCTTAGGCATAGATGATAGACTAAAGACAACCCCCTTGTGTGGAATCTCTAGTTTTGCCTCATCCCCTTATCCAAGGGGACCGACTATCGTCACCAACCTCGATTGGACTTTGCATCACGCATCCATCGTTGAACAAGGCCTTGGAGTTCGATGTCTCGTCTCCAAGTTGTCAATACCCTCCCCAAGGTGTTCTTCCCTCTCCTATGTGGATTTGAGGGAGCACGTTGACCGATCTTTCCTTGCGAGGATTCTATCGGACCGGTGGCCGCCTTTCGGGAGCAATCGGCCTTGTATCGTGTGAGTTTTGCGTGTGTTCATCGTGTTCTTCGCGAGGTGTGTGTTCGCTTCCGCTACCTTCTCCCTTTCCCCTCGCTTTCCCATCGATTTGACCACGAGATCCGTGAAGATCGGGCCACCCAAGAGGTCACCCCCTCCATCAAACATGCAGAGAACCACATGAATTTTGTCATAAAGAACACATGCATAAATCCTCACAGGTGTGTCGTTCTACTGGCCTTGACCAAAACAGAGGCGATACTTGGCGTCGGACTTGCGGCCAACATCTCACGAAGAGAAGAGGACGACAATCCTTGATGACTTGCAGATGGGAGGAAGGCGACGCGGGGAGGCGTCTTTGCGGCAGGTAGGTAGGTGGCGAGGCAGGCCAAGACCACGCAATGGCCGGAGTGAGCTCGAGGCCGCGGAGGAAGACGAGTAGGAGGCAGAGAGGGCGGCACGAGCCGACGGTGGGTCTGACGAGGGTGCTTAGGGACGGGCTCTGCGGCAAGACGCGTAGGACATGGGCCGAGAGCGAGGAGGTGTCCAGGGGATTCACCCGCGGTCGCGGCAGGGAGATGATTGAGGGAGGAGGACCGTCGATGACGGTAGAGGGTGCCCGCAGCGGCGGTTGCCGGTCAGCTCTAGCGGAGGTAGGCGCTTTGGAGAGGAGCAAGGTTGGGGGAGGGGTCCGTGCCAGGGGTGGAAGGGAGGCTAGGGAACCTGGCCGTGGCGAGCAAGGGGAAAAGAAGAGCGGCGACGCTTGGGCGACGCTCGAGAGGAGGAAGGCACCGGGAATGCGGGGTCGGGGTGAGGAGAAGTGGGGCGAGGCGAGAGGGAGGTGGACACAGGGCAGGCGCATACACCGTGCACAGTGGGATCGCTGGGGCAGTGAGCATGTCAGTGCCGCATGGTGTGCGTGGTGGGCGTCAGGTGGGCGTTCACTGGCACGCTGGAGTGGATTGGGGTGGCGGCGCCTGCAGGTAGGGAATGTGGGGTTGGGGTAGATTAGGGTTTGTGTTAGGGGTGACCCCTTGGGGTGGCCCGATCTTTCACGAATTCCATGGGAATCGAGGGGAAAGCGGTGGAAGGGGGTAGGGGATGGAATCCACGAACACACACGCGAAGAACTCGATGAACACACACAAACGAAAATACGATACAAGCCGATAGCTCACGCCGATGGCAACCGGTCCAACACAATCACTAGGATCAACGTTGGGCAAAGGCACTCTCCCACGGCCAACAACGGGGGTGAGAGGCTTGATGAGATCTTGACTACTTGGGCACGAGACACCGAGATCCCATGGACTTGTACTACTTGAACGTACTAGGCAAAATCCAAAAGGTTTGTGGATAATTTGGTGCTCCTTGTCAAGGAGCATGAGACAAATAGTTGATAGATCCTCAAAGGGGTGTCTTCAACTACAATTATCCAAGTCTAAGGTTTACAATAGAGGGTGGGGGCTATATATAGGCCAGCCACATAACCAGGGGTAGTTTAGGAACGAAATGGGAAAATATAGAGAGTGCGGTCTTTGGGCGGTCATGTGACGAGTTCGACACGTCCGGTAGTACTGGGTTCGTGACCGGTAGTACCGGTCTCAATCGGTAGTACCGCTCAGGATCCGGTAGTACCGCTTGCAGTCCTAGGGCTTCGATTGGCATCGTCAATAATGAGCGGTAGTGGGGGTAGTACCGCTGACCGGTAGTATGGTCGGGCACAAAAAAACCAAAACCGAAGACCGAACCCGAAATAAGAGGTAATTCGGTCTTCGGTCTTCCCGTCGGTCCTGAGAATCATATGACCGAAATAAATTCGGTCTGTTCGGTTGTCGCAGACCGATTCGACCGAAAGGACCGAGAGTTCAATCGATCCGGGTAAATTCAGCGCATGCACATCCCCACAAACCGCATCCCACCGAGGGCCCGGCCCTTTTTTTGCTTTTCTCGCTTCCCCTCGTTGACTTTCACTCTTTCCCTGACCGAGCTGACATAGCAGGATACGTTCCTAGCGCTGCCTCCTCCTGTCCCGTCCACCGCCCTCTCCCTCATCCCGCGCGCCCGCCGCCACACCACCTCTCTCCGTCAGCCTGCGCGCCCGCCGCCACGCCACCTCTCCATCAGCCCGTGCGCCCGCCGCCACACCACCTTACTGTCAGCCCGCCATAGCACCAACCTAGCTCTTCTTCGTTCCCACCGCATCTCTGCCGCCACATGTCCAATCCCAGTCGCCGGCGGTATGGATGGCTAATGCGCTAGGCTCCTGTTCTTCCTCGACCTAGAGGGCCCGATGACCAACGCCAAGGTCAGAACCTTCCTGTACGGCTGTACCACACTGCCACACTTATTCCCCTTCTCACTATTTGTTTCTCTTCTAGAGTTCTCTGATTGCTTAGCTGGTGATTAGATTTTGCTGATGAAGCGATAACTGCAGGTGCAGGAGCAGAAGTCACACCTAAAATGGTGATGTAATCTTCCCTATTTGGGTAATATGGTCATGACGGAAGACCTGCCCGAAAAGACCGAAGACCGAATACAAAAAGACCGAGAAGACCGAACGTAATACGGGTAGTATTTCTGGATGTCCGATTTTTTCAATGACCAAAAAGACTGGACCGAACAAACCGAACGCCCGGTCATAACCGGTAGTACCGGTTCCAGCTCCGGTAGTACCGCGGACGTCTGGGGCTTGGTTGGGTTCCTCCTGGAGCGTCCGGTAGCAAGGGCCGGTGGTGCCGCTTGGACCGGTAGTACCGGTCGCCAGGTCTGGTAGTACCGCTGGCGCCTGAGTGCGATTAGTCCCTTCCGCAGCGGTTTCTCTGTTCCGTGGGTCCTTCTCTTCGTACCTGATGATGCACAGGGTGGGCGTATGAAGTAGCAAACCATCCAGGGGCGTGTCGAAATCACACAAGGAAAGGAGCGAGTTAACCTTAGCTTGTAGGAGTTTGGCTCGGGCGCGAGTCATGGGTCCACTTGGGGGGCACGTAGGAGTAGATGTAGTAGCGTTCGTAGGACGGACTGCATCAGCTCCCCCCCTTGGGAAAGAGTCGTCCTCGGCTCTTCAACCTTCTCAACATCATCATCTCCATGGAAGGGTGAAAGGTCCTTAACATTGAACGTTGGGCTCACAAGGTACTACGATGTTGGGATATTGATGATGTAGGCGTTGTTATTGATCCTCTTGAGTACTTTGAATGGTCCATCACCTCTTGGCTTGAGTTTGGAGTCGCGATCCTTGGGGAAGCGGTCTTTACTCAAGTGTATCCACACAAGGTCGCCTTCTTCGAAGATCATCTCTTTCTTGTTCTTGTTTGGCCTTGATGCTTGGCGAAGGACTTGTTGCTCGATCGTAGCTCTTGTGTCTTCATGTAGCTGTTTCATTGCTTGGGCACGCTTGTCAATGTCCACGTTGGTGCAGTCGTGTAGAGGAAGAGGTAATATGTCGAGCGAGGTGAGAGGCTTTGAATCCATAGACGATCATGAACGGGCTCATCATGGTGGTGGAATGCTTTGCGTGATTGTAGGCGTCCTCCCAATCTTTAAGATTCTTCTTTATCAACACACGTAGAAGTGTGCCAAGGCTTCGATTGACAACCTCGGTTTGTCCATCGGTTTGGGGATGCGAGGCGGACGAGAATAGGAGCTTGCTGCCCAGCTTGGCCATGAGTGTCTTCCAAAAGCAGCTCATGAATTTGACATCGCGGTCGGAGACGATTGTTCTTGGTACACCGTGTAGCCGAATTATTTCCCTGAAAAACAAATTTGCTACATGTGAAGCATCATCGGTCTTATGGCATGGGATGAAATGTGCCATTTTGGAAAAAACGATCCACTACCACAAATATAGAATCATGTCCATGTTTAGATATAGGCAATCCTAACACAAAGTCCATGATAATGTCCAACCAAGGTGCATGAGGAATAGGCAATGGCATATAAATACCAAAGGGGTTAGATTTAAACTTAGCTTGGACACAAGTAGTGCATCGTTGGATGTGGCGCTCCACGTCGCGCTTCATCTTGGGCCAAAAGTAGTGAGTGGGGAGCATGTCGTATGTCTTGTCACGGCCAAAGTAACCCATAAGTCCTCCACCATGGGACTCTTGAAGAAGCAAAATTTGGAGAGACGACTTCGGAATGCAAAGCTTGTTTTGTTTGAAAAGAAAACCCTTATGCAAATAGAAATCATCAACCCCTTTGTCTATTGAACAATTTGCAAAAATTGATCCAAAGAATGGGTCGGACGCGTACAAAGATTTGATGTCATCAAGACCCAAGACATTTACTTCGAGTCGCGTAAGAAGGTTTGTGTTTGTGCGAGACAAGGCGTCCGCTACTAAATTTTCTTTGCCCTTCTTGTACTTGACAATGTAAGGAAATGATGCCATGAATTCAACCCATTTGGCGTGCCTTTTACTCAAATTGGCTTGGCCCTTAAGATATTTCAACGACTCATGGTCGGAGTGGATGATAAATTCTTTGGGCCAAAGGTAGTGTTGCCACACTTGAAGGACACGAACAGAGGCAAAAAGCTCTTTGTCATAAATTGGTTAGTTAAGGCGTGCGCCGTCAAGTTTCTCACTATGGTATGCTATAGGACGCCCATTTTGCATAAGGACGCCTCCAATGCCAATACCACTAGCGTCACACTCGATCTCAAAAGTTTTTGTGAAATCCAGTAAAGAGAGGAGTGGTGCTTCGGTGAGCCTCTTTTTGAGCTCATCATAGGTGTTTTGTTGTGCTTTGCCCCAAACAAAAGTGACATTTTTCTTGGTCAACTCGTCGAGAGGGCAAGCAATGGTAGACAAGTCTTTCACAAAGCGACGATAGAAGCCGGACAACCCATGAAAACTACGAAGTTCACTAACATTGGTAGGGATGGGCCAATCACTTATGTCCTTAACTTTAGAGACATCAACTTCAATGCCATTAGAAGACACAACAAAACCAAGGAAAATCAGTTTGTCTTTTGAAAAAGTGCACTTTGGGAGATTAGCATAAAGCTTTTCATGACGAAAGATTTGATGGACCTCCTTAACATGAGTAGCATGCTCCTCTAGTGACTTGCTATAGACAAGGATGTCATCAAAGTAAACAACGACACTCTTCCCAATGAGAGATCTCAAAATATGGTTCATGAGGCGCATGAAGGTAGATGGGGCATTTGATAAGCCAAACGGCATAACCAACCATTCATAGAGACCAAGTTTGGTCTTGAAGGCGGTTTTCCACTCATCACCTTCGGCCATGCGAATTTGATGGTAACCACTACGAAGATCAATTTTTGAAAATATAGTGGCTCCACACAACTCATCAAGCATGTCATCAAGACGAGGTATAGGATGTCGATAACGCACGGTAATAGCATTGATTGGACGACAGTCCATGCATAACCGCAACATATCATCAGTTTTTGGAAATAGAATCACGGGTACCGCGCTTGGGCTAGTGCTTACTTGGATCAAACCTTTGGAGATGAGTTGGTTGATTTGTCATTCTATCTCCTTCGTCTCTTCCGGGTTCGTGCGATACGCGGCGCAGTTTGGGAGTGGAGCGTCGGGTATGAGGTCGATGCGGTGCTCGATTCTGCGAAGAGGGGGTAGTCCATGTGGAAGCTCTTCGGGAAATACATCTTGGAATTCTTGCAAAACAGCCATCAAAGAAGGAGGAACATTTGTCAAGTCATTAATTCCTTGCGCTAGTCCCTTGCATACAAGGAAATAGTGCAAGATGGATGGGTTGTTCCGCACTTCTCTCATCTCACTTTTGGTGGCAAGAAGAAGACTCTTAGTTTTTCCACTCGAGTTTGGTTTGTGGCTCTCACGCACTATAGTGTGGTTCTCTCGCTCACCACTCTTCTCACCATGTGGTTTTGTGCTTTGCGCCCTCCCTAAAGCCTTTGCATTGTCTGCAATTATTTGGCTAGGAGTCATTGGTTGCAAAACACACGTCTTTTCTAGCCATTTGAAAGTATAAGTGTTCGTGTGACCATCATGCAAAGCACGCTTGTCATATTGCCATGGCCTTCCAAGAAACATATGGCAAACCGTCATGGGGACCACATCACATTCCACCGTGTCTTTGTATGGTCCAATTGAGAAGGTTACCGAGACGGTATGCTTGATCTTGACGGACCCTTGGTAACTTAGCCATTGTATATGGTAGGGATGCTTGTGTGGATGGAGGGTGAGGTTGAGTTTCTCACACAATTCCGTGGTTGCAAGATTGTGGCAACTCCCTCCGTCGATGACAACTTTGATGGACTTCCCATTGATACCGGCACGAGTTTGGAAGATGTTTGATCATTGGTCTTCTGATGAGGATACAATCATGGATCATGCAGATTCTAGTTGTCTCAGCTGGAATGAAATATTGAACCTTATTGAAAATATCACAAGGTGATTTCATTCCTAGTTGGACAAGATACATTGATTTATAAGAACTTTATACTACCTAAACCATGGTGTTATTGTTTGACTAGATTTAATATCCATCGGACTAACGCCAGCAGGAAGGAGAGGGAGGAAGGCAAGGAGTCCGACGTGATGATCGCCAAGGATGCGCGAGGGAGGAGCGGGAGGAAGGCGCAAGAGAAGATCATCAAGAAGGAAGGTTCAGTCGGACAGACAGAAGCCCTGAAATTGAAACGGACGTGGATTCTTCATACGAACTCCAAATCAAGCAAATAAGTACTTGTTGGAAAGATCACTCCGAGAGCTTTCCAATGAGTACTTACATGTCCCTAGGGGGGCGGATTATCCGGCCCCCACAAGGGCGGATAATCCGGCCCTGCTCCAGGAATTCTGCTAAGGACTTCAGGCGCAAGGCTCAGTATGGTGGCGGATAATCCGGGGCGGCGGATAATCCGCCCCTACTTAGGGCGGAAAGTCCGGCCCTGAAAGTTACCATCAGATCTGGACGGATTTGACTGTATCAGACACGTTTTGTTTCGCAATTTTGGCCGCCCCAACCGCCCTTATAAGCCCTAGGACGTCCCCATAGTTAGGGTGAGACCACGTTAAAACTATTTTGGAGTTGTTTCTTATCAAGAACCTCTGGAATTACCCTGTGATCGAATTACCTACTGCAATTGAGTGTGATCTGTTGTTCCATTGGGAATTAGTAGATTGCAAACTACCGTTCGTGGTCGACGGCTGCGTGGGCAAGAGCGTGGTGTTGTGAATATCCCACAGGGTTCGAGAGATGTTGCATTGGCATCAGGGTTCGAGCGGGAGAGTTCATAGCTACAGGCTAGTTATCTATCATCCACCATCATCATCGACAAGTGCTTGCTGAGAAGATCGGGCCACCCCATATCATCTTGGTATCAGATTTCCTTGTTTACTCGGTGAGCATCCACAAATCCATCCATAGATTAGTTCTTGTTTTCGTCCGATACAGAAAAAGCCATACAAAAAGATTTGCCCTAGCCTAGATTGCATCGTTTTTCAAGTTTTAGTTGCTGGTCGTGTCTTCTCGTAGATCCGATCTCCAGGTTTTTCTCGTAGGAGTCTAGTTTTCATTTGTGTTTAAGTTTAGGGTTTTGATCTTGTTTTCCCCCGAGTCCACCATCACCGTTTTCCGCAAGTTTCCATCTACTTTTCCGAGTCCACGTAGCGTACCTTTGTGTTTCAAACCTAGCTATAGCCTATCTACTGCATCCGTGCCTAGGAACGTACCCACGAGACTAGTTGCTTTGCTCTGACATGCTGCTCATTAGGGTTTTGAAAGTGCACAATTCTCGCCCCGACAGACCGGATTATCCGGCCCCCGACAAACCGGATATCCGGCCCCCTAGTTTGCATTCATTTTGCATTGAGTCATATAGTTGAAAAAATAAAAAAACATAAAAGGAAAAGAGATTCAATATAAAAAAGAAGAGAAAAGAGCTATAAGCGTGACAAAAAGAGATATCAAAGTGTGCATTATTGGAGGTCTAGTTGATCATAGCACTTGTAGATTGAGCAATCTCGTGTCTGTTTATTTTGAGCTATTACTAGCGTCTCTCTTGTGCATTGCAATATTCCTGTTCATAAATTGCTTTGCCACGTTTATCTACACCGTGTGTGTTTCTTGGGTTATCATAACGATTAGCACTAGGACTTGTGATGCAGCCCGACCTACAGTCGTTACTACATCAAGGTCTCCAACTTACGCCAAGTCGTCATGGACTCCAAAGGTGAATCCGTTCCTCTATGAGAGCCCCCTTCCTACCCTATTGAATGGTATGCTACTTCATACTCCGTCACATATGCATGATAGGTTCACATTGACAAGTACGAAGGCAAGGGAGGAATCCCGGAGAATCAAGCCCGACAAGACGGAGGCTTGGAAGAGGAGGCGGATGAAGACAGATCGCCAAATGCTCTCTGTCTCAGTACTCTAGGATCGGCGACCGGTACTACCGGCAGATCTACTACCCCATACAGACGTCGCCAATAGAAGTCCCAGGACTGCAAGCGGTACTACCGGATCTGGACCCGGTACTACCGGTCCGCGGTACTACCGGACCCCAAGTCCGGTACTACCGGTCATGTGTGCCTGTGCGCACCTGTTGGGCCTTCGGCCCATGTACCCCTCTAGCTCGTCCAAACCCTAGTTTTATCCCTAAACTACCCCTGTTTATGTGGCTGGCCTATAAATAGAGCCCCCACCCCTCATGTATCCCTGAGGCATAGATGATAGACTAAAGACAACCCCCATTGTGGAATCTTTAGTTTTGCCTCATCCCCTTTCCCAAGGGGACCGACTATCGTCACCAACCTCGATTGGACTTTGCATCACGCATCCATCGTTGAACAAGGCCTTGGAGTTTGATGTCTCGTCTCCAAGTTGTCAAGACCCTCCCCAAGGTGTTCTTCCCTCTCCGATGTGGATTTGAGGGAGCACGTTGACCGATCTTTCCTTGCGAGGATTCTATCGGACCGGTGGCCGCCGTTCGGGAGCAATCGGCCTTGTATCGTGTGAGTTTTGCGTGTGTTCATCGTGTTCTTCGCGAGGTGTGTGTTCGCTTCCGCTACCTTCTCCCTTTCCCCTCGCTTTCCCATCGATTTGACCACGAGATCCGTGAAGATCGGGCACCCAAGAGGTTAACCCCTCCATCAACTTTTTTGCGGTGTAGTTAGGATTCCATACCTACAGCTCCACCATAAATAACCTGTGTGCCCTGTGATCGTTCTCTATACCCTTGATATTCACTTCATCATATCCGTGCATAAGTTGTTCATTCGAATTGGTAAGCATCACTATTCACTTTGGAACGGTAAGATCTGCTTTCTTGTTAGTTTTGAGTGAGTTGTGAGAGTTCCACCACCAGATTTTGTTTTATGCACTAACATACTAATCATGTGTTCTAGTAGTGTTGATGTGATGCAGAAAAAGGATGCAGATGATTATCCCTTTCCATTACGATACACTGCAGTAATACATTTTGGGAGGAGTCAGGAGTAGTGCCTAATCCGGGTTTGTTCCACTTCATGACGGAAATTTGTGGTAGACATGCAGCTACTACCATTGATACTTGTTCTTTCATAAATTTGGTTAGTGTTGAGGTTGTTGAAAAGCTACAATTATACACACGTGCATTAACAATCCCATTTATGTTATCAACTTCTGGTCATGCACTACCAGTTACTCAGATCGCATGTGTTCCACTCACCATTTATGGCCCTAGCAGATATGTTTCTTGTTTGGTCGTTCCTAGAGCGTTTAACTCCTGCCATATCATGTTGGGAACAAACTGGTGTAATAACTTCCAGGTTGTGTTTGGTAATGAGTATTCTGATCCTTCCATCTTTTGGAATGATAAGCACACTTGGTTATCGCGTACACATATTAAGCAATTTCAGGAGATTAGGCGTCAAAACCTCTATCCACCTGTAACCACCAACATAAACCCACATGTTGATCTTATCGTAGAAGAACCGAGAGTGAAAGTTGGTGAGACAAATGAGGTTTCTACTAACGTAATTACCTCTACTCCTAGTGTTGTTTATTGTGATATGCAGGTTGCTTTTGAAGAAAGGGAGCCATCTATTTTACAACCTGCATCACTGGACTGTGCATTGTCACTTGAGGAGGATGTTCCAGTGCCTACTACATGTGAGGAGCATACTCAAGATATCGGTATTGATTTGGAGCTACAGCCAACAAGCACAATATTTTGTGAGTCTATTCCTTTGTTGCTACCTCCTTGTGACTTGTCGTGCAATAATGTTACATCACCATGTGATAGTTTGCCAAATTCGCATTTTGATCATGTGGTACTGATTACACAAAAAGAAATACTTGCTCGAATACCACCTACTGATATTGTATATTCCTGTTATGGGGTAACCCCTTAGGGTGGCCCGATCTTTCACGAACCTCCGCGGGAATCGAGGGTAAAGCGGTGGAAGGGGGAAAGGGGATGAAATCCACGAACACACGCACACAAAGAACCCGACGAACTCACGCACACAAAACACGATACACGCCGGTAACTCACGCCGGTGGCAACCGGTCCAACATAATCTCTAGGATCGGTGTTGGGCGAAGCTCTCTCTCCACGCCAACAACGACGGGGGACGAGGTGCTTGGTGAGATCTTGATGACTTGGGGGCGAGAAACCGAGAATCCAAGGCCTTGTACAACTTGAGCGCACTAGGCAAGATCCAAGAGGAGGGTGGATAATAGGGTGCTCCTTGGTAGGAGCATGAGACCAATAGATGTAAGTTCCTCAAAGGGTTTCCTTAATCTATTATTATCCAAGTCTAAGGTTTACAATGGAGGGTGGGGGCTATTTATAGGCCAACCACATAAACAGGGGTATTTTAGGAACAAAATAGAGAAATATAGAGAGGGTTACAGGGCGCTGGGCCGACTTAACACGATCAGGTCCACATACGTCCGGTAGTACCGGTCAAGACCATTAGTACCGGTCGTAGTAATGGCGCTTCCAGGCCGGTAGTGCCGCTTGCCATCCTGGGACTTATTTGGCGTCAATGCATTGGTGGCGGTGATAGTCTTGGTCGTCCGGTAATCCGGGATCTGGGCAGTAGTACCGGTCGCCAGTCGAGTACTGGCGACAGAGGGCATTTGGTTCCCTCCGCTGGTGCTCCTCCATCCTCTGGGTCATTCTCTTCGTACCTGATGATGCACAAGGTATGCGTATGAAGTAGCAGGCCATCCAAGGGTGTATCGAAGTCACACAAGGAGAGGAGCGAGTTCACCTTAGCTTGAAGGAGTTTGGCTCGGGCGCGAGTCATGGGTCCACTTGGGGGGCTCGTGGGAGTAGATGTAGTAGCGGTCGTAGGACGGGCTGCATTAGCTCCCCCCCTTGGGAAAGAGTCGTCCTCGACTCTTCAACCTTCTCAACTTCATCTTCTCCATGGTAGGGTGATAGGTCCTTGACATTGAATGTCAAGCTCACAAGATACTTTGATGTTGGGATATCGATGATATAGGCGTTGTTGTTGATCCTATTTAGCACTTTGAATGGTCCATCACCTCTTGGCTTGAGTTTGGAGTCGCGTTCCTTGGGGAAGAGGTCTTTACTTAAGTGTATCCACACAAGTTCGCCTTCTTCGAAGATCATTTCTTTCTTGTTCTTGTTTAGTCTTGCACTACAAGGAATGTGTCAAACTATGACGTTTTGGTAGTGACCCTGAATGAAATCGTCATAAATTTATGACGATTCTACACTAGATGGTCGTAAGCTATTTGGGAGGGCCAAATCCTTATTAAACTATGACGATTTTGTGAAAAACGTCATAATTTCTATGGACAAAATCGTCATAATTTCTAGAGAGGTTGAGATATTAGAGAAGGTCAATATCAGCCGTAGGATGTAAACATAATGAACGGATGGATGGTGAAGTATGGAAACTTGTTGTGTGGATCGGTGACCTGGCATCCAACGCGCGCATAGTGGCAAATATTTGGCGCACACCAGCCGCGACCCTCTATCCTCTAACCCTAACCCTTATCTCGCCGCCACACCGGTCTTTCTCTCCCCTCGCTCTTCTCCTCCGATGGATCCACAGCACCACCACCCTATCCTCCTCTCCTCACCGCACCTCGATGGCCACCGGTGGCTGACCTCGATGCCCGCAGATCCCTATGGAGGCTGCGGTATCCTCCTCGATGCCTGCGGATCTGGCCGCTTGGGCCTCAACATAGTGCCCTAGTAGATGGCAGCGGTGCTCCATGGTTGGCGATTAGTGTCCAGCGGCGCCGGTATTTGGCGCTGGAGAGCCACCAAGCTCAGGTGCGGACGTCCGGTGACCTCGATGTCGCGGATCTGGGAATCCCGGCCGACGCCGACGATTCTGACCGTAGCTCCACACCCAGGATCCAGGTGAGCATCACGGGCACGCATCCAGAGCATGACGAGAACACATCCAACATCTCTGGCTTTGATTCGCGCTGATCTCACATTTTTTCTTGTCGCTTTTCCAGGTCCGGACGCGTGCGGACTCGGCGGCAACGACAGGTGGGGCACATCCTAGTGCGGATCGAGTGGCGGCGGCATATGGGGACCCAATCAAGGGCGGCGGCGGTGGGCGCTAGATCGAGGGTGGCCTAGGAGGAACCTAGGAGGATCAGTGAATGGGGCGACGGGCCTAGGAGGAACCTTCACACGCATTGACGGGGAACATTAGCGAGTCATCCATCTTCGACAGCGAGGTATTCACCTCCTCTGTAACTCGCGCTTCGTCAACGAGATCGACGTCAGCAACCAACGCATCACCGAGATCGAGGCCATCAACTTCTGTAAAGGCAAGTACTTAACACCTAGATATGATCATGCGACCAGAACTTGTGTTTTGCATCTCCCTCGGCCTACAAACCTTGTTGCGCTAGATGCAATTCTCGGTGCATCTCCTGTGGCACAAACCTTATTGAGCTAGTTCACATCATGTGTTCTTGTTAGTTCATGCCTATAAATATGGGTTGTTGTATTACCAATAGCTAATTATGACCGATAGTGGAATAGGTCATTGTATCATCCCATTATGTCCGATCTGCATGATATTGTTTTGCATACTTACTTGGTTCTTAGGATTCCATTTACTGGTAGTTATCATATGTGTAAAGTGTGATCTGTTAAAAGAAGAGGTTGTAATAATGTTGTTTTGATTTTGTTAATAAGATGTTGTTCCCTGTTAGCTTCATTATTTGCATCTCCACTACAAGAGCATAATAGCTCCTTTATTTCTTTGTGGTTTGATTACGATGACTCGTGGTAACATCGATAATAAGAACAAAATATTACTAGTGTTGACAATGTTCGCATATATTTTAATTGACATGTGACATTCACAAGATACATGCAACACCTTTCAAAGCAGAGTACATAGCATGCCAAGGTTGTTTTGTCTGCACACATCAATGTCTATAATCTTTTGCACTTCTTATAGGTGTGTCTGGACACATCTTCTTGTATCGAGTCACTGTTTTTTTGTGTGTACTGAAACAAATAAGGTCAGATGAAGGTAATATGTGCTCAGAATGTTGCAAATCTGTCCACTTCACTCAAATAACTAGATGATCTCCTTAGTACTCAAATGGCAACCTGGCTTTTAATTATTATTATTCTATGAGTTTCTTTGCTATATTGTTGGGTCTACATTGCTTGATAATAGAGCACACATGCGATTAGTTAAGCGCCTATCCTATTCTCGCTATGTGACATCCTATATAATTTGTACACCGTGTGATGCTATACTAAAATCCTTTCTCATTTGCAAATCTACCATGTCCACTATGATGTGCAACGACGAGATAGGGGCGGGATAGGGACTTTGATTGCACAAGGACAAGGCGAAATGGAAGTCACGAGGGGCAAACCTATTGCCATTCCTATCCATGGCACCGCTTCTCGATCTCTCTGGATTAGATAAGTCTTTAGTCTATCCTGTTATCTTTATTACTTGTTTGATTTGCTTGCCGCGCCACTGTTTCTTCTTCATGATACATGCAAACCATGTTTTAATTGACTTGGAGGTCCTCTGTATTCTCTCTTGTAGGAAATTCATGACATACTTGTTTTAGTTTCTCATCCCTATGTATTTAACCAGTGTTTACTGTTTATGAGACTTTGGAGTCTCTGTTACATTCCATTTGGAGTCTTTGTTGCATCCCATTGACTGGGGCGTTCTTGATGTAAAATCCCATTGACTGGGGTGTTCTTAATGAATCTTGTAGGAGAGTAATGTTTTCTTTTGAGCACCTCGATTGCATAATTCTTGTTTGTTTGTACCAGTGACTGTTATTTTCACACAATTAATTGTGTAGATAAAACTTATATGTTGTGATTATTGTTTTTTATATCTAGATGTCCCATGTATGTCGTTCACTCCATTCTTCCCACACTCATCATTTAGACCTGTCATATTCTATGAATCCGAGTGGCTTGGTTAAATGTTTGGAAATCCAACGACTAGATGGACCCTTAAACACTTAATATTTTCATGCAAGTATCTCTTATCCGAATAAATGCATGGCATCTTTATGTCTCCGATTGTTACCCACGAAAGTTGTGCTAGCTCTCTAACTCTAATTTTTTACGTATCCCGATAATGCCGGAAGCATCGTGAGAGTGTTTTTGATGACAACAAAGCAACATGGTAAGCTGGAACATGTGGTAGGACCAGTTAGAACAAGCGGGGAAGGTGAGATGAACTAAAATTAAGTCTTGAATAATCACATACAAACAACCATTTCGGATGTCGTCTAAATAAAATGTCACATGTTTGCTTTCTACTTAATTGTGCATCAAGAGAAGCGTCTTTGGTACATAGCTTATGTTTGTATATTATGGATACATGGTCTGTTTATGAATCTTGGTACATAGCTCGTGTTCATGTGCAATATACTATATGATGGTCAAAGTTCCATGCCTTTTCTAAAAGTATTGTCTTCCATTTTGGATCTATCAAGTTTTCATGTGGGGCATGCCGATCTATCAAGCTCTGTGGTTTCTTCAATTAATTTGCACGCCACAGTGACGGCTTCCTTAATGGCTAATCATATGGTGGCATGTTCTATAACTGCAGGTGTGCCCGCATACCAGCAACGCCTTATCTTTGCCGGGAAGCAGCTGGAGGATGAGTGCACGCTCGCCAACTACAACATCCAGAAGGAGTCCACGCTTCAGAAGGTATAGCATGACTCATGTGATTGTACACTGTTGTGCCAAGATAACCCTACTTCTATTTTGCTTCTTTGTTATAGCATAGCTAGACCTGTTGCTTGCATGGCTATATATCAGAAATAGAATGAACACTAAGAGATTGAACAGGATGTATAGTTAGGTTATCTACAGGGGTGAGGATCTGTAGTATGTTGTGCTGGCCTATAACTATAATTTCACCAATTTATGATTGGATCCACCTGTCTACAAAAGGCTTGATTTTCTGACTGAGTGTGTGTCTGTCTATCTCCCCCTTGTAAGCTGGGCTCCATCTGTCTATCTCCCCCTTGTAAGCTGGGCTCTCCATTCCTCGAGAAATTCCTACTTTTTTCCAACTGCTAGTTGTGTGACCAAAATGGCTGGCTCTTCTTAGTTGTGTGCTTGGTTAGATCAACTGTTTTGTATATTATTTTCGTTGGATTAGCTCTGTAAAATTGTTTATGAATGCCACTACTGTTCATGCTGAACATCAAATGCTATTAAATATCAATGAAATGTTCAATGAAAAATTGCTTTTTTGGTGAAAGATTCAGTACTGCTAAATTCTGGTGACTGTATTCTAGATAGTATTTGTCAATTTAGGCTGACCATAAAGGAACCTATTTTTTTGAATGCTTTCTTACTCATTTTTATTTTTGTGAATAATTTCATAGGTGATATCTTTGGTCTTTATTCGGATGATCAAGACACAAGTTACGGACGATATGATTGAAGCCTAGATGGAAGAAGCGATGCCTTATGCAACTCATTTGTGAACTGAAATTTATTTTGATGTAATGAGTGCATATAGTATCGCTATTCCAAAGTCTGGTTCATTTGTATCTTTGTGATAAGAATATTTATTTAGTAAAATTGAGCATGACTAGTTGACCGTGTAATGTTTACGTATCAAATATTGTGACAAGGCTATGGCCAATTCTTGGTGTTGGATCGAGATATTTTGGTGGAAAATGAATTACGAAAAAATTTGAAATCCAAAAAGAAATAAGTAGTACCAAATAATAAAAGGATTGTAAAAGTCTAGGGCCCAAATAATATTGGCAATAAAAATCTGAAAATTAGAATGAAAATTGATCCTACAAAGTCAGAGGCCCAAAAAAGCTGCATGTAAAGGCCATGACCTAGAAATAAAAAGGTGAATTATTGGGCTTGGCCCATATAAGTGACTGAATCGACCGGCTGAATTCACATTACGACAATTTCATTTCGTCACAATTTTGCCACGTAGGATCGGCCACGTAGGATCTGAGCTGGCTTGGCTAGATGGCCCATGACGATACTGGATCGTCATAGACGTTATGACGATCCAATATCGTCATAGACGTTTATGACGATTTCGCAAAAATCGTCGTTATAGTTCATTTGCGACGCCCAGCTTTCGACGATCTCAAAATCGTCATAGAATCGTCATAAACGGACTACTATGACGATTTTGTGACGAAAATGGAGGGTCATATATAGACATATTCCTTGTAGTTTTGTTGCTTGGCGAAGGACTTGTTCCTCGATCGTAGCTCTTGTGTCTTCATGGAGTTTCTTCATTGTGTGGGCGCGCTTGACAATGTCCATATTGGCACGTTCATGAAGTGGTAGTGGAAGGATATCGAGCGCGGTGAGAGGCTCGAAACCGTAGATGATCATGAACGGGCTCCTCATGGTGGTGGAGTGCTTGGCGCGGTTGTAGGCGAACTCGGCGTGTGGAATACATTCCTCCCAGTCTTTAAGGTTCTTCTTTATCAACACCCGGAGGAGTGTGCCAAGACTTCGATTGACGACCTCGGTTTGTCCATCGGTTTGAGAATGCGAGGCGGACGAGAAGAGGAGCTTGATGCCGAGCTTGGCCATGAGAGTCTTCCAGAAGTACCTCATGAATCTGACGTCGCGGTCAGAGACGATTGTTCTTGGTACACCGTGTAGCCGAATTATTTCCCTGAAAAACAAATTTGCTACATGTGAAGCATCATCGGTCTTATGGCACGGAATGAAATGTGCCATTTTTGAAAAGCGATCCACTACTACAAATATAGAATCATGTCCATGTTTAGATCTAGGCAAGCCTAACCAAAGTCCATGCTAATGTCCGACCAAGGTGCATGAGGAATAGGCAATGGCATATAAAGACCAAAGGGGTTGGACTTAGACTTAGCTTGGATACATGTAGTGCATCATTGGACGTGGTGCTCCACGTCGCGCTTCATCTTTGGCCAAAAGTAGTGAGTGGAGAGCATGTCATATGTCTTGTCATGGCCAAAGTGACCCATAAGGCCTCCACCATGGGACTCTTGAAGAAGCAAAAGTTGGAGAGACGATTTCGGAATGTAAAGCTTGTTTTGTTTGAAAAGAAAACCCTTATGCAAATAGAAATCATCAATCCCTTTGTCTAGTGAACATTTTGCAAAAATTGGTCCAAAGAAAGGGTCGTACGCGTACAAAGATTTGATGTCATCAAGTGATAGGGAAAAGGTGTCCGATCTTTCGATGAGATGGCGATGATCGATTTGGTGGAGTTCGGGCTTGACGATCCGACTACACGTGCGAGCACGAGCGCCAATGCAATCGCTAGGCCAATCTCCTGGAGGTTACCGATCCTGCGTGAACACGATCAGCCTGACCAACGAGGGTCTTAATTCCTACCTGAAATCGAGAACAAGTAAGAACCAATATTGCAATCAAGATATTGCGGATTAAGAGGAAAGCTTTATTGAAGAGGTGGGATCCTGAATAGGTGCGAAGTACAAGAGGCCTCTGCGACGCTCGAGCCTTGGCGAAGTTGCGACTATGGCTAACTTAATGTCTAAACAAAATCCGAGTCTAGAGGTTCGGCTATGGGTATTTAAGAGGCGAAAAGGTGGGGTTTCGCCAGCCATGGAAGTGGTGGTGAATCCAACCCTAAAAGTCCTTTTCCTCAAATCTGGACTCTAAAAAGTGGCTAATTAAAATCCTGCGAAAATTACATGGGCTGGCCCAAAATAAAGGTGTCATGACACCATATTAAGCTATGGACGAATTCGTAAAGTATTGATCTTGAATATTTCGTCCAAGCCTTCTTTCTTCATTATGGTGGCCTCAAAGTTCTGAAATCTTCATCCGTGGCCTTCTCTTGGATCATCACATGCTTGCTGCCATCTCCATGCATGGCCATGCTCCAATGCTTGTCCCTCTCATCCATGCTTGATCCATCATTCCTAAGAGTAAGAAACATATCTGATTTAGGCAGCATCATATTCTCATGTATGTAAGGAATAGTTCCAAGAAAACGAAAGTACCTGATAGTTCAGTTGTTTGGCACGAGATCTTGTGATGGGTCCTTGTATGTGTGTTGCTGTAGGTACAACGGTTGTATCAATAGTAGGGATGTCCACATCATGCTCCCCTTCTTGAATTGAAGTCGTCCTCGACGCAATCTCATCTTCCTCACCAAAGTAAGGCTTCAAATCTGCAATGTTAAATGTAGGACTAACCGTACCAAAGTCTGCAGGCAACTCAAGTTTATATGCATTATCATTGTTTTTCTCTAACACCTTAAAGGGACCAAAGACACGTGGCATTAACTTAGACTTGTGTAAATCAGAAAGCGATCTTTACAAATGTAACCAAACAAGATCGCCAACATCAAACACAACATGCTTTCTCCCTTTATCCCCAAAGAAGTTTATACTTAGCATTCATGTGTTCAATGTTATCTTTAGTAGTCTTATGCAAGTTTAATATCATTTCAGGCGTTGTGTAGCATCCAAATTATGTTGCAATCAAGAAGGTAAAGGCAATAAATCAATAGGTGCACGAGGAACAAAACCATACACAATCTCAAATGGGCACATCTTTGTGGTAGAATGCAATGAACGATTATAAGCAAATTCTATATGAGGTAAACACTCTTCCCACAATTTTAAGTTCTTCTTTAAAACAGCCCGTAACATAGTAGACAAAGTTCTATTTACTACTTGATTTGACAATCAGTTTGGGGATGACATGTAGTACTAAAGAGCAATTTAGTCCCCAACTTAGCCCATAAATATCTCCAAAAGTGGCTAAGAAATTTAGTATCACGATCGAGACAATAGTATTTGGCACACCATGCAAACGAACAATTTCACGAAAGAACAAATCAGCAATATGCGCGACATCATCCGTTTATGACAAGGAATAAAGTGTGCCATCTTAGAAAACCGATCCACAACAACAAAATACTATCCCTCCTTACGTGTTCGTGGCAATCCCAAAACAAAGTCCATAGAAATATCCTCCCAAGGAACACTAGGAACAGGAAGAGGCATATATAAACCATGTGGATTAAGGAGACTTAGCTTTTTGACAAGTAGTGCAGCGTGCCACAAATCTCTCAACATCTCGACGCATACGTGGCCAAAAGAAGTGTGCAGCAAGAACATCCTCCGTCTTCTTGACACCAAAGTGTCCCATCAATCCTCCTCCATGCGCCTCCTGTAATAACAAAAGACGAACAGGGCTATCTGGAATGCATAGTTTGTTAGCACGGAACACAAATCCATCATTGAAGACGAACTTGTTCCAAGTTCTACCATCTCTACAATTCTGCAACACATCTTTAAATTCAGCATCATGCACATATTGTTCCTTAATAGTTTCCAATCCAAATATTTTGAAGTCAAGTTGAGATAACAAAGCATAACGGCGTGACAAAGCATCAACAATAATATTATCTTTACCCTTTTTGTGTTTGATAACATAAGGAAAAGACTCAATAAATTCAACCCACTTTGCATGACGATTCAACTTAGCTTGACTACGAATATGCTTCAAAGATTCATGATCAGAATGAATAAAAAATTCCTTAGGCCATAGATAATGTTGCCAAGTTTCTAATGTCCGAACCAACGCATATAATTCTTTATCATAAGTAGAATAGTTCAGACTAGCCCCACTCAATTTCTCACTAAAATATGCAGGTTTTCCCTCTTGTAATAACACCCTCCCAAACCAATTCCACTAGCATCATATTCAAGCTCAAAAGTCTTAGTAAAATCGGGAAGTTGGAGTAAGGGGCATGTGTTAGCTTATCTTTCAATATGACGAAGGCTGTTGTTGTGCATCGCCCCAAACAAAGGGCACATCCTTCTTGGTAAGCTCATTCGGTGCGGCAATTGATCCAAAATCTTTGACAAAGCGCCTATAAAACCAATGAGGCCAAGAAAACTCCTCACTTGTGTGACCGTCTTGGGCGGCCAATTCTCAATAGCTTCAATCTTGGCTAGATCCACTTCAATACCCTGATGTAACAACATAGCCAAGAAAGCAACTCGATTGGTGCAAAAGGTGCACTTCTCAAGGTTACCAAACAAACGTGCATCACGTAAAGCATTAAAACAGCATGTAAATGGTCCAAATGATCCTCTAAAGATTTGCTATAAATCGAATATCATCAAAGTAGACTACCACAAAGCGTCCAATGAAAGCACGTAAAACTTCGTTCATTAATCTCATGAAAGTGCTAGGTGCATTAGTTAAACCAAACGACATTTCTAACCACTCATATAAACCGAACTTAGTTTTAAAGCTGTTTTCCATTCATCTCCTAATTTCATACGAATCTGGTGGTAACCACTCGCAAATCAACTTTAGAAAACATGGTAGAGCCACTCAATTCATCAAGCATGTCATCTAAACGTGGAATAGGATGATGATATCGAATAGTAATATTATTGATAGCTCTACAATCAAGTACACATGCGAAGAACCATCTTTCTTAGGTACCAAAATAATAGGAACAACAGGGCTAAGGGACTCACGAATATGATCTCTGTCGAGTAGTTCTGAATTTGGCGTTGGATCTCCTTTGTCTCCTCTGGATTGGTTCTATATGGCGCGGTTGGGCAACGTGGCACCAGGAATTAGATTAATTTGGTGCTCAATTCCTCTAATAGGAGGTAGTCACAGTGGCATTTCGGTAGGAAAGACGTCCTCATATTCCTGCAAAAGGTTAGCAATAGCGGGTGGCAAAGAAGGAGGCATATCCTCAAATGAAAACAAAACCTCTTTGCAGACAATTGCATAACATTGAGTATTGGTTACATCTAGTTCAGCAATATCAATTTTATTTGCAAGCATACATGGACTCTTCAAACGAATTTCAGTAGCATGTATAGAATCAGATTTAGTGTTCTTTGGTGGTATAAAATCTGCAGCAACAATTTGATTCTCACTTTTATGTTTCTCCTCAATTTTAGCTCTACTAGCTCTAGCAAGATCATCTTTTAAAATTTGTTCGGGAGTCATAGGTTTTAGACCAATTTTCTTTCCATCATGCATAAGAGAATAGTGATTAGTTTTGCCATTATGAACAGATTCTCTATCAAATTGCCATGGTCTACCAACTAACAAAGAACAAGCTTGCATAGGTACAACATGGCAATCAACAAAATCAGAATATGTACCAATAGTAAAATGCACGCGTACCGTTCTTGTTACCTTGATCTTGCGAGAACTCTCAAACCATTGGATGTAATATGAATGTGTGCATTGTCTTGTTGGAAGTGCAAGCTTCTCTACCATGTCAACACTAGCCAGATTATTACAACTCCCTCCATCAATGATGATTCGTATAGCTCTTTCCTGGACAACACCATGTGTTTGGAACAGGTTGTGGCGTTGATCTTGCTTAGATTTGCTCAATTGCACACTCAACACACGTTGTGTAATTAAGCTCTTGTATTGATCAGCAACTTCAGCTCCCATTACCTCTGTCTCTTCATCAGCATCAGAATTGTCTCCATCTCGAGCAGAAATAAGGGCTAATGTATCTTCATCAAAGTCAGTCGTTGAATCGTATTGACCATCTTCGCGCACCATCATCACACGTTGTGTTGTGCACTGTCTCTCAATATGACCAAAACCCCAGCACTTGCGGCATTGTATATCCTTTGTCTTACCCGTGGAAGCCATAGAGGATGCACTACGGTGAGCATTGGATGATGGTGGAGGAGTATGGAAATCTTGTGGTGGCCTTGGATGTGGTAGTAGCTGGGCGAATCACGAGGCGCTGATTGTCGGGATGTCCAAGTGGATGTGCGACTGCGAATTATTAGTCCTCCTCCATGGTGTTTGGCGGTCAAGCACTTCACGTTCAACTTTGCAAGCAAGATGAAACAAGCGAGTGATAGAATTATATTCCTTATAATCTAAGATGTCTTTGAATGTCCTTGTTTAATCCACCAAAGAAAGCGTGCAAGCATTTGTTCATTAGATTCAACAAGACCACACCGAACCATCCCGTTTGCAATTCTGATAATACTCTTCTCTGAAATTTTCCCTTGCTCTAAACGTGTCAGATTCTTTAGTAAATCACGTTGATAAGTAGGAGGTACAAAACGAACACGCATAGCAGTTTTTAAAGCAGTCCAAGTACTAGGAATAGTAGTAGGATTTAAACGACAATACTCATACCACCAAAGGGAAGCAAATTTAGTAAATTCACATGTAGCAGCACTAACACGCATATTCTCAGGATATTTTAAGCATGCAAAACGTTGTTCTACTTCCATCTCCCATGTAAGATATGCATCAGGATTATATTTACCCTCAAAAGATGGAATATTTAATTTAAGCTTTGCAACATGATCATCATCACGTCTGGGTGTGGCGTTGCGGTAGTAATGTCGGGACGGCGGTACTGTGGAGGTTTTTCAACCTCCTCGTCGAACATATCGTCGTCGTCGGGGTCGTAGTAGTATCCGTCGTCTGTCCCCAATGTCGCAGCAGCGCATGGCGGAAGTCGAGGAGCGTCGGCCTTGGCGCCGGTGTGGCGGAGCCGAACCAGCGTCCGACCGTGATCGGAATGCGCCGTGCGCCATGTGTGGGTGCGGTCTTGGTGCGGGCAATCGGTTCAAAAGCTCCTTGAACCGAATGTCAAGCTTGGCGTTGAAGGATTTCTAGTCCATCGATCTTGTCCTGGCGTTGGTGAGTTTGGTGTCAAACTCCCTAGGCGTGTATCCACGTCTTCGGCCGGTCAACAAGCGCGGAGAAGTGGGCATGTAGTTCTTCGTTCGTCATGGTGGCGGGGTTCATGAAGTATCTGTCATGGTTAGTCCTTAAAAGCACATATATACTACGGGAATATGGTGGAAGTCACGCGTAATCTGTCAAGCAATATACAAAGCTCTTACAAGTTCTTACCAAACAGCGGAAAAGGCGATGTGCAACGCGAGGATCGATGGGTCCAAAGATTGAACCAGCGATTACCAGAGTCGAGACACCGCGTGGAGAATATCTGTGGAGCTGGGAAGGCTTAGCAAGGGGTTAGCAATTATCAAAACAGAATGCAAAAGTTGAAAGAATGCTCAACGACGGTCTTGTCTTTGGTCCTAGGCTAGACCGTACTAGAGACGCGAGCCTAGAGCACCACGATGTCACGACGCGACACAACAAGCAATTGTATGATGATATGGCACCTGAAAAGCGACCGAGATGCGAAAATCACTATGATGGCGAGTGTCTAGAATCGATCTCACGGTCTAAAAGAGGTTAGCCCCAAATTTTTTTTTGAAATTTTTATTTTGCTCGGAAGCGCTTGGCGTAAAAAATATCGCTATAACTAACGGCCGATGGAGAAAAGTGATCCCAAAGCGAAAACTAGTATAGCGAATTTTTTTTTTTTTGCTCTCTGGACTTACGGGGACTCTTACCACGACACGGACTTTAGTGAACACGGAAACAACAAAGAAGGAAAGTCAAAAAAATAACTAGGAAACAATAACTCTACTGGACTCGTGCATGCGGAAAAGCGGTGGATGCTGTATCGGTAGGAAGGCGATAGAGTATTAGGGTTTATGGTGGCGGGGTATATGGCGGCGAATATGGTGGCGGGTATATGGCGGAATATGGTGGCGGAATATGGTGGCGGTGATCGGCGAGTGTGGAGGTGACTATTATGATCGAACTCGAAACTCTAAGGGACGAGACACTAAGACCGACAACTCGACGATGTAGACACAAATTCAACAATGCAAAAAGCGAAAAGATAATGCGAGGCGTAGATTGGTTATGGGATGGATCTAAACTATAATAAGCTGTTTTTGGCTTTTTCGTGGGTTATAGGTAAAAGCAGATCTAATCTCTGACAGTAAAATCTCACCGAGCAACCGAAATCGATACCACTTGATAGGGCAAAGGTGTCCGATCTTTCGATGAGATGGCGATGATCGATTTGGTGGAGTTCGGCTTGCGATCCGACTACGTCGAAGCACGAGCGCCAATGCAATCGCTAGGCCAATCTCCTGGAGGTTACCGATCCTGCGTGAACACGATCAGCCTGACCAACGAGGGTCTTAATTCCTACCTGAAATCGAGAACAAGTAAGAACCAATATTGCAATCAAGATATTGCGGATTAAGAGGAAAGCTTTATTGAAGAGGTGGGATCCTGAATAGGTGCGAAGTACAAGAGTTCTCTGCGACGCTCGAGCCTTGGCGAAGTTGCGACTATGGCTAACTTAATGTCTAAACAAAATCCGAGTCTAGAGGTTCGGCTATGGGGCGTATTTAAGGGCGAAAAGGTGGGGTTTCGGCCAGCCATGGAAGTGGTGGTCGAATCCAACCCTAAAAGTCCTTTTCCCCTCAAATACGGACTCTAAAAAGTGGCTGATTAAAATCCTGCGAAAATTACATGGGCCTGGCCCAAAATAAAGGTGTCGCAACACCATATTAAGCTATGGACGAATTCGTAAAGTATTGATCTTGAATATTTCGTCCAAGCCTTCTTTCTTCATTATGGTGGCCTCAAAGTTCTGAAATCTTCATCCGTGGCCTTCTCTTGGATCATCACATGCTTGTTGCCATCTCCATGCATGGCCATGCTCCAATGCTTGTCCCTCTCATCCATGCTTGGTCCATCATTCCTAAGAGTAAGAAACATATCTGATTTAGGCAGCATCATATTCTCATGTATGTAAGGAATAGTTCCAAGAAACGAAAGTACCTGATAGTTCAGTTGTTTGGCACGAGATCTTGTGATGGGTCCTTGTATGTGTGTTGTTGTAGGTACAACGGTTGTATCAATAGTAGGGATGTCCACATCATCAAGACCCAAGACATTAACTTCGAGTCGTGTAAGAAGGCTTGTGTTTTTGCGAGACAAGGCGTCCGCTACCACATTTTCTTTGCCCTTATAGTATTTGACAATGTAAGGAAAAGACTCCATGAACTCAACCCATTTGGCGTGCCTTTTACTCAAATTGGCTTGGCCCTTAAGATACTTCAACGACTCATGGTAGGAATGGATGATAAATTCTTTGGGCCAAAGATAGTGTTGCCACACTTGAAGAACTCGAACCAAGACAAAAAGTTCTTTGTCATAAATGGGATAGTTTAGGCGTGCGCCATCAAGTTTCTCACTATGGTAAGCAATAGGACGCCACCAATGCCAGTACCACTAGCGTCACATTCAATCTCAAAGGTTTTTGTGAAATCTGGTAATGCAAGAAGTGGTGCTTCGGTGAGCCTCATTTTGAGCTCATCAAAAGCCTTTTTTGTGCTTTTCCCCAAACGAATGTGACATTTTTCTTGGTCAATTCGTTGAGGGGGTAAGCAATGGTAGAAAAGTCTTTCACAAAACGACGGTAAAAGCCAGCCAACCCATGAAAACTACGAAGTTCACTAACATTTGTAGGGATGGGCCAATCTCGTATGTCCTTGACTTTTGAGACATCAACTTCAATGCCATTAGAAGACATGACAAAACCAAGGAAAATCATCTTGTCTTTTGCAAAAGTGCACTTTGGGAGATTAGCATAAAGCTTTTCATGACGAAGGATTTGAAGGACCTCCTTAACATGAGTAACATGCTCCTCTAGTGACTTGCTATAGACAAGGATGTCATAAAAGTAAACAACTACACTCTACCCAATGAGAGATCTCAAAATATGGTTCATGAGGCGCATGAAGGTAGATGGGGCATTAGATAAGCCAAAAGGCATAACCAACCATTCATAGAGACCAAGCTTGGTCTTGAAGGTGGTTTTCCACTCATCACCTTCGGCCATGCGAATTTGATGGTAACCACTACGAAGATCAATTTTCGAAAATATAGTGGCTCCACATAACTCATCAAGCATGTCATCAAGACGCGGTATAGGATGTCGATAACGCACGGTGATAGCATTGATTGGACAGCAGTCCACGCATAACCGCAACGTATCATCCGTTTTTGGGACTAGAATCACGGGGACCGCGCTTGGGCTAGTGCTTACTTGGATCAAACCTTTGGAGACGAGTTGGTTGATTTGACGTTCGATCTCCTTTGTCTCTTCCGGGTTCGTGCGATACGCGGCACGGTTTGGGAGTGGGGCGCCGGGTATTAGGTCGATGCGGTGCTCGATTCCACGGAGAGGAGGAAGGCCATGAGGAAGCTCTTCGGGAAATACATCTTGGAATTCCTGCAAAATAGCCATCAAAGGAGGAGGAACATTTGTCAAGTCGTTAGTTCCTTGCACTAGGCCCTTGCATACAAGGACATAGTGCAAGATGGATGGGTTGTTGCGCACTTCTCTCATCTCACTTTTGGTGGCAAGAAGAACACTCTTAGTTTTTCCACTCGAGTTTGGCTTTTAGCTCTCACTCACTATGGTGTGGTTCTCTCGCTCACCACTCTTCTCACAAGGTGTTTTTGTGTATTGCGCCCTCGCTAAAGCCTTTGCATTGTCCGCAATTATTTGGCTAGGAGTCATTGGTTGCAACACACAAGTTTTATCAAGACATTTGAAGGTATAAGTGTTTGAGTGACCATCATGCAAAGCATGCTTGTCATATTACCACGGCCTTCCGAGCAACATATGGCAAACCGTCATTGGGACCACGTCACATTCCACCGTGTCCTTGTAGGGCCCAATTGAGAACGTTACCGAGACGGTGTGCTTGATCTTGACGGATCCTTGGTCACTTAGCCATTGGATATGGTAGGGGTGTTTATGCGGATGGAGGGTGAGGTTGAGTTTCTCACACAATTCCGTGCTTGCAAGATTGTGGCAACTCCCTCCGTCGATGACAACTTTGATGGACTTCTCATTGATGCCGGCACGAGTTTGGAAGATGTTCGAGCATTGGTCTTCATTCTCATTGACTTGGGTAGTTAAGACCCTTGTGACCACAAGCAATGGACTTGCGTCATGCTCACACACAAGAAGTTCTTGGTGCTCTTCCAAATGTTGCCTTGCCATGGCTTCCTTGACCCTTGCATCAAACTCTTCTTCACTCAAGTATTCTTCATCGCCGTTGTCATGGATGAACAAAACTTTCTTGTTTCCACATGCGGCCGACTTGTGTCCTTTTCCTCCACACTTGTAGCATTCACCATTGAATGGTTGATCATCCCTTGTGTTTTTGCCACTTGGGGGCTGTTTTCCTTGAGGGAGTGTTGGCTTGAAGGGAAGCTTGGTGGTACTTGAGGAGCTTCCACTTGGTGTTGTTGGAGTAGTGGTTGGTGCTTGCTTGTAGGTGAAGTACGTCTTTGGCTTGTTGTACATGATGTCCTCTTGCACTTGACACTCGGCCTTTGATGCGATGTGCACAAGCTCAACCATGTTGTTGTACTTTTGGAACTCGGTGATGCGCTTGATGGGATGGTTCAAGCCATTTTGGAAGCGTGCCATTGTTTGTTCATCTCTCTCTTCAATGTTGGCACGGATCATGTTGAGCTCCATTTGCTTGAAGTACCACGGTCTTTGTCCCTTGACTAAGCGTTTGAAGCTTGTTGAAGAGGTCACGTGTGTAGTGTGAAGTAACAAAGCGGGATCTCATATGAGCCTTCATATCTTGCCAAGTTGCGATTGGAGGCTCTTCTTTTGCTTCGCGAGCAAGTTGGACTTGTTCCCACCAAAGGTTGGCATACTCATCGAACTCGAGGGATGCCATGGCCATCATATTCTCATTGCTATAGTTGTGCATGCGGAAGATCTTGTCAACCTTTAGTTCCCACGAGAGATATTCTTCGGGTTCATTGGAACCGGTGAACATGGGCATGGTGAATTTGAGCTTGCCGAAAGTTTCTTCTCCATTGCGGTTCCGGTTGCGGCGGTTCCCATGATTCTGGCGGTCATCATCATCATCCGAGCTCTCATGTCTTGCTTGGTGATGGTTGCGTTGCCCTTGCGGTTGTTGAGGTGCCGCGTTTGGTGGAGGAACTTGGTTTTGACGACGAGCTTGGGGATCTTGCTCGTGTTGTTGGCGGGGTTGAGGACGAGGAGGAGGTTGTGCATCCTCACGACGAGCTTGGCGAGCTTGCTCTTGTTCTTGTCGTGGTTGATGCCGAGGAGCATTGGCTTGCGCCATGTGGCGAGGAGGACGTCGAGCCGCATGCGCAATGGGCTGCTCTTCTTCTTCTTGGTGTGGAGGAGGCTCGTCATGACTATCATGTTGCCGACGTTGACAATCATGTCGATGATGACGCCTTGGTGGATCTTCGAGTGCTTCACGTTGACGGTGATCTTGTTCGTCCTCTTCGGATGCTTCACTTGTTGTTGAAGGGACATGTCGACGGTGATGGGCTTGGTGGTCCATGTGAGGTTGCTCTTGTTCAATCACAAGTGCCCTTGGTTGTGGCCGGTTCGCTTCACGTCGTGGAGGTCTTGTGGAGAGGTCACCATCATAGCTTGACGTTGCGGCGTGTCGCGGAGATGGTACCGCTTGAGAAGAGCTCATGGATTGAAGAACGGGTCCATCCCGGTGCCTTGAAGCGTGACGGCGAGGTGCACTTGATTCACTTGAGGAGTGCCGAGATGAGCTTGAGTCGCGCGAGCGTGGCCTTGCTAGTCCATCAATGAGGCGTTGAAGATTCTCATCCGGTGAGGCGAGTGCACGGCCAAGAGCTTCATTTTGATGACCGAGGTTGTGTTGCATGGCATGCATTTCGCCACAGACTTCTTCGAAGCGGTTGTCGACGTTCTTGAATTCCACACGGGCCTCGCTAAATTGTTCATCTTGGCGCCGCTCAAGAGCTTCACAACGGTAGTTGAATTCTCCTCGGACCTTCCAATGGTCTCATCTTGTCATGTATTGTGTGTCATCCTCCGGAGGTGGTGGTTGGGACGGCTCACCATTCCTGTCCATGATGCAAAGCCAACAAGGGTTGTATATGGAGAAAAAGGGTGCGTAGAGTTAGCCTTTTACCTCACCTTGGAGATTATATCAAACCAATTGCCACACAAATGAGCGAACAGCGTGCAAAGTGAAATGGGCGAGGAACTCACACACAAATATGCTACAACTCTCAAAAGCTTTTGGTGGAAGGTTAGGATTGTGGAACACCAAACAAAACGATCCAAGCAAAAGGTTATTGTTCTACGTGGTAAAGAACCAAAGATTAAAAGCAAAAGGATACGATCTACAAAAACACGGAAAACGCACACGTGGAGAAAAACGGGGCTAGCACGACTATGAAAATGAGCACAAAAGGTCCTAATGAAGACTACGCTCGGTTGTCGTGCCAACTCAAGGAGAGACCACAACTCGTTTGCCAAAAGAGGATAAGCAATAGATTTGTGCACTTGCCTTGGTGCGCTCTTTTTCTCTCTCTTGTTGGCTTACAAGCTTGGTATTCTCTTTGTATTGGGAGACTATGTATCTTTCTATTTTATCTTTTTTTATTCTTTTCCTTTTTCTCCCTTTCTATGCTACTATGTTAACTTTTGTATTTGGCCTCACACTCTCACTTTCCGAAGGCAAGTGCACAATGCTTAGACAAACACAAAATGAGTTGCTCTCATAGGATAGATACACACAAAGGAAGATATGGGGCTGTCAAAGTGGTGCAAGTTATACCTTTGGTATTGTTGACGACTTGCAACCGTTGGTGGGGATGATGTTCGAGTGTCGCGGTGTCGTTGAGCGCGTGGTGACTTTGATGCGGAAGCTTGTGTTAAAATGGCGACAAACACGCGAAACACGAACAACTTGAAGATGTAAAGTCAGCAAACGAAGTTGAGGCGTCAAGAGAGGAAGAAAAACTTTCTGTGGCGCGCGGTAGTACCGCCAGATACGAACGGTAGTACCGGACGGCGGTAGTACCGCCTGCTCGACCGGTAGTACCGTTGGTCGCAGAACAAGAACGAGATCCACTTGACACAAACCTCAAATTCGTGGGAAACTGACCAAAAGGCTGGGCTAGGAACAACAGGGGCTATAGATCGACTCCAAAAGCAACAGATCTATGGACCAAAACCACGAAAAACTCACCAAATCCAAAGATCGATCCGAAGGCAAATTGGGGCTCTTTTTGGTGGGATTTTCGATTTTAAGGTGGACAAAAGAAAAATTGGGGGGAAATTTGTGATCAACCTTGCTCTTGATACCAAGATGTTATGGGGTAACCCCTTAGGGTGGCCCGATCTTTCACGAACCTCCGCAGGAATCGAGGGTAAAGCGGTGGAAGGGCGAAAGGGGATGAAATCCACAACACACGCACACGAAGAACCCGAAGAACTCACGCACACAAAACACGATACACGCCGGTAACTCACGCCGGTGGCAACCGGTCCAACATAATCTCTAGGATCGGTGTTGGGCGAAGCTCTCTCTCCACGCCAACAACGGGAGACGAGGTGCTTGGTGAGATCTTGACGACTTGGGGGCGAGAAACCGAGAACCCAAGGCCTTCTACAACTTGAACGCACTAGGCAAGATCCAAGAGGAGGGTGGATAATAGGGTGCTCCTTAGTAGGAACATGAGACCAATAGATGTAAGTTCCTCAAAGGGTTTCCTTAATATATTATTATCCAAGTCTAGAGTTTACAATGGAGGGTGGGGGCTATTTATAGGCCAACCACATAAACAGGGGTATTTTAGGAACAAAATAGCGAAATATAGAGCGGGTTACAGGGCGCTGGGCCGACTTAACACGATCAGGTCGACATACGTCCGGTAGTACCGGTCCAGCACGACCGGTAGTACCGGTCAGCCGGTAGTACCGCTTCCAGGCCCGGTAGTGCCGCTTGCCATCCTGGGACTTGCGCTGGCGTCGTCTGTTGGTGGTAGCGGTGATAGTCTGCCGTAATCTGGGTCTGGCGTAGTACCGCCGGTCCCGGTAGTACTGGGCGACAGAGGGCATTTGGTTCCCTCCGCTGGTGCTCCTCCATTCTCTAGGTCATTCTCTTCGTACCTGATGATGCACAAGGTATGCGTATGAAGTAGCAGGCCATCCAAGGGTGTATCGAAGTCACACAAGGAGAGGAGCGAGTTCACCTTAGCTTGAAGGAGTTTGGCTCGGGCGCGAGTCATGGGTCCACTTGGGGGGCTCGTGGGAGTAGATGTAGTAGCGGTCGTAGGACGGGCTGCATCAATTCCATAATGCTAAATGAACCAATGAATATGAGTTGTGCTGTGGATAAGATTTCTGAAATTTCATGTCTAAATTCAAGCAAATATTCTCCATATTTCATGATGGAGGGGTTAACCTCTTGGGTGCCCGATCTTCACGGATCTCGTGGTCAAATCGATGGGAAAGCGAGGGGAAAGGGAGAAGGTAGCGGAAGAGAACACACACCTCGCGAAGAACACGATGAAAACACGCAAAACTCACACGATACAAGGTCGATTGATCCCGAACGGTGGCCACCGGTCCGATAGAATCCTCGCAAGGAAAGATCGGTCAACGTGCTCCCTCAAATCCACATCGGAGAGGGAAGAACACCTTGGGGAGGGTCTTGACAACTTGGAGACGAGACATCGAACTCCAAGGCCTTGTTCAACGATGGATGCGTGATGCAAAGTCCAATCGAGGTTGGTGACGATAGTCGGCCCCCATGGTAAAGGTGATGAGGCAAAACTAGAGATTCCACAATGGAGGTTGTCTTTAGTCTATCATCTATGCCTCCGGGATACATGAGGGGTGGGGGCTCTATTTATAGGCCAGCAACTAAACAAGGGTAGTTTGGGGATAAACTAGGCGAATAGGTAAGTAAAGGGGGATACATGGGTTGTGGCCCAACTGGTGCTTGTGAGCATGACCGGTAATCTGGGACTCAGTCCCGAGTACCGACCGTAGTACCGGGTCCAGATCCGGTAGTACCGCTTGCAGTCCTCGGACTTCTGTTGACGTCGTCTGTATGGGGCGGTAGTAGTGGTGGGCAAGATCACTGCCGGTAGTACCGGTCGCGGATCCGTAGTACCGCCAACATGAGAGTATTTGGCGATCTGTCTTCTTCCGCCTCTTCCAAGCCTCTGTCTTGTCGGGCTTGATGCTCGGCTTCCTCCTTGCCTCCGTGCTTGTCAATGTGAACCTATCATGCATATGTGACGGAGTATGAAGTAGCATACCATTCAATAGGGTAGGAAGGGGCTCGCATAGAGAACGGATTCACCTTTGGAGTCCATGACTTGGCGTGAATTGGAGACCAAGATGTGGTAACGACCGTAGGTCGGCTACATCACTCCCCCTTCAAAAAGAGACGTCCTCGACTCTACATGCTCATCACAAAGTAGAAGCGGTCGAGAGACCTTCTTGATCCTGGGGTTCACCATATAGTCGTCCTCGGGAAGATTGACTTGACAACACTTCAATGTTCCTTCACCTTCCTTGAAGCCTACAAAGCTCACAACAAAAGCAAAGCAACACTCAAAGCGTAGCCAATTCATGACGATTATTGCATGAGTCCTCAAGTAGAAGGAAGTCACCTTATCGTGGAGAGATAGCTCGATGAAGGGTAGCCATAGGTAACTCTCTTCGGTTCTTCTTATCAACATATAGTCCATAGAGGTTGACGTGTATGCACTTGTACCTTCACACAACAAAGACCAAGAAAAATTTTTTCGTGCGTGATAGAGGAGCATGTCAAATGTGGCATGTCCATTCTTGTTCACAACACGATTAGCACAACTCAAGTATAGCAAACGGAATGCATATGCATGGTCAATGTGCATGGAAATCGTTTGAACATCATCCAAATGTGGAAACTCAAAAACTCCATATAACATAGTAGTGGGGCACTCAAAGAAATCGAATAGCAATTTGATCAACATATTTGATGCAAATTTAGGAGAATTTGGCAAAAACACAAAAGGAAGAATATCCAAAGCAACATCATTATGTGTGCAAACCAACCATTGGAAACAGATATTGTTCGACATGTTTGATGTCACACACAAATCATCGAAAGCAAATATCATGGGAAAATGAGTATCCCAAGCGGAAGCCAAAGTAACTTGTTTGCAAACAAACAAATGAAAGAGCAAGTGGTCCTTATGTTTGTTGCAACAACAAGACGAGATTCTTGGAAGCTCTCATGACAATACATGTTCTTAATGGAATTGTGGTTGCACACAAAACATCGGAAGGGTAAATTGTTCAACATTTTTGTTGCAACACACAAAACATCATTATCTAAAAGCGAAGAAATATGAATGTCACAAGGGGAGATAATACCATTAACATGCTTGCAATCAAACCATAGGAAAGAGCAATTTGCCAACATGAATGATGCAAAGCATGCAAAAGGTATCATCTTGTGGGATGCTCTCAAGAGCTCTTTTTGTCAACTCGTGCTCAACCGAGGTTGACATTCTCGTGCGGGCACCTACACACATCATATGTAAAAGGAAGAACGTGTGTGCATGGTAGAGATACACATCATCCATCATGACGTATCTCTTCTTGTGCACATCACCATTAATGTCAATCAAGTATGAAAGTGATGCATGGTGAGTATGCAAGAGGGGAACATGCTTATCATGGCAATCATCAAAATATCCAAAAATTGAGAAAGCTATGGGGGCCATCTCATTATAACGCATATGATCAATATTGTTGCAACCAAAACATGTGAAATAGCAAGCATTCATGTTATCGCAAGCAGCGGGAGAAATTGAATGACTAGCATGACAAGGCAAGTCCAAAGCAATTGGAGGATACACACAAGATGCATAGCATGGCATGTTTATGGCAATGATATCGCAATCAAACAATTCCACATGATCAATATTATGCAAAGGCAAATCATCACATGGGAAAATGGATGAAGCATATGTAATGTCACAAGTATCATCCATAGCATGCATATCCTCACAATTCATCATGTCCACTAGTGGGATCATGGCATCAATAACACCCTTATTGTTACCTTGTTCATACCTCTTATATGAAGTGGGTGTTGTGGAAGTAGTGGCCTCCTTGTGGACGACTTCATCTTCTTGATGTATCCATGGCGTAGCATCTACCATGTACATCTTCTCCATTCGAGGCATCATTGCTTCATAGCTTCGGGCGTCTTCCTCCATGGAACCTAGCACAACACAAGAGAACACACTAGAGGTTGAGGGTAAGTTGTTAGAATTCGAAATGGTCTCACTTGACCTATCAACTACCACTCTCAACTCACTAGGAGTATCGCTCATGCCCTCCAAGTGGAAGCACTCAATCTCACATAAGGTTGAGTCACTCATCTCACTCTTGTTCTCACTCAAGTGGGATAAGTGGCTCTCATACTCACATGGGATTGGTACCACATCATCACTCAAGCATATGGGGGTAGGCTCGGTTTCCTCAACTCCATGCGCCTCCTTTGGTGAAGGGAAAATCCCATGCTCACCATTCTTGACCTTGTCGCCTTCAAGGTTGGATGCCATAAGGTGGGCATCATCGCTCTCCTCCATGGTCAAAGGGAAAATCCCATGCTCGACCGTCTTGTGGCCATCTCGTAGTACTGGTGGAGGTAGGCTCATGCTATCCAACTTGGCGAAGTAGAGGTCTTCATTTTCCTCATTCATGAGGTCTTCAAATGCAAGCGTAGTCGTTAAAGCTTGATGGCGTGGACAAAGGCTTGCTCTTGGTGCCATTTTGGTGGTGGCACAATAAGTTGAAGGTGCCTTGTGATGGTGTCGACGGAGCTCATTGGCGTGCCTTGCCGATGGTTGATGTAGGTGGCGCACTTGGTCATCCATATGACACTCACGACGATGGCCCTTGACCCTGGCACTCTTCCTTGTAAGTTTTTCTAATGAGCGCAAAGCATCATTAGTCTTGGCGACCATCCTCATGTTTTTGCCGAAGTCGTTGTCCATGTCCTTCTTGAAGTTGTGGTGGTCGCTTTGGAACTTGTCCATTTGATGATGGACCTTGGCGCACTCGAGTTGGAGGCTCTGTCTTGGTTGGTGCGACTTGAGGAGCTTTTCGTTGTCGTTCTTGAAGTCGCCCATGCTTGGGGAGTCATTCTTGTTGTAGCACTCCATGTCACCCAAGCATGTGGAGCCATTGTTGATGTAGTGCTCCATCATGTAATCCATGCTTGTGGAGACATAGGCATGGTGGCTCATCGTGGATTCTTCATAGAAATCATCCTCGGTCCCGGAGTCCCTAGACATGCTTCACAAGACCAAGTGTTGTATATGGAATTGGTAGAGGGTGTTAGGGATACAACGTCAAACCTTACTTTACCTTGGAAGATTGTATCGTGCAAGTGGCCACACTTGAGAGCAATAAACCAAGCAAAGTGAAGTTCACGCGGAACACCAAAACCAACTACTAACCAAAAAACACACACACACAAGGCCTATGGTGGATAGGTATGGAAAGTGGCATGTCAAGAACCAATCCGAAATCAAGATGTTGTATTGGCAAGTAAAGAACCACAATGATCACAAAGCAAACAAGTCAATCCACAAGATAGGAAATATGTACAAGGAAACACACACGGTGGGATAAATGGGACTTGTGCGACGGAGAAAGTGAGCTAAGAACCAAATGATTACCTAGCGAAGACTATAAGCTCGTGTCACACAAGTACAAGGAGAGACGCTAGTTCGATTGCACAAAATTGGTGGGCTACAAGATATGCACAATAAGTACCACCTATATGATGTTCATAGAGCTTGCGCTTCCTATTCTATGAGGCACATGCATATTTCTTTTTTTATTTTCCTTTTTTCTATTTTTATTTCTTTTTGTATCACTCTTTTTATTTTTATTTCTTTTTCACTTGCCTCTTCCTTGTGCCAACAACTATACAAGATAACTATATGAGATAGCACTCACAATGTTTGCTCAGAATTCTACAAGGTATCAAATGTGCATAGCCCAATCAATCATAAGAGGAACTAGTCTCAATAGGTGTTTGTTGCTCGCAAAGATAGTGGGGTTCACAAAGGAATGCAAGTGGGGAGAAGTCGCAGAATGTTTATACCTTTCGTCGACGATCTTCACCCTTTATTGTTGGATTCCGCCTTGCTCACGGATTTGGATGGAGTAGATAGGATGAAAAACGTGGATGATGATGTAGAGCTCCTTCTCCTCTTCAAAACGAGCTAAAGAACACCAAAATCCGAGTTCAAATGCAAAAGTTATGCTCAAAACGGTGAGAGGCTGAAATCTGGGAACCTGCAGTTTTCTTTCTGTACTGGGCGGTAGTACCAGATTTTGGGCCCGGTAGTACCGGAAAAGGGAGGTAGTACCGGATTTTAAGCCCATAGTACGCTGGGTCCGAAACTCCAGTTTGCAGCCCGTCCCTCGCTACTACATCTACTCCCGAGCCCCCAAGTGGACCCATGACTCGCGCCCGAGCCAAACTCCTTCAAGTTAAGGTGAACTCGCTCCTCTCCTTGTGTGACTTCGATACACCCTTGGATGGCTTGCTACTTCATACGCATACCTTGTGCATCATCAGGTACGAAGAGAATGACCCAGAGAACGGAGGAGCACCAGCGGAGGGAACCAAATGCCCTCTGTTGTCAGCGGTACTACTCTGGGACTGGCGGTCCTACCTTTCAGCCTACTCGCCACCAATGTAAGACGCCAGACAAGCCAAATACTCTTTGTCACTAGCAATTACTACCCTGGACCCGGTACTCTGGGACCACGACTACACGCCCCTACCGCCACCAGCAGACGGCCTTGCCAAGTCGACAGCGGCCCAGCCGGGCCGGAGCGGTACTACTGGGCCAGTACTACCGGTCATGCTGGACCGGTACTACCAGACGTGTATGGACCTGAATGTGTTAAGTCGGCCCAGCGCCCTGTAACCCTATCTATATTTCGCTATTTGTTCCTAAAATACCCCTGTTTATGTGGTTGGCCTATAAATAGCCCCCACCCTCCATTGTAAACCCTAGACTTGGATAATAATAGATTAAGGACACCTCTTTGAGGATCTTTCAATCTATTGGTCTCATGCTCCTACCAAGGGGCACCCTATTATCCACCCTCCTCTTGGATCTTTCCTAGTGCGTTCAAGTTGTACAAGGCCTTGGGTTCTCGGTTTCTCGCCCCCAAGTCGTCAAGGTCTCACCAAGCACCTCGTCCCCCGTTGTTGGCGTGGAGAGAGAGCTTCGCCCAACACCGATCCTAGAGATTATGTTGGACCGGTTGCCACCGGCGTGAGAGATCGGCGTGTATCGTGATTTGTGTGCGTATGTTCGTGGTTTTCATCCCCTTTTCCCCCGATCACCGCTTTCCCCTCGTTTCTCGTGGAAATTCGTGAAAGATCGGGCCACCCCAAGGGGTTACCCCATAACATGTTGGTATCAAGATAAAGGTTGATCACGAATTTCCCCCCAATTTTTCTTTTATCCCCCTTAAAATCGAAAATCCCACCAAAAAGAGCCCCAATTTGCCTTCGGATCGATCTTTGGATTTGGTGAGTTTTTCGTGGTTTTGGTCCATAGATCTGTTGCCTTTGGAGTTGATCTATAGCCCCTGTTGTTCCTGGCCCAACCTTTCGGTCAGATTCCCACGAATTTGAGGTTTGTGTCAAGTGGATCTCGTTCTTGTTCTGCGACCAGCGATACTACCGGTGGCTCAGACGGTAATACTACCGGTGGCTCAGGCGGTACTACCGCCGTCCGGTACTACCGGTCCTGCCTGGCGGTACTACCGCCCGTCACAGAAACTTTTTCTTCTTCTCTTGACGCCTCACTTTCGTTTGTTGACTTTCCCCCTTTAGCTTGTTCGTGTTTCGCGTGTTTGTCGCCATTTTAACACAAGCTTCCGCATCAAAGTCACCACGCGCTCGACGACACCGCGACGCTCGAACATCATCCCCACCAACGGTTGCAAGTCGTCAACAATACCAAAGGTATAACTTGCACCACTTTGACTGCCCCATATCTTCCTTTGTGTGTATATATCCTATGAGAGCAACTCATTTTGTGTTTGTCTAAGCATTGTGCACTTGCCTTTGGAAAGCGAGAGTGTGAGGCCAAATACAAAAGTTAACATAGTAGCATAGAAAGGGAGAAAAAGGAAAAGAATAAAAAAAAGAGAAAAATAAACATAGTCTCCCAATACAAAGAGATACCAAGCTTGTAAGCCAAGAAAGAGAGAAGAAAGAGCGCACCAAGGCAAGTGCACAAATCTATTGATTATCCTCTTTTGGCAAAGGAGTTGTGGTCTCTCCTTGAGTTGGCACGACAACCGAGCGTAGTCTTCGTTAGGACCTTTTGTGCTCATTTTCATAGTCGTGCTACCCCCGTTTTTCTCCACGTGTGCGTTTTTCGTGTTTTTGTAGATCGTATCCTTTTTCTTTTGATCTTTGGTTCTTTACCACTTAGAACAATAACCTTTTACTTGGATCGTTTCGTTTGGTTTTCCACAATACTAACCTTCCACCAAAAGCTTTTGAGAGTTGTAGCATATTTGTGTGTGAGTTTCTTGCCCATTTCACTTTGCACGTTGTTCGCTAATTTGTGTGGCAATTGGTTTGATATAATCTCCAAGGTGAGGTCAAAGGGCTAACTCTATGCACCCTTATTCTCCATATACAACCCTTGTTGGCTTTGCATCATGGACAGGAATGGTGAGCCGTCCCAACCACCACCTCCGGAGGATGACACACAATACATGACAAGATGGGACCATTGGAAGGTCCGAGGAGAATTCAACTACCGTTGTGAAGCTCTTGAGCGGCGCCAAGATGAACAATTTAGCGAGGCCCGTGTGGAATTCAAGAACATCGACAACCGCTTTGAAGAAGTCCGTGGCCAAATGCATGCCATGCAACACAACCTCGGTCATCAAAATGAAGCTCTTGGTCGCGCCCTCGCCTCAATGGATGAGAAGCTTCAACGCCTCATTGATGGACTAGCAAGGCCACGCTCGCGCGACTCAAGCTCATCTCGGCACTCCTCTAAGTGAATCAAGTGCACCTCGCCATCACGCTTCAAGGCACCGGGATGGACCCGTTCTTCAATCCATGAGTTCTTCTCAAGCGGTACCATCTCCGCGACACGCCGCAACGTCAAGCTATGATGGTGACCTCTCCGCAAGACCTCCACGATGTGAAGCGAACCGGCCACAACCAAGGGCACTTGTGACGAACAAGATCACCGTCGACGTGAAGCACTCGAAGATCCACCAAGGCATCATCATCGACATGATTGTCAACGTCGGCAACATGATAGTCATGACGAGCCTCCTCCAAACCAAGAAGAAGAAGAAGGGCAGCCCATTGCGCATGCGGCTCGACGTCGTCCTCGCCACATGGCGCAAGCCAATGCTCCTCGGCATCAACCACGACAAGAACAAGAGCAAGCTCCCCAAGCTCGTCGTGAGGATGCACAACCTCCTCCTCGTCCTCAACCGCGACAAGAACAAGAGCAAGCTCCCCAAGCTCGTCGTCAAAACCAAGTTCCACCACCAAACGCGGCACCTCAACAACCGCAAGAGCAACGCAACCATCACCAAGCACGACATGAGAGCTCGGATGATGATGACCGCCAAAATCATGGCAACAGCAACCGAACCGCAATGGAGAAGAAACTTTTGCAAGCTCAAATTCACCATGCCCAAGTTCACGGTTCCAATGAACCCGAGGAATATCTCTCGTGGGAACTCAAGGTCGACAAGATCTTCCGCATGCACAACTATAGCAATGAGAAGATGATGGCCATGGCATCCCTCGAGTTTGATGAGTATGCCAACCTTTGGTGGGAACAAGTCCAACTCGCTCGAGAAGCAAAAGAAGAGCCTCCAATCTCAACTTGGCAAGATATGAAGGCCCATATGAGATCCCGCTTTGTTCCTTCGCACTACACGCGTGACCTCTTCAACAAGCTTCAAACGCTTAGTCAAGGGACAAAGACCGTGGAAGAGTACTTCAAGCAAATGGAGCTCAACATGATCCATGCCAACATTGAAGAGCGAGATGAACAAACAATGGCACGCTTCCTCAATGGCTTGAACCATCCCATCAAGCGCATCACCGAGTTCCAAAAGTACAACAACATGGTTGAGCTTGTGCACATCGCATCAAAGGCCGAGCGTCAAGTGCAAGAGGACATCAAGTACAACAAGCCAAAGACGTATTTCACCTACAAGCAACAACCAACCACTACTCCAACAACACCAAGTGGAAGCTCCTCAAGTACCACCAAGCTTCCCTTCAAGTCAACATTTCCTCAAGGAAAACAGCCCCCAAGTGGAAAATACACAAGAGATGATCAACCATTCAATGGTGAATGCTACAAGTGTGGAGGAAAAGGACACAAGTCGGCCGCATGTGGGAACAAGAAAGTTTTGTTCATTCATGACAACGGCGATGAAGAATACTTGAGTGAAGAAGAGTTTGATGCAAGGGTCAAGGAAGCCATGGCAAGACAACATTTGGAAAAGGACCAAGAACTTCTTGTGTGTGAGCATGACGCAAGTCCATCGCTTGTGGTCACAAGGGTCTTAACTACCCAAGTCAATGAGAATGAAGACCAATGCTCGAACATCTTCCAAACTCGTGCCGGCATCAATGGGAAGTCCATCAAAGTTGTCATCGATGGAGGGAGTTGCCACAATCTTGCAAGCACGGAATTGTGTGAGAAACTCAACCTCACCATCCATCCGCATAAACACCCCTACCATATCCAATGGCTAAGTGACCAAGGATCCGTCAAGATCAAGCACACCGTCTCGGTAACGTTTTCAATTGGGCCCTACAAGGAAACGGTGGAATGTGACGTGGTCCCAATGACGGTTTGCCATATGTTGCTCGGAAGGCCGTGGCAATATGACAAGCGTGCTTTGCATGATGGTCACTCAAACACTTATACCTTCAAATGGCTTGATAAAACTTGTGTGTTGCAACCAATGACTCCTATCCAAATAATTGCGGACAATGCAAAGGCTTTAGCGAGGGCGCAATACACAAAAACACCTTGTGAGAAGAGTGGTGAGCGAGAGAACCACACCATAGTGAATGAGTGGCACAAGCCAAACTCGAGTGGAAAAACTAAGAGTGTTCTTCTTGCCACCAAAAGTGAGATGAGAGAAGTGCGGAACAACCCATCCATCTTGCACTATGTCCTTATTAGCAAAGGACTAGCGCTAGGAACTAATGACTTGACAAATGTTCCTCCTTCTTTGATGGCTATTTTGCCGGAATTCCAAGATGTATTTACCGAAGAGCTTCCTCATGGCCTTCCTCCACTTCGTGGAATCGAGCACCGCATCGACCTCATACCCGGCGCCCCACTCCCAAACCGCGCCGCGTATCGCACGAACCCGGAAGAGACAAAGGAGATCGAACGTCAAATTAACCAACTCGTCTCCAAAGGTTTGATCCAAGTAAGCACTAGCCCAAGCGCGGTCCCCGTGATTCTAGTCCCAAAAACGGATGATACGTTGCGGTTATGCATGGACTGCCGTCCAATCAATGCTATCACCGTGCGTTATCGACATCCTATACCGCGTCTTGATGACATGCTTGATGAGTTATGTGGAGCCACTATATTTTTGAAAATTGATCTTCGTAGTGGTTACCACCAAATTCGCATGGCCGAAGGTGATGAGTGGAAAACCGCCTTCAAGACTAAGCTTGGTCTCTATGAATGGTTGGTTATGCCTTTTGGCTTATCTAATGCCCCATCTACCTTCATGCGCCTCATGAACCATATTTTGAGATCTCTCATTGGGAAGAGTGTAGTTGTTTACTTTGATGACATCCTTGTCTATAGCAAGTCACTAGAGGAGCATGTTACTCATGTTAAGGAGGTCCTTCAAATCCTTTGTCATGAAAAGCTTTATGCTAATCTCCCAAAGTGCACTTTTGCAAAAGACAAGCTGATTTTCCTTGGTTTTGTCGTGTCTTCTCATGGCATTGAAGTTGATGTCTCAAAAGTCAAGGACATACGAGATTGGCCCATCCCTACAAATGTTAGTGAACTTCGTAGTTTTCATGGGTTGGCTGGCTTTTACCGTCGTTTTGTGAAAGACTTTTCTACCATTTCTTGCCCCCTCAACGAATTGACCAAGAAAAATGTCACATCCGTTTGGGGAAAATCACAACAAAAGGCTTTTGATGAGCTCAAAACGAGGCTCACCGAAGCACCACTTCTTGCATTACCGGATTTCACAAAAACCTTTGAGATTGAATGTGACGCTAGTGGTATTGGCATTGGTGGCGCCCTTATGCAAAATGGGCGTCCTATTGCTTACCATAGTGAGAAACTTGATGGCGCACGCCTAAACTATCCCATTTATGACAAAGAACTTTTTGCCTTGGTTCGAGTTCTTCAAGTGTGGCAACACTATCTTTGGCCCAAAGAATTTATCATCCATTCCGACCATGGGTCGTTGAAGTATCTTAAGTGCCAAGCCAATTTGAGTAAAAGGTACGCCAAATGGGTTGAGTTCATGGAGTCTTTTCCTTACATTGTCAAATACAAGAAGGGCAAAGAAAATGTGGTAGCGGACGCCTTGTCTCGCAAAAACACAAGCCTTCTTACACGACTCGAAGTAAATGTCTTGGGTCTTGATGACATCAAATCTTTGTACGTGTCCGGCCCTTTCTTTGGACCAATTTTGCAAATTGTTAATTAGACAAAGGGATTGATGATTTCTATTTGCATAAGGGTTTTCTTTTCAAACAAAACAAGCTTTGCATTCCGAAATCGTCTCTCCAACTTTTACTTCTTCAAGAGTCCCATGGTGAAGGCCTTATGGGTCACTTTGGCCGACATATGACATGCTCTCCACTCACTACTTTTGGCCAAAGATGAAGCGCGACGTGGAGCGCCACATCCAACGATGCACTACATGTATCCAAGCTAAGTCTAAGTCCAACCCCTTTGGTCTTTATATGCCATTGCCTATTCCTCATGCACCTTGGTCGGACATTAGCATGGACTTTGTGTTAGGCTTGCCTAGATCTAAACATGGACATGATTCTATATTTGTAGTAGTGGATCGCTTTTCAAAAATGGCACATTTCATTCCGTGGCATAAGACCGATGATGCTTCACATGTAGCAAATTTGTTTTTCAGGGAAATAATACGGCTACACGGTGTACCAAGAACAATCGTCTCCGACCGCGACGTAAAATTCATGAGCTACTTCTGGAAGACTCTCATGGCCAATCTTGGCATCAAGCTCCTCTTCTCGTCCGCCTCGCATCCTCAAACGATGGACAAACCGAGGTCGTCAATCGAAGTCTTGGCACACTCCTCCGGGTGTTGATAAAGAAGAACCTTAAAGACTGGGAGGAATGTATTCCACACGACGAGTTCGCCTACAACCGCGCCAAGCACTCCACCACCATGAGGAGCCCGTTCATGATCGTCGACGGTTTCGAGCCTCTCACCGCGCTCGATATCCTTCCACTACCACTTCATGAACGTGCCAATATGGACGTTTTCAAGCGCGCCCACACAATGAAGAAACTCCATGAAGACACAAGAGCTACGATCGAGCAACAAGTCCTTCGTCAAGCAACAAGACTAAACAAGGAACGCGAAATGATCTTCGAAGAAGGCGACCTTGTGTGGATACACTTAAGTAAAGACCGCTTCCCCAAGGAACGCGACTCCAAACTCAAGCCAAGAGGTGATGGACCATTCAAAGTGCTAAAGAGGATCAACAACAACACCTATATCGTCGATATCCCAACATCAAAGTATCTTGTGAGCTTGACATTCAATGTCAAGGACCTATCACCCTACCATGGAGAAGATGAAGTTGAGAAGGTTGAAGAGTCGAGGACGACTCTTTCCCAAGGGGGGGAGCTGATGCAGCCCGTCCTACGACCGCTACTACATCTACTCCCACGAGCCCCCCAAGTGGACCCATGACTCGCGCCCGAGCCAAACTCCTTCAAGCTAAGGTGAACTCGCTCCTCTCCTTGTGTGACTTCGATACACCCTTGGATGGCTTGCTACTTCATATGTACCTTGTGCATCATCAGGTACGAAGAGAATGACCCAGAGAACGGAGGAGCACCATGGAGGAACCAAATGCCTCTGTCACGGGCCGGTACTACTCGACTGGCGACTACCGCCAAGACTATCACTGCTATCGCCACCAATGTAAGACGCTAGCGTAAGCCAAATACTCTACATCAGGCGGTACTACAGCCTGGACCCAGATTACGGACCACTGCACTATCACCGCCACCGCCACCAGACGACGCCTTGTAAGAAGTCCTAGGCCGACAAGCGGCACTCTGACCCAAGCAAGATTACTGGTGACCGGTACTACCGGTCGTGCTGGACCGGTACTACCGGACGTGTATGGACCTGAACGTGTTAAGTCGGCCCAGCGCCCTGTAACCCTCTCTATATTTCGCTATTTTTTCCTAAAATACCCCTGTTTATGTGTTTGGCCTATAAATAGCCCCCACCCTCCATTGTAAACCCTAGACTTGGATAATAATAGATTAAGGACACCCCTTTGAGGATCTATCAATCTATTGGTCTCATGCTCCTACCAAGGGGCACCCTATTATCCACCCTCCTCTTGGATCTTGCCTAGTGCGTTCAAGTTGTACAAGGCCTTGGGTTCTCGGTTTCTCGCCCCCAAGTCGTCAAGGTCTCACCAAGCACCTCGTCCCCCGTTGTTGGCATGGAGAGAGAGCTTCGCCCAACACTGATCCTAGAGATTATGTTGGACCGGTTGCCACCGACGTGAGAGATCGGCGTGTATCGTGATTTGTGTGCGTGTGTTCGTGGTTTTCATCCCCTTCTTCCCCCGACCACCGCTTTCCCCTCGTTTCTCGTGGAAATTCGTGAAAGATCGGGCCACCCCAAGGGGTTACCCCATAACACCAGATCCGGTAGTACCGATTGCATGATGTGGACATCCCTACTATTGATACAACCGTTGTACCTACAGCAACACACATACAAGGACCCATCACAAGATCTCGTGCCAAACAACTTAACTATCAGGTACTTTCGTTTCTTGGAACTATTCCTCACATACATGAGAATATGATGCTGCCTAAATCAGATATATTTCTTACTCTTATGAATGATGGACCAAGCATGGATGAGAGGGACAAGCATTGGAGCATGGCCATGCATGGAGATGGCAGCAAGCATGTAGATGGCAGCAAGCATGTAGATGGCCATGCATGGAGATGGCTAACCAAGAGAAGGCCACGGATGAAGATTTCAGAACTTTGAGGCCACCATAATGAAGAAAGAAGGCTTGGACGAAATATTCAAGATCAATACTTTACGAATTCGTCCATAGCTTAATATGGTGCTGCGGCACCTTTATTTTGGGCCAGACCCATGTATTTTTCGCAGGATTTTAATTAGCCACTTTTTAGAGTCCGTATTTGAGGGAAAAAGGACTTCTAGGGTTGGATTTGGCCACCACTTCCATGGTTGGCCGAAACCCCACCTTTTCGCCCTTAAATACTCCCCATAGCCAACCCCCTAGACTCGGATTTTGTTTAGACATTAAGTTAGCCATAGTCGCAACTTCGCCAAGGCTCGAGCGTCGCAGAGGCCTCTTGTACCAGCACCTATTCGGATCCCACCTCTTCAATAAAGCTTTCCTCTTAATCCGCAATATCTTGATTGCAATATTGGTTCTTACTTGTTCTCGATTTCGGTAGGAATTAAGACCCTCATGGTCAGGTGATCATGTTCACGCAGGATCGGTAACCTCCGTGAGATTGGCCTAGCGATTGCATTTCGCTACGCGTGTAGTCGGATCGTCAAGCCCGAACTCCACCAAATCGATTATCGCCATGTCATCGAAAGATCGAAAACCTTTGCCCTATCAAGTGGTATCAGATTTCAGGTTGCTCGGTGAGATTTTACTATTTTCGTAGATTAGATCTGTTTTTACCTATAACCCACGAAAGCCAAAACACAGTTAGAGTTTAGATCCATTCCATAACCATTCTACGCCTCGCATTATCTTTTCAGTTTTTGCATTGTTGAATTTGTGTCTACATCGTCGCGTCGAGTTGCTGGTCTTAGTATCTCGTCCCTTAGAGTTTTGAGTTCTGATCATAGTAGTCACCGCCACCCTCGCTGATCACCGCCACCATATTCCGCCGCCATATACCCTACCACCATAAACCCTAATACTCCGCCACCGCCTTCCTACCGCGACACAGATCCGATCAGTTTCCTGCCGTGGTACGAGTCCGAGTAGATTTATTGTTTCCTAGTTATTTCTTTTTACTTTCCTTCTTTGTTGTTTCCGTGTCGAGCTAAAGTCCGTGTCGAGCTCCGAGTCCGGTCGTAAGTCCAGAAGGAGAGCAAAAAAAGTCTGGAACCGCCTCCGAAAAAAATTTCTGGCTATACTAGTTTTCGACCCCGGGGATCACTTTTCTCCATTGGCCATTATAGCGATATTTTTTTGGCGCCGGCGCGCTTTCCGAAGCAAAATAAAAAAATAAAAAAATTCGAATTTTTTTTTGGGGCTAACCTATTTTTAGACCCCGTAGATCAGTTCTAGACACTCGCCATCATAGTGATTTTCTGCATCTCGGTTCGCTTTTCAGGGTGCCATATCATCATACAGTGCTTGTTGTGTCACGTCGTGACATCGTTGGTGATCTAGGCTCGCGTCTCTAGTACGGTCTAGCCTAGGACCAGCACAGTACCGTCGTTGAGCATTCTTTCAAATTTTGCATTGCTGTTATGATAATTGCTAACCCCCCTTGCTATGCCTTCCCAGAGCTCCACAGATATTCTCCACGTGCGGTGTTTCGACTCCTGGTAATCGCTTGGTTCAATCTCTGGACCCACTGATCCTCGCGGTTGCACATCGCCTTTTCCTGCTGTTTGGTAAGAACTTGTAAGAGCTTCGTATATTGCTTGACGGATTACGCGTGACTTCCACCATACTTCCGTACTATATACCTGTGCTTTTTAAGGACTAACCATGACAGATACTTCGCGGAACCCTGCCACAATGATGAACGAAGAACTACATGCCCACTTCTCCGTGCTCTTGGTCAGTCGCGCTGAAGACGTGGATACGTGCCTCGGGGAGTTTGACACCAAGCTCACCAACGCCGTGGACAAGATCGATGGACTCGAGAAATCCTTCAACGCCAAGCTTGACGTTCGGTTCAAGGAGCTTTTGAACCAATTGCCCGCACCCGCACCCACACATGGCGCATGGCGCATTTCGATCACGGGTCGGACTGCTGGTTCGGCTGCCACCGCACCCCCGGCGGCTACCGCCGCGACGACTCACTCCACCGCTGCTGCGACATTGGGACGGACGACGGTACTACTACGACCCGGCGATGACGATCTGTTTGACGAGGAGGTTGAACAACCTCCACGAGTTCTGCTGGCCATCCCGACATTACTACCGCAACGCCGACCACGGTACATGATGATGATCATGTTGCAAAGCTTAAATTAAATATTCCATCTTTTGAGGGTAAATATAATCCTGATGCATATCTTACATGGGAGATGGAAGTAGAACAACGTTTGCATGCTTAAAATATCCCGAGAATATGCGTGTTAGTCTTTGCTACATGTGAATTTACTAAATTTTCTTCCCTTTGGTGGTCTGAGTATTGTCGTTTAAATCCTACTACTATTCCTAGTACTTGGACTGCTTTAAAAACTGCTATGCGTGTTCGTTTTGTACCTCCCACTTATCAACGTGATTTACTAAAGAATCTGACACGCTTAGAGCAAGGGAAAAATTCTGTAGAAGAGTATTATCAGGAATTGCAAACGGGGATGGTTCGGTGTGGTCTTGTTGAAATAATGAACAAATGCTTGCACGTTTATTTGGTGGATTAAACAAGGACATTCAGCACATATTAGATTATAAGGAATATAATTCTATCACTTGTTTGTTTCATCTTGCTTGCAAAGCTGAACATGAAGTGCAGGATCGCCAAACACCATGGAGGAGGACTAATAATTTTGTAGGTCGCACATCCACTTGGGCATCCCGACAATCAGCGCCTCCTCGTGATTCGCCTCCAGCTACTACCACATCCAAGGCCACCACAAGATTTCCAGCTGCTCCTCCACCATCATCCAATGCTCCTGCTCGTAGTGCATCTTCTATGGCTTCCACGGGTAAGAAAAAGGATATACAATGCCGCAAGTGCTGGGGTTTTGGTCATATTGAGAGACAGTGCACAACACAATGTGTGATGATGGTGCGAGAAGATGGTCAATACGATTCAGCGAGTGACTTTGATGAAGATACACTAGCCCTTATTGCTGCTCGAGATGGAGACAATTCTGATGCTGATGAAGAGCCAGAGGTAATGGGAGCTGAAGCTGCTGATCAATACAAGAGCTTAATTACCCAACGTGTGTTGAGTGTGCAATTGAGCAAATCTGAGCAAAATCAACGCCACAACCTGTTCCAAACACGTGGTGTTGTCAAGGAAAGAGCTATACGGATCATCAATGATGGAGGGAGTTGTAATAACCTGGCCAGTGTTGACATGGTCGAGAAGCTTGCGCTTCCAACAAGACAACGCCCACATTCATATTACATCCAATGGTTTGAGAGTTCTCGCAAGATCAAGATAACAAGAACGGTACGCGTGCATTTTACTATTGGTACATATTTTGATTTTGTTGATTGTGATGTTGTACCTATGCAAGCTTGTTCTTTGTTACTTGGTAGACCATGGCAATTTGATAGAGAATCTGTTCATAATGGCAAAACTAATCACTATTCTCTTATGCATGATGGAAAGAAAATTGGTCTAAAACCTATGACTCCCGAACAGATTTTAAAAGATGATCTTGCTAGAGCTAGTAGAGCTAAAACTGAGGAGAAAAATAAAAGTGAGAATCAGATTGTTGCTGCAGATTTTATACCACCAAAGAACACTAAATATGATTCTACACATGCTCTGAAATTGTTTGAAGAGTCCATGTATGCTTGCAAATAAAATTGATATTGAACTAGATGTAAACAATACTCAATGTTATGCAATTGTCTCAAAGAGGTTTTGTTTTCATTTGAGGATATGCCTCCTTCTTTGCCACCGCTATTGCTAACCTTTTGCGGGAATATGAGGGCGTCTTTCCCATTGGCTGCCACCAGACTACCTCCTATTAGAGGAATTGAGCACCAAATTGATCTAATTCCTGGTGCCACATTGCCCAACCAGCCATATAGAACCAATCCAGAGGAGACAAAGGAGATAACGCCAAATTCAGAACTACTCGAGAGATCATATTCGTGAGTCCCTTAGCCCCTGTGTTGTTCCTATTATTTTGGTACCTAAGAAAGATGGTTCTTCGCGCATGTGTACTGATTGTAGAGCTATCAATAATATTACTATTCGATATCGTCATCCTATTCCACGTTTAGATGACATGCTTGATGAATTGAGTGGCTCTACCATGTTTTCTAAAGCTGATTTGCGTAGTGGTTACCAACAGATTCGTATGAAATTAGGAGATGAATGGAAAACAACATTTAAAACTAAGTTCGGTTTATATGAGTGGTTAGTAATGCCGTTTGGTTTAACTAATGCACCTAGCACTTTCATGAGATTAATCAACGAAGTTTTATGTGCTTTCATTGGACGTTTTGTGGTAGTCTACATTGGACGTTTAGAGGATCATTTGGACCATTTAAGTGCTGTTTTCAATGCTTTACGTGATGCATGTTTGTTTGGTAACCTTGAGAAGTGCACCTTTTGCACCAATCGAGTTGCGTTTCTTGGCTATGTTGTTACCTCTCAGGGTATTGAAGTGGATCCAGCCAAGATTGAAGCTATTGAGAATTGGCCGCAGCCGAAGACGGTCACACAAGTGAGGAGTTTTCTTGGCCTCGCTGGTTTTATAGGCGCTTTGTCAAAGACTTTGGATCAATTGCACCGCTTGAATGAGCTTACCAAGAAGGATGTGCCCTTTGTTTGGGCGATGCACAACAACAGGCCTTTCATATTGAAAGATAAGCTAACACATGCTCCCTTACTCCAACTTCTGATTTTACTAAGACTTTTGAGCTTGAATGTGATGCTAGTGGAATTGGTTTGGGAGGTGTTATTACAAGAGGGAAAACCTGCATATTTTAGTGAGAAATTGAGTGGGGCTAGTCTGAACTATTCTACTTATGATAAAGAATTATATGCGTTGGTTCGGACATTAGAGACTTGGCAACATTATCTATGGCCTAAGGAATTTGTTATTCATTCTGATCATGAATCTTTGAAGCATATTCGTAGTCAAGCTAAGTTGAATCATCGTCATGCAAAGTGGGTTGAATTTATTGAGTCTTTTCCTTATGTTATCAAACACAAAAAGGGTAAAGATAATATTATTGCTGATTCTTTGTCGCGTCGTTATGCTTTGTTATCTCAACTTGACTTCAAAATATTTGGATTGGAAACTATTAAGGAACAATATGTGCATGATGCTGAATTTAAAGATGTGTTGCAGAATTGTAGAGATGGTAGAACTTGGAACAAGTTCTTCTTCAATGATGGATTTGTGTTCCGCGCTAAAAAACTATGCATTCCAGATAGTTCTATTCGTCTTTTGTTGTTACAGGAGGCGCATGGAGGAGGATTGATGGGACACTTTGGTGTCAAGAAGACGGAGGATGTTCTTGCTGCACACTTCTTTTGGCCACGTATGCGTCGAGATGTTGAGAGGTTTGTGGCACGCTGCACTACTTGTCAAAAAGCTAAGTCTCGCCTTAATCCACATGGTTTATATATGCCTCTTCCTGTTCCTAGTGTTCCTTGGGAGGATATTTCTATGGACTTTGTTTTGGGATTGCCACGAACACAGAAGGGGAGGGATAGTATTTTTGTTGTTGTGGATCGGTTTTCTAAGATGGCACACATTATTCCTTGTCATAAAACAGATGATGCTGCACATATTGCTGATTTGTTCTTTGGTGAAATTGTTCGTTTGCATGGTGTGCCAAATACTATTGTCTCTGATCGTGATACTAAATTTCTTAGCCACTTTTGGAGATGTTTATGGGCTAAGTTGGGGACTAAATTGCTCTTTAGTACTACATGTCATCCCCAAACTGATGGTCAAACTGAAGTAGTAAATAGAACTTTGTCTACTATGTTGCGGGCTGTTTTAAAGAAGAACTTAAAATTGTGTGAAGAGTGTTTACCTCATACAGAATTTGCTTATAATCGTTCACTGCATTCTACCACAAAGATGTGCCCATTTGAGATTGTGTATGGTTTTGTTCCTCGTGCACCTATTGATTTATTGCCTTTACCTTCTTTGGTGCAAAATAATTTGGATGCTACACAACGCGCTGAAATGATATTAAACTTGCATAAGACTACTAAAGATAACATTGAACACATGAATGGTAAGTATAAACTTGCTGGGGATAAAGGGAGAAAGCATGTTGTGTTTGATGTTGGAGATCTTGTTTGGTTACATTTGCGTAAAGATCGTTTTCCTGATTTACGCAAGTCTAAGTTAATGCCACGTACTGCTGGTCCCTTTAAGGTGTTAGAGAAAATAAATGATTATGCATATAAACTTGAGTTGCCTGCAGATTTTGGTACGGTTAGTCCTACGTTTAACATTGCAGATTTGAAGCCTTACTTTGGTGAGGAAGATGAAATTGCGTCGAGAACGACTTCAATTCAAGAAGGGGATCATGATGTGGACATCCCTACTATTGATACAACCGTTGTACCTATAGCAACACACATACAAGGACCCATCACAAGATCTCGTGTCAAACAACTTAACTATCAGGTACTTTCGTTTCTTGGAACTATTCCTCACATACATGAGAATATGATGCTGCCTAAATCAGATATATTTCTTACTCTTAGGAATGATGTACCAAGCATGGATGAGAGGGACAAGCATTGGAGCATGGCCATGCATGGAGATGGCAGCAAGCATGTGATGATCCAAGAGAAGGCCACGGATGAAGATTTCAGAACTTTGAGGCCACCATAATGAAGAAAGAAGGCTTGGACGAAATATTCAAGATCAATACTTTACGAATTCGTCCATAGCTTAATATGGTGCTGCGGCACCTTTAGTTTGGGCCAGGGCCATAGCTTAATTAGCCACTTTTTAGAGTCCGTATTTGAGGGGAAAATGACTTCTAGTTCCATGGTTGGCCAAAACCCCACCTTTTCGCCCTTAAATACTCCCCATAGCCGACTCCCTAGACTCGGATTTAGTTTAGACATTAAGTTAGCCATAGTCGCAACTTTGCCAAGGCTCGAGCGTCGCAGAGGCCTCTTGTACTTCGCACCTATTCAGGATCCCACCTCTTCAATAAAGCTTTCCTCTTAATCCGCAATATCTAGATTGCAATATTGGATCTTACTTGTTCTCGATTTCAGGTAGGAATTAAGACCCTCGCTGGTCAGGCTGATCGTGTTCACGCAGGATCGGTAACCTCCAGGAGATTGGCCTAGCGATTGCATTGGCGCTCGTGCTCGCACGTGTAGTCGGATTGTCAAGCCCGAACTCCATCAAATCGATTATGGCCATCTCATCGAAAGATCGGACACCTTTGCCCTATCAATGCAGTCCTGGGACTTCTGTTGACGTCGTCTGTATGGGGCGGTAGTAGTGTAGTGTTTCGTAGCATGGAAAACAAAAAATTTCTATCGCATACAAACAAACAAGCCAAGATCTATCTACTAGATTGTAGCAACGAGTCGATGGAATAACTTACCCTCGAAGATTCCAAAGTGTTTAACGAGAGCGGATTCTCGTGGGTGATGTAGTCGTACTCTTCCCGATCTCAAGATCGCGTAGACGATCCTTCCGGCGCAGCGTTCCGTGGCGCTCCCTTGATCGGTCACACGTTCGGTACTCGGCGAAGACCTTCCTCTCCCTTGTTCCAAAGGTGATGGAGGTTGTAGCACTCTCTCGCGATTCCGCGACAACGGCGTGGTACCGAAGTGCAGGGAGATCTCGCGCAGGCTTAAGACGGAGCGAGTATGGTGGAGTATGAGAGAGTCCTCGGTGTTCTAGGGTTTAGACACACCAAGGAGGGGATGCTAGAGCCGGCGGCTAGGGTTCCGGGGACCCCCAAGTCGGCGGCTAGGGCAAAACCCTAGGGGGTGGCGGCGGCTATGGTGGGCTGCAGCTTCTAGGGTTTGAGGTGAGGGACTTGTTGTGTGCTAGGAGGGAGCCCTGCCCCTCCTTATATAGGTGGAGGGGCCGGCGGCCAAGGGGAGGGAGGGGAGTCCCTCCCCAACTCGGATTGGAGGGGCGCCGCCGGTTGGAGGAGGGATTCCCTCCCCAACTCGGTTTCCCACTTCCTCCTCTTTTCCTCTTTCCAATTTTAGCCGTTTGACTTTTCAAACTAGCTATTTGACTTTTCAAACTAGGATTTGAATTAATCCTTTATTTGGAACAGCGATGACACTTAGTACATGATGCAATCATTCCAACTTGCAATGACACATTCATGTACCCCTTCCTCCTGGACATTCATTCGGAACCTTCTAGAACATTCCCGATGAAAACACTAATCATTCCCGAACTCCGAACGGACTTTCCTTATATGAATCTTATTCTCGGACCATTCCGGATCTCCTCGTGATATCCCGGATCCCATCCGAGACTCAACGACATTCGGTCTCTTTCTCATAATACCATAACTACTCAAACAACGTCAATCCTTAAGTGTGTCTCCCTACGGTTCGTGAATTATGCGGACATGATCGAGACACTTCTCCGAACAATAACCAATAGAGGAATCTGGAAATTCATATGGCTCCCACATATTTCTACGATTACTTTGCGATCGAATGAACCACTTACAAACGATACCAATTTCCCTTTGTCTCACGATAGTTTACTTATCCGAGGTTATGATCGTCGGTATCTTTGCATACCTAGTTCAACCTCGTTACCGATAAGTACTCTTTTCTCGTTCCCGTGATATGTGATCCCTTGTGAGCCAGTCACATGCTTGCAAGCTAATTGGATGACATTCCACCGAGAGGGCCCAGAGTATATCTATCCGTCATATGGATGGACAAATCCCACTCTTGATCCATGTGTCTCAACCAATAATTTCCGAACACTCAATGCCACCTTTATAGCCACCCAGTTACGGTGTGGTGTTTGATGTCATCAAAGCATCCATCTGGTAAAGGTGATATGCATGATCTCATGGTCGAAGGAATTAAGTTACTATGTATCAGAAAGCATATAGCAATTGAACTATTAAAATGACTTGATCTTTATGCTACGCTTATCTATAGGAGTATGTCCAGCATATCATTCTCCTAATGATATGATCTTGTTGTTGATAACATCTCAATGTTCATGATAGGGAAACCACAATCATTTATCAACCAACAAGCTAGTGATGTATAGAGGCTATACTAGGGACTTCAAATTAAGTTTACAAATCACACAAGTATCAATGTTTCCTTGTTAATACTATTATAGCATGAATGTAAACATTTATCATAAACACAAAGATATAATAATAACTACATTTATTATTGCCTCTAGGGCATATATCCAACAGTCTCCCACTTGCACTAGAGTCATCTAATCTAGATTACATGGTGTAACACCCTCAGAATCGACCCTATGCAAGTTTCAGCGCTTCCCGCCAAACCCGCATAGAAACGATTCAAAGGTGCCCACCAGGCACTTTCGTGCGGGTGGAAAACAAAGTAATAACATTACACAACAGTCCTCGATGGGACCCACAGAACAGATATATATACAACAGCGACTCAAAGAGTCAAGAATACAAAGATAATATACAAAGATCCAATTCACCTTGAAAATGATAGAGCGTCCGACTACGGACAAGATGCAAATGGGGCTAAGAGCCCTGAAGAATAACCAATGGCGTCCATAACCCTGCCCAGGCCAAGCCGGAAGGGTAACCCTGCTAACGACGTCGATCTCAAATCCTGCGTAAACAAAAGGGGTGACGACAAAGGGCAAAGGAAAAAGAGAGGCGGTCGATCGAGGCGATTACAGCGAGGCTAGAATTCGGCGGTCCTCGCCTACATAGGTATGGTGGACTGAGCGGCAGCGGCAGCGGCAGCATGCACTAAATAGCCTATAGAGACTCGATATAACTGTCGGCTATCAGAGAGGGATAAGAAAGACCTATTCAGAACCAACCTGATGCTACCTTCGAACAAACCCATCCTGGTGTTTCCCCCTCGAGATCAAACGAGGAAGTCAGCCGAGGAACTCACACCGTTGGCAGTTTTATTTATTCCGTTATAGTTGCGGCAATTACTAGTCAAATATAGATAGTCATCCTGATAAAATAAACAGTGGGCAGTTTTAGATAACCATTCTGTTGTAGTTGCGCCACTTACTAGTCAAATACAATTAGCATGAGATATCCCAAAAACCCAGCAGTTGTTGGTACTTTTATTTAGCCATTCCGTTATAGTTGCAATACTTACTAGTCAGATACAATGGTCGCGAGCGACAACCCAAGCAAGCAATTGTTGGCAGTTTTATTTAGCCATTCCATTATAGTGAAGCTGATTACTAGTCATTATAAAGTCAAATTTATAGCACTACTTTAGTTATAGTTGTCTATGATCGAGATACTGTGCTCCAAGTCGTCCATAACATGGACACGGCTTTGAAAGTTTTACCTGCGAGGTGCACAAATAACAACACACACTCGATCAACCTCGGAAAAACCAAATCAAAACCCAACGAGGCTTTCACGACAAAGCAATCACGAGATTCAGAAATATTTGAGGCCACCCATTGAGTACACCATAGCGAAGTTAGCTGACTCCGAGACGGACTCAAGGTTTGCGCCAGTGGCTGTAAATGACTGGGAACCCAAAACTGTGCTTGTCGATACCGCGAAAACACTCCGCTTACCTAAACAGTACAGGTGCAGTACATCGCACAATTTAAATAAAGCAGTAAAGCATGGCATAGGTACAGGATAGTAAATAAAACCTCAAACTAGTTTGTGGCCCCAAGAAATAAGAATGAATCAAGATCTGGCTCAGGGGGGTCCCATAATACTCCCGTTTGTGGATAGCGCGAATATTCAAGGAACAAGTATCAAGTACTCGGGGTCCTACGATACACAAGTGGACGGTTAACAACCAAATAACATCTATTGCCCACCTGTGCCTCTGCATTTACCTACTTCAATTTTAGTTATTAAACAATAATTAAAGTCTTGATCATATCCAACAATAAACATGCGGCAATACTCCAACAATTGTGGTACTTGGCGACACGCAACAGCACTTGAGCAAGCGACTACGATGCGCAGGTCCAACTATCTACCAAATAACAGGTGATAGGAGGTGTCCAAGGCAATATAAGGCTGCAAGGAAGAACACGGGTACGAAAACTAGAGCACCGCAACACAGATAGCAATAGATAAACAGGAGGGAATAAATACTATAAAAGTAAGATAGGTAGAAAGGGGGAGATGCTCGCCTGAAAAACATTGCCGAAGGTTCATCCGAAGATCGGGTCGACACTCGCATCAACTCAACGGCCTTATCCGCGAAGAACCAAAACACTAGAATAAACACCGGATGCAATATTTAATACTACGGCAAAAGATCGGGCATGATGCATGTGTGATGCATGACATGGCAAAAGATGCGATGCGATTAGGCCATATTAAGCGGAACCGGAGCCCCGACAATTGATTAGTAGGTTAATGTTGTTTAGGTACCCCGCAATTTTAATGTTATTTTAACAAGGCAAAATATATCACCGGTTCGCTACACCAATTTAAATGGGACCAATATACGACTAGATTTGCCCGCATATGGATTCCATATTTAATTATGAAGTGAATCGGCATAATGCCCCCAAACCACACAATATGCATGCGAGCATGATCAATTAAATATGCAACAAGATCAATTTCATGTATTATAAAAATATGAGGGTTCTCGGATAGGGGTCACACATTAGGGTTCGGAAGATCTTGGTTCCGGGGTTCGGGGTCCGGTCTCAGGTTTCAGGATTCGGCGGGAATCAGGTGCGGATCAGGGCTACTGGGTCCGAGATGAAGAGCTTGGCGTTCGGCGTCCTTCGGTTTCATGCCGACGTGCTTGACGTATAAGATGGAGAACTCGGCGTATCCGTGTTGGCGGCCTTGGCGGCTATCGGGTTCGGTCTTCGAATCCGTGAGGGAGAACTTGACGTGGTGTCGGGTTCAGGATCGGTCTTGGCATCCGAGATGACGAACTTGGCGTCCGGGATCTCGACGAGCTTGGCGTCCTTGTCAGAGTTCTCGGGTGACGATGTCGGTCTTGGGTTTGGCGCCGGTGGATCTTGGCGATTCCATGTAGGCATCCTCGGTGCTCCGTGTCGAAGTCATCGGGGTCTCCGAGTAGGGGAACATGGAGTTCCGAGGGGTTCGGTCCCGTGAGGCGGATCTTGGGGTTCGGTCTTCAAACACCGGGATCTGTGGCGGCGACGCCGGGCCAGAGCGCCTGCTCGCAGTGGACATGCAGCGGCGAGGTGGCTCACGGGCCGGAACAGAGGGAAGGAGGCGATGGCCACCGAGGGGTAGGGCGGCTGCCGGCAGCACGCAAGCAGCAGCGCTGCAGGGGGTCGCAGAGGCAGCCGAGGCGCCGCAGAGGGGAAGAACGGCGGCGGGCCCTGCGAGCTTGGCCGGGAGGTGCGGGGCAGACGGGCGGAAGCAGCAGAGGGCGAGCGGAGAAGCTCGGGTCGGCAGGTTGCGGAGGGACGCCGACGGTCGAGCTTCGGCTCGAGAGGAACGACGGAGGTCGGCCCGAGGAGGCGGAAGAGCTCGGCCAGGCGCCGGGCGGCTTGGCGGCAGGAGGAGCACCGCGGCGGCTTGGCAGCCAGAGGGCGGCCTTGGCCATGGAGGAGAAGCGGCCAGGCAGGACCATGAGGAGGAAGAGGTGGCGGAGCTTGTGGAGGTGGCCGGAGCTCGGCATGGCGAGGTCCATGAGGCGGCGTCAGGCAGACGCTGAGGCTGCCTTGGCCCAGCTCGAAGCGGCAACGGAGGAGGGTGGGCGAGGAATCGCGCAGGGAGGAGGCGCTGAGGTGGTGGCGGCGGCGCTGGCGAGGAGGAGGAGATGGGCGGTCGGAGGGGAGGAAGAAGGGGCGGGGCCGGGTGGTAGGTGGGAGGAGCGGGGCCGGTGGTGTGCGGGACGCGCCAGGGGGAGTGAGGGGTGGGTGCGGTGTGCGTTGTGTGCGTGTGGGGCCAGGGTGTCAGGGTGGAGAGAGGGAGTGGCTGCGGGGTGGGGCCAGACCCAGGGAGGTGGCGTGGGTGGAGGCTAGGAGTGGAGAAAAAGAAGGGGATTGGTGAGGTGGCTGTGTGGAGGATGAGGTGGAGGAAACGGTGAGGTGGAGGAGGGGACTGGTTGGGAGGATGTGGAGGGGGCTGGGTAGATTAGGACTAGGTAGAAAAGGGTCTAGGTTTTAGGTGGGCCGTTTTGAACGACTGGGTCGGATCGGCCCGGTTTGGCTGCCCCCTAAAAATAATTAAACATTTTATTTATTTAAAACGGGGCGTTTGAAATCCGTTGGTAGACGAAACATAATAATCCGGAGACCCGGGTTTTGTGTTTGAACAAAGACGAGGCGTTTAGAAAACAAAATAGGTTTTTCCGAAAATAGTTTTATGCGAACAATTGCAAGATGATGACGATGCTCCAATGCAAGGTGGCATGATGACATGAGCATGCGGTCATGATGATGCAAATGCACAAAGACAACGCGATTTTCTAGTAGTGGTTTTAGCGGAATGCCACACATGGTAATATACCGAACACCCATGGCAGTTTGGTGCTGGTCATGTTTTGCCCTCGGGAGAGGTTTAGTCAACGGATCCGCCACATTCAGATCTGTGTGTACTTTGCAAATCTTTATATCCCCATCTTGGATATGTTCTCGAATAGCGTGAAAACGTAGCTTGATGTGCTTCAGCTTCTTGTGTGACCTTGGTTCTTGCGCATTGGCTATGGCGCCCATGTTATCACTGATGATGACATTGGGTCCAGCACTAGGAACCACACCCAGCTGTAATGAACTCTTTCATCCATATCGCTTCTTGTGAAGCCTCGGCGACCATGTATTACGATTCGATTGAAGATCTCGCCACAACGCTTTGCTTTGCACTCCTCCAATAAGCTGCACCATTCAAAATAAATACGTATCCAGTTGTGATTTAGAATCATCCGGATCGGTGTTCCGGCTAACATCGGTGTAACCATTAACAACGAGATGTTCATCACCTCCATAAGAAAGAACCATATCCTTAGTTCTTCTCAAGTACTTAAGGATGTTTTTGACCGCTGTCCAATGATCCACTCCTGGATCACTTTGATATCTGCTAGTTAAACTAACAGCATATGCAATGTCGGGTCTAGTACATAGCATGGCATACATTAGAGATCCTATGGTTGAGGCAAAGGAGTCTTACTCATCCTTTCTCTATCTTCTGTCGATGTCGGACTTTGAGTTTTACTCAAGGTCGTATTGGGCAACATGGGCAAGAACCCTTTCTTGCTATCTTCCATTCCAAACCTCTTTAGAACTTTGTCCAAATATGTACTCTGTGACAATGATATTTGGCGTTTCGATCTATCTCTATAAATCTTTATGCCTAATATGTAAGCTGCTTCGCCAAGATCCTTCATTGAAAAACTATTATTCAAATATTCCTTGACACTATTAAGAAGATATACATCATTCCCAATCAACAATATGTCGTCCACATATAGTATTAAGAATGCTCTGAGCTCCCACTCACTTTCTTGTAAATACAAGCTTCTCCATAAGTTTGTATAAAACCAAAACTTTTGATCACCTTATCAAAACGTTGATTCCAACTTCGGGATGCTTGCTTCAATCCATAGATGGACCGTTGAAGTTTACATACCTTGTTAGCATCTTTAGGATCGACAAAACCTTTGGGTTGCATCATATACAACTCTTCATCAATATCTCCATTGAGGAATGTTGTTTTGACATCCATCTGCCATATCTCATAATCATAATATGCAGCGATTGCTAACATAATCCTCACAGACTTTAGCTTCACTACTGGTGAGAAAGTCTCATCGTAGTCAACTCCTTGAATTTGTCGAAACCCTTTTCGACAAGTTGAGATTTATAGACGGTAACATTACCATCAAGATCTGTTTCTTCTTGAAAATCCATTTGTTCTCGGACCTTCCGGCCATCCGGTAAGTCCACCAAAGTCCATACTTGGTTTTCGTACATGGATCCAATCTCGGATTTCATGGCTTCTTGCCATTTATTGGAATCTAGGCTCATCATCGCTTCCTCATATGTCTCAAGGTCTGTTAGACCCCTCCTTTATAGAGGATAGGATCCCTGTGATTGCAATGCTAGTCCCTGGATCAATGCTAGCATCCACAGTTTAAGATGAAGTACACAGATACAAAGGTCGTTTATTACATTCATTCCAGAGATAAACATAGTCTTTTACAACTCAGGGCCATAGGCCTAATACAAGAGTTTTTAGGAATAAGTAAATAAACACAAGTCTTCATCTTCATGTGCCACAGGCAAGCATGTTGAGTGTAGACTCATGACTCCTACTCATCATCGGAGTAACCTGCAACATCACAAGTTCTGACCACGGAGGGTCAATACTTTGGAATAGTATTGGCAAGTGATACCTTAGTATATTTTAAGTGGTCTATAGTTCTATATGCATTTGGCTAGTGTAGCTTGGCTTGCTTTGCTTAAAATTAAGTTTTACTTATTAGTTGAAATTGCTAAGTTTTTCTTTGTCAAAACATTCCCAAGGAAACCATCAATAGACTTTGAGGTCCTTCACCCTTGTTCACCCACAAGTTTTTATTTAGAAGTTGGAGTGATGAGATTCTTGTGGCTTCCATGTCTTGATGCTCAAGTGTCCATTTCCTTGGACAAGGCTAAGTACTTAGGTTTTCCATCTGCAGAGGTTGTGCACTTTCCCCAGACTTGGTTTCCCAAGACAGGACCTTTCGAAGCCTTTCCTTAGTCAAATGGACGCGTTCCATCCTATCATCCCATCTACCACCAACTGTCCATATGACTAAGTTCTAGCATCCTATATGATCATGGCGAGCCCATTTTGCCAAGTGGTTGCCTGTAAGCTTTCTCCACACTTGGCCTCCAAACCTCTTTGTGCACAGGTGGCATTCCACAAGTGTGATACACAACCCAAGTCCATGGCCTTGTGTAACCACTCAACATAACCCATACATTCCATTCCACCAGGAGGTTTATTTAACTTAGTAGTTTTATTAAGAAAACATAAGTCTCTTGACTTAGAATATTTTATCATATAGTATATATATAGATGTTCACCACCCTTGTTTGCTATAAGCTAGGCTAAGCAAGTATGGCAACTTATCTTAGGAATAATTCCCTAACAATGCTAGTAGACTACATAGGATTTCCCACCTTTCCATTAGACAAAATATTATGCAAAAATATAAATAAATATCTAATGCTAGTTCAAAAACATAGGACAAATATATATTCATGCAAATATCACTTGCCTTGGTAGTGTGGGGAGTAGCACTCTTCACAATCACAATCAAAATCAGAATCTACACAAGAATTCAAAACATACAATTACACACCTATAAATATAACCAAAATAATATGAATGCATGCATGCAAGAATTTACCATGTACTAAATTTTGAAAAATTCCACCAAGTGTGTGTACATGACTCTTTGAAGCATAACATGTCACAAGTTTGTCCAATAAACCTATTTGTCCAAACAAAATTTTATAAAGATATTTTTTATATCTAAAATGGCCCCAAACTTGTTCCACAAATAAAACATTTTTAACTGTTACTATATGCTAAATAAAAGGTATATTCATAGGCCTTGTCTCACTGATCTCAACGATATAAAGTTTGCAAAAATCCAACGTGTAGTTTGAAAGTTATAAACATTTGAAGTTTGAATCTAATTCAGGTTTTGAATTCTGTTTTTAATATAGACTTTGCCACGCGTCGCGCTGTGATTGGCGCGTACCGCTTCGGTTGGATCACGCTCTGCAGCCGCAGGATTTTAAACAGATCGTACGCACCAGATTGCGTACCGCTTCGGGATTAAGTGAGTCTATCCTAGCGCTCGGATCAAGATCCAACGGCGAAACAGCGACCATGCCTGGCGCTGGCGGCGTTGGCGGCGCGTCTCTCTGGCGGTGCGGCGTTCTGAACCATTCCGGGATGCAAGGATGTGCTTACCAGATCCGCTGGCGTCTTGGAACTCGGCGTGGTACTCGTTCGCGAAGGCGCTCGGAGATGGGCTCTGGACCTCGTCGGAGTTTAAATGCAGCGTCGGCGAGGGTTGTCGAGTTCTGCCGATGTTCGCGTCGCTGAGCACGAACCAATGGGTTTAGAGGATGCGCAGGACAACTACGAACACGCCGGGTGAATAAGAAAACAGGGCGCTCGAAACTTCTGGGATTGCTCGCGGAGTTCGCGAAAATGTCGTACGGTCGATTGTTGTCGTGGCGAGGTTCCTCGGCGTGCTAAGCCAAAATGGGGACAACATCGGATCATACGATGGCGAGGATCCTATGCGTATCAACGGAGGGCAAGGGTGGTGTTTACTTACGGAGAGGGGTGCGGAGTTCGTGAAGAAGATGGTGGCGGATCGTCGGCGTTATAGCGCTAGGGTCATGCGAACAAACGGCGAGTGTCGGAAGATGCGTATGAGTTCACCGAATAAGATAGGGTGAATGGGAGCGAAGGAACTCGAAGCTCACGGAATTGATCGCGGAGGGCTCTCGTGGCGACTCGCGGAGGTTTGAGGGCAACTGGGGCGTGAGTGTGCGATTGGTGGGGAAAATGACCGTGGGGTGATGGGGATCTTATAGCACAGGAGTCGACAAAGCGCTGCGTTTAATGGCCCAATTAAGCGCGCCATCACCGGCCATCACTGCTCTGCGGCGTGGTCGCGGCGGAGTTTGGGAAGGCGATGCGGTAGCAGATAGGGCGCTCGTCGGCGTGTCGCTAAGTGAATGTGGGGTCCGTCATGTCGGGCTCGTCGCGTCCGTAGCGTGAGAGGAAAAGAAGTGTCCGGGTGGGCTTCTGGCTGGATTAGTTCTTTGGGCGGATCCCGCCGCATGGCCTTTCCATTTCTTTGCCCTTTTCTTTTTTCATTTCCTATTTTCTGAATTGATTTTGATATGAATTCAAATCCTTTTTAATTTCAAACAATTTTGGGGATCTTTGTAGGGTTTGTGGTTTCAAAAGCAGTCATTTAACCAAGTGGTTACCCTTAAGGTTTGGTCAAGCTTGGGTTTCAAAAATAAGCAGAGATTTTGCTATGGTTTGCATATATTTGGATTTAGGGTTTTGAAATCATTTCTAAACTTTGAATTTTGGTTAAAAGCTTCACATAAACATTCTAACAATGGAATCAAGTAAACAAGTACCTAGTCTTCCAAATTTTCAAAGTGTGATGGTCACTTTGGAATCAATTGTCCACATGAAATCATAGACTCAACTTCATTTTCTAAGTGATTTTGATAAACCCTAAATGAATGAATGATGCACAGATGATATGAAGGAGTTTTGAAACTATGATTTTGGGATGTTACAAATCTAACCCCTTAAGATGAATCTAGCCCTCGAGATTCGGTTTAACTAACAAATAGGTGAGGGTGGTCTTTCAAGATCATCTTCTCTTTCCCATGTTGCTTCCTCTTGAGTGATGGTTCCATTGCACTTTACAAAATTTGATAGTCTTGGTCCTGGTGACTCTTTACGCTATCTCTAGAATTTTTGACAGTTTTCCTCATAAGTGAGATCACTTTCTAGTGAACTTCCTCCAAAGGTATGGTATCCTTCAAAGAAGACTCTTCCATTTTGGGTGACACTTCTTAAGTTGACTCACATGAAATCGTTGTGGGCTGATAGAGATTCGGTAATTCCACTTCATATGCAACTTCTCCTTGCGACTTAGAATCTTGAATGGCCCCGTATCTTGGTGCCAACTTTCCTTTGACTCCAAATCTTTTCACTCCACGGAGTGTGATACCTGAGATAGGCTCTATCTCCAACCGTAGGTGACTTCTCTCGCTTAGAATCTGCGTAGCTTTTCTGTCGGGATTGTGCTATCTTCAACCGGTCCCTAACCAATTTAACTTTCTCTTCGGCGTCCTTGATAAGATCAGGTCCAAATAAACTTCTTTCTCCCACACCATTCCACAACAATGGGGTGGTACACTTCCTTCCGTAGAGTAACTCAAACGGTGCCATTCCAATACTTGATTGATGGCTGTTATTGTAAGAAAACTCTGCGTAGGGTAAACTTTCATCCCAACTTGCTCCATAATCCAAAGCGCATGCCCTCAACATGTCTTCTAGAATTTGATTGGTTCTCTCTGTTTGACCATCTGTTTGAGGATGAAAAGCGATCTTGAATTCCAACCTCGTTCCTAAGGATTCATGAAGTTGTCTCCAAAAGTGAGATGTGAATTGAGTTCCTCTATCAGACACAATACTCTTTGGCACACCATGAAGGCATACAATCCTGCTCATGTAAATTTTTGCTAGTTTGGCACTTGTATAAGTTGTTTTCACTGGTATAAAATGAGCCACTTTAGTTAGACGATCCACTACTACCCATATGGAATCATATCCCGATCTAGTCCTTGGTAATCCGGTAATGAAATCCATACCAATATTTTCCCACTTCCATTCAGGAATAGGCAATGGTTGAAGCAGACCTGCTGGTTTCTGGTGCTCCGCTTTGACTCTGCTACATACATCACACAAAGCGATATGTTCGGCGATATCCCTTTTGAGATTGTTCCACCAAAATCTCTCTTTCATATCCATGTACATCTTGGTGTTTCCCGGGTGAATAGAATATGGAGAGTTGTGACTTTCTTGTAAGATCGGTTCGCAACTCGGGTCTTGTGGAACACATATCGTTTCCGTGCCATAAAGTACCACTTCGTCAATATGGAAACTCTTGGCTTTCCCTAGACCAATGTTTACTTTAATCTTTTCAATTTCCTCATCGTCTTTTGAACTTCGGATCTTGTCCAAAAGTGGGTTGGACATCCAAAGACATGAGATGCCCTTACGTACAATCTCCAATCGAGTTCTTTGAATTGCCTACACAAGTCTTACGGCAATTCCCCTTTGTAAGGCCATTTATAAATGTCTTACGACTTAGAGCATCGGCTACCACATTTGCTTTACCGGGATGGTATTGCAAACTTAAGTCGTAATCCTTGATAAGTTCTAACCATCTTCTTTGTCTCATGTTGATTTCCTTCTGGGTGAAGATATATTTCAAGCTCTTATGATCGGTGAATACTTCACACCGCTTACCTAACAGGTAATGTCTCCATGTTTTGAGTGCATGAACGACAGAGGCTAACTCCAAATCATGAGTAGGGTAGTTCACTTCATGAGTTTTGAGTTGTCTCGAAGCATAAGCTACGACTCTACCATCTTGCATAAGCACGGCACCTAAGCCTTGATGAGAAGCATCACAATACACTTGGAAATCTTTTTCCAAATCAGGCAGACACAAAACTGGTGCTGTTACAAGTCTCTTCTTTAATTCCTGAAAACTGACTTCACAACCTTCAGACCAGGCAAACTTTTTGTCCTTCTTTAGCAATTCTGTCATAGGTTTAGCAACTTTTGAGAAATTTTCAATAAACCTTCTGTAGTAACCTGCTAAGCCAAGGAAACTACGAACTTCTTTCACGTTTTTGGGTGATTCCCAATCATCCTTCTTTGAAACTTTAGCGGATCAATCACACACCATCCTTTGTCATAACATGACCAAGGAATCCAACTTTCTCTAACGAACTCACACTTGCTGAATTTGGCATAAAGTTTATGTTCTCTTAATTTTCAAGTATTAAGCGCAAGTGTCTTTCATGTTCTTCCTTGCTCTTGGAGTAGACTAGGATATCGTCGATAAAAGCGACAACGAACTTGTCAAGGAATTCCATGAACACTTTGTTCATCATATTCATGAAATATCTTTGGGCGTTGGTTAAACCAAAAGGCATCACAGTGTACTCATACAATCCATACCTTGTGGTGAATCTTTGTCTTAGGTATGTCTTGCTCTCTTATCTTAAGTTGAAAATAGCGACCTCGGATCAATCTTGAGAATACACATGCTCCTTCTAACCGATCAAACAAGTCGTTGATCCTTGGCAAAGGATATTTGTTCTTGATGGTAACCTCGTTGAGAGAACGATAATCAATACATAATCTTTGTGTTCTATCCTTCTTCTCCACAAACAAAACCGGGCTCCCAAGATGAAGAACTTGGTTGTATAAACCCTTTCAGAATCGTTCTCCTAGTTGTTTCTTGAGTTCTTTCAGCTCATCCATGACATTTTATATGGTCTCTTAGCTATTGGTCCGAACGGTACCAAATCTATTAGAAACTCCACATCTACGTGCGGTGGCATTCTGGTAATTCCTCGGGGAATACATCCGGATACTCACACAATTGGCACATTGTCCATGCTAACCCCTTAAGAGAATTTAGCTTACTTCCTTTGAATTCAAAGTTTGACTTAAACTTTATTCTTTTTCCTTCGGGGTTGTGAGTGTAAGCATCGATTGGCACAATCTAATACTCCTTCATACTTAGCCATCAATCCATTCCCAATATTACATCTAACCCTTGGGAATTCAGGATTATTAGGTTCACCGAAACTTATGTTTTCCAAACTCTATGACTAAGTCATGACATCCTGAGTTTACAATCATTTCTCCCCGGAGAACTTACTCTTATAGGACACCCAATGGTTTCTCTTGGTAGTTCATTCTTTTCAACAAATGCTTTTGATATGAATGAATGAGATGCACCGATATCAAAGAGTACAAACGCTGAAATTGAATTGAGTCGAACTTACCAACGGCAGCATCGGGCTCCTCATAGACCTCCTCCACATTGAGGTGGTTAACCTGTCCTTCTGGAAAGGATTTGGCTTGTTAGGTCCTTCAACTTTCTTTTCGGGCACTCATTAGCATAATGCCCCACTTCTTGCATTTGAAGCACTCAACTTTGATGATGTCCTTTTGACATCTTGACCTCCACCTCCACTACCATTTCCTTGTGGTGGCTCTTATATCCACCCTTGTGGTTCTTGTACTTATCATTGTCATGACTACGATGTTTGTTGTCATGACGGTTGTGGTTGTGGTGCTTGTTGAACTTCCCATGTTTATGGGATCCGGAGCTACCCTTTATTATCATAATGAGATCGTTTGTGAGCGATCCCGAGCTGTTTTGTCGGAGTGTTTCCTCTTCCTACTCTCGACTTGCTTCATTTTACTCTCCAAAATAGCAGCCTTGTCACACAAGGTGATAAGTTGGAACATATGCTCTGAATAACTGTAGGTTCACTCATCATTCAAGCCTTCCAAGAATTTTCCTTTCTCTTGGCATCGTATCAACCTCGTCCGGTGCATAGCGCGCGATTGTTGAATTCTTCTCGTATTACGCCACTGCGATGGCGCTTCAAGTTGTGAAACTCCTTCTTTTCGGACTCATTATCCCTGACGAGATATGAGCGGTCGAAACCCATCTTCAAATATGTCCCATGTCACTTCATCAATGGGAGTGGTGATTTGGAAGTTATCCCACCATGTGGCGGTGGTCCTTCAACGGATGTCTTTGCGAATCGACTTTTTCAGCATCGGTCGACCCTCATCACCAAGTCTTTGTTCACGCAACCAGTCATTGGCTGTCATGGGATCAGTTGTTCCCGAAAACTTTGCTGGCCTCAGACGCAGGAATCTGGTGAGCATATCGAAACCCGGAGGGTTGTTGTTGTTGTTGTTGGGGTCATTGTTGTTGTTGTTGTTGTTGTTGTTGTTGTTGTTCTGGTTTTGGATGAACGCCGTCATCATTTGCATAAGTTGTGTTTGCGCATTCATCATTTGTTGCATTTCCGGGGTGATGTTGTTGGGGTTGGGGTTTGCGCGACGGGGAGGCATCTGTGGTTTATTCAAATAGATAAGAATGAGATACCCATAGATGTTTTATGCACAATACAACTTAAGCAAACACATATTAAGCAACACTTGAGAATAAAGTTCAACATCCACATAACAAGTTCATGAAGTGATACACACAAGTGGCAAGCCATCCACATGTCGGATGGTCCAAAACAAGTTCACAAAACAAGTATGAATAACAAGATAAACGAGTGATCATGTCTACTCATCAACGTCAATCTCCTCCTCGACGAAGGTAAGACCTGCGTTCTCCATCGCGGTCTTGTTCTCCTCAATCGTAGTCAAGGAATCGATCTTGGCCTTGAGAGCCCTCTTCGGGGCGAAGCCTCTCAATAACCATCTGCTGCTGCTCAAGCTCAAGTCCTTAGACTTCAGCTCCTCGGTCATGTCCCGGATTCTCTTGTTCCTATCCTGGACGCGTTTCTCTTGACTCTTGAATTTGCGGTCCTGGGTCTCAAATTTTGTCTCCATCTCCTTGATCATCTCATCCTGCTGCGCAAAAAGCTTGTCCTTCTCGCGAAGCTGCACCTGAAGCTCGTCATTACAAAGCATGCCGTTCGTCATGTCAGTATATACGTGTCTGAGAAGAGTCTCCAAGTCCTGAAGATAAAGACGTATCGGCTCCGCGGTGCTCCTCGAGTCGTCCTCGAAGTCGATGGACTCTCCGTCAACATCACGTCTACCAAGGCGTGAAAGTGAGTACCCTAACTTTATGCGGGACGGCCTAACGATCGTCCTATCAGTCTGCATGACTACCTCCATGCCTCTCTCCTGTCATCATGCATCAACTTGAAGGCGATGGCCTCGTAGTGGGCTCGGTCTGGCCTGGGGTCACCTTGAAGCCCTGCAGGTCCTTCCTCTCGAACTTGGTGAGTGGGTACACCGTAATGGTGGGAAGAGGAAGGTCAGCGAGTAGTAAGCTCAACGATACGGGGACCAAAAGCGAGTAACTCGAAACTCCTCAACGGTCTTGATGGCAGGCATCTATTTATAAGATTAAAAGTTAGAACACGCAATTCAAGATAAATCAAGACAACATTCATACATATCCATGAAACATAATTATCACACAAGCCATGCATACATGAATTCATTACATCATTCAAGGTCCATACTTATTTAAAATATCTTTTGAAAATAAGGTGATAAGTGGTGGTCCAACTAACGAAGTGTCCTTACAGTCCAATCTCACGGGACCTATTATTGAACACAATGTTCCTAGAGGCAATCCACCAATCTTGTTCCCTTGACTCTATCACTAAGTCTATTACATCTCCCCTTATTTCTTGGTTGTTGTCTTCCAATTCTTGAGTAAGTCCCTTCTCTTTCTCTAAGTCCTTTTGGAGGTTGAGCATTCTGCACTTGACTCTAGCACTTAGTTCCTTGATAGTCCTCCAAGCTGCATCCCTGGCTGACTCAAAGAATGTGGTGTGCATGATAGTGTTGGTGTACATGCAGAATCCCCTTTCTTTGTGGTTGTCTCCCTTGTTGTTGTACAAGTGTAGTTGCACCCACCAATACTCCACTCCTTCATCCATCACTGGAAAGCCCTTGTACACGGCTTCACCATGTGCATCCATTGCCTCCATGAGGTCCTTGAGAATATTGGGAAACTCAGTTTCACATTCCAAGGTCATGGTCATGAGTGGTCCCTTCTTCACAGCTTCGTTGATGGAGTTCATCTACAAAGGAAGTTGAAAGAGATTAGAAAAGTTTTACGAGAAGAATAGACAAGTGTAGAAGTAGTTGAAAAACTTTTTCCTTAGTGGTTTTTCCAGTCCTAGGGTCATAATCCTACAGCAACACGGTGCTCGATACCATCTGTTAGACCCTCCTTTATAGAGGATAGGATCCTGTGATTGCAATGCTAGTCCACGGATCAATGCTAGCATCCACAGTTTAAGATGAAGTACCAGATACAAAGGTCGTTTATTACATTCATTCGGAGATAAACATAGTCTTTTACAACTCAGGCCATAGGCCTAATACAAGAGTTTTTAGGAATAAGTAAATAAACACAAGTCTTCATCTTCATGTGCCACGAGCAAGCATGTTGAGTGTAGACTCATGACTCCTACTCATCATCGGAGTAACCTGCAACATCACAAGTTACAGACAGAGGTCAATACTTTGGAATAGTATTGGCAAGTGATACCTTAGTATATTTTAAGTGGTCTATAGTTCTATATGCATTTGGCTAGTGTAGCTTGGCTTGCTTTGCTTAAAATTAAGTTTTACTTATTAGTTGAAATTGCTAAGTTTTTCTTTGTCAAAACATTCCCAAGGAAACCATCAATAGACTTTGAGGTCCTTCACCCTTGTTCACCCACAAGTTTTTATTTAGAAGTTGGAGTGATGAGATTCTTGTGGCTTCCATGTCTTGATGCTCAAGTGTCCATTTCCTTGGACAAGGCTAAGTACTTAGGTTTTCCATCTGCAGAGGTTGTGCACTTTCCCACCGACTTGGTTTCCCAAGACAGGACCTTTCAGAAGCCTTTCCTTAGTCAAATGGACGCGTTCCATCCTATCATCCCATCTACCACCAACTGTCCATATGACTAAGTTCTAGCATCCTATATGATCATGGCAGAGCCCATTTTGCCAAGTGGTTGCATTGTAAGCTTTCTCCACACTTGGCCTCCAAACCTCTTTGTGCCTGGGTGGCATTCCACAAGTGTGATACACAACCCAAGTCCATGGCCTTGTGTAACCACTCAACATAACCCATACATTCCATTCCACCCAGGAGGTTTATTTAACTTAGTAGTTTTATTAAGAAAACATAAGTCTCTTGACTTAGAATATTTTATCATATAGTATATATATAGATGTTCACCACCCTTGTTTGCTATAAGCTAGGCTAAGCAAGTATGGCAACTTATCTTAGGAATAATTCCCTAACAATGCTAGTAGACTACATAGGATTTCCCACCTTTCCATTAGACAAAATATTATGCAAAAATATAAATAAATATCTAATGCTAGTTCAAAAACATAGGACAAATATATATTCATGCAAATATCACTTGCCTTGGTAGTGGGGAGTAGCACTCTTCACAATCACAATCAAAATCAGAATCTACACAAGAATTCAAAACATACAATTACACACCTATAAATATAACCAAAATAATATGAATGCATGCATGCAAGAATTTACCATGTACTAAATTTTGAAAAATTCCACCAAGTGTGTGTACATGACTCTGAAGCATAACATGTCACAAGTTTGTCCAATAAACCTATTTGTCCAAACAAAATTTTATAAAGATATTTTTTATATCTAAAATGGCCCCAAACTTGTTCCACAAATAAAACATTTTTAACTGTTACTATATGCTAAATAAAAGGTATATTCTGTTAGGCCTTGTCTCACCGATCTCAACGATATAAAGTTTGCAAAAATCCAACGTGTAGTTTGAAAGTTATAAACATTTGAAGTTTGAATCTAATTCAGGTTTTGAATTCTGTTTTTAATATAAACTTTGCCACGCGTCGCTCTGTGATTGGCGCGTACCGCTTCGATTTGATCACGCTCTGCAGCTGCATGATTTTAAACAGATCGTACGCACCAGATTGCATCGCCGGATTAAGTGAGTCTATCCTGCGCTCGGATCAAGATCCAGCGGCGCGAGCAAGCGACCATGCCTGGCGGCGGCGTTGGCGGCGCGGCGTCGTCTGGCGGTGCGGCGTTCTACCATTCAGATGCAAGGATGTGCTTACCAGATCCGCGAAGGCGTCTTGGAACTCGGCGTGGTACTCGTTCGCGAAGGGCGCTCGGAGATGGGCTCTCGACCTCGTCGGAGTTTCGTCGCGTCGAGCGAGGTTGTCGAGTTCTGCCGATGTTCTGCGTCGCTGAGCACGAACCAATGGGTTTAGAGGATGCGCAGACAACTACGAACACGCCGGTGAATAAGAAAAACGGCGCCGAAACTTACGGGATTGCTCGCGGAGTTCGCGAAAATGTCGCCACGGTCGATTGTTGTCGTTGGCGAGGTTCCTCGTGCTAAGCCAAAATGGGGACACCGCCGATGCGCATACGATGACGAGGATCCTATGCGTATCAACAAGAGGGCAAGGGTGGTGTTTTACTTACGGAGGGTCGCGAGTTCGTGAAGAAGATGGTGGCGGCCGTCGGACGTTATAACGCTAGGGTCATGCGAAGACAAACGGCGAGTGTCGGAAGATGCGTATGAGTTCACCGAATAAGATAGGGTGAATGGGAGATGAAGGGAACTCAAGCTCACCGGAATTGATCGCCGGAGGGCTCTGTCGTGGCGACTCGCGGAGGTTTGAGGGCAGCTGGGGCGTGAGTGTGCGATTGTGGGGAAAATGACCGTGGGGTGATGGGGATCTTATAGCACGAGTCGACAAGAAAGCGCCTGCGTTTAATGGCCCATTAAGCCGCGCCATCACCGGCCATCAGCTCTGCGACGTGGTCGGCGGGAGTTTGGGGAAGGCGATGCCGGTAGAGATAGGCCCGCTCGTCGGAATGTCGCTAAGTGAATGTGGGGTCCGTCATCGGCCGCTCGGTCGTCGTCTGCGTGAGAGGAGGAAAAGAAGTGCCGGGTGGGCTTGGGCTGGATTAGTTCTTGGGCGGATCCGCCGCATGGCCTTTTCCATTTCTTTGCCCTTTTCTTTTTACATTTCCTATTTTCTGAATTGATTTTGATATGAATTCAAATCCTTTTTAATTTCAAACAATTTTGGGGATCTTTGTAGGGTTTTGTGGTTTCAAAAAGTCATTTAACCAAGTGGTTACCTGTAAGGTTTGGTCAAGCTTGGGTTTCAAAAATAAATGAGATTTTGCTATGGTTTGCATATATTTGGATTTAGGGTTTTGAAATCATTTCTAAACTTTGAATTTTGGTTAAAAGCTTCACATAAACATTCTAACAATGGAATCAAGTAAACAAGTACCTAGTCTTCCAAATTTTCAAAGTGTGATGGTCACTTTGGAATCAATTGTCCACATGAAATCATAGACTCAACTTCTGTTTTCTAAGTGATTTTTGATAAACCCTAAATGAATGAATGATGCACAGATGATATGAAGGAGTTTTGAAACTATGATTTTTGGGATGTTACAGGGTCATCGGTGTTGTCCACCAACATGACACTCATAACGGGATCATACCAATCTGGAGTGGTACGAGTTCTCGTTGACCTCCGAGGCTCTGTAGCAACTTCAACCGAAGTTTCATGATCATCATCATTAGCTTCCTCTCTTATTGGTGCAGGCACCACAGGAACTTCTTCAGGTGCTGTGCTACTCACAATATCGAGAGAAGGTTCGACAACCTCGTCGAGTTCTACTTTCCTTCCAGTCACTTCTTTCGAGAGAAATTCCTTCTCTAGAAAGGATCCATTCTTGGCAACGAAGATTTTGCCTTCGGATCTATGATAGAAGGTATACCCAATAGTTTCCTTCGGGTATCCTATGAAGACGCATTTTTCCGCTTTGGGTTCAAGCTTGTCCGGCTGTAACTTCTTTACATAGGCTTCGCATCCCCAAACTTTAAGGAACGACAATCTAGGTTTCTTTCCAAACCATAATTCATACGGTTTCGTTTCAACGGATTTAGACGGTGCCCTATTTAAAGTGAATGCGGCTGTTTCTAATGCATAACCCCAAAATGATAGCGGTAAATCTGTAAGTGACATCATAGAACAAACCATATCTAAGAGAGTTCGATTACGATGTTCGGACACACCATTACGCTGTGGTGTTCCCGGCGGTGTCAACTGCGAAAGTATTCCGCATTTCTTTAAATGCTCGCCAAACTCGTAACTTAGATATTCACCTCCACGATCAGAACGTAGAAATTTATTCTTCTTGTTACGTTGATTCTCTACCTCACTTTGAAACTCCTTAAACTTCTCGAAAGTTTCGTACTTATGTTTCATGAAAATATATATCCATATCTACTCAAATCATCCGTGAAGGTAAGAACATAACGATAACCACCGCGCGATGCTACACTCATTGGACCACACACATCGGTATGTATGATTTCTAATAAGTCCGTAGCTCGCTCCATCATACCAGAAAATGGAGTCTTAGTCATTTTACCCATCAGACATGCTTCGCATCTTTCAAGTGATTCAAAATCAAGTGATTCAAGAAGTCCATCGGAATGGAGTTTCTTCATACGTTTCACTCCAATGTGACCAAGACGGCAGTGCCACATATAGGTTGAGTTATCGCTTGATTTCAACCGTTTAGCCTCAATGTTATTAATATGTGTATTTCCACTATCGAGATTCAACAAGAATAGACCATCTATCAAAGGTGCATGTGCATAAAACATATTACTCATATAAATCGAACAACCATTATTCTCGGACTTAAACAAGTAACCATCTCGCAATAAACAAGATCCCGATATAATGTTCATGCTCAACGCAGGCACCAAATAAAAATTATTTAAGTATAAAATTAATCCCGATGGTAGATGAAGGGGTAGCGTGCCGACCGCGATCACATCAACCTTTGATCCGTTTCCCACGCGCATCGTCACCTCGTTCTTCGCTAGCTTCCGTTTATTCTGCAAGACTGCTTTGAGTTACAAATATGAGCAACCGAAAAGATTAAATACCCAGGCACTACTACGAGTACTAGTGAGATACACATCAATAACATGTATATCAGATATACCTTTCTTCTTGATGTTGCCGTTCTTCAAATCCGCCAAGTACTTTGGGCAATTCCGCTTCCAGTGACCTTCTCCCTTGCAGTAAAAACACTCGGTATCAGGCTTAGGTCCAGCCTTGGTCTTCTTAGCCGGCGTGGCAACTTTGTTACCACCCTTCTTGAAGTGTCCCTTCTGCTTAGACTTGCCTTTCTTGAATTTGGTGGTCTTATTGACCAACAACACTTGGTGCTCTTTCTTGATCTCCACTTCTGCAGACTTTAACATAGCAAACAGTTCTGGCAACTGCTTGTTCATGTTCTGCATTTTCTAGTTCATCACAAAGTTCTTGTAACTTGGTGGTAGTGATTGGAGGACACGGTAAATCCCCAAAGCATTAGGAATCACTATACCCAAGCTTTGAAGTTTGTTTGCGTGCCCAGACATCTTAAGCACATGCTCACTGACGGAGCTGCCCTCTTCCATCTTGCAGTTAAAGAACTTTTCAGAAGCCTCATAACTTTCAATTGCCGCATGAGTCTCAAAAATCAATTTGAGATCCTCGACAATATCATATAGGTCTGAATTCTCAAACCTTTTCAAGCTCGATTCCAAACCATACAAGATAGCACATGAACTATGGAGTACCGATTCTTCCAAGCGAGGTAAACATTCTTTACTTCATCGGAAGCATCACCGCAGTGGGTCACCAATGTGCATCCAGCACATAGGTCAAATTACCAGCTGTGAGGACAATCCTCAAATTCCGGAACCAATCCGCGGAGTTGCTTCCATTGTTTTTCAACTTTTCTTTCTCTAGGAACGCATTAAAATTGATGGTAGGGGCTGCCATTGATCTACAACATATTTGCAATAGTTTAGACTAAGTTTATGACAAATTGAGTTCAAATTAATAATAAAGTTAATCTAGGTGAACTCCCACTCAAAACAACATCCCTCACATTGTTTTAGTGATCACACGAACCAAATCCACTACATCAACACCGATCATCACGAGAGTTGATATAGTTTCAATGGCGAACAATCGTCATGTTCATCATATCTACTATATGATTTATGCTTTACCTTTCGGTGATCCGTGTTCCGAGACCATGTCTGTACATGCTAGGCTCGTCAAGATCAAACCTTAGTTTCCGCATGAGCAAATCTGGCTTGCTTACGTTGTATACACTTGCGGAATCTAACACACCCGATCATCACGTGGTGCTTCGAAACAACAAGCTTTAGAAACGGTGCTAACTAAGGTTGAACACTTTATGACTTGAAATTCATGTGCATGAGGGATCGTCTTATAATTCTACCGTCGTCTACTAAGCAATACAAGATGCATAAAGGATTAACATCACATGCAATTCATAATATGTGATATGATATGGCCTTTCTTCTTTGTGCTTCCGATCTCCATCTTCAAGCACGAACATGATCTCCACCATCACCGGCATTGTATCAAGGTCAATGACGCTTCTCCATGGTTGTCGTCCACCGGCTTCAACTATTACAACTACTTTGAATAGACACGCGGGTCTTAACATAAATTAAAGACAACCATATGGCTCCTTCCGGTTGCCAACTTACAATAAGGAACATTGCATACATCAAATATAATCACAATCATGGCCATATCACATCATCACACCCTACAAAACAAAGTTAGACGCCTCTACTTTCTTTGCATGTTTTACGTGGCTTGGGGCTTTCAATAAGTGTCGTTCTAACTTACGAACATGAACCACAACATTGATACTAGTATTGTTAATCACCCGTTGTAAATTGGATCTTAACTATGCTAGGAGAAACAGGCACCCGCAAAGCCACTTATGCAATACAACTTGCATGTCAAGCGTGGAGCAAGTCTCATGAACAATGTCATGTAAGGTTAGCCCGGGCCGCTTCATCCCAACATACCGCAAGATGCAAAGTACACAAGAAGCAATCGACAATAAAAGCATCAACGCCCATAATGACCATTGTGTTCTACTCGTGCAACAGATCTACATATAGACACGGCTCTGATACCACTGTAGAGTTTCGTAGCATGGAAAACAAAAATTTTCTATCGCATACAAACAAACAAGCCAAGATCTATCTACTAGATTGTAGCAACGAGTCGATGGAATAACTTACCCTCGAAGATTCCAAAGTGTTTAACGAGAGCGGATTCTCGTGGGTGATGTAGTCGTACTCTTCCCGATCTCAAGATCGCGTAGACGATCCTTCCGGCTGCGTTCGGCAGGCTCCCGCATCGGTCACATGCGTTAGTCGACGAAGACCTTCCTCTCCTTGTTCCAAAGCAGCGGAGGTTGTAGCACTCTCGCGATTCCTAAGACAACGCGTGGTACCGAAGTAGAGGGAGATCTCGCAGGCTTCGCCTTAAGCCGGAGCGAGTATGGTGGAGTATGAGAGAGTCCTCGGTGTTCTAGGGTTTAGACACACCAAGGAGGGATGCTAGAGCCGCGACTAGGGTTCGGGACCCCCAAGTCGGCTAGGGCAAACCCTAGGGGTGGCGGCTATGGTGCTGCAGCTTCTAGGGTTTGAGGTGAGGGACTTGTTGTGTCCTAGGAGGGAGCCCTGCCTCCTTATATAGGTGGAGGGCGGGCCAAGGAGGGAGGAGTCCCTCCCAACTCTTGGAGGCGCTGCGGTTGGAGGAGGGATTCCCTCCCAACTCGGTTTCCACTTCCTCCTCTTTTCCTCTTTCCAATTTTAGCCGCTTGACTTTTCAAACTAGCTATTTGACTTTTCAAACTAGGATTTGAATTAATCCTTTATTTGGAACAGCGATGACACTTAGTACATGATGCAATCATTCCAACTTGCAATGACACATTCATGTACCCTTCCTCCGGAGTGCTTGGACATTAGAACCTTCTAGAACATTCCCGATGAAAACACCTAATCATTCCCGAACTCCGAAACGGGACTTTCCTTATATGAATCTTATTCTCCGGACCATTCCGGATCTCCTCGTGATATCCCGGATCCCATCCGAGACTCCGAACAACATTCGGTCTCTTTCTCATAATACCATAACTACTCAAACAACGTCGAATCCTTAAGTGTGTCTCCCTACGGTTCGTGAATTATGCGGACATGATCGAGACACTTATCCGAACAATAACCAATAGAGGAATCTGGAAATTCATATGGCTCCCAGATATTTCTATGATTACTTTGCGATCGAATGAACCACTTACAAACGATACCAATTTCCCTTTGTCTCACGATAGTTTACTTATCCGAGGTTATGATCGTCGGTATCTCTGCATACCTAGTTCAACCTCGTTACCGATAACTACTCTTTTCTCATTCCCGTGATATGTGATCCCTTGTGAGCCAGTGACATGCTTGCAAGCTAATTGGATGACATTCCACCGAGAGGGCCCAGAGTATATCTATCCGTCATATGGATAGACAAATCCCACTCTTGATCCATGTGTCTCAACCAATACTTTCCGAACACTCAATGCCACCTTTATAGCCACCCAGTTACGGTGTGGTGTTTGATGTCATCAAAGCATCCATCCGGTAAAGGTGATATGCATGATCTCATGGTCGAAGGAATTAGGTTACTATGTATCAGAAAGCATATAGCAATTGAACTATTAAAATGACTTGATCTTTATGCTACGCTTATCTATAGGAGTATGTCCACCATATCATTCTCCTAATGATATGATCTTGTTGTTGATAACATCTCAATGTTCATGATAGGGAAACCACAATCATTTATCAACCAACAAGCTAGTGATGTATAGAGGCTATACTAGGGACTTCAAATTAAGTTTACAAATCACACAAGTATCAATGTTTCCTTGTTAATACTATTATAGCATGAATGTAAACATTTATCATAAACACAAAGATATAATAATAACTACATTTATTATTGCCTCTAGTTAGGGTGAGACCACGTTAAAACTATTTTGAAGTTATTTCTTATCAAGAACCTCTGGAATTACCCTGTGATCGAATTACCTACTGCAATTGAGTGTGATCTGTTGTTCCATTGGGAATTAGTAGATTGCAAACTACCGTTCGTGGTCGACGGCTGCGTGCGCAAGAGCGTGGTGTTGTGAATATCCCAGAGGGTTCGAGAGCTGTTGCATTGACATCAGGGTTCGAGCGGGAGAGTTCATAGCTACAGGCTAGTTATCTATCATCCACCATCATCATCGACAAGTGCTTGCTGAGAAGATCGGGCCACCCCATATCATCTTCATTCTCATTGACTTGAGTAGTCAAGACCCTTGTGACTACAAGCGATGGACTTGCGTCATGCTTAAACACGAGTAGTTCTTGGTCATCTTCCAAATGTTGCCTAGCCAATGCTTCCTTGACCCTTGCATCAAACTCATCTTCGCTCAAGTATTCTTCATCGCCATTGTCGTGGATGAACAAAACTTTCTTGTTTCCACATGCGGCCGACTTGTGTCCTTTGCCTCCACACTTGTAGCACTCACCATTGAATGATTGATCATCCTTTGTATATTTGCCACTTGGGGGCAGTTTTCCTTGAGGAAGTGTTGGCTTGAAGGGAAGCTTGGTGGTATTTGATGAGCTTCCACTTGGTGTTGTTGTAGTAGTGGTTGGTGCTTGCTTGTAGGTGAAGTACGTCTTTGGCTTGTTGTACTTGATGTCCTCTTGCACTTGACGTTCGGCTTTTGATGCTACTTGTAAAAGCTCAACCATGTTGTTGTACTTTTGGAACTCGGTGATGGGCTTGATTGGATGGTTCAACCCATTAAGGAAACGTGCCATTATTTGTTCATCATGCTCTTCAATGTTGGCACGGATCACGTTGAGCTCCATTTGCTTGAAATACTCTTCCACGGTCTTTGTCCCTTGACTAAGTGTTTGAAGCTTGTTGAAAAGGTCACATGTGTAGTGTGAAGGAACAAAGTGGGATCTCATATGAGCCTTCATATCTTGCCAAGTTGAGATTGGAGGCTCTTCTTTTGCTTCAAGAGCGAGTTGGACTTGTTCCCACCAAAGGTTGGCATACTCATCAAACTCGAGGGAGGCCATGGCCATCATCTTCTCATTGCTATAGTTGTGCATGCGGAAGATCTTGTCAACCTTGAGTCCCCATGAGAGATATTCTTCGGGTTCATTGGAACCGGTGAACTTGGGCATGGTGAATTTGAGCTTGCTGAAAGTTTCTTCTTCATTGCGGTTCTGGTGGCGGCGGTTGCCATGATTTTGGTGGCCATCTTCATCATCCGAGCTCTCATGTCTTGCTTGGTGATGGTTGCGTTGTCCTTGCGGTTGTTGAGGTGCCGCGTTTGGTTGTGGAACTTGATTTTGACGACGAGCTTGGGGAGCCTGCTCGTGTTGTTGGCGCGGTTGAGGACGAGGAGGAGGTTGTTGGTCCTCACGACGAGCTTGGGGAGCTTGCTCTTGTTCTTGTCTAGGTTGATGCCGATGAGCATTGTCTTGCGCCATGTGGCGATGAGGCTCGTCATGATGATCATGTTGTCGACGTTGACGTCCATGTCGATGATGACGCCTTGGTGAATCTTCGAGTGCTCCACGCCGACGGCGATCTTGTTCGTCCACTTTAGATGCTTCACTTGTTGTTGAAGGAACATGTCGTTGGTGATGGGCTTGGTGGTCCACGTGAGGTTGCTCTTGTTGAATCACGAGTGCCCTTAGTTGTGGACGGTTCTCTTCATGTCTTAGAGGTCTTGCGGAGAGGTCACCATCATAGCTTGACGTCGCGGCGTGTCGCGGAGATGGTACCGTTTGAGAAGAGATCATGGAGTGAAGGACGGGTCCATCCCGGTGCCTTGAAGCGTGACGGCGAGGTGCGCTTGATTTACTTGAGGAGTGTCGTGACGAGCTTGAGTCGCGCGATCGTGGCCTTGCTAGCCCATCAATGAGGCTTTGAAGCTTCTCATCCGTTGCGGCGAGGGCGCGACCAAGATCTTCATTTTGATGGCCGAGGTTGTGTTGCATGGCATGCATTTGTCCTCGGACTTCTTCGAAGCGGTTGTCGATGTTCTTGAATTCCACTCGGGATTCGCTATATTGTTCATCTTGGTGCCTCTCAAGGGCTTCACAACGGTAGTTGAATTCTCCCCGGACCTTCCAATGATCCCATCTTGTCATGTATTGTGTGTCGTCCTCTTGAGGTGGTGGTGGTTGGGACGACTCGCCATTCCTGTCCATGATGCAAAGCCGACAAGGGTTGTATATAGAGAAGAAGAACGCGGGGAGTTAGCCTTTTACCTCACCTTGGAGATTGTATCAAACCAATTGCCACACAAGAGAGCTAATAGCTTGCAAAGTGAAATCGCAAAGAAACTCACACACAAATAAGCTACACTCTCAAAATCTTTTGGTGGAAGGTTAGGATTGTGGAAAACCAAACGAAACGATCCAAGCAAAAGGTTATTGTTATAAGTGGTAAAGAACCAAAGATCAAAAGCAAAAAGGATACGATCTACAAAAACACAGGAGAACGCACACGTGGAGATTAAAGGGGTTAGCACGACTATGAAAATGAGCACAAAAGGTCCTAACGAAGACTACGCTCGGTTGTCGTGCCAACTCAAGGAAAGACCACCAATCGTTTGCCAAAAGAGCATAAGCAACGGCTTTGTGCACTTGCCTTGGCACGCTTTTTCCTCTCTTTTTGCTTACAAGATTGATACTCTCTTTGTATTGGGAGACTATGTATCTTTCTATTTTTTTTTGATTATTTTTCACCCTTTCTATACTATAATGTTAACTTTTGTATTTGCCCTCACACTCTCACTTTCCAAAGGCAAGTGCACAATGCTTAGACAAACACAAAATGAGTTGCTCTCATAGGATAGATACACACAAGGAAGATATGGGGCTGTCGAAGTGGTGCAAGTTATACCTTTGGTATTGTTGACGACTTGCAACCGTTGTTGTGGATGGTGTTCGAGTGTCGCGGTGTTGTTGAGCACGTGGTGACTTTGTTGCGGAAGCTTTTGTTAGTATGGCGACAAACACGCGAAACATGAACAAGCGAAAGAGGTTAGTCAGCAAACGAAGTTGAGGTGTCAAAAAGGAGCTGGAAAACTGTCAGTAGCGAGCGGTAGTACCGCCGGGTACGACCGGTAGTACCGGAGATTTGCGGTAGTACAACTCGTACGACCGGTAGTACCGCCTGGCGCAGAACTGGCACACGATCAACCTGAAAACATCCTCAAATTCGTGGTAATCTGACCGAAAGTCTGGGCTAGGAACATAAGAAGGCTATATATCGACTCCAAAAGCAATAGTTCTATGGTCCAAAGCCACGAAAAACTCTGATAGGGCAAAGGTGTCCGATCTTTCGATGAGATGGCGATAATCGATTTGGTGGAGTTCGGGCTTGACGATCCGACTACACGTGCGAGCACGAGCGCCAATGCAATCGCTAGGCCAATCTCCTGGAGGTTACCGATCCTGCGGGAACACGATCACCGACCAATGAGGGTCTTAATTCCTACCTAAAATCGAGAACAAGTAAGAACCAATATTGCAATCAAGATATTGCGGATTAAGAGGAAAGCTTTATTGAAAAGGTGGGATCCTGATAGGTGCAGTACAAGGGCCTCTGCGGCCTTTCGAGCCTTGGCGAAGTTGCTACGATGGCTAACTTAATGTCTAAACAAAATCCGAGTCTAGGGTGACGGCTATGGGGAGTATTTAAGGAGGAAAAGGTGGGGTTTTGGCCGGCCATGGAAATGGTGGTCGAATCCAACCCTAGAAGTCATTTTCCCCTCAAATACGGACTCTAAAAAGTGGCTAATTAAAATCCTGCGAAAATTACATGGGCCTGGCCCAAAATAAAGGTGTCACAGCACCATATTAAGCTATGGACGAATTCGTGAAGTATTAATCTTGAATATTTCGTCCAAGCCTTCTTTCTTTATTATGGTGGCCTCAAAGTTCTGAAATCTCCATCCGTGGCCTTCTCTTGGATCATCACATGCTTGCTGCCATCTCCATGCATGGCCATGCTCCAATGCTTGTCCCTCTCATCCATGCTTGGTCCATCATTCCTAAGAGTAAGAAATACATCTGATTTAGGCAGCATCATATTCTCATGTATGTGAGGAATAGTTCCAAGAAACGAAAGAACCTGATAGATCAGTTGTTTGGCACGAGATCTTGTGATGGGTCCTTGTATGCGTGTAGCTGTAGGTACAACGGTTGTATCAATAGAAGGGATGTCCACATCATGCTCCCCTTCTTAAATTGAAGTCGTCCTCGACGCAATCTCATCTTCCTCACCAAAGTAAGGCTTCAAATCTGCAATGTGAAACGTAGGACTAACCGTACCAAAGTCTGCAGGCAACTCAAGTTTATATGCATTATCATTTATTTTCGCTAACACCTTAAAGGGACCAACAGCACGCGGTATTAACTTAGACTTGCGTAAATCAGGAAAACAATCTTTACGCAAATGTAACCAAACAAGATCTCCAACATCAAAGACAACATGCTTTCTCCCTTTATCCCCAGCAAGTTTATACTTAGCATTCATGTGTTTAATGTTATCTTTAGTAGTCTTATGCAAGTTTAATATCATTTCAGCGCGTTGTGTAGCATCCAAATTATTTTGCACCGAAGAAGGTAAAGGCAATAAATCAATAGGTGCATGAGGAACAAAACCATACACGATCTCAAACGGGCACATCTTTGTGGTAGAATGCAGCAAACGATTATAAGCAAATTCTATATGAGGTAAACACTCTTCCCACAATTTTAAGTTCTTCTTTAAAACAGCCCGCAACATAGTAGACAAAGTACTATTTACTACTTCAGTTTGTCCATCAGTTTGGGGATGACATGTAGTACTAAACAGCAATTTAGTCCCCAACATAGCCCATAAACATCTCCAAAAGTGGCTAAGAAATTTAGTATCACGATCAGAAACAATAGTATTTGGCACACCATGCAAACGAACAATTTCACGAAAGAACAAATCAGCAATATGCGTAGCATCATCCGTTTTATGACAAGGAATAAAGTGTGCCATCTTAGAAAACCGATCCACAACAACAAAAATACTATCCCTCCCCTTCTATGTTCGTGGCAATCCCAAAACAAAGTCCATAGAAATATCCTCCCAAGGAACACTAGGAACAGGAAGAGGCATATATAAACCATGTGGATTAAGGCGGGACTTAGCTTTTTGACAAGTAGTGCAGCGTGCCACAAATCTCTCGACATCTCGACGCATAAGTGGCCAAAAGAAGTGTATAGCAAGAACATCCTCCGTCTTCTTGACACCAAAGTGTCGCATCAATCCTCCTCCATGCGCCTCCTGTAACAACAAAAGACAAACAGAACTATCTAGAATGCATAGTTTGTTAGCACGAAACACAAATCCATCATTGAAGACGAACTTGTTCCAAGTTCTACCATCTCTACAATTCTGCAACACATCTTTAAATTCAGCATCATGCACATATTGTTCCTTCATAGTTTCCAATCCAAATATTTTGAAGTCAAGTTGAGATAACAAAAAAAAACGGCGCGACAAAGCATCAACAATAATATTATCTTTACCCTTTTTGTGTTTGATAACATAAGGAAAAGACTCAATAAATTCAACCCACTTTGCATGACGACGATTCAATTTAGCTTGACTACGAATATGCTTCAGAGATTCATGATCAGAATGAATAACAAATTCTTTAGGCCATAGATAATGTTGCCAAGTTTCTAATGTCCGAACCAACGCATATAATTCTTTATCATAAGTAGAATAGTTCAGACTAGCCCCACTCAATTTTTCACTAAAATATGCAACAGGTTTTCCCTCTTGTAATAACACCCCTCCCAAACCAATTCCACTAGCATCACATTCAAGCTCAAAAGTCTTAGTAAAATCAGGAAGTTGGAGTAAGGGAGCATGTGTTAGCTTATCTTTCAATATGACGAAGGCTGTTCGTGCATCGCCCCAAACAAAGGGCACATCCTTCTTGGTAAGCTCATTCAATGGTAGCAATTGATCCAAAGTCTTTGACAAAGCGCCTATAAAACCAGCGAGGCCAAGAAAACTCCTCACTTGTGTGACCGTCTTGGCTGCCAATTCTCAATAGCTTCAATCTTGGCTGGATCCACTTCAATACCCTGTGATGTAACAACATAGCCAAGAAACGCAACTCGATTGGTGCAAAAGGTGCACTTCTCAAGGTTACCAAACAAACGTGCATCACGTAAAGCATTGAAAACAGCACGTAAATGGTCCAAATGATCCTCTAAAGATTTGCTATAAATCAGAATATCATCAAAGTATACTACCACAAAACGTCCAATGAAAGCACGTAAAACTTCGTTCATTAATCTCATGAAAGTGCTAGATGCATTAGTTAAACCAAACGGCATTACTAACCACTCATATAAACCGAACTTAGTTTTAACTGTTGTTTTCCATTCATCTCCTGATTTCATACGAATCTGGTGGTAGCAAATAAAATTTAGAAAAAATGGTAGAGCCACTCAATTCATCAAGCATGTCATCTAAACGTGGAATAGCATGACGATATCGAATATTAATATTATTGATAGCTCTACAATCAGTACACATGCGTGAAGAACCATCTTTCTTAGGTACCAAAATAATAGGAACAGTACAGGGGCTAAGGGACTCATGAATATGATCTCTGTCGAGTAGTTCCTGAATTTGGCGTTGTGTCTCCTTTGTCTCCTCTGGATTGGTTCTATATGGCGCGCGGTTGGGCAACGTAGCACCAGGAATTAGATCAATTTGGTGCTCAATTCCTCTAATAGGAGGTAGTCCTGGTGTGATGTGGACATCCCTTCTATTGATACAACCGTTGTACCTACAGCTACACACATGCAAGGACCCATCACAAGATCTCGTGCCAAACTACTTAACTATCAGGTACTTTCGTTTCTTGGAACTATTCCTCACATACATGAGAATATGATGCTGCCTAAATCAGATGTATTTATTACTCTTAGGAATGATGGACCAATCATGGATGAGAGGGACAAGCATTGGAGCATGGCCATGCATGGAGATGGCAGCAAGCGTGTGATAATCCAAGAGAAGGCCACGGATGAAGATTTCAGAACTTTGAGGCCACCATAATGAAGAAAGAAGGCTTGGACGAAATATTCAAGATCAATACTTCACGAATTCGTCCATAGCTTAATATGGTGCTGCGACACCTTTATTTTGGGCTAGGCCCATGTAATTTTCGTAGGATTTTAATTAGCCACTTTTTAGAGTCCGTATTTGAGGGGAAAAGGACTTCTAGGGTGTGATTCGGCCACCACTTCCATGGCTGGTCGAAACCCCACCTTTTCGCCCTTAAATACTCCCCATAGCCGTCCCCCTAGACTCGGATTTTGTTTAGACATTAAGTTAGCCATCATAGCAACTTCGCCAAGGCTCGAGCGTCGCAGAGGCCTCTTGTACTTCGCACCTATTCAGGATCCCACCTCTTCAGTAAAGCTTTCCTCTTAATCCGCAATATCTAGATTGCAATATTGGTTCTTACTTGTTCTCGATTTCAGGTAGGAATTAAGACCCTCTCTGGTCAGGCTAATCGTGTTCCCGCAGGATCGGTAACCTCCAGGAGATTGGCCTAGCGATTGCATTGGCGCTCGTGCTCACATGTGTAGTCGGATCGTCAAGCCCGAACTCCACCAAATCGACTATCATCATCTCATCGAAAGATCGGACACCTTTGCCCTATCATGGTGGCAGCTCCGCGGGAAAGACGTCCTAATATTCTTGCAAAAGGTTAGCAATAGCGGGTGGCAAAGAAGGAGGCATATCCTCAAATGCAAACAAAACCTCTTTGTAGACAATTGCATAACATTGAGTATTGTTTACATCTAGTTCAGCAATATCAATTTTATTTGCAAGCATACATGGACTCTTCAAACGAATATTAGTAGCATGTGTAGAATCAGATTTAGTGTTCTTTGGTGGTACAAAGTCTGCAGCAACAATCTGATTCTCACTTTTATTTTTCTCCTCAGTTTTAGCTCAACTAGCTCTAGCAAGATCATCTTTTAAAATCTGTTCGGGAGTCATAGGTTTTAGACCAATTTTCTTTCCATCATGCATAAGACAATAGTGATTAGTTTTGCCATTATGAACAGATTCTCTATCAAATTGCCATGGTCTACCAAGTAACAAAGAACAAGCTTGCATAGGTACAACATCACAATCAACAAAATCAGAATATGTACCAATAGTAAAATGCACGCGTATCGTTGTTGTTACCTTGATCTTGCGAGAACTCTCAAACCATTGGATGTAATATGAATGTGTGTGTTCTCTTGTTGGAAGTGCAAGCTTCTCTACCATGTCAACACTAGCCAGATTATTACAACTCCCTCCATCAATGATGATCTGTATAGCTCTTTCCTTGACAACACCACGTGTTTGGAACAGGTTGTGGCGTTGATCTTGTTCAGATTTGCTCAATTGCATACTCAACACGCGTTGTGTAATTAAACTCTTGTACTGATCAGCAGCTTCAGCTCCCATTACCTCTGTCTCTTCATCAGCATCAGAATTGTCTCCATGTCGAGCAGAAATAAGGGCTAATGTATCTTCATCAAAGTCACTTGCTAAATCGTATTGACCATCCTCCCGCACCATCATCACACGTTGTGTTGTGCACTGTCTCTCAATATGACCAAAACCCCAGCACTTGCGGCATTGTATATCCTTTGTCTTACCCGTGGAAGCCATAGAAGATGCACTACGAGCAGGAGCATTGGATGATGGTGGAGGAGCAGCTGGAAATCTTGTGGTGGCCTTGGATGTGGTAGTAGCTGGTGGCGAATCACGAGAAGGAGGCGCTGATTGTCGGGATGTCCAAGTGGATGTGCGACCTGCAGAATTATTAGTCCTCCTCCATGGTGGTTGGCGATCCTGCACTTCACGTTCAGCTTTGCAAGCAAGATGAAACAAACGAGTGATAGAATTATATTCCTTATAATTTAATATATGCTGAATGTCCTTGTTTAATCCACCAAAGAAACGTGCAAGCATTTGTTCATTAGACTCAACAAGACCACACTGAACCATCCCCGTTTGCAATTCCTGATAATACTCTTCTACAGAATTTTTCCCTTGCTCTAAACGTGTCAGATTCTTTAGTAAATCACGTTGAGAAGTGGGAGGTACAAAACGAACACGCATAGCAGTTTTTAAAGCAGTCCAAGTACTAGGAATAGTAGTAGGATTTAAACGACAATACTCAGACCACCAAAGAGAAGCAAATTTAGTGAATTCACATGTAGCAGCACTAACACGCATATTCGCAGGATATTTTAAACATGCAAAACGTTGTTCTACTTCCATCTCCCATGTAAGATATGCATCAGGATTATATTTACCCTCAAAAGATGGAATATTTAATTTAAGCTTTGCAACATGATCATCATCCCGTACCGGTGGTCGAGCGTTGCGGTAGTAATGTCGGGGACGGCCAGCAGGTACCTGTGGAGGTTGTTCAACCTCATCGTCAAACAGATCGTCGTCGTCGGTGTCGTAGTAGTACCCGTCGTCTGTCCCCAATGTCGCCAATGCCGCGACGGAAGTCCGAGTCGTCGGCCGCATCGGTAGCCGCTTCGGTGCGGCAATAACCAGTAGTCCGACCCGTGATCGGGATGCGCCGTGCACCATGTGTGGGTGCGGGTGCGGGTGCGGGTAATCTGTTCAAAATCTCCTTGAACCAAGCGTCAAGCTTGGCGTTGAAGGATTTCTCGAGTCCATCGTTCTTGTCCATAGCGTTGGTGAGCTTGGTGTCAAACTCCCCTAGGCGTGTATCCACGTCTTCAGCGCGACTGACCAAGAGCTCGGAGAAGTGGGCATGTAGTTCTTCGTTTGTCATTGTGGCAGGGTTCCGCGAAGTATCTGCCATGGTTAGTCCTTAAAAAGCACAGGTATATACAACGGAAATATGGTGGAAGGCACGCGTAATCCATCGAGCAATATACGAAGCTCTTACAAGTTCTTACCAAACAGCAGGAAAAGGCGATGTGCAACCGCGAGGATCAGTGGGTCCAGAGATTGAACCAAGCGATTACCAGGAGTCGAAACACCGCACGTGGAGAATATCTGTGGAGCTCTGGGAAGGCTTAGCAAAGGGGGTTAGCAATTATCAAAACAGCAATGCAAAAGTTGAAAGAATGCTCAACGGCATCTTGTCTGGTCCTAGGCTAGACCGTACTAGAGACGCGAGTCTAGATCACCAACGATGTCACGACGCGACACAACAAGCAATGTATGATGATATGGCACCCTGAAAAGCGAACCGAGATGTAGAAAATCACTATGATGGCGAGTGTCTAAAACTGATCTACGGGGTCTAAAAATAGGTTAGCCCCCAAAAAAAATCGAAATTTTTGTATTATGCTCCGAAAAGCGCGGAGGCGCCGAATTTTTTTTTGCTCTCCTTCTGGACTTACGACCGGACTCTGAGCTCGACACGAACTTTAGCTTAACACGGAAACAACAAAGAAGGAAAGTAAAAAGAAATAACTAGGAAACAATAACTCTACTTGGACTCGTGCCGCGGCAAGAAAGGTGATCGGATCCGTGTCGCGGTAGGAAAGCGGTGGCGAAGTGTTTAGGGTTTATGGTGGCAGGGTATATGGCGGCGGAATATGGTGGCGGAATATGGTGGCGGTGATCGGCGAGTGTGGCGGTGACTACTATGATTAGAACTCGAAACTCTAAGGGACGAGACACTAAGACCAACAACTCGACGCGACGATGTAGACACAAATTCAACAATGCAAAAATTGAAAAGATAATGCGAGGCGTAGATTGGTTATGGGATGGATCTAAACTCTAACTGTGTTTTTGGCTTTTTCGTGGGTTATAGGTAAAACGGATCTAATCTACGAAAATAGTAAAATCTCACCGAGAAACCTGAAATCTGATACCACTTGATAGGGCAAAGGTGTCCGATCTTTTGATGAGATGGCAATAATCGATTTTGTGGAGTTCGGGCTTGACGATCTGACTACACGTGCGAGCACGAGCGCCAATGCAATCGCTAGGCCAATCTCCTGGAGGTTACCGATCCTGCGGGAACACGATCAGCCTGACCAGCGAGGGTCTTAATTCCTACCTGAAATCGAGAACAAGTAAGAACCAATATTGCAATCAAGATATTGCAGATTAAGAGGAAAGCTTTATTGAAAAGGTGGGATCCTCATAGGTGCAGTACAAGAGGCCTCTGCGACGCTCGAGCCTTGGCGAAGTTGCTACGATGGCTAACTTAATGTCTAAACAAAATCCGAGTCTAGGGTGACGGCTATGGGGAGTATTTAAGGAGGAAAAGGTGGGGTTTCGGCCAGCCATGGAAGTGGTGGTTGAATCCAACCCTAGAAGTCCTTTTCCCCTCAAATACGGACTCTAAAAAGTGGCTAATTAAAATCTTGCGAAAATTACATGGGCCTGGCCCAAAATAAAGGTGTCGCAGCACCATATTAAGCTATGGACGAATTCGTGAAGTATTAATCTTGAATATATCGTCCAAGCCTTCTTTCTTTATTATGGTGGACTCAAAGTTCTGAAATCTCCTTCTGTGGCCTTCTCTTGGATCATCACATGCTTGCTGCCATCTCCATGCATGGCCATGCACCAATGCTTGTCCCTCTCATCCATGCTTGGTCCATCATTCCTAAGAGTAAGAAATACATCTGATTTAGGCAGCATCATATTCTCATGTATGTGAGGAAAAGTTCCAAGAAACGAAAGTACCTGATAGTTAAGTTGTTTGGCACGAGATCTTGTGATGGGTCCTTGTATGTGTGTAGCTGTAGGTACAACGGTTGTATCAATAGAAGGGATGTCCACATCAGACTAACCAAATTCAAAGATCGATCCGAAGGCGATTTGGGGCTCTTTTTGGGGAATTTTCGATTTTATGATGGATAGAAGAAAAATTGAGGGGAAATTCGTGATCAACCTTGCTCTTGATAACAATATGTTAGGGGTGACCCCTTGGGATGGCCTGATCTTTCACGAATTCCGTGGGAATCGAGGGGAAAGCGGTGGAAGGGGGAAGGGGATGGAATCCACGAACACACACGCGAAGAACTCGATGAACACACACACACGAAAACACGATACAAGCCGATAGCTCATGCCGGTGGCAACCGGTCCAACACAATCCCTAGGATCGGCGTTGGGCAAGGCACTCTCCCACGGCCAACAACGGGGTTGAGAGGCTTGATGAGATCTTGACTACTCACGAGACATCGAGATCCCAAGGACTGGTACAACTTGAATGCACTAGGAAAAATCCAAGAGGTTTGTGGATAATTTGGTGCTCCTTGTCAAGGAGCATGAGAAAAATAGTTGATAGATCCTCAAAGGGGTGTCTTCAACTACAATTATCCAAGTCTGAGGTTTACAAAAGAGGGTGGGGGCTATATATAGGCCAGCCACATAAACAGGGGTAGTTTAGGAACGAAATGGGAAAATATAGAGAGGGGTGCAGGGTGCTGGACCGAGCTGACGCGAACAGGTTCAGGCACGTCCCGTAGTACCGGGTTCGCGGTCGGTAGTACCAGTCTCAACCGGTAGTACCGCTCAAGATCCGGTAGTACCGCTTGCAGTCCTAGGGCTTTGATTGGCATCGTCAGTAGTGAGCAGTAGTGGGGGGGGGGTAGTACCGCTGACCGGTAGTACCGGTTCCAGCTCCGGTAGTACCGCGGACGTCTAGGGCTTGGTTGGGTTCCTCCTGGAGCGTCCGGTAGCAGGGACCGGTGGTGTCGCTTGGACCGGTAGTACCGGTCGCCGTATCCGGTAGTACCGCTAGTGCCTGAGTGCGGCTGGTCCCTTCCGTAGTGGTTTCTCCGTTTCGTGGGTCCTTCTCTTCGTACCTGATGATGCACAGGGTGGGCGTATGAAGTAGCAAACCATCCAGGGGCGTGTCGAAATCACATAAGGAAAGGAGCGAGTTAACCTAGCTTGTAGGAGTTTGGCTCGGGCGCGAGTCATGGGTCCACTTGGGGGGCTCGTAGGAGTAGATGTAGTAGTGTTCGTAGGACGGGCTCAATCAGTTTGGGGTAGGTTGGATGGGCTAGGGTTTCAGTCGGCTGGGCCTTTTGGGCCTGGTCGGTTTAGGTCTAGGGTTTAGGTATAGGTCTAATCGGGTAGTAGGTGGTCTAGTCGGTTGGATCTCTGGTACGATCGGCTGGACTGCCTCGCCGATAGCAAAATATATTATATTTTATAAAAGCTTTTATAAATAGTTTTATACAAATAAAAGCTCTAGGCAGACCGGATCTTATACTTTGAAATAAGAGGGGATAATGTACAAAGCAAAAATAGGGATTTTGGAAAATAGTTTTAGGCGAATAAATGCATGATGATGTCGTGATGATGCACGAAGATTAAACAACAAGCGATTCTAGTAGTGGTTTTACCCGGGGTGCTACATTCACAGACTCTAGCACGCTGCATAAGCATCTCCATCTCCATATAGTACTCATCAACTGACATTGTTCCTTGTCTCAAGTTTGTCAATTTATCAAACACTAAAGGCAAATAGTTATTGGGAACAAAACAATCCTTCATGATTCGCTTCATCTCTCTCCATGATTGCACAGGCACTTCATTGGCGTCCCCTCTATTTTGCACAATAGCATCCCACCAACATAATGCATATCCATCAAATTCTGACGCTGCAAGTTTTACCTTCTTATCCTCTTTATACTCATGCAAACGGCACAACTTCTCAATCTTCAGCTTCCATGTAAGGTAATCTTCAGGATCAATGATAGGGCAAAGGTGTCAGATCTGTCGATGAGATGGTGATAATCGATTTGGTGGAGTTCGGGCTTGACGATCCGACTACACGTGCGAGCACGAGCGTCAATGCAATCGCTAGGCCAATATCCTGGAGGTTACCGATCCTGCGAGAACACGATCAGCCTGACCAGCGAGGGTCTTAATTCCTACCTGAAATCGAGAATAAGTAAGAACTAATATTGCAATCAAGATATTGCGGAATAAGATGAAAGCTTTATTGAAAAGGTGGGATCCTGTATAGGTGCGAAGTACAAGAGGCTTATGCGACGCTCGAGCCTTGGGGAAGTTGCTATGATGGCTAACTTAATGTCTAAACAAAATCCGAGTCTACGGTGACGGCTATGGGGAGTATTTAAGGTGGAAAGTTGGGGTTTCGGCCATCCATGGAAGTGGTGGCCAAATCCAACCCTAGAAGTCCTTTTCTCCTCAAATACGGACTATAGAAAGTGGTTAATTAAAATCCTACGAAAATTACATGGGCCTGGCCCAAAATAAAGGTGTCACAGTACCATATTAAGCTATGGACGAATTTGTGAAGTATTAATCTTGAATATTTCGTCCAAGCCTTCTTTCTTCATTATGGTGGCATCAAAGTTCTGAAATCTTCATCCGTGGCCTTCTCTTGAATCATCCCATGCTTGCTGTCATCTCCATGCATGGCCATGCTCCAATGCTTGTCCCTCTCATCCATGCTTGGTCCATCATTCCTAAGAGTAATAAATACATCTGATTTAGGCAGCATCATATTCTCATGTATGTGAGGAATAGTTCCAAGAAACGAAAGTACCTGATAGTTAAGTTGTTTGGCACGAGATCTTGTTATAGGTCCTCGTATGTGTGTAGCTGTAGGTACAACGGTTGTATCAATAGATGGGATGTCCACATCAATCAAGTGAACCATCAAACTTGGGAATTTAAATTTTGGCTTACCCAAACCATCCTCAGGGATTTGGGGCACACGCTAAGAACGCCCAATTGGAGCAAAGCCACGTCCATGAATAGGAGGAGGAGCATGGCCACAACCAACCTGGTTTGGATGATGAACATCCCAGGCATTACTTCCTTCTTCATCTTCATGGGCATCATCATATGGTTTTTGCTATCTCTGCCCAATTGCTATTGTCAGAGCATCAATAGGGCATTGCAAAGTTGTTACGTTGGTGTTGATAGCTATCACTTGAGTCTGAATGTTGGTGACTGTGGCCTCGTTGTCTCCCATTGCAATTTGCACATCATGTATTGTTTTGTCAATCTCATCTTTGGTGGTAGTGAACACACAGGTTAAATGTGATTTCAATGCTTCCTATTCTCGCCAATTGACTGAATCAGTATCCTGCTTTTTTTGCATGAAAACTTCCTCAATAGAAGACATGATATGGTTCCAAAGTGACAATAACTCACAACTCACTCCAACTGACAAGAAAGCGGATCTTACTGTTCCAAAGTGAATAGTGATGCTTTACCAATTTAAAATCAACAACTAATGCACTGATGTGATGAAGTGAATATCAAGGGTATGGAGAACAATCACATGACACATAGGTTATTTATGGTGGAGCTGTAGGTATGGTATCCTAACTACACCGCAAACAAGTCCTAGTGTTGATCGATTGATAACCCAAGAAACATGCACACGATGGAGATAAATGTGGCAAATCAACTTATAAACATGAATATTGCAATGCACAAGAGAGACGCTAGTAATAGCTCAAAATAAATAGGCACAATATTGCTCAATCTACCAGTGCTATGATCAACTAGGCCTCCAATAATGCACACTATAATATCTCTTTTTTCTTTTTTATATTCATTCCCTTTTCCCCTTTTTTTTGTTTTTTCAACTATATGACTCAATGCAATACGATGCAGCAATTTAGAACAAACTGGGCCGGATAGTCTGGAAATTGTCGGCAGGAGACTTCGGTTGCGTCGGATAGTCCGGGTGATGTTTGCCGGATAGTCCGGTTTTGCCTTCGAAATTTTCTGCATTTCAAAACCCTAATGAGCAGCCTGTTTAGCAAAGCAACTAGTCTTATGGGTACGTTCCTAGGCACGGATGTTGTAGATAGACGGTGTCTATGGTATGAAAACAAATGGTACGCTATGTGGACTCGAAAAAGTAGATGGAAAACTTGCGGAAAACGGTGATGGTGGACTCGGTGGAAAACAAGATCAAACCCTAAACCTAGACATAAACGAAAACTAGAATCCTACGAGTAAAAGTCGCAGATCGAATCTACAAGAAGACACGACTAGCAACTAAACCTTGAAAAACAATGCAATCTAGGCTATGGCAAATATTTTTGTAAGACTTTCTCTATATAGGACGAATAATAAAGTAATCAATGGATGGATTGTGGATGCTCACCGAGTAAACGAGGGAATCTCATACCAAGATGATATGGGGTGGCCCGATCTTGTTAGCATGCAGTTGGCGATGATGATGGTGGACGATAGATAAATAACCTGTAGCTATGAACTCTCCCGCTAGAACCCTGATGCCAATCAATAGCTCTAGAACCCTGTGGAATATTCACAACACCACGCTCTTGCGCATGCAGCTGTCGACCATGAACAATAGTTTGCAATCTATTAATTTCCAATGGAACAATAGATCACACTCAATTATAGTAGATAATTCGATCACATGGTAATTTTATAGGTTCTAATAAGAAACAACTCCAAAATAGTTTTAGCATGGTCTAACCCTAACTATGAGGGAAGCCTAGGACTTATAAGGGCGGCTGGGGCGGCCAGAAACTGAAACTAAGACGTGTACGACTCAAACTGATACATGCAGACTCGGAACAAATTTGGTCGGCGGGCGGACATTCTGGCTAATGTCAGACGGACTGTCCGGTGGGGCTGGACATTCCGGGTGGGTGTCCGGGTACTGTCCGATCTGGGACGCAGTAGGGTAGCACCTCGTGGCTTCTTGGGTATGCCGAACAGTCCGAGGGGACTCGGCGGGACACTCCGGTTTTCACAGGATTTCTTTTCTTCTTCTTGATGATCTTCTCTTGCGCCTTCCTCCCGCTCCTCCCTCGCGCATCCTTGGGCGATCATCATGTTGGGAACTTCTTGCAGCCCTTCTCCTCCTCGCGCCATGCTTGTTTCCTCAATAAACCTGATCATACATAAATGCATAGACTTAGGTACTATAAAATTCTCATCAATAAAAATACCAGATTCATTTAGGAGTGAATTCACCTATTGTTCAAGTAGCTTAGCATGAGCTCTTGTAATCGGTCCAATTCTAATCTCTTTGGACTAAACCTTCTTAGCCGTATCTGGAACATCTTCAGTAGTAATTTGGGTAGGTATAATTGTAGGGATGTCCTCATCAAGATACCATGAACAACATGTATGATTATGTAGATCTCCTTCTCCTCTTCGAACGAGCTAAAGAAAACCAAAATCCAAGTTTGAATGCAAAAGTTATGCTCAAAACGGTGAGAAGATGAAATATGGGAATCTACTGTTTATGTTCTGTACCGGGCGGTAGTACCAGGTTTCCGGAGGTCGGTATTACCGTTTAGGTATCGGGAAGGTGCGGTAGTACCGGGAAGGTGCGGTAGTACCGGTTGTTCCAGGGACGCCCAGATTTGACGTGTTTTCATGATTTTGGGGCGATTTGGGCGGAAAATCTTGAAGAAAAACACCAAATCGAAGGGGTAAATCAATGAATTAGGCTATGGGAACGCAGGGGATGGTAGATCAACAAGTTTAGCAAGTAATCCGCGGATCAAAACCTACCAAAACGCACTCAAATCACAGATCGATCCAAAACACGAATTGGGGATATTGTGGTGGAATTTTCGAATATGGGGAAAAACCAAATCGAAGAGAAATCTGTGGCAACCAAAAGCTGTTGATACCAGATGATAGGGGTTAACCTCTTGGGTGGCCCTATCTTCACGGATCTCGTGGTCAAATCGATGGGAAAGCAAGGGAAAAGGAAGAAGGTAGCGGAAGCGAACACATACCTCACTAAGAACACAATGAACACACACAAAACTCACACGATACAAGGCCGATTGCTTTCGAACGGTGACCATCGGTCAATAGAATCCTCGCAATGAAAGATCGGTCAGCATGCTCCCTAAAATCCACATCGGAGAGGGAAGAACACCTCGGGGAGGGTCATGACAGCTTGGATAAGAGACACTAACTCCAAGGCCTTGTACAAGGATGGATGCGTGATGCAAAGTCCAATCGAGGTTGGTGACGATAGTCGGTCCCCTTGGTAAAGGGGATGAGGCAAAACTAGAGATTCCATGTAAGGGGATTGTCTTTAGTCTATCATCCATGCCACAGGGATACATGAGGGGTGGGGGCTCTATTTATAGGCCATCCACTTACATAGGGGTAGTTTGTGAATAGAATTAGGATTGCATCATAATAAGGGGGTACATGGGCTATGGCCTAGATCTGGTGCGTGCAGGCACTGTCATGACAGGTAGTACTGGTACTTGTGTCCGGTAGTACCAGCACAAGCGGTAGCGGCTTTGAATGGAGCGCTAGCTCCGGGCTTTAGCTGTTGACAAGCTCCATGTGCGGTAGTACCGCTCGCCATGTCTGGTAGTACTATCGACGGGCGGTAATGCTGCTGGTCGGTACCATGGCATCCAGATATGTAGCCTGATCTCGCTAGGTCTAGGTGGTAGTACCGCTGTTGGGAGAGGTAGTACCAGGGCATGGTAGTACCGCTGATGGCAGAGGTAGTGCCACTCATTCATGTCTCTTCATTCTCCCCTTCTAAGCTTCCGTCTTGTCGGGCTTGAGGTTCCGGGCTTTCTCCCTTATCTCGTGCTTGTCAGTGTGAACCTATCATGGTCATAGGACAGAGTATGAAGTAGTATACCATTTAATATGGTAGGAAGTGAGATCTCAGAGAGGATAGGATTCACCTTTGGACTCCATGACGACTTGGCATGTGTTGAAGACTGTAGGTCGGCTACATAAGGCCAGAGCGTAAAATTTGCATACATCCAATTCTAATTTAGTCAGATAAAAGGTCAAAGCGACAAGTCCTACAACTAATATCTGCTTTGTGTACAAGCTCTTGAAACACCATAGTATACATTAAAAAGGACGATGGAAGCGTGTACTCAACAAGATCAAATTTACTTACCAAAATGGAAACAACCAATAATTTAGTTCATGCATGCTGACATAAAAATCTGAAAGCATAAGGAGAAAAGTAAGGATAATTACGTAAGAGACCCCACTTCTTGATGCAAGTTTTGTCGCCGACACAAACAGTGCACATAGAGCTATATAAACTCAGTGATATTTGAACAAGTAAAATACATGACAGAGCAAGGGATATATTGCTTCAATTCTTTCCTTATTTAGAAGCAGGAATAGTACATCCAATGAATACACCCCACGGTATCGCTCTATGATTTATATAGTTTAACATGCTACTTACATTTGAAGCAATAACTCTGTATTTGACCAAATTAACTTCTCTAGCAACCTAGGCGAGTCATTTTATCCATGAGTTAATAGGCATTGTACTACTATGTTATAGAAAAAATTAGCAGGCATGTCGAATTGGGAAGTGCAAACTTATATACTAGCCTGTTGGAAGAAGATAATTCTGAACTTATTATCAGACTAGCAGCTTGTTATTAGAACCATAACACTTAGCTCATAATTAGAAGCTCAGCGCACCACCACTAGCATAGTACATGTCCTGGAGATCACCAACACCTCACATACCAAACCTAGATACAAAACCAGTACTTGCTGGTGCTCAACCATTGGAATAAAAGAGCACACAGACAGAGCTTCCACTAAACTGGACATGCTTACATTAGGAGGCACCGCCATCTAACCCTGCCTCTTCACATGAAAAACAAAAGAGCTTCGCTCACTATTGAGAACTAGGAATTGTCATTGAATCAAACTATCAGCGTGTGAAGTGTGAACACAAATCACATAGTTTGTACTATGTTTCAGAAAACAAGATCATCCACGTCGGGAGCTACACGAGCATGGAACGCAACGAAAACACTAGCTAGAGCCAATCGGCGAATGGAGCCATACCCTAGCATTGACGAAGCTTCGCGACACAACACACACCCATACACAACTAGAGGTGGGGATGGGGTAGAGAAGGCGGGCAGACAACAATATTACCTTGGGATATGAGGTGCTCGACGACGACGTCTGATGGTGCTTGACGTAGCACTTTGTTGGTAACCCCAAACGCAGGGTATGAAGAGCATGCAGCAAGTTTCCCTCAGTTGAGACCGAGGTTATCGAACCAGAAGGAGGAAGGAAACGTCACACAGGTGTTGCAAACAACGTGGAGACCTGTACAACACAAACTCAAGACTTTGCCCCAACGAACAGTGAGGTTGTCAAGCACACTGGTTTGTTATAACAAAGGATTAAACGTATGGTGTGGAAGATAATGGTTTGCAGCAAGTAAAGAAGTAACAGTGGAAGATGTATCAATGGTAAAGATTGGACCGGGGTCCATAGTTCACTAGAGGTACTCTCCTTAGATAAACAACATGGCATGAAGGGTAAACAAATACAGCAGGGCAATTAACAGGAACTGAGCAAGGCACAACAATGCAATTACTAGTCAGAAAGATCCTATGAGGTTGATTGGGCAATACAACAAGATACATAGACCGCCATCCAACTGCATATATGACTAGAAGTCCACCTTCAGGTTATCATCCGAACCCCCTCCAGTATTAAGTTGCAAGCAACAGACAACTGCTTTAAGCAAAGTGTGTAAGATAAACAGTCCACATGTTCCATAAAGAAGAGACCATTTGATATGGGCACGATGGAGGAGGTGCAGCCTAATTTCAGGACTCCACCAAGCTAGGCGTGTCTTTGTAATTTAATAAATAGGTTTTATTATTCCTGGTCATGTTTTGGGCCAATTAGGTTTTATTATGTGTGTGGGCTTGGTTTGGGCTTGTCCAACCAAGTCAAGTCGCAGCCCATTAGTGTGGCACCCCAGCCCTCATATAAGGAGTTGGTCGAGTTAGGGTTTAGGGAGTTCATTGTTTAGTCTAAAAACTATATTGTGCTCCACCGTGTATCATCCCTCCGGGGAAGGCGTTACCGTTGATCACATTCTAGAGATTGCTACGGACGTTCTTGTGTTCATCAAGGATTATCGAGATCTAGTTTTGAGGCGTGGTGATCTTCATCATGTTACTAGCCAGATTGATTCTGTAAGGGTCCCAACCTTTAAAATAAGGTAGAGTCCCCTGTGTTTACAATGCTAGTCCCTGGATCAATAGCTAGCATCCACAGTTAAGATGTAATATCAAGAAACAAAGGTCATAATATAACTTTATAACCAGGAATAACATAATTTTATTACATCACACATAGCTCATTTGGCTATTACATTACATTGCAGCGGAATATCTATAAGCATGGGGTCCTTCATCTTCAAGGTGCCACAGGCAAACATGTTGGTTGTAGACATTGTAATCCTAATCATCAAACTTTTCTAACATCAATCAAACCTGCAACATACAAGTTACAGCCACAAGGGTCAATACATTTGAATTGTATTGGCAAGTGATACTAGGGTAGTATAGTGGAGTCTATCATCTATATGCATTTGGCTAAGTGGAGTTGAGGCTTGCATTGCTCAAAATAGATTTTTCCTTAACATTTGAAAACACTAAGTTTTTGCTTGACAAAACATTTTTCTCAATCAAAGATTGAAGATCCTTTAACCCTTGTTCAACCACAAGTTTTTAACTTAGAAATTTGGATGATGAGATTCTTGATTGCTTCCATGTCTTGATGCTCAAATTGTCCTTTACCAGGGACATGGCTAAGTACTTAGATTTTACACTCTGCAGAGGTGGTGCACTTTCCCCACAAGACTTGGTTTCCCAAGACAAGATCTTTCAGAATCCTTCCCTTAGACCAAAATGGATGCGCTCCAACCTATCAAACTCTACCACCAACTGTCCATATGGCTAAGTTCTTGCAACCTATATGATCCAGGCAGAGCCCATAATGCCAAGTGGCTGCACTTGAAGCTTCTCAACATTTGACATCTCAAATCTCTTTGTTCCTGGGTGGCCATCCACAAGTGAGATACACAAGGTCAACCATAAACATGGGCCTTGTGAACCACTCAACCAAAATCCACCATTCAAGTCCCATTCCACCCAGGTGATTCATTAACTTAGTTGTTTTATTAAATAAAAACACAAGTCCTCAGACTTGGAAATTTTTTCATAGTGTGAATATATTTCCACCCTTGTTTTCTATTAGCTAAGCTAAGCATGATATTAGTAGGAGTCTTAACTTAGGAAATTTCTACCAAGGTTTCAACTACTAGGTTTTCCTATAGCAAGGTTTATACTTAGCATTTCCATGCAAGTTTTACTTAGAAAAATCAATAATGCATAGTGAAAGTAATGGGACAAAAAGTATGAAGCATCACTTTCCTTTTTGGTTGAGTATGGGTTCACTCCTTGTCCTTGCTACAATCAGACTCTTCAAGTCACTACAATTCAATCAAGCAAGGCACAAGTTCAAACTACCAATCAAGCAAAACATCACATAAAATAATAAGACAAAACAACACATGCAAGCATGCAAAAAGGGTTGTTTTATTTGAAAAAATGGTTCCTAATGGGTCATAAACATTTGAAAACACCTAATGGTCATTTTATAAAGTGGCAAAGTCATTTGCAAAAGATTTCACTTCATAAACCATTTTCAAAACAAAGTATCATTTTATGTGGTGTAGAAATATTTTTGCTAAGGCATTAATCTATAGGGTTCACCAAATATGTTTTCAAACCATAAAACTTGGTATTTGGGGTCAGAGAGTTTAAAACAAAACATTTCCCAAAAGTTTTCCTTCAAAACCATTTTTAATAAATAAACCATATTTCTATTTGACTAGAAATGGTTTTAAATCAAAGAATCATTCTTTTCCTTCACCAAATGTATTTTTGAAACCACAAAGTGTTTCCTAATGTTAGTAGGTTCAAATCACACCATTTGCCAAAGATTTTAACCCCAAAATCATTTTTGAACAATTTTTACAATCTAAACAAGCATACAAATGTTTCTGCAAAAATAACCATTTTTCCAGAAGCTTTTTACTAAACAAATGGAAAGGTTGGCTAGGGCTTGTTCCACTAATTCCATTTATATAAAGTTTGCAAATTTTGGACGTGTAGAACTAAAGTTACAAGGTTTTCAAAATTGCATCTAATTCTGATTTCAAATTCTGTTTTAACTCAAACCAGTGACACACATCCTAATTCTATTTGTCCATACCGTTTCGGTTGGATCACGTTCTCTGGTGCGTTGGATCAAGTCAGATCGTGCGGCACAGGATCACTCGTACCCCTTTGGCTAAGGATCTATCGTGAGCGTCGGATCAAGATCCCACGGTGCGCAGTGTGCCAGCCATAGATGGGCGGCGCTGCGGTGGCTACTGGCGGCGGAGCGTCCAGACGATAGCGGTGCCGGCGATACAGGAAGCAATGGAAGGTGGGGGGAATGCTCACAGTGATCGCAGGGCGACGCCGAAGCTCAACGTGGAGTCGTCTTGGCAAGGGGCGCACTGGAGCGGGCTTAATTGCTCGCCGGAGTGGAGCTGCGCCTCGGCCACGCTCAGTCGTCGTCGAGGACGGTGCTATGGATCACTAGGAGACAAACGAAACGCATGGTTAGATGCGCAATGACACGGCGATGGTGTGTGCGTGATTGAGAGGGGTCGGGGTGGTCTGGTTTACTAGAGGGAGGTCGTCGGAGAAACTGCAGACGGCGTTGGCGAGTTGAGCTTGACGAAGCCGATGTTATGGGGCACTCGCGGGCGAACCAGTGGCACGGGAAGATGCGCCAGGATGTGTGGAGTATGTGTGCGTGGTCGATGAGGCAAGGGGCGATGTGGTGCTGCCGGAATCGTCGCCAGAAGGCCGTCGGACAATGGGTGTCGAATGAAATTCGAGTCTGGGGCGACTTGGGGAGGAGATGAGGGAAATGGAGGGGAGACGCTGGCGTTTAAATGTGCATGGTCACGGCGAGGGATTAACTCGATATTAAGGTGTAATCAACCGGATAAATCAATGGCAGCAACGGCTGGGCGAGTTCAACGCGAGGAGGAAGAAGATGAGCTGGCTGTGGGGTCTGCTCGTCAGCGAAAGAAAGGGAGTGGAGGTGGGGTCCACAAGTCAGTTGCTCTGCGGGTTCTGTCTACGGTGAAAAACGTTTCGCCGTGGGAGAGAGTAGGTGGGCTGGACTGGGTCTTGTTGGGCCAGACTGGTTGGGTCGAGTCCATCTCACAATTTTTTTCTGTCTGAAACCTTTTTCTTTTTCTATTTCTTTTTCTGTTTTGAAATTTCAAACAACATTCATACATTCAAACATTCACCACACTTGCAATTGAATTTGGTTCTGTTTTACAACATAAACCAAAGTCCAAAGATCAAAATAATATTTTTATTATTTTTAGGATCTATTTAATAATTAAATAAAATAGTCCTTAATTATTAATTCCAATAGGTTTTGATTTATTTAATAAAATCTCTATTTGAAAAATAAATAATTTCAAAACCAAATCAGTAGGTTTTATTTGAAAATAGAAGATACTTGGAAAACTTGTTTAAAATAAAATGTTATTTTATTTTAGGGTCCAATAATAATTAAATGAATAGACCTTATTCATTTAATTCAAATAGGATTTGTTTTATTAAAAACTTTATTTTTAAATATAAAATAAAACCAAAACACTTCAGTAGGTTTTATTTGAGAATATAAAATACGTGGAAAACTTATTTAAAATAAATAAATAAGTTTTTGTGTTTATTGAAAATGGGAAAAGCCTTTACTTAAATAAAATTGGATATTAAATCCTTATTATTTTATTTATATAAACCTTTACTATTTTTATCAAAACAAAACATTTTATTTCAAAATATTGTCCAAGGTTTAATTTGGCTTTATAAATAATCCTTATTTATAAATCTATCTTTTCTTTTATTAAATATCCAAAATAGTAATTTTAAATATTTAATATTTTATTTATTAATTGTTTTATCTTTTTAAATCCCTTTAGGATTTATTTGTTCAAAATAGGTTTGAAGGTTTCCAATTGGAATCAAAAAGTTTCTTCTCACCCTGAAAATCAACAAAGTTTTATTTTATTTATTTATTTTTCACATTACAAGATTTGGAAAATCTTGGGATGTGACAGATTCCTCTTCTTCAACTTACGTTCATCATGTAATTGGGAGATTATCTATCGGGTTGACTCGCTGTGAAAGATCGGGCCAAAACTAAAGGATCATCGGCTTGATCTGTATCATGTGGTATCACAGCTCTCGTTGATCACAGCGTGTTTTTGGATCTGCGGACTGTTTTTCTACAAGCAGTTTACAAATTAGAATTGGAAGTTGAAGTTTTCATATTAGATCGTGTTCTTCGTCGGCAGTCAAGTCAGATTGGTTCTGGTTCGTCATTGAAGTTTTCATAGGCATTAAGTTCATCCAGGTCGACTTGTTCGTCCAGATCAAGTTGTTTATCCGAGCGATCGGAAAAAAAATCCCAGGAGTGTGAAGATCACGTGAGATCGAGGGAATTAAGAAAAAAACTCCAATCGCTGCCGATCCCAGGAGTCCCACGATTTTACAGATCAGATCCAGCGAGTTAAAAAAAAGGAAAACCGACAACACGCGGAGTCCTTGCCCTAGCGCTCCTGCTCGCGCACCTGGCGCCTCGTTCCGTTTGGCATGCAAGAGCAGTTTAAAAAAAAGGAAGGAGTCCTTTTCGAGCGCGCTTGGCGTGATTCCTACCTGAAATCGAGAACAAGTAAGAACTAATATTGCAATCAAGATATTGCAGATTAATACGAAAGCTTTCTTAAAAAGGTGGGATCCTGTAAAGGTGCGAAGTACAAGAGGCCTCTACGACGCTCGAGCCTTGGTGAAGTTGCTATGATGGCTAACTTAATGTATAAACAAAATCCGAGTCTACGGTGACGGCTATGGGGAGTATTTAAGGAGGAAAGGTGGGGTTTCGGCAAGCCATAGAAGTGGTGGCCGAATCCAACCCTAGAAGTCCTTTTCTCCTCAAATACGGACTCTAAAAAGAGGCTAATTAAAATCCTGCGAAAATTACATGGTCCTGGCCCAAAATAAAGGTGTCGTAGCACCATATTAAGCTATGGACGAATTTGTGAAGTATTAATCTTGAATATTTCGTCCAAGCCTTCTTTCTTCATTATGGTGGCCTCAAAATTCTGAAATCTTCACCTGTGGCCTTCTCTTGAATCATCTCATGCTTGTTGCCATCTCCATGCATGGCCATGCTCTAATGCTTGCCCCTCTCATCCATGCTTGGTCCTTCATTCCTAAGAGTAATAAATACATCTGATTTAGGCAGCATCATATTCTCACGTATGTGAGGAATAGTTCCAAGAAACAAAAGTACCTGATAGTTAAGTTGTTTGGCACGAGATCGAGTGATAGGTCCATGTATGTGTGTAGCTGTAGGTACAACGGTTATATTAATAGAAGTGATGTCCACGTCATGTTCCCCTTCTTGAATTGAAGTCGTCCTCGACGCAATCTCATCTTCCTCACCAAAGTAAGGCTTCAAATCTGCAATGTTAAATGTAGGACTAACTGTACCAAAGTCTGCAGGCAACTCAAGTTTATATGCATTATTGTTTATTTTCTCTAACACCTTAAAGGGACCAGGAGAACGCGACATTAACTTAGACTTGTGTAAATCAAGAAAATGATCCTTACGCAAATGTAACCAAACAAGATCTCCAACATCAAACACAACATGCTTTCTCCCTTTATCCCCAGCAAGTTTATACTTAGCATTCATGTGTTCTATGTTATCTTTAGTAGTATTATGCAAGTTTAATATCATTTCAACGCGTTGTGTAGCATCCAAATTATTTTGCACCAAAGTAGGTAAAGGCAATAAATTAATAGGTGCACGAGGAACAAAACCATACACGATCTCAAACGGGCACATCTTTGTGGTAGAATGCAGCAAACGATTATAAGCAAATTCTATATGAGGTAAACACTCTTCCCACAATTTTAAGTTCTTCTTTAAAACAGCCCGCAACATAGTAGACAAAGTACTATTTACTACTTCAGTTTGTCCATCAGTTTGGGGATGACATGTAGTACTAAACAGCAATTTAGTCCCCAACTTAGCCCATAAACATCTCCAAAAGTGGCTAAGAAATTTAGTATCACGATCAGAAACAATAGTATTTGGCACACCATGTAAACAAACAATTTCACGAAAGAACAAATCAGCAATATGCGCAGCAGCATCCGTTTTATGACAAGAAATAAAGTGTGCCATCTTAGAAAACCGATCCACAACAACAAAAATACTATCCCTTCCCTTCTGTGTATGTGGCAATTGTAGGGGTCCCAATCTTTAATAAGATAGAGCCCCCTGTGTTTACAATGCTAGTCCCTGGATCAATAGCTAGCATCCACAGTTAAGATGTAATATCAAGATTCAAAGGTCATAATATAACTTTATAACCAGGAATAACATAATTTTATTACATCAAACATAGCTCATTTGGCTATTACATTACATTGCAGCGGAATAACTATAAGCATGGGTCCTTCATCTTCAAAGTGCCACAGGCAGATGTTGGTTGTAGACTTTGTAATCCTAATCAATTAATCTTCACTAAAATCAATCAAACTTGCAACATACAAGTTACAGCCACAAAGGGTCAATACATTTGAATTGTATTGGCAAGTGATACTATGGTAGTATAGTGGAATCTATCATCTATATGCATTTGGCTAAGTGGAGTTGAGGCTTGCATTGCTTAAAATAGATTTTTCCTTAACATTTGAAAATACTAGGTTTTGCTTTGACAAAATCATTTTTCTCAATCAAAGATTGGAGATCCTTTACAAGGCATCTCTCAATAAAGGATTGAAGATTTCAAGCAACCCTTGTTCAATCCACAAGTTTTAACTTAGAAATTTGAATGATGAGATTCTTGATTGCTTCCATGTCTTGATGCTCAAATTGTCCTTTACCAGGGACATGGCTAAGTACTTAGATTTTATACTCTGCGGAGGTGGTGCACTTTCCCCACAAGACTTGGTTTCCCAAGACAAGATCTTTCAGAAGCCTTCCCTTAGACCAAAATGGACGCGCTCCAACCTATCAAACACTACCACCCACTGTCCATATGGCTAAGTTCTTGCAACCTATATGATCTAGGCAGAGCCCATAATGCCAAGTGGTTGCACTTGAAGCTTCTCAACATTTGACATCTCAAATCTCTTTGTTCCTGGGTGGCCATCCACAAGTGAGATACACAAGCCAAGTCCATGGCCTTGTGAACCACTCAACTAAAAACCACCAAGCAATCCCATTCCACCCAGGTGATTCATTAACTTAGTTGTTTTATTAGACAAAATCACAAGTCCTTAGACTTAGAATATTTTCCCATAGTGTCAATATAAATTCCACCCATGTTTTCTATTAGCTAGGCTAAGCTTGATAGTAATAGGAATCTTAACTTAGGAATAATTCCACTAAGGTTTCATGTACTAGTTTTCCTATAGCAAGGTTTATACTTAGCAAAATTCCATGCAAGTTTTACTTAGAGAAAATCACTAATGCATAGTGAAAGTAATGGGACAAAAGTATGAAGCATCACTTGCCTTTTTGGTAGAGTATAGGTTCACTCCTTGTCCGTGCAACAATCACACTCTTCAAGTCACTACAAATCAATCAAGCAAGGCACAAACTCAATCTACCAATCAAACAAAACAACACATAAAATAACAAATCAAAGTAATGCATGCAAGCATGCCAAGTTTTGTTTTGTTTGAAAAAGAGGTTCCTAATGGGTTATAAGCTTTTCAAAGGACCTAATGGTCATTTTGTAAAGTGGCAAAGTCATTTGCAAAAGGTTTCACTTTAAAAACCATTTTCAAAACAAAGTATTATTTTATGTGGTGTCGAAATATTTTTACTAAGGCATTAACCTATAGGGTTCACCAAATATGTTTTTAATTCACAAAACTTGGTATTTGGGGTCAGAGAGTTTAAAAAAAAACATTTCCCAAAAGTTTTCCTTCAAAATCATTTTTAATAAATAAACCACATTTCTATTTGACTAGAAATGGTTTTAAATCAAAGAATCATTATTTTATTTCACCAAATACATTTTTGAGTCCACAAAGTGTTTCCTAGGGTCAGTAGGTTCAAATCAAACCAATTTCCAAAGATTTTAACCCCAAATTCATTTTTAAACAATTTTTACATCCTTAACAAGCATACTAATGTTTTTGCAAATTCAAACAAGCTAACAGATACTATTTGCTAAACTAAGGGCATGGTTGGCTAGGGCTGGTTCTCCTGAATCCATTGATATAAAATTTGTAATTTTTGGACGTGTGGTTTGAAAGTTACACCATTTACAAATTTGCATTCTAATTAGATCAAAATTCTGTTTTAAAACGAATCCAGTCCACGTGGCAGTTTTTGATTGGGTGATACCGATTCGTGTGGATCACGTGATACAGACCACAGGATTAAAAGGGGCAGGTGCGGCTCAGATCGACGCATACCCTTTCGAGGGGATCTAATCCTAGCAGTGATTCGCATCCTACTACCGCAACGCTGCTTGCTGTGGACCAGCGGCTACGACGGTATGCGCTGCTCGATGATGACTGTGCCGGCGATGCAGGAAGCTAGAGGAACAGAGGGGTGGCTTACCAGATTCGCCGAAGCTCGTTGATGCTCAATGTGGTGGTCGTAGGGGCGCACAGACGGGTCGGCAATCTCTCGCCGGAGTTGAGAACGGCGTCAGGTGGTCCTGGTTGTGGTCGGAGGCGATAATACAGATCACACGAAGGTAAACAGAGGGCAAGGTTAGCTGCGCAAGGTCAGTGCGGTGACGCGTGCGTGAAAGAGAAGAGGAGGGGCGGTCTGGTTTACCGGGGAGACGTCGTCGGAGAAGAACCAGACGGCGGCGCTGGCTCGAGGAAGATGTTGCCGACGCTCAGGGACGCGCGTGGTCGAACGAGGGGTACGGATGGATGCGTCAAGAGGTGGGGAATCTACTAGGGTGCTCAGGGAGGCGCGGGGCGAAGAGGCTCGGCCGGATTCCTCACCGGAGTGTCGTCGGACAGAGGCGGTGTTCGAGTAAAATTCGACGGCCTGGGGGCGTGCTCGTGGGAGGAGTCAGGGGGAAACGAGAGAGGAGAGGAAGACAATTTATCGTGCGTGATCACTGCAGGTTTTACTCGCGGCATTAAGGCGATTTAAGCCGGAGAAATCAAAGCCACTGCGGTGACGAGGGAGGGAGAAGAAGAGGTGGGTGGGGAGGAAGAACAGAGGAGTGGGGTCCATGGTCATTGGGAAAAAGAGTGGGGGAGAGGTCCACCAGTCGGTCACACCGCGGGTCTGGTTGCGAGTGAAAACGTTTTGTCGCGGGTGGAATAGCTGGGCTGGTTGGTGGGCTTCTTGGGCTGCTGGGTTGGGTCTGGTTCAAATCCATTTTTTTATTCTGTATCCTTTTCTTTTTCTATTTCTGATTTCTGTTTTGAATTTCAATCAACTTATTCAATCATTCAAACAATTCAAACAATCATTAAACTTTGTATTGTGTTTTTGGTTCTGTTTATCAACATAAACGAACACTCCAAAATAAAATAATATTTTCATTCATTTTAGGATCCATTCATTAAATAAGTAAAATGGACCTTTATTTATTTAATCAAATAGGGTTTGATTTATTTAATAAAATCCTCATTTGAAAACCAAACACTTTAAAAACCAAATCAGTAGGTTTTATTTGAAAATATAAGATACTTGAAATACTTTTTTAAAATAACATTTTATTTTAGGGTCCATTAATAATTAAATATGATAGACCTTCATTATTAAAATCAACTAGGATTTATTTTATTTAAAATATTTATTTTGAAATCTAAAATAAAGCCAAAACATTTCAGTAGGTTTTATTTGAGAATATAATATACTTAGAAAACTTATTTAAAATAAATAAATAAGTTTTTAGTGTTTATTTAAAATGGGGAAAAGCCTTTACTTTAAATAAAATTGGATATCAAATCCTTATTATTTTATTTAAAGAAACCTTTACTATTTTTAATCAAAACAAAACATTTTATTTCAAATATTGGCCAAGGTTTAATTTGACCCTGTAAAATAATCCTTACTTATAGATCCATCCTTTTCTTTTGAAAACCAAATCCTTTTATTTAAAAGATCCAAATAGTAATTCCAAAATATTTTAATTTCCTTTATTTAAAATGTTTATCTTTTTAAATCCCTTAAGGATTTTATTTAATTCAAATGGGTTTGAAGTTCCAATTGAATTCAAAAAGTTTCTTCTGGCCCTAAAAATCAAACAAAGTTTTATTTTATTCATTTATTTTTCACATTACAAGATTTGGAAAATCTTGGGATGTGACAGGCTACCACCCTTAAAATAAATCTCGTCCCGAGATTTGGGGAGGCTAGGGTTACAAGTTGGCTCAAAAGCATCTAGGGTACTACCACCCTTAAAAAATTTCAAACAAAGATTATATATTGTCCTTCTTGGGATCCTGGGGAAAATTTCTCTAAGCAAACATTTGCATGGTGTCCTTGACTCATGGGCCAAGGTTGAGTTTCTCCATAGGTTTGTTCAACTTGTTCTTCATATTCTCTGGACAGTTGCTTGCATAATGTCCTGGGTTCTTGCAATTGAAACAGTGGATATCCTTGAGTTCTTTACGTGGCTCTTGTGGACAAGTTGCTACATAGTGGCCTAACTCTTTGCAGTTGTTGCACCACACTTGGTCAATCTCTTTATTCTTCTTGTTCTCTGGGCACTCACTGGAGTAGTGTCCCATTTCCTTACATTTACGACATTGCACAAGGTTCATGTCTGGTCTTGGTTTCTTGGGTTTCTTTGATCCTTTGAATTGGGTTGTCTTTTTTGGAGGTATAAGTGGTCCTTTTCCTTTGCCATCAACATTCTTGGCATACTTGGATCCTTCTTGTTTCCTTTGTTCCACCATGGAGTAGATAGGGCATTGGATAGGAGTATGATTGCTTCCTTCACATAGGTAGCAAGTAGCTTGAGAGGTAGGACACTGTCCAATAGGATGTTTCTCTTCACAGTTGGGGCATTGATCTTCATGCTCCTTGGAAGTATGGTCCTTGTCTCCACAAATAATGCAAGCTGGGGCTCCATCTAGAATAACATTCTTGTTATCCTTGTTATCATACACTCTTTTGGGATAGTTTTCTTCCATGTTGATCATTTGATTAGTCACCTTAAGCATCAGTTGGGATTGTTCTTCCAAAAACTTTTGTAGTGCTGGATCTTTATCACTATTGATGGCTATGAACTGAGCTGTCAGTTGGTTCAACTAGTGTTGGGTTGCTATGAGCTCTTTCATGCTGTCATCTTGGTTGGTGTTGTTGTCATCAACCTTGATGTTGGAGCCTCTTGGAGCAGTCATCTGTCTTGTGTTGAAGGGAGATTAGAATAGGCAAGATATTTCTAAGGAGTCAATTCTAATCACACACATCACAATTCACACAAACAATGTGCATGCAATCACAAACCAACACTTCACTCAAACAACAAAGTTCAAGCACATACTTAGGCAACAAAATATTTTTGTTACACCACATAAGTTGGTGTGTTTGACTTAACTAAAATATGGTGGTCCATCTATATGGTTTACTTGTGATCTCTTCATCATTCTTGGTTGCTTCTTCTTACTTGAGATCATGGCTTCTTTGAGAAAAACTCTTGGTCACAAAACTTCAAATGATGTAGGTTCCTTCTAACTTTTGCATTCCCTCAGTCTCTAAATCTTGAGCAGGCTTTCCTTGTTTCACTTGTAGTCCTTAGTGATATCCAAGTTGGAAGTCCTTGGTGAACATGCTAAAGATGTTGAAATCATTAGAGTTGAAGAAGTTGAAGTCATTAGAGTTGAAGAAGTTGAAGAAGTCCTTTGCACATGGTGTAGTCTTTGGCCATGCGTAGGTTTTTCCATCAAGTTGAAATAGATGAGATGTAGAGTTGAAACCAAAATGGTTGAGGAAAGAGTTTACAAGATTGTTTGTAATTAAGTTTTTGGAACAAAATACAACTCCTATTTTTCTAAGGGTTTTTGTCCAATCCTAGGTTTACAAATCCTACAGGCAACACAATGCTCTGATACCATCTGTAGGGGTCCCAATATTTAATAATATAGAGCCCCCTGTGTTTTCAATGCTAGTCCCTGGATCAATAGCTAGCATCCACAGTTAAGATGTAATATCAAGATACAAAGGTCATAATATAACTTTATAACCAGGAATAACATAATTTATTACACCAAACATAGCTCATTTGGCTATTACATTACATTGCAGCAGAATAACTATAAGCATGGGTCCTTCATCTTCAAAGTGCCACAGGCAGATGTTGGTTGTATACTTTGTAATCCTAATCAATCAATCTTCACTAAAATCAATCAAACCTGCAACATACAAGTTACAGCCACAAAGGGTCAATACATTTGAATTGTATTGGCAAGTGATACTATGGTAGTATAGTGGAATATATCATCTATATGCATTTGGCTAAGTGGAGTTGAGGCTTGCATTGCTCAAAATAGATTTTTCCTTAACATTTGAAAATACTAGGTTTTGCTTTGACAAAATCATTTTTCTCAATCAAAGATTGGAGATCCTTTACAAGGCATCTCTCAATAAAGGATTGAAGATTTCAAGCAACCCTTGTTCAATCCACAAGTTTTAACTTAGAAATTTGAATGATGAGATTCTTGATTGCTTCCATGTCTTGATGCTCAAATTGTCCTTTACCAGGGACATGGCTAAGTACTTAGATTTTATACTCTGGAGGTGGTGCACTTTCCCACAAGACTTGGTTTCCCAAGACAAGATCTTTCGAAGCCTTCCTTAGACCAAAATGGACGCGCTCCAACCTATCAAACACTACCACCCACTGTCCATATGGCTAAGTTCTTGCAACCTATATGATCTAGGCAGAGCCCATAATGCCAAGTGGTTGCACTTGAAGCTTCTCAACATTTGACATCTCAAATCTCTTTGTTCCTGGGTGGCCATCCACAAGTGAGATACATAAGCCAAGTCCATGGCCTTGTGAACCACTCAACTAAAAACCACCAAGCAATCCCATTCCACCCAGGTGATTCATTAACTTAGTTGTTTTATTAGACAAAATCACAAGTCCTCAGACTTAGAATATTTTTCCATAGTGTGAATATAAATTCCACCCATGTTTTCTATTATCTAGGCTAAGCTTGATAGTAATAGGAATCTTAACTTAGGAATAATTCCACTAAGGTTTCATCTACTAGTTTTCCTATAGCAAGGTTTATACTTAGCAAAATTCCATGCAAGTTTTACTTAGAGAAAATCACTAATGCATAGTGAAAGTAATGGGACAAAAGTATGAAGCATCACTTGCCTTTTTGGTAGAGTATAGGTTCACTCCTTGTCCTTGCAACAATCACACTCTTCAAGTCACTACAAATCAATCAAGCAAGGCACAAACTCAATCTACCAATCAAACAAAACAACACATAAAATAACAAAGTCAAAGTAATGCATGCAAGCATGCCAAGTTTTGTTTTGTTTGAAAAAGAGGTTCCTAATGGGTTATAAGCTTTTGAAAGCACCTAATGGTCATTTTGTAAAGTGGCAAAGTCATTTGCAAAAGGTTTCACTTTAAAAACCATTTTCAAAACAAAGTATTATTTTATGTGGTGTAGAAATATTTTTACTAAGGCATTAACCTATATGGTTCACCAAATATGTTTTCAATTCACAAAACTTGGTATTTGGGGTCAGAGAGTTTAAAACAAAACATTTCCCAAAAGTTTTCCTTCAAAATCATTTTAATAAATAAACCACATTTCTATTTGACTAGAAATGGTTTTAAATCAAAGAATCATTATTTTATTTCACCAAATACATTTTTGAGTCCACAAAGTGTTTCCTAGGGTCAGTAGGTTCAAATCAAACCAATTGCCAAAGATTTTAACCCCAAATTCATTTTTAAACAATTTTTACATCGTTAACAAGCATACAAATGATTCTGCAAATTCAAACAAGCTAACAAATACTATTTGCTAAACTAAGGGCATGGTTGTCTAGGGCTGGTTCTCCTGAATCCATTGATATAAAATTTGTAATTTTTGGACGTGTGGTTTGAAAGTTACACCATTTACAAATTTGCATTCTAATCAGATCAAAATTATGTTTTAAAACGAATCCAGTCCACGTGGCAGTTTTTGATTGGGTGATACCGATTCGTGTGGATCGCGTGATACAGACCACCGGATTAAAAGGGGCAGGTGCGACTCAGATTGACGCATACCCTTTCGAGGGGATCTAATCCTAGCCAGGTGATTCGCATCCTACGGACGCAACGCTTGCTGTGGACGGCGGCGGCCGACGATGGCTGTGGCCAGCGGCTCAGATGATGACGGTGCCGACGATGCGGGAAGCTAGAGGAACAGAGGGGTGGCTTACCAGATTCGCCGAAGCTTGCTGATGCTCAACATGGTGGTCGTAGGGTAGGGGCGCACAGACGGGTCGGCAATCTCTCGCCGGAGTTGAGAACGGCGTCAGGTGGTCCTGGTTGTGGTCGGAGGCGATGCTACAGATCACACGAAGGTAAACAAAGGGCAAGGTTAGCTGCGCAAGTTCAGTGCGGTGACGCGTGCGTGAAAGAGAAGAGGAGGGGCGGTCTGGTTTACCAGGGAGACGTCGTCGGCGAAGAACCAGACGGCGGCGCTGGCTCGAGGAAGATGTTGCCGACGCTCAGGGACGCGCGTGGTCGAACGAGGGGTACGGATGGATGCGTCAAGATGTGGGGAATCTACTAGGGTGCTCAGGGAGGCGCGGGGCCAAGAGGCTCGGCCGGATTCCTCACCGGAGTGTCGTCGGACAAAGGCGGTGTTCGAGTAAAATTCGACGGCCTGGGGGCGTGCTCGTGGGAGGAGTCAGGGGGAAACGAGAGAGGAGAGGAAGACAATTTATCGTGCGTGATCACTGCAGGTTTTACTCGCGGCATTAAGGCGATTTAAGCCGGAGAAATCAAAGCCTGCAACGGTGACGAGGGAGGGAGAAGAGGTCGCGTGGGTGGGGAGAAAGAACAAGAGGAGTGGAGTCTGCTGGTCAGTGGGAAAAAGAGTGGGGGAGAGGTCCACCAGTCGGTCACACCGCGGGTCTGGTTGCGAGTGAAAACGTTTCGTCGCGGGTGGAATAGCTGGGCTGGTTGGTGGGCTTCCTAGGCTGCTGGGTTGGGTCTGGTTCAAATCCATTTTTTTATTCTGTATCCTTTTCTTTTTCTATTTCTGATTTCTGTTTTGAATTTCAATCAACTTATTCAATCATTCAAACAATTCAAACAACCATTAAACTTTGTATTGTGTTTTTGGTTTTGTTTATCAACATAAACCAACACTCCAAAATAAAATAATATTTTCATTCATTTTAGGATCCATTCATTAAATAAGTAAAATGGACCTTTATTTATTTAATCAAATAGGGTTTGATTTATTTAATAAAATCCTCATTTGAAAACCAAACACTTTAAAAACCAAATCAGTAGGTTTTATTTGAAAATATAAGATACTTGAAATACTTGTTTAAAATAACATTTTATTTTAGGGTCCATTAATAATTAAATATAATAGACCTTCATTATTAAAATCAACTAGGATTTATTTTATTTAAAATATTTATTTTGAAAGCTAAAATAAAGCCAAAACATTTCAGTAGGTTTTATTTGAGAATATAATATACTTAGAAAACTTATTTAAAATAAATAAATAAGTTTTTAGTGTTTATTTAAAATGGGGAAAAGCCTTTACTTTAAATAAAATTGGATATCAAATCCTTATTATTTTATTTAAAGAAACCTTTACTATTTTTAATCAAAACAAAACATTTTATTTCAAATATTGGCCAAGGTTTAATTTGACCCTATAAAATAATCCTTACTTATAAATCCATCCTTTTCTTTTGAAAACCAAATACTTTTATTTAAAAGATCCAAATAGTAATTCCAAAATATTTTAATTTCCTTTATTTAAAATGTTTATCTTTTTAAATCCCTTTAGGATTTTATTTAATTCAAATGGGTTTGAAGTTCCAATTGAATTCAAAAACTTTCTTCTAGCCCTAAAAATCAAACAAAGTTTTATTTTATTCATTTACTTTTCACATTACAAGATTTGGAAAATCTTGGGATGTGACGGCAATCCCAAAACAAAGTCCATAGAAATATCCTCCCAAGGAACACTAGGAACAGGAAGAGGCATATATAAACCATGTGGATTAAGGCGAGACTTAGCTTTTTGACAAGCAGTGCAGCGTGCCACAAATCTCTCAACATCTCGACGCATACGTGGCCAAAATAAGTGTGAAGCAAGAACATCCTCCTTTTTCTTGACACCAAAGTGTCCCATCAATCCTCGTCCATGCGCCTCCTGTAACAACAAAAGACGAACAGAACTATCTGGAATGCATAGTTTGCTAGCATGGAACACAAATCCATCATTGAAGACGAACTTGTTCCATGTTCTACCATCTCTACAATTATGCAACACATTTTTAAATTCAGCATCATGCACATTTTGTTTCTTAATAGTTTCTAATCCAAATATTTTGAAGTCAAGTTGAGATAACAAAGTATAACGGCGCGACAAAGCATCAGCAATAATATTATTTTTACCCTTTTTGTGTTTGATAATATAAGGAAAAGACTCAATAAATTCAACCCACTTTGCATGACGACGATTCAACTTAGCTTGACTACGAATATGCTTCAAAGATTCATGATCGGAATGTATAACAAATTCTTTAGGCCATAAATAATGTTGCCAAGTTTCTAATGTCCGAACCAACGCATATAATTCTTTATCATAAGTAGAATAGTTCAGACTAGCCCCACTCAATTTTTCACTAAAATATGCAACAAGTTTTCCCTCTTGTAATAACACACCTCCCAAACCAATTCCTATAGCATCACATTCAAGCTCAAAAGTCTTAGTAAAATTAGGAAGTTGGAGTAAGGGAGCATGTGTTAGCTTATCTTTCAATATGACGAAGGCCTGTTGTTATGCATCGCCCCAAACAAAGGGCACATCCTTCTTGGTAACTTCATTCAGCGGCACGGCAATTGTTCCAAAGTCTTTGACAAAGCGCCTATAAAAACCAGCGAGGCCAAGAAAACTCCTCACTTGTGTGACCGTCTTGGGCTGCGGCCAATTCTCAATAGCTTCAATCTTTGCTGGATCCACTTCAATACCCTGTGATGTAACAACATAGCCAAAAAACGCAACTCGATTGGTGCAAAAGGTGCACTTCTCAAGATTACCAAACAAACGTGCATCACATAAAGCATTGAAAACATCACGTTAATGGTCCAAATGATCCTCTAAAGATTTGCTATAAATCAGAATATCATCAAAGTAGACTACCACAAAACGTCCATGAAAGCACGTAAAACTTCGTTCATTAATCTCATGAAAGTGTTGGGTGCATTAGTTAAACCAAACGGCATCACTAACCACTCATACAAACCGAAATTAGTTTTAAATGCTGTTTTCGATTCATCTCCCCATTTCATACGAATCTGGTGGTAACCACTAGATAAATCAACTTTAGAAAACATGGTAGAGCCACTCAATTCATCAAGCATGTCATCCAAACGTGGAATAGGATGATGATATCGAATAGTAATATTATTGATAGCTCTACAATCAGTACACATGCGCGAAGAACCATCTTTCTTAGGTACCAAAATAATACGAACAACACAGGGGCTAAGGGACTCACGAATATGATCTCTGTCGAGTAGTTTCTGAATTTGGCGTTGTATCTCCTTTGTCTCCTCTGGATTGGTTCTATATGGCGCGCGGTTGGGCAACGTAGCACCAGGAATTAGATCAATTTGGTGCTCAATTCCTCTAATAGGAGGTAGTCCTGTTGGCATCTCAGCGGGAAAGACGTCCTCATATTCCTGCAAAAGGTTAGCAATAGCGGGTGGAAAAGAAGGAGGCATATCCTCAAATGAAAACAAAACCTCTTTGCAGATAATTGCATAACATTGAGTATTGTTTACATCTAGTTCAGCAATATCAATTTTATTTGCAAGCATACATGGACTCTTCAAACGAATTTCAGTAGCATGTTTAGAATCAGATTTAGTGTGTTAGACCAATTTTCTTCCATCATGCATAAGAGAATAGTGATTAGTTTTGCCATTATGAACATATTCTCTATCAAATTGCCATGGTCTACCAAGTAACAAAGAACAAGCTTTCATAGGTACATCACAATCAACAAAATCAGAATATGTACCAATAGTAAAATGCACGTGTACCATTCTTGTTACCTTGATCTTGCGAGAACTCTCAAACCATTGGATGTAATATGAATGTGTGCGTTGTCTTGTTGGAAGTGCAAGCTTCTCTACCATCTCAACACTAGACAGATTATTACAACTCCCTCCAACAATGATTATTCTTATAGCTCTTTCCTTGACAATACCACGTGTTTGGAATAGGTTGTGGCATTGATCTTTCTCAGATTTGCTCAATTACACACTCCACACACATTGTGTAATTAAGATCTTGTATTGATCAGCAGCTTCAGCCCCCATTACCTTTGTCTCTTCATCAGAATCACAATTGTCTCCATCTCGAGCAGAAATAAGGGCTAATGTATCTTCATCAAAGTCACTCGCTGAATCATATTGACCATCATCACGCACCATCATAACACATTGTGTTGTGCACTGTCTCTCAATATGACCAAAACCACTTGCGGCATTGTATATCCTTTGTTATACCTGTGGAAGTTATAGAAAATGCACTACGAGCAGGAGCATTGGATGACGGTGGAGGTGCAGCTGGAAATCTTTCGGTGGCCTTGGATGTGGTAGTAGATGGTGGAGAATCACGAGAAGGAGGCGCTGATTGTCAGGATGTCCAAGTGGATGTGCGACCTGCAGAATTATTAGTCCTCCTCCATGGTGTTTGGCGATCCTGCACTTCACGTTCAGCTTTGCAAGCAAGATGAAACAAACGAGTGATAGAATTATATTCCTTATAGTCTAATATGTGTTGAATGTCCTTGTTTAATCCACCAAAGAAACGTGCAAGCATTTGTTCAGTAGATTAAATAAGACCACACCGAACCATCCCCATTTGCAATTCCTGATAATACTCTTCTATAGAATTTTTTCCTTGTTCCAAACGTGTCAGATTCTTTAGTAAATCACGTTGATAAGTGGGAGGCACAAAACGAACACGCATAGCAGTTTTTAAAGCAGTCCAAGTACTAGGAATAGTAGTAGGATTTAAACGACAATACTCAGACCACCAAAGGTGATGTGGACATCCCATCTATTGATACAACCGTTATACCTACAGCTAGACACATACAAGGACCTATCACAAGATCTCGTGCCAAACAACTTAACTATCAGGTACTTCCGTTTCTTGGAACTATTCCTCACATACATGAGAATATGATGCTGCCTAAATCAGATGTATTTATTACTCTTAGGAATGATGGACCAAGCATGGATGAGAGGGACAAGCATTGGAGCATGGCCATGCATGGAGATGGCAGCAAGCATGAGATGAGTCACGAGAAGGCCACAGATGAAGATTTCAGAACTTTGAGGCCACCATAATGAAGAAAGAAGGCTTGGACGAAATATTCAAGATTAATACTTCACAAATTCGTCCATAGCTTAATATGGTGCTGCGACACCTCTATTTTCGGCCAGACCAATGTAATTTTTGCAGGATTTTAGGTAGCCACTTTTTAGAGTCCGTATTTGAGGAGAAAAGGTGATGCATGCCGACCTACGGTCGTTACTACATCAAGGTCTCCAACTTACGCCAGGTCGTCATGGACTCCAAAGGTGAATCTGTTCCTCTATGCGAGCCCACTTCCTACCCTATTGAATGGTATGCTACTTCATACTCCATCACATATTCATGATAGGTTCACACCGACCAGTACGGAGGCAAGGGAGGAAGCCCGGAGCATCAAGCACGACAAGACGAAAGCTTGGAAGAGGAGGAGGAAGAAGACAGATCAGCAGCTGCCAGGTCTCGGTGGTACTACCGGTCGGCGGAACCGGTACTACCGGTCAGCGGTACTACCGCCCCTACTACCGCTCGCTACTGACCGCTCCAACCGTCGCTCCAGGACCGCAAGTGGTACTACCGGTCATGCCTGTGCCTGCGCGCACCAGTTGGGCCACAGCCCATGTATCCCCTTTACTTACCTATTCGCCTAGTTTATCCCCAAACTACCCTTGTTTAGTGGCTGGCCTATAAATAGAGCCCCCACCCCTCATGTATCCCTTATGCATATATGATAGACTAAAGACAACCCCCTTGTGTGGAATCTCTAGTTTTGCCTCATCCCCTTACCCAAGGGGACCGACTATCGTCACCAACCTTGATTGGACTTTGCATCACGCATCCATCGTTGAATAAGGCCTTGGAGTTCGATGTCTCGTCTCCAAGTTGTCAAGACCCTCCCCAAGGTGTTCTTCCCTCTCTGATGTGGATTTGAGGGAGCACGTTGACCGATCTTTCCTTGCGAGGATTCTATCGGACCGGTGGCCACCGTTCGGGAGCAATCGGCCTTGTATCGTGTGAGTTTTGCGTGTGTTCATTGTGTTCTTCGCGTGGTGTGTGTTCGCTTCCGCTACCTTCTCCCTTTCCCCTCGCTTTCCCATCGATTGACCACGAGATCCGTGAAGATCGGGCCACCCAAGATGTTAACCCCTCCATCATCTGGTATCAGCAGCTTTTGGTTGCCACGGATTTCTCATCGATTTGGTCTTTTCCCCATAAATTCGAAAATTCCACCAAAAATAGCCCCAATTCGTGTTTTGGATCGATCTGTCATTTGAGTGCGTTTTGGTAGGTTTTGATCCATGGGTTACTTGAAAATATTGTTGATCTACCTTCCTTTGTGTTACCATAGCCTAATTCCTTGATTTCCCCCTTCGATTTGGTGTTTTTCTTGAAGATTTTCCGCCCAAATCGCTCCAAAATCACGAAAACGCGTCAAATCTGGGCGTCCCAGGACCAACCGGTACTACCGGGCCCAAAATCCGGTACTACCGCACTCAACCGGTACTACCAGGCTCAAAACCCGGTACTACCGCACCTCCCTGGTACCTAAACGGTACTATCGGGCCTTCGTACAACCGGTACCACCGCTCAAAAACCCGGTACTGATCAAAAACAGCAGGTTCCCAGATTTCAGCCTCTCACCGTTTTGAGCATAACTTTTGCATTCGAACTCGGATTTTGGTGTTCTTTAGCTCTTTTCGAAGAGGAGAAGGAGCTCTACATCATCATCCACGTGGTTCATGCTATCTACTCCATCCAAATTCTGTGAGAAAGGCGGAATCCAACAATAAAAGGTGAAGATCGTCGACGAAAGGTATAAACATTCCGCGACTTCTCCCCACTTGCATTCCTTTGTGAACCCCACTATCTTTGCGAGCAACGAACACCTATTGAGACTAGTTCCTCTTATGATTGCTTGGGCTATGCACATTTGATACCTTGTAGATTCCGAGCAAATATTTGTGAGCGCTATCTCATATAGTTATCTTGTATAGTTGTTGGCACAAGGAAGAGGCAAGTGAAAAAGAAAAAGAAAGAAAGAAAAAAAAGAGAAAAAGAAAAAGAAAGAAAAAAAAGAAATATACATGTGCCTCATAGAATAGGAAGCGCAAGCTCGATGAACATCATATAGGTGGTACTTATTGTGCATATCTTGTAGCCCACCAATTTTGTGCAATCGAACTAGCGTCTCTCCTTGTACTTGTATGACACGAGCTTATAGTCTTCGCTAGGTAATCATTTGGTTCTTAGCTCACTTTCTCCGTCACACAAGTCCCATTTATCCCACCGTGTGTGTTTCCTTGTACATATTTTCTATCTTGTGGATTGACTTATTTTGCTTTGTGATCATTGTGGTTCTTTAGTTGCCATTACAACATCTTGATTTCGGATTTGTTCTTGACATGCTACTTTCCATACCTATCCACCATAGGCCTTGTGTGTGTTTTCTTGTTAGTAGTTGGTTTTGGTGTTCCGCGTGAACTTCACTTTGCTTGGTTTATTGCTCTCAAGTGTGGCCACTTGCACGATGCGATCTTCCAAGGTAAAGTAAGGTTTGACGTTGTATCCCTAACACCCTCTACCACTTTCATATACACCGCTTGGTCTTGTGAATCATGTCTAGGGACTCCGGAACCGAGGATTATTTCTATGAAGAATCCACGATGAGCCACCATGCCTATGTCTCCACAAGCATGGATAACATGATTGAGCACTACACCAACAATGGCTCCACATGCTTGGGTGATATGGAGTACTACAACAACAATGACTCCCCAAGCATGGACGACTTCAAGAACGACAACGCGAAGCTCCTCACGTCGCACCGACCAAGAAGGAGCCTCCAACTCGAGTGCGCCAAGGTCCATCATCAAATTGACAAGTTCCAAAGAGACCTCCACAACTTCAAGAAGGACATGGACAACGACTTTGACAAAAACATGAGGATGGTCGCCAAGACTAATGATGCTTTGTGCTCATTAGAAAAACTTACAAGGAAGAGTGCCAAGGTCAAGGGCCATCGTCGTGAGCGTCATATGGATGACCAAGTGCGCCACCTACACCAACCATCGGCAAGGAACGCCAATGACCTCCGTCGACACCATCACAAGGCACCTTCAACTTCTTGTGCCACCACCAAAATGGCACCAAGAGCAAGCCTTCGTCCACGCCCTCAAGCTTCAACGACTACGCTTGCATTTGAAGACCTCATGAACGAGGAAAATGTAGACCTCTATTTTGCCAAGTTGGATAGCATGAGCCTACCTCCACCACTACTACAAGATGTCCACAAGACGGTCGAGCATGGGATTTTCCCTTCGGCCATGGAGGCGAGCGATGATGCCCATCTTATGGCATCCAACCTTGAAGGCGACAAGGTCAAGAATGGTGAGCATGGGATTTTCCCTTCACCAAAGGAGGCGCTTGGAGTTGAGGAAACCGAGCCTATCCCCATATGCTTGAGTGATGATGTGGTACCAATCCCATGTGCGTATGAGAACCACTTAGCCCACTTGAGTGAGAACAAGAGTGAGATGAGTGACTCCACCTTATGTGAGATTGAGTGCTTCCACTTGGACGGCATGAGTGATACTCCTAGTGAGTTGAGAGTGGTAGTTGATAGTTCAAGTGAGACCATTTCGACTTCTAACAACTTACCCTCTACCTCTAGTGTGTTCTCTTGTGTTGTGCTAGGTTCCATGGAGGAAGACGCCCGAAGCCATGAAGCAATGATGCCTCAATTAGACAAGATGTACATGGTGCACGAAGATGATGCTACGCCATGGCTACATCAAGAAAACAAAGTCGTCCACAAGGAGGCCACTACTTCCACAACACCCACTTCATATGAGAGGTATGACCAAGGTAACAATAAGGGTGTTGATGATGCCATGATCCCACTAGTGGACATGATGAATTGTGAGGATATGCATGTTATGGATGATACTTGTGACATTACTTATGCTTCATCCATATTCCCATGTGATGCTTTGCCTTTGCATAATATTGATCATGTGGAATTGTTTGATTGCGATATCATTGCCATAAACATGCCGTGCTATGCATCTTGTGTGTATCCTCCAATTGCTTCGGACTTGTCTTGTCATGCTAGTCATTCAATTTCTCCCGTTGCTTGCGATAAGATGAATGCTTGCTATTTCACTTGTTTTGCTTGCAGCAATATTGATCATATGCGTTCTAATGAGATGCCCCCATAGATTTCTCAATTTTTGGATATTTTGATGATTGCCATGATAAGCATGTTCCCCACTTGCATACTCACCATCCATCTATGTCATACTTGATTAACATTAATGGTGATGTGCACAAGAAGAGATATGTCATGATGGGTGATGTGTATCTCTACCATGCACACACGTTCTTCCTTTGGTGTATGATGTGTGTAGGTACCCGCACAAGAATGTCAACCTCGGTTGAGCACGTGTTGACAAAAAGAGCTCTAGAGAGCATCCCACAAGTGAGTTCAAGATCGAACCCAGATCTGATACCTTTTGCATGCTTTGCATCTTTCATGTTGGCAAATTTCTCTTTCCTATGGTTTGATTGCAAGCATGTTGATGGTATTATCTCACCTTGGGACATTCATGTTTCTTCGCTTTTGGATAATGATGCTTTGTATGTTGCAACAAAAATGTTGAACATTTTCTCTTTCCGATGTTTTGTGTGCAACCACAATTCCATTAAGAGCATGTATTGTCATGAGAGCTTCCAAGAATCTCGTCTTGTTGTTGCAACAAACATAAGGACCACTTGCTCTTTCATTTGGTTTGTTTGCAAACATGCTGTTTTTGCTTCTACTTGGGATACCCATACTCCCATGAAATTTGCTTTTGATGATTTGTGTGTGACATCCAACATGTTGAACAATTTCTCTTTCCAATGGTTGGTTTGCACACATAATGATGTTTCTTTGGACATTCTTCCTTGTGTGTTTTTGCCAAATTCTCCTATTCTTGCATCAAAGATGTTGTTTGAAATTTGGATCCAATGCTTTGAGTGCCCCACTACTACGTTATATGGAGTTTTTGAGTTTCCACATTTGGATGATGTTCAAACAATTTCCATGCACTTTAACCCTGCATATGCATTCCATTTGCTATCCTTGTATTGTGCTAATAGTGTTGTGAACAAGAATGGACATGCCACATTTGACATGCTCCTCTATCACGCACGAAAATATTTTGCTTGGTCTTTGTTGTGTGAAGGCACAAATGCATACACGTCAACCTCTATGGACTATATGTTGACAAGAAGAACCGAAGAGAGTTACCTATGGCTACCCTTCATTGAGCTATCTCTACAAGCTAAGGTGACTTCCTTCTACTTGAGGACTCATGCTATAATCTTCATGAATTGGCTACGGTTTGAGTGTTGCTTCGCTTTTGTCGTGAGATTTGTAGTCCTCATGGAAGGTGAAAGAACATTGAAGTGTTGTCAAGTCAATCTTCTCGAGGACGACTATATGGTGAACCCCAGGATCAAGGATGTCCTTCGACCTCTTCTACTTCGTGATGGACATGGAGAATCGAGGACGAATCTTTTTGAAGGGGGAGATGTTGTAGGCCGACCTACGGTCGTTACTACATCAAGGTCTCCAACTTACGCCAAGTCATCATGGACTCCAAAGGTGAATCCGTTCCTCTATGCGAGCCCACTTCCTACCCTATTGAATGGTATGCTACTTCATACTCCATCACATATTCATGATAGGTTCACACCAAAGACGGAGGCAAGGGAGAAGCTTGAGCATCAAGCCCGACAAGACGGAAGCTTGGAAGAGGAGGAGGAAGAAGATCAAGAATGCCCAGTCCGTGGTACTACCGGTCGGCGGAACCGGTACTACCGGTCAGCGGTACTACCGCCCCTACTACCGCTCGCTACTAACGGCTCCAACCATCGCTCTAGGACCGCAAGCGGTACTACAGGTCCCAGAGCGGTACTACCAGTGATGACCGGTACTACCGGTCCTAAGTCCGGTACTACCGGTCATGCCTATGCCTACGCGCACCAGTTGGGCCACATCCCATGTATCCCCTTTACTTACCTATTCGCCTAGTTTATCCCCAAACTACCCTTGTTTAGTGGTTGGCCTATAAATAGACCCCCCACCCCTCATCTATCCCTTAGGCATAGATGATAGACTAAAGACAACCCCGTTGTGTGTAATCTCTAGTTTTTCCTCATCCCCTTACCCAAGGGGACCGACTATCGTCACCAACCTTGATTGGACTTTGCATCACGCATCCATCGTTGAACAAGGCCTTGGAGTTTGATGTCTTGTCTCCAAGTTGTCAAGACCCTCCCCAAGGTGTTCTTCCCTCTCCGATGTGGATTTGAGGGAGCACGTTGACCGATCTTTCCTTCCGAGGATTCTATCGGACCGGTGGCCGCCGTTCGGGAGCAATCGGCCTTGTATCGTGTGAGTTTTGCGTGTGTTCATCGTGTTCTTCGCGTGGTGTGTGTTTGCTTCCGCTACCTTCTCCCTTTCCCCTTGCTTTCCCATCAATTGACCACGAGATCCGTGAAGATCGGGCCACCCAAGAGGTTAACCCCTCCATCAAAATGACTTCTAGGATTGGAATCGGCCACCACTTCTATGGCTGGCCGAAACCCCACCTTTTCCTCCTTAAATACTCCCCATAGCCGTCACTTTATCCTGGGATTTTGGTTTAGACATTAAGGTAGCCATCGTAGCAACTTTGCCAAGGCTCGAGCGTCGCAGAGGCCTCTTGTACTTCGCACCTATTCAGGATCCCACCTTTTCAATAAAGCTTTCCTCTTAATCCGCAATATCTTGATTGCAATATTACTTCTTACTTGTTCTCGATTTCAGGTAGGAATTAAGACCCTCGCTAGTCAGGCTGATTGTGTTCCTGCAGGATCTGTAACCTCCAGGATATTAGCCTAGCAATTGCATTGGCGCTCGTGCTCGCACGTGTAGTCGGATCGTCAAGCCCGAACTCCACCAAATCGACTATCATCATCTCATCGAAAGATCGTACACCTTTTCCCTATCAAAAGGGAAGCAAATTTAGTAAAATCACATGTAGCAACACTAACATGCATATTTTCAGGATATTTTAAACATGCAAAACGTTGTTCTACTTCCATCTCCCATGTTAGATATGCATCAGGATTATATTTACCCTCAAAAGATGGAATATTTAATTTAAGATTTGCAACATGATCATCATCACATACCGGTGGTCGAGCGTTGCGGTGGTAATGTCGGGCATGGCCAGCAGGGTGTGGAGGTTGTTCAACCTCCTCGTCAAACAGATTGTCGTCGTCGGGGTCGTAGTAGTACCCGTCATCTGTCCCCAATGTCGCAGCAGCAGCTGCGGTGGAAGTCTGAGGTGCCTCGGTAGCGAGGAGGAGTCTTGGCAGCGAACCAAGAAGATCGACCCGTGATCGGAATGCGCCGTGCGCCATGCCGAGGTACCAATGGGGCGGGTGCGGGAGTGGGTGCCGACAATCTGTCCAAAACCTCCTTTTACCGAGCGTCAAGCTTGTCGTGGAAGGATTTCTTGAGTCCATCGATTATTGTCCAAGGCGTTGGTGATCTTGGTGTCAAACTCCTCTAGTCGTGCATCCACATCTTCAGCGCGACCGACCAAGAGGTCGGAGAAGTGGGCATGTAGTTCTTGGTTCGTCATTGTGGCAGGGTTCCGCGAAGTATCTGTCATGGTTAGTCCTTTAAAAAGCACAGGTATATATGCCTATAACTACAGAAAGATGGTGGATGGCACGCGTAATCCGTCAAGCAATATACGAAGCTCTTACAAGTTCTTACCAAACAGCAGGAAAAAGGCGATGTGCAACCGCGAGGAGCAGTAGGTCCAAAGATTGAACCGACCGATTACCAGGAGTCGAGACACCGCACGTGGAGAAATCTGTGGAGCTCTGAGAAGGCTTAGCAAAGGGGTTAGCAATTATCAAAACAACAATGCAAAAGTTGAAAGAATGCTCAACGACAGTACTGTGTTGGTCCTAGGCTAGACCGTGCTAGAGACGCGAGCCTAGATCACCAATGATGTCACGACGTGACACAACAAGTAATGTATGATGATATGGCACCCTGAAAGGCGAACCGAGATGTTGAAAATCACTATGATGGCGAGTGTCTAGAACTGATCTACGGGGTCTAAAAACAGGTTAGCCCTAAAATATTTTTTCAAAATTTTTGTATTATGCTCCGGAAAGCGCGCACGTGCCAAAAAATATTGCTATAACGGCCGATGGAGAAAAGTGATCCCCGGGGCCGAAAATCAGTATAGCCAGAAAAAAAATTCGGAGGCGGTTCCAGACTTATAACCGAACTTTTTTTTTGCTCTCATTCTGGACTTACAACCGAACTTTTAACTCGACACGGACTTTAGCTCGACACGGAAACAACAAAGAAGGAAAGTAAAAAGAAATAACTAGGAAACAATAACTCAACTCGGACTCGTGTCGCGGCAGGAAAGGTGATCGGATCCGTGTCGCGGTAGGGAGGCGGTGGCGGAGTTTTAGGATTTATTTTGGCTGGGTATATGGCGGCGGAAATTGGTGGCGGAATATGGTGGCGGTGATCTACGAGGGTGGCGGTGACTATTGTGATCAGGACTCGAAACTCTAAGGGACGAGACACTAAGACCAGCAACTCGACGCGACGATGCAGACACAAATTCAACAATGCAAAACTGAAAAGATAATGCAAGGCGTAGATTGGTGATGGGATGGATCTAAACTCTAACTGTGTTTTTGGTTTTTTCGTGGGTTATAGGTAAAAAACAGATCTAATCTACGAAAATAGTAAAATCTCACCGAGCAACCTGAAATCTGATACCACTTGATAGGGCAAAGGTATCCAATCTTTCGATGAGATGGTGATAGTCGATTTGGTGGAGTTCGGGCTTGACGATCCGACTACACGTGCGAGCACGAGCGCCAATGCAATCGCTAGGCCAATCTCCTGGAGGTTACCGATCCTGCGGGAACACGATCAACCTGACCAGCGAGGGTCTTAATTCCTACCTGAAATCGAGAACAAGTAAGAACTAATATTGCAATCAAGATATTGCGGATTAAGATGAAAGCTTTATTGAAAAGGTGGGATCCAATAAAGGTGTGAAGTACAAGAGGCCTCTACGACGCTCGAGCCTTGGCGAAGTTGCTATGATGGCTAACTTAATGTCTAAACAAAATCCGAGTCTACGGTGACGGCTATGGGGAGTATTTAAGGAGGAAAAGGTGGGGTTTCGGCTAGCCATAGAAGTTGTGGCCGAATCCAACCCTAGAAGTCCTTTTCTCCCCAAATACGGACTCTAAAAAATGGCTAATTAATGATAGGGCAAAGGTGTCCGATCTTTCGATGAGATGGCGATAATCGATTTGGTGGAGTTCGAGCTTGACGATCCGACTACACGTGCGAGCACGAGCGCCAATGCAATCGCTAGGCCAATCTCCTGGAGGTTAACGATCCCGCGGGAACACGATCAGCCTGACCAGCGAGGCTCTTAATTCCTACCTGAAATCGAGACCAAGTAAGAACTAATATTGCAATCAAGATATTGCGGATTAAGATGAAAGCTTCATTGAAAAGGAGGGATCCTGAATAGGTGCGAAGTACAAGAGGCCTCTGCGACGCTCGAGCCTTGGCGAAGTTGCTATGATGGCTAACTTAATGTCTAAACAAAATCCAAGTCTAGGGTGACGGCTATGGGGAGTATTTAAGGGCGAAAAGGTGGGGTTTCGGCCAGCCATGGAAGTGGTGGCTGAATCCAACCCTAGAAGTCCTTTTCCCTCAAATACGGACTCTAAAAAGTGGCTAATTAAAATCTTGCGAAAATTACATGGGCCTGGCCCAAAATAAAAGGTGTCGCAACACCATATTAAGCTATGGACGAATTCGTGAAGTATTGATCTTGAATATTTCTTCCAAGCCTTCTTTCTTCATTATGGTGGCCTCAAAGTTCTGAAATCTTCATCCGTGGCCTTCTCTTGGATCATCACACGCTTGCTGCCATCTCCATGCATGGCCACTCTCCAATGCTTGTCCCTGTCATCCATGCTTGGTCCATCATTCCTAAGAGTAAGAAATACATCTAATTTAGGCAGCATCATATTCTCATGTATGTGAGGAATAGTTCCAAGAAACGAAAGTACCTGATAGTTAAGTTGTTTGGCACGAGATCTTGTGATGGGTCCTTGTATGTGTGTAGCTGTAGGTACAACGGTTGTATCAATAGAAGGGATGTCCACATCATGCTCCCCTTCTTGAATTAAAGTCGTTCTCGACGCAATCTCATCTTCCTCACCAAAGTAAGGCTTCAAATCTGCAATGTAAAACGTAGGACTAACCGTACCAAAGTCTGCAGGAAACTCAAGTTTATATGCATTATCGTTTATTTTCTCTAACACCTTAAAGGGACCAGCAACACGCGGCATTAACTTAGACTTGCGTAAATTAGGAAAGCGATCCTTACGCAAATGTAACCAAACAAGATCTCCAACATCAAACACGACATGCTTTCTCCCTTTATCCCCAGCAAGTTTATACTTAGCATTCATGTGTTCAATGTTATCTTTAGTAGTCTTATGCAAGTTTAATATCATTTCAGCGCGTTGTGTAGCATCCAAATTATTTTGCACCGAAGAAGGTAAAGGCAATAAATCAATAGGTGCACGAGGAACAAAACCATACACGATCTCAAACGGGCACATCTTTGTGGTAGAATGCAGCGAATGATTATAAGCAAGTTCTATATGATGTAAACACTCTTCCCACAATTTTAAGTTCATCTTTAAAACAGCCCGCAACATAGTAGACAAAGTTCTATTTACTACTTCCGTTTGTCCATCAGTTTGGGGATGACATGTAGTACTAAACAGCAATTTAGTCCCCAACTTAGCCCATAAACATCTCCAAAAGTGACTAAGAAATTTAGTATCACGATCAGAAACAATAGTATTTGGCACAACATGCAAACGAACAATTTCACGAAAGAACAAATCAGCAATATGCGCAGCATCATCTGTTTTATGACAAGGAATAAAGTGTGCCATCTTAGAAAACTGATCCATAACAACAAAAATATTATCCCCCCTCTTCTGTGTTCGTGGCAATCCCAAAACAAAGTCCATAGAAATATCCTCCCAAGGAACACTAGGAACAGGAAGAGGCATATATAAACTATGTGGATTAAGTCGAGACTTAGCTTTTTGACAAGTAGTGCAGCGTGCCACAAATCTCTCAACATCTCGACGCATACGTGGCCAAAAGAAGTGTGCAGCAAGAACATCCTCCGTTTTCTTGACACCAAAGTGTCCCATCAATCCTCCTCCATGCGCCTCCTGTAACAACAAAAGACGAACAGAACTATCTGGAATGCATAGTTTGTTAGCACGGAACACAAATCCATCATTGAAGACGAACTTGTTCCATGTTCTACCACCTCTACAATTCTGCAACACACCTTTAAATTCAGCATCATGCACATATTGTTCCTTAATAGTTTCTAATCCAAATATTTTGAAGTCAAGTTGAGATAACAAGGTATAACGGCGCGACAAAGCATCAGCAATAATATTGATGGAGGGTTTAATGATAGGGCAAAGGTGTCCGATCTTTTGATGAGATGGCGATAATCGATTTGGTGGAGTTCGGCCTTGACGATCCGACTACACTTGCGAGCACGAGCGCCAATGCAATCGCTAGGCCAATCTCGTGGAGGTTACCGATCCTGCGTGAACACGATCAGCCTGACCAACGAGGGTCTTAATTCCTACCTGTAATCGAGAACAAGTAAGAACTAATATTGCAATCAAGATATTCCGGATTAAGGTGAAAGCTTTATTGAAAAGGTGGGATCCTGTATAGGTGCGAAGTACAAGAGGCCTCTATGACGCTCGAGCCTTGGCGAAGTTGCTATGATGGCTAACTTAATGTCTAAACAAAATCCGAGTCTAGGGGGTCGGCTATGGGGAGTATTTAAGGGCGAAAAGGTGGGGTTTCGGCCAGCCATGGAAGTGGTGGCCGAATCCAACCCTAAAAGTCCTTTTCCCCTCAAATACGGACTCTAAAAAGTGGCTAATTAAAATCCTGCGAAAATTACATGGGCCTGGCCCAAAATAAAGGTGTCGCAACACCATATTAAGCTATGGACGAATTCGTAAAGTATTGATCTTGAATATTTCGTCCAAGCCTTCTTTCTTCATTATGGTGGCCTCAAAGTTCTGAAATCTTCATCCGTGGCCTTCTCTTGGATCATCACATGCTTGCTGCCATCTCCATGCATGGCCATGCTCCAATGCTTGTCCCTCTCATCCATGCTTGGTCCATCATTCCTAAGAGTAAGAAATATATCTGATTTATGCAGCATCATATTCTCATGTATGTGAGGAATAGTTCCAAGAAATGAAAGTACCTGATAGTTAAGTTGTTTGGCACGAGATCTTGTGATGGGTCCTTGTATTTGTGTTGCTGTAGGTACAACGGTTGTATCAATAGTAGGGATGTCCACATCATGCTCCCCTTCTTGAATTGAAGTCGTCCTCGACGCAATCTCATCTTCCTCACCAAAGTAAGGCTTCAAATCTGCAATGTTAAACGTAGGACTAACCATACCAAAGTCTGCAGGCAACTCAAGTTTATATGCATTATCATTTATTTTCTCTCACACCTTAAAGGGACTAGAAACACGTGGCATTAACTTAGACTTGCGTAAATCAGGAAAACGATCTTTACGCAAATGTAACCAAACAAGATCGCCAACATCAAACACAACATGCTTTCTCCCTTTATCCCCAGCAAGTTTATACTTAGGATTCATGTGTTCAATGTTATCTTTAGTAGTCTTATGCAAGTTTAATATCATTTCAGCGCGTTGTGTAGCATCCAAATTATGTTGCACCGAAGAAGGTAAAGGCAATAAATCAATAGGTGCAGGAGGAACAAACCATACACAATCTCAAATGGGCACATATTTGTGGTAGAATGCAGCGAACGATTATAAGCAAATTCTATATGAGGTAAACACTCTTCCCACAATTTTAAGTTCTTCTTTAATACAGCCCGCAACATAGTAGACAAAGTTCTATTTACTACTTCAGTTTGACCATCAGTTTGGGGATGACATGTAGTACTAAACAACAATTTAGTCCCCAACTTAGCCCATAAACATCTCCAAAAGTGGCTAAGAAATTTAGTATCACGATCAGAGACAATAGTATTTGGCACACCATGCAAACGAACAATTTCACGAAAGAACAAATCAGCAATATGCGCAGCATCATCCATTTTATGACAAGGAATAAAGTGTGCCATCTTAGAAAACCGATCCACAACAACAAAAAATACTATCCCTCCCCTGCTGTGTTCATGGCAATCCCAAAACAAAGTCCATAGAAATATCCTCCTAAGGAACACTAGGAACAGGAAGAGGCATATATAAACCATGTGGATTAAGGCGAGACTTAGCTTTTTGACAAGTAGTGCAGCGTGCCACAAATCTCTCAACATCTCGACGCATACGTGGCCAAAAGAAGTGTGCAGCAAGAACATCCTCTGTCTTCTTGACACCAAAATATCCCATCAATCCTCCTCCATGCGCCTCCTGTAACAACAAAAGACGAACAGAACTATCTGGAATGCATAGTTTGTTAGCACGGAACACAAATCCATCATTGAAGACGAACTTGTTCCAAGTTCTACCATCTCTACAATTCTGCAACACATCTTTAAATTAAGCATCATGCACATAATTGTTCCTTAATAGTTTCTAATCCAAATATTTTGAAGTCAAGTTGAGATAACAAAGTATAACGGCGCGACAAAGCATCAACAATAATATTATCTTTACCCTTTTTGTGTTTGGTAACATAAGGGAAAGACTCAATAAATTCAACCCATTTTGCATGACGACGATTCAACTTAGCTTGACTACGAATATGCTTCAAAGATTCATGATCAGAATGAATAACAAATTCCTTAGGCCATAGATAATCTTGCCAAGTTTCTAATGTCCGAACCAACGCATATAATTCTTTATCATAAGTAGAATAGTTCAGACTAGCCCCACTCAATTTCTCACTAAAATATGCAACAGGTTTTCCCTCTTGTAATAACACCCCTCCCAAACCAATTCCACTAGCATCACATTCAAGCTCAAAAGTCTTAGTAAAATCAGGAAGTTGGAGTAAGGGAGCATGTGTTAGCTTATCTTTCAATATGACGAAGGCCTGTTGTTGTGCATCGCCCCAAACAAAGGGTACATCCTTCTTGGTAAGCACATTCAACGGCGCGGCAATTGATCCAAAGTCTTTGACAAAGCACCTATAATAACCAGCGAGGCCAAGAAAACTCCTCACTTATGTGACCGTCTTGGGCTGCGGCCAATTCTCAATAGCTTCAATCTTGGCTGGATCCACTTCATTACCCTGTGATGTAACAACATAGCCAAGAAATGCAACTCGATTGGTGCAAAAGGTGCACTTCTCAAGGTTACCAAACAAACGTGCATCACGTAAAGCATTGAAAACAGCACGTAAATGGTCCAAATGATCCTCTAAAGATTTGCTATAAATCAGAATATCATCAAAGTAGACTACCACAAAACGTCCAATGAAAGCACGTAAAACTTCGTTCATTAATCTCATGAAAGTTCTAGGTGCATTAGTTAAACCAAACGGCATTACTAACCACTCATATAAACCGAACTTAGTTTTAAATGCTGTTTTCCATTCATCTCCTAATTTAATACGAATCTGGTGGTAACCACTACGCAAATCAACTTTAGAAAACATGGTAGAGCCACTCAATTCATCAAGCATGTCATCTAAACATGGAATAGGATGACGATATCGAATAGTAATATTATTGATAGCTCTACAATCAGTACACATGCGCGAAGAACTATCTTTCTTAGGTACCAAAATAATAGGAACAGCACAGGGGCTAAGGGACTCACAAATATGATCTCTGTCGAGTAGTTCCTGAATTTGGCGTTGTATCTCCTTTGTCTCCTCTGGATTGGTTCTATATGGCGCGCGGTTGGGCAACGTGGCACCAGGAATTAGATCATTTTGGTGCTCTATTCCTCTAATAGGAGGTAGTACTGGTGGCAGCTCAGCGGGAAAGACGTCCTCATATTCCTGCAAAAGGTTAGCAATAGCGAATGGTAAAGAAGGAGGCATATCCTCAAATGAAAAGAAAACCTCTTTGCAGACAATTGCTTAACATTGAGTATTGTTTACATCTAGTTCAACAATATCAATTTTATTTGCCAGCATACATGGACTCTTCAAACGAATTTCAGTAGCATGTGTAGAATCAGATTTAGTGTTCTTTGGTGGTATAAAATCTGCAGCAACAATATGATTCTCACTTTTATTTTTCTCCTCAGTTTTAGCTCTACTAGCTCTAGCAAGATCATCTTTTAAAATCTGTTAAAGTCATAGGTTTTAGACCAATTTTCTTTCCATCATGCATAAGAGAATAGTGATTAGTTTTGCCATTATGAACAGATTCTCTATCAAATTGACATGGTCTACCAAGTAACAAAGAACAAGCTTGCATAGGTACAACATCACAAACAACAAAATCAGAATATGTACCAATAGTAAAATGCACGCGTACCATTCTTGTTACCTTGATCTTGCGAGAACTCTCAAACCATTGGATGTAATATGAATGTGGGCGTTGTCTTGTTGGAAGCGCAAGCTTCTCTACCATGTCAACACTGGCCAGATTATTACAACTTCATCCAAGAATGATGATCCGTATAGCTCTGTCCTTGACAACACCACGTGTTTGGAACAGGTTGTGGCGTTGATCTTGCTCAGATTTGCTCAATTGCACACTCAACACACGTTGTGTAATTAAGCTCTTGTATTGATCGGCCACTTCAGCTCCATTACCTCTATCTCTTCATCGACATCGAATTGTCTCCATCTCGAGCGAAATAAGGGCTAGTGTATCTTCATCAAGTCACTCATTGAATCGTATTGACCATCTTCGCACCATCATCACATGTTCTGTTGTGCTTTGTCTCCATATGACCAAAACCCCAGCACTTGCGGCATTGTATATCCTTTGTCTTACCGTAGAAGCCATAGAAGATGCACTCTGACGGGAGCATTGGATGATGGTGGAGGAGCAGCTGGAAATCTTGTGGTGGCCTTGGATGTGCTAGTAGCTGGTGGCGAATCACGAGGAGGCGCTGATTGTCGGGATGTCCAAGTGGATGTGCGACCTGTAGAATTATTAGTCCTCCTCCATGGTGTTTGGCGATCCTGCACTTCACGTTCAGCTTTGCAAGCAAGATGAAACAAACGAGTGATAGAATTATATTCCTTATAATCTAATATGTTCTGAATGTCCTTGTTTAATCCGCCAAAGAAACGTGCAAGCATTTGTTCATTAGATTCAACCAGACCACACCGAACCATCCCCGTTTGCAATTCCTTATAATACTCTTCTACAGAATTTTTCCCTTGCTCTAAACGTGTCAGATTCTTTAGTAAATCACGTTGATAAGTGGGAGGTACAAAACGAACACGCATGCAGTTTTTAAAGCAGTCCAAGTACTAGGAATAGTAGTAGGATTTAAACGACAATACTCAGACCACCAATGGGAAGCAAATTTAGTAAATTCACATGTAGCAGCACTAACACGCATATTCTCAGGATATTTTAAGCATGCAAAACGTTGTTCTATTTCCATCTCCCATGTAAGATATGCATCAGGATTATATTTACCCTCAAAAGATGAAATATTTAATTTAAGCTTTGCAACATGATCATCATCAAGTACCGGTGGTCGAGCGTTGTGATAGTAATGTCGGGGACGCCCAGCAGGTACCTGTGGAGGTTGTTCAACCTCCTCGTCAAACAGATCGTCGTCGTCGGGGTCGTAGTAGTACCCGTCGTCTCTCCCCAATGTCGCAGCAGACGGCCGGAAGTCTGAGTGCGTCGGCCCTTGATAGCCGCAAAGTGCGGCAAAGGCTGACATCGACCGTGATCGGGATGCGTCGCCATGTGTGGGCGGTTGAGTGCGGGAAATCGGTTCAAAAGCTCCTTGAACCGAGCGTCAAGCTGGCGTTGAAGGATTTCTCGAGTCCATCGATCTTGTCCACGCGTTGGTGAGCTTGGCGTCAAACTCCCTAGCGGCGTATCCACGTCTTGGTATGACGACCAAGAGCGCGGAGAAGTGGGCATGTAGTTCTTCGTTCGTCATTGTGGCAGGGTTCCGCGAAGTATCTATCATGGTTAGTCCTTAAAAATCATAGGTATATACTACAGGAATATGGTGGAAGTCACGCGTAATCCGTCAAGCAATATACAAAGCTCTTACAAGTTCTTACCAAACAGCAGGAAAAGGCGATGTGCAACCACGAGGATCAGTAGGTCCAGAGATTGAACCAAGCGATTACCAGGAGTCGAGACACCGCACGTGGAGAATATCTGTGGAGCTTTGGGAAGGCTTAGCAAAGGGGTTAGCAATTATCAAAACAGCAATGCAAAAGTTGAAAGAATGCTCAACGACGGTACTGTGCTGGTCCTAGGCTAGACAGAACAAGCAATGTATGATGATATGGCACCCTGAAAAGCGAACCAAGAGGTGGAAAATCACTATGATGGCGAGTGTCTAGAACTGATCTACGGGGTCTAAAAATAGGTTAGCCCCTAAATTTTTTTTTGAAATTTTTTATTTTGCTCGGAAGCGCCACAGCGCCAAAATATCCTTCTCTTGGCCGATGGAGAAAAGTGATCCCCAAAGCCGAAAACTAGTATAGCCACAAAAATTTTTCGGAGGCGGTTCCAGACCTTTTTTTTTTTGCTCTCCTTCTGGACTTACGACCGGAATCTTAGATCGACACGGAATTTAGCGTAATACGGAAACAACAAAGAAGGAAAGTAAAAAAGAAATAACTAGGAGACAATAACTGTACTCGGACTCGTACCACGGCAGGAAACTGATCGGATCGGTGTCGCGGTAGGAAGGCGGTGGCGGAGTATTAGGGTTTATGGTGGCAGAATATGGTGGCGGTGATCGGCGAGTGTGGCGGTGACTACTATGATCAGAACTCGAAACTCTAAGGGACGAGACACTAAGACTAGCAACTCGACGCGACGATGTAGACAGAAATTCAACAATGCAAAAACTGAAAAAAATGCGAGGCGTAGATTGGTTATGGGATGGATCTAAACTCTAACTGTGTTTTTGGCTTTTTCGTGGGTTATAGGTAAAAACAGATCTAATCTACGAAAACAGTAAAATCTCACCGAGCAACGTGAAATATGATACCACTTGACGATCCGACTACACGTGCGAGCACGAGCGCCAATGCAATCGCTAGGCCAATCTCCTGGAGGTTACCGATCCTGCGTGAACACGATCAGCCTGACCAACGAGGGTCTTAATTACTACCTGAAATCGAGAACAAGTAAGAACTAATATTGCAATCAAGATATTGCGGATTAAGATGAAAGCTTTATTGAAAAGGTGGGATCCTGTATAGGTGCGAAGTACAAGAGGCCTCTGCGACGCTCGAGCCTTGGCAAAGTTGCTATGATGGCTAACTTAATGTCTAAACAAAATCCGAGTCTAGGGGGTCGGCTATGGGGATTATTTAAGGGCGAAAAGGTGGGGTTTCGGCCAGCCATGGAAGTGGTGGCCGAATCCAACCCTAAAAGTCCTTTTCCCCTCAAATACGGACTCTAAAAAGTGGCTAATTAAAATCCTGTGAAAATTACATGGGCCTGGCCCAAAATAAAGGTGTCGCAGCACCATATTAAGCTATGGACGAATTCGTAAAGTATTGATCTTGAATATTTCGTTCAAGCCTTCTTTCTTCCTTATGGTGGCCTCAAAGTTCTGAAATCTTCATCCGTGGCCTTCTCTTGGATCATCACATGCTTGCTGCCATCTCCATGCATGGACATGCTCCAATGCTTGTCCCTCTCATCCATGCTTGGTCCATCATTCCTAAGAGTAAGAAATATATCTGATTTAGGCAGCATCATATTCTCATGTATGTGAGGAATAGTTCCAAGAAACGGAAGTACCTGATAGTTAAGTTGTTTGGCACGAGATCTTGTGATGGGTACTTGTATTTGTGTTGCTGTAGGTACAACGGTTGTATCAATAGTAGGGATGTCCATAGCAGTTAACCTCTTGGGTGCCCGATCTTCACGGATCTCGTGGTCAAATCGATGGGAAAGCGAGGGGAAAGGGAGAAGGTAGCGGAAGCGAACACACACCTCGCGAAGAACACGATGAACACACGCAAAACTCACACGATACAAGGCCGATTTCTCCCGAACAGCGGCCACTGGTCCGATAGAATCCTCGCAAGGAAAGATCGGTCAACGTGCTCCCTCAAATCCACATCGGAGAGGGAAGAACACCTTGCGGAGGGTCTTGACAACTTGGAGACGAGACATCGAACTCCAAGGCCTTGTTCAACGATGGATGCGTGATGCAAAGTCCAATCGAGGTTGGTGACAATAGTCGGTCCCCTTGGTAAAGGGGATGAGGCAAAACTAGAGATTCCACAATGGGGGTTGTCTTTAGTCTATCATCTATGCCTAAGGGGTACATGAGGGGTGGAGGCTCTATATATAGGCCAGCCATATAAACAGGGGTAGTTTAGGTATGAAACTAGGGTTTGGACGAGCTAGAGGGGTACATGGGCCGAAGGCCAGCAGTCTTGTGAGCACAGGACCGGTAATCTGGGACTTGGGTCCGAGTGCATTGACCGTACCAGTCGAGGTCAGATCCTAGTACCGCTTGCGATCCTGGGACTTCTGTTGGCGTCATATGGGCAGATGGTATCTGGCGGTAGTACCCAGTCGCCGATCCGTAGTACTGGAGACAGAGAGCATTTGGCGATCTGTCTTGTCGGGCTTGATGCTCCGGGCTTCCCCCAGGCCTCCGTACTTGTCCATGTGAACCTATCATGCATATGTGACGGAGTATGAAGTAGCATACCATTCAATAGGGTAGGAAGGGGGCTCGCATAGAGGAACGGATTCACCTTTGGAGTCCATGATGACTTGGCGTAAGTTGGAGACCAAGATGTGGTAACGACCGTAGGTCGGGCTACATCAGCTCCCCCCCTTCAAAAAGAGTCGTCCTCGACTCTACATGCTCATCACAAAGTAGAATCGGTCAAGAGACCTTCTTGATCCTGGGGTTCACCATATAGTCGTCCTTGGGAAGATTGACTTGACAACACTTCAATGTTCCTTCACCTTCCTTGAAGCCGACAAAGCTCACAACAAAATCAAAGCAACACTCAAAGCATAGCCAATTCATGAAGATTATTTCATGAGTCCTCAAGTAGAAGGAAGTCACCTTATCGTGTAGAGATAGCTCGATGAAGGGTAGCCATAGGTAACTCTCTTCGGTTCTTCTTGTCAACATATAGTCCATAGAGGTTGACGTATATGCATTTGTACCTTCATACAACAAAGACCAAGAAACATATGTTTGTGTGTGATAGAGAAGCATGTCATTTGTGGCATGTCCATTCTTGTTTACAACACGATTAGCACAACTCAAGTATAGCAAACAGAATGCATATGCATGGTCAATGTGCATGGAAATCGTTTGAACATCATCCAAATGTGGAAACTCAAAAACTCCATATAACATAGTAGTGGGGCACTCAAAGCAATCGAATAGCAATTTGATCAACATATTTGATGCAAAGTTAGGAGAATTTGGCAAAAACACAAAAGGAAGAATATCCAAAGTAACATCATTATGTGTGCAAACCAACCATTGGAAAGAGAAATTGTTCGACATGTTGGATGTCACACAGAAATAATCGAAACCAAATATCATGGGAAAATGAGTATCCCAAGCGGAAGACAAACTAACGTGTTTGCAAACAAACCAAATGAAAGAGCAAGTGGTCCTTATGTTTGTTGCAACAACAAGACGAGATTCTTGGAAGCTCTCATGACAATACATGCTCTTAAAGGAATTGTGGTTGCACACAAAACATCAGAGAGAGAAATTGTTCAACAATTTTGTTCCAACACACAAAACATCATTATCTAAAAGCGAAGAAACATGAATGTCACACGGGAAGATAATACCATTAACATGCTTGCAATCAAACCATAGGAAAGAGCAATTTGCCAACATGAAAGATGCAAAGCATGCAAAAGGTATCAGAGCTGGGTTCGATCTTGAACTCACTTGTGGGATGCTCTCAAGAGCTCTTTTTGTCAACTCATGCTCAACCGAGGTTGACATGATAATGCGGGTACCTACACACATCAAACACAAAAGGAAGAACATGTGTGCATGGTAGAGATACACATCATCCATCATGATGTATCTCTTCTTGTGCACATCACCATTAATGTCAATTAAGTATGAAATAGATGCATGGTGAGTATGCAAGTGGGGAACATGCTTATCATGTCAATCGTCAAACTCTCCAAAAATTGAGAAAGCTATGGGGGCCATCTCATTATAACGCATGTGGTCAACATTGTTGCAAGAAAAACAAGTGAAATAGCAAGCATTCATCTTATTGCAAGCAACGGGATAAATTGAATGACTAGCATGACAACGCATGTCCAAAGCAATTGGAGGATACACACAAGATGCATAGCATGGCATGTTTATAGCAATGGTATCGCAATCAAACAATTCCACATGAGCAATATTATGCAAAGGCAAAGCATCACATGGGAATATGAATGAAGCATATGTAATGTCACAAGTATTATCCATAGCATGCATATCCTCACAATTCATCATGTCCACTAGTGGGATCATGGCATCATCAACACCCTTATTGTTACCTTGTTCATACCTCTCATATGAAGTGGGTGTTGTGGAAGTAGTGGCCTCCTTGTGGACAACTTCGTTTTCTTGATGTAGCCATGGCGTAGCATCATCTTCGTGCACCATGTACATCTTCTCCAATTGAGGCATCATTGCTTCATGGTTTGGCGCGTCTTCATCCATGGAACCTAGCACAACATAAGAGAACACACTAGATGTAGAGGGTAAGTTGTTAGAAATAGAAATGGTCTCACTTGACCTATCAACTACGACTCTCAACTCACTAGGAGTATCGCTCATGCCCTCCAAGTGGAAGCACTCAGTCTCACATAAGGTGGAGTCACTCATCTCACTCTTGTTCTCACTCAAGTGGGCTAAGTGGCTCTCATACTCACATGGGATTGGTACCACATCATCACTGAAGCATATGGGGATAGGCTCAGTTTCCTCAACTCCATGCGCCTCCTTTGGTGAAGGGAAAATCCCATGCTCACCATTCTTGACCTTGGCGCCTTCAAGGTTGGATGCCATAAGGTGGGCATAATCGCTCTCCTCCATGGTCGAAGGGAAAATCCCATGCTCGACCATCTTGTGGCCATCTCGTAGTAGTGGTGGAGGTAGGCTCATGCTATCCAACTTGGCGAAGTAGAGGTTTACATTTTCCTCGTTCGCGAGGTCGTGGAAGTCAAGCGTAGGTGTTGAAGCTTGATGGCGTGGAGGAAGGCTTGCTCTTGGTGCCATTGTGGTGGTGGCACGAGTAGTTGAAGGTGCCCTATGATGGTGTCGACGGAGGTCATTGGCGTGCCTTGCCGATGGTTGATGTAGGTGGCGCACTTGGTCGTCCACATGACACTCACGACGGTGATCATTTGCGTTGGCACTCTTCTTGTGCTTGTGGTGCCTTATTGAGCTTGCTTTAGCATTATGGTTGGTGCTCATCATGAATTCTTCGTGTTTATGGCGAAGATGCCTTTGACTATGTCCTGTATCCTCTTTATGGTGGCGATGCTCATGAGAGGATGTTTGTCGATGAAGAGTCTTGTTTCGTGGCGCCTCTTGATGCATATGATGTTTGGACGCCACTCTTGTTTGGATTGGAGTTGGAGCTTGGCGCCTTGGAGGGATTGTAGCTTGGCGCCTTGGAGATGGTGGAGCTTGACGCCTTGGAGGTGATGGAGCTTGGCGCCTTGGAGATGGTGGCGCTTGACGCCATCTAGGTGGTTGCACTTGTCGCCTTGGAGGTGGATCATCGAAGTAGGTGGTGCCCTTTGGTGTGGCACGCTTGGCCTTGAAGGTCATGGAATCTTGATGATGCGCCTCCTCTTGCTTGGCGTAGTAGGCTTCCATCTCCACACGGTGGAGGAATTCTTCATGGCTCATGGAGGAGCCATCAAACTCGATGAAGTTCTCCGTGTCCTCCATGCTCGGCGAGGCGTCGTCGATGTCGCAATCGAAGTCGTCCATGCTTGGGGAGTAATTGTTGGTGTAGTACTCCATATCACCCAAGCATGTGGAGCCATTGTCGGTGTAGTGCTCCATATCCTCCATGCATGAGGATCCATTGTCGACGTAGAGCTCCATGTCTTCCATGCATGTGGAGTCGTCGTAGGTGTAGTGCTCCGGGTCCTCAAAGCATGCGGAGCCATTGTCGGTGTTATGCTCCGTCATGTCCTCTATACTTGTGGAGTCGTAGTCATGGTGGCTCATCATGGATTCTTCATAGATACCATCCTCGGTTCCGGAGTCTCTAGACATGATGCACAAGACCAAGCGGTGAATATGGAAGTGGTAGTGGGAGGTAGCAATAAACCAAGCAAAGTGAAGTTCACGCGGAACACCAAAACCAACTATGAATCAAAAAACACACACACACAAGGCCTATGGTGGATAGGTATGGAAAGTGGCATGTCAAGAACCAATCCGAAATCAAGATGTTGTAATGGCAAGTAAAGAACCACAATGATCACAAAGAAAACAAGTTAATCCACAAGATAGGAAATATGTACAAGGAAACACACACGGTGGGATAAATAGGACTTGTGCGACAGAGAAAGTGAGCTAAGAACCAAATGATTACCTAGCGAAGACTATAAGCTCGTGTCACACAAGTACGAGGAGAGACGCTAGTTCGATTGCACAAAATTGGTGGGCTACAAGATATGCACAATAAGTACCATCTATATGATGTTCATCAAGCTTGCGCTTCCTATTCTATGAGGCACATGTATATTTATTTCTTTTTCTTTTTTTCCTTTTTTTTCTTTTTTTCCTTTTCTTTCTATTTTTCACTTGCCTCTTCCTTGGGCCAACAACTATACAAGATAACTATATGAGATAGCGCTCACAAATGTTTGCTTGGAATCTACAAGGTATCAAACGTGCATAGCCCAAGCAATCATAAGAGGAACTAGTCTCAATAGGTGTTTGTTTCTCGCAAAGATAGTGGGGTTCACAAAGGAATGCAAGTGGGGAGAAGTCGCGGAATGTTTATACCTTTCGTCGACGATCTTCACCCTTTATTGTTGGATTCCGCCTTTCTCACGGAATTTGGATGGAGTAGATAGCATGAACAACATGGATTATGGTGTAGAGCTCCTTCTCCTCTTCGAAACGAGCTAAAGAACACCAAAATCCGAGTTCGAATGCAAAATTTGTGCTCAAAACGGTGAGAGGTTGAAATCTGGAAACCTGCTGTTTTCTTTTTATCTTGGCGGTAATCTGGGATTTTGGGCCAGCGATCGGAAAGGAAAAAGCGATAGTACTGGATTTTAAGCCCGGTAGTACCGCTGGGTCCAGAAACTCCCAGTTTTGACGCGGTTTCGCGATTTTGGGCAGAAAATCTTCAAGAAAACACCAAATCGACGGGGGAAATCAAGGAATTAGGCTATGGGAACACAAAGGAAGGTAGATCAACAAGTTTAGCAAGTAATCCACGGATCAAAACCTACCAAAACGCACTCAAATCACAGATCGATCCAAAACACGAATTGGGGCTACTTTTGGTGGAATTTTCGAATTTATGGGGAAAATACCAAATCGATGAAAAATCCGTGGCAACCAAAAGCTGCTGATACCAGATGATGGAGGGGGTTAACCTCTTGGGTGCCCGATCTTCACGGATCTCGTGGTCAAATTGATGGGAAAGCGAGGGGAAAGGGAGAAGGTAGCGGAAGCGAACACACACCTCGCGAAGAACACGATGAACACACGCAAAACTCACACGATACAAGGCCAATTGCTCCCGAACAGCGGCCACCGGTCCGATAGAATCCTCGCAAGGAAAGATCGGTCAACGTGCTCCCTCAAATCCATATCGGAGAGGGAAGAACACCTTGGGGAGGGTCTTGACAACTTGGAGACGAGACATCGAACTCCAAGGCCTTGTTCAACGATGGATGCGTGATGCAAAGTCCAATCGAGGTTGGTGACGATAGTCGGTCCCCTTGGTAAAGGGGATGAGGCAAAACTAGAGATTCCACACAAGGGGGTTGTCTTTAGTCTATCATCTATGCCTAAGGGGTACATGAGGTTTGGGGGCTCTATATATAGGCCAGCCACATAAACAGGGGTAGTTTAGGAATAAAACTAGGGTTTGGACGAGCTAGAGGGGTACATGGGCCGAAGGCCCAACAGGTGCACGCAGGCACACATGACCGGTAGTACCGGGTCCAGATCCGGTAGTACCGCTTGTAGTCCTGGGACTTCTGTTGGCGTCGTCTGTATGGGGCGGTAGTACTGGCCGTAGTGATGGCCGATCCAGTATCGATACTGGAGGCAGAGATCATTTGGCGATCATCTTCTTAGCCTCCTCTTCAAGCCTCCGTCTTGTCGGGCTTGATGCTCAGCTTCCTCCCCGCCTTCGTACTTGTCAATGTGAACCTATCATGCATATGTGACGGAGTATGAAGTAGCATACCATTCAATAGGGTAGGAAGGCGGATCGCATAGAGGAACGGATTCACCTTTGGAGTCCATGACGACTTGGCATAAGTTGGAGACCAAGATGTGGTAACGACCGTAGGTCGGGCAACATCAAATATTTTCTTTACCCTTTTTGTGATGTGGACATCCCTTCTATTGATACAACCATTGTACCTACAACTACACACATACAAGGACCCATCACAAGATCTCGTGCCAAACAACTTAATTATGAGGTACTTTCGTTTCTTGGAACTATTCCTCACATACATGAGAATATGATGCTACCTAAATCAGATGTATTTCTTACTCTTAGGAATGATGGACCAAGCATGGATGAGAGGGACAAGCATTGGAGCATGGCCATGCATGGAGATGGCAGCAAGCATGTGATGATCCAAGGGAAGGCCACGGATGAATATTTCAGAACTTTGAGGCCACCATAATGAAGAAAGAAGGCTTGGACGAAATATTCAAGATTAATATTTCACGAATTCGTCCATAGCTTAATATGGTGCAGCAACACCTTTATTTTGGGCCAGGCCCATGTAATTTTCGCAGGATTTTAAATAGCCACTTTTTAGAGTTCGTATTTGAGGAGAAAAGGACTTCTAGGGTTGGATTCGGCCACCACTTCCATGGCTGGCCGAAACCCCACCTTTTCCTCCTTAAATACTCCCCATAGCCGCCCCCTAGACTCGGATTTTGTTTAGACATTAAGTTAGCCATGGTAGCAACTTCGCCAAGGCTCGAGCGTCGTAGAGGCCTCTTGTACTTCGCACCTATATAGGATCCCACCTTTTCAATAAAGTTTTCCTCTTAATCCGCAATATCTTGATTGCAATATTGGTTCTTACTTGTTCTCGATTTCAGGTAGGAATTAAGACCCTCGCTGGTCAGGCTGATCGTGTTCCCGCAGGATCGGTAACCTCCAGGAGATTGGCCTAGCGATTGCATTGGCGCTCGTGCTCGCACGTGTAGTCGAATCGTCAAGCCCGAACTCCACCAAATCGATTATCCTCATCTCATTGAAAGATCGGACACCTTTGCCCTATCAAGTGGTATCAGAGCTCAGGTTTCTCGATGAGATTTTACTGTTTTCGTAGATTAGATCTGTTTTACCTATAACCCACGAAAAAGACAAAAACACATTTTGAGTTTAGATCCATCCCATAACCAATCTTCGCCTTGCATTATCTTTTTAGTTTTTGCATTGTTGAATTTGTGTCGACATCGTCGCGTCGAGTTGCTGGTCTTAGTGTCTCGTCCCTTAGAGTTTCGAGTTTTGATCATAGTAGTCACCGCCACACTCGCCGATCACCGCCACCATATTACGTCACCATATTCCGCCGCCATACACCCAGCCACCATAAACCCTAAAAAACTCTGCCTCCGCCTTCCTACCGCGACACGGATCTGATCATCTTTCCTGACACGGCACGAGTCCGAGTTGAGTTATTGTTTCCTAGTTATTTCTTTTTACTTTCCTTCTTTGTTGTTTTCGTGTTAAGCTAAAGTCCGTGTCGAGCTCAGAGTTCGGTCTGGAACCGCATCCGAAAAAAATTTCTGGCTATACTAGTTTTCGGCTCTGGGGATCACTTTTTCCATCGGCCGTTATAGCGATATTTTTTTGGCGCCTGCGCGCTTTCCGGAGCAAAATAAAAAAATTTGGAGTTTTTTTGGGGCTAACCTATTTTTAGACCCCGTAGATCAGTTCTAGACACTCGCCATCATAGTGATTTCCACCTCTCGGTTCGCTTTTCAGGGTGCCATATCATCATACATTGCTTGTTGTGTCGCGTCGTAACATCGTTGGTGATCTAGGCTCGCGTCTCTAGTACGGTCTAGTCTAGGACCAGCACAGTACCGTCGTTGAGCATTCTTTCAACTTTTGCATTGCTGTTTTGATAATTGCTAACCCCTTTGCTAAGCCATCCCAAAGTTCGACAGATATCCTCCACGTGCGGTGTCTCGACTCTCGGTAATCGCTCGGTTCAATCTCTGGACCCACTGATCCTCGCGGTTACACATCGCCTTTTCCCGCTGTTTGGTAAGAACTTGTAAGAGCTTCGTATATTGCTTGACGGATTACGCGTGCCTTCCACCATATTTCCGTAGTATATACCTGTGCTTTTTAAAGGACTAACATGAAAGATACTTTGCGGAACCCTGCCACAATGACGAACGAAGAACTCCATGCCCACTTCTCCGAGCTCTTGGTCAGTCGCGCTGAAGACGTGGATACACGCCTAGGGGAGTTTGACACCAAGCTCACCAACGTCGTGGACATCGATGGACTCGAGAAATCATTCAACGCCAAGCTTGACTCTCGGTTCAAGGAGATTTTGAACAGATTTCCCACACCCGCACCCGCACATGGCGCACGGCGCATTCCGATCACGGGTCGGACTGCTGGTTCGGCTGCCGCCGCACTCTGCTGCGGTGGCGCACCTCGAGACTTATCAGGTGCTGCTGCGACATTGGGGACAGACGACGGGTACTACTACGACCCCGACGACGACGATCTGTTTGACGAGGAGGTTGAACAACCTCCACAGGTACCTGCTAGCCGTCCCCGCCATTACTACCGAAACGCGCGACCACCGGTACGTGATGATGATCATGTTGCAAAGCTTAAATTAAATATTCCATCTTTTGAGGGTAAATATAATCCTGATGCATATCTTACATGGGAGATGGAAGTAGAACAACGTTTTGCATGTTTAAAATATCCTGAGAATATGCGTGTTAGTGCTGCTACATGTGAATTTACTAAATTTGCTTCCCTTTGGTGGTCTGAGTATTGTCGTTTAAATCCTACTACTATTCCTAGTACTTGGACTGCTTTAAAATAGCTATGCGTGTTCGTTTTGTACCTCCCACTTATCAACGTGATTTACTAAAGAATCTGACACGTTTAGAGCAAGGGAAAAATTCTGTAGAAGAGTATTATCAGGAATTGCAAACGGGGATGGTTCGGTGTGGTCTTGTTGAATCTACTGAACAAATGCTTGCACGTTTCTTTGGTGGATTAAACAAGGACATTCAGCATATATTAGATTATAAGGAATATAATTCTATCACTCGTTTGTTTCATCTTGCAAAGCTGAACGCGAAGTGCAGGATCGCCAAACACCATGGAGGAGGACTAATAATTCTGCATGTCGCACATCCACTTGGACATCCCGATAATCAGCGCCTCCTTATCGTGATTCGCCACCAGCTACTACCACATCCAAGGCCACCACAAGATTTCCAGCTGCTCCTCCACCGTCATCCAATGCTCCTGCTCGTAGTGCATCTTCTATGGCTTCCACGGGTAAGACAAAGGATATACAATGCCGCAAGTTCTGGGGTTTTTGTCATATTGAGAGACAGTGCACAACACAACATGTGATGATGGTGCGGGATGATGGTCAATACGATTCAACGACTGACTTTGATGAAGATACATTAGCCCTTATTTCTGCTCGAGATGGAGACAATTACGATCTTGATGAAGAGCGAGGTAATGGAGCTGAAGTTCTTGATCAATACAAGAGCTTAATTACACAACGTGTGTTGAGTGTGCAATTGAGCAAATCTAAGCAAGATCAACGCCACAACCTGTTCCAAACACATGGTGTTGTCCAGGAAAGAGCTATACGAATCATCATTGATGGAGGGAGTTGTAATAATCTGGCTAGTGTTGACATGGTAGAGAAGCTTGCACTTCCAACAAGACAACGCACACATTCATATTACATCCAATGGTTTGAGAGTTCTCGCAAGATCAAGGTAACAAGAACGGTACGCGTGCATTTTACTATTGGTACATATTCTGATTTTGTTGATTGCCATGTTGTACCTATGCAAGCTTGTTCTTTGTTACTTGGTAGACCATGGAAATTTGATAGAGAATATGTTTATAATGGCAAAACTAATCACTATTCTCTTATGCATGATGGAAAGAAAATTGGTCTAAAACCTATGACTCCCGAACAGAATTTAAAAGATGATCTTGCTTGAGTTAGTAGAGCTAAAACTGAGGAGAAAAATAAAAGTGAGAATCAGATTGTTGCTGCAGATTTTGTACCACCAAAGAACACTAAATCTGATTCTACCCATCCTACTGAAATTCATTTGAAGAGTCCATATATGCTTGCAAATAAAATTTATATTGCTGAACTAGATGTAAACAATACTCAATGTTATGCAATTATTTGCAAAGAGGTTTTGTTTTCGTTTGAGGATATGCCTCCTTCTTTGCCACCCGCTATTGCTAACCTTTTGCAGGAATATGAGGATGTCTTTCCCATTTGGCCACGGGACTACCTCCTATTAGAGGAATTGAGCACCAAATTTATCTAATTCCTGGTGCTATGTTGCCCAACCATGCCATATAGAACCAATCCAGAGGAGACAAAGGAGATACACGCCAAATTCAGAACTACTCGTGAGATCATATTCGTGAGTCCCTTAGCCCTGTGTTGTTCCTATTATTTTGGTGCCAAAGAAAGATGGTTCTTCGCATGTGTGCGATTGTAGAGCTATCAATAATATTACTATTCGATATCGTCATCCTATTCCACGTTTAGATGACATGCTTGATGAATTGAGTGGCTCTACCATGTTTTCTAAAGTTGATTTGCGTAGTGGTTACCACCAGATTCGTATGAAATTAGGAGATGAATGGAAAACATCATTTAAAACTAAGTTCGGTTTATATGAGTGGTTAGTGATGCCGTTTGGTTTAACTAATGCACCCAGCACTTTCATGAGGTTAATGAACGAAGTTTTACGTGCTTTCATTGGACGTTTTGTGGTAGTCTACTTTGATGATATTCTGATTTATAGCAAATCCTTAGAGGATCATTTGGACCATTTACGTGTTGTTTTCAATGCTTTACGTGATGCACGTTTGTTTGTTAACCTTGAGAAGTGCACCTTTTGCACCAATTGAGTTGCGTTTCTTGGATATGTTGTTACATCACAGGGTATTGAAGTGGATCCAGCCAAGATTGAAGCTATTGAGAATTGGGCGCAGCCCAAGACGGTCACACAAGTGAGGAGTTTTCTTGGCCTCGCTGGTTTTTATAGGCGCTTTGTCAAAGACTTTGGATCAATTGCCGCGCCGCTGAATGAGCTTACCAAGAAGGATGTGCCCTTTGTTTGGGACGATGCACAACAACAGGCCTTCGTCATATTGAAAGATAAGCTAACACATGCTCCCTTACTCCAACTTCCTGATTTTACTAAGACTTTTGAGCTTGAATGTGATGCTAGTGGAATTGGTTTGGCAGAGGTGTTATTACAAGAGGGAAAACCTGTTGCATATTTTAGTGAGAAATTGAGTGAGGCTATTCTGAACTATTCTACTTATGATAAAGAATTATATGCGTTGGTTCGAACATTAGAAACTTGGCAACATTATCTATGGCCTAAAGAATTTGTTATTCATTCTGATCATGAATCTTTGAAGCATATTCGTAGTCAAGCTAAGTTGAATCGTCGTCATGCAAAGTGGGTTGAATTTATTGAGTCTTTTCCTTATGTTATCAAACACAAAAAGGGTAAAGATAATATTATTGCTGATGCTTTATCGCGCCGTTATACTTTGTTATATCTCAACTTGACTTCAAAATATTTGGATTAGAAACTATTAAGGAACAATATGTGCATGATGCTGAATTTAAAGATGTGTTGCGGGATTGTAGAGATGGTAGAACATGGAACAAGTTCGTCTTCAATGATGGATTTGTGTTCCGTGCTAACAAACTATGCATTCCGGATAGTTCTGTTCGTCTTTTGTTGTTACAGGGGGCGCATGGAGGAGGATTGATGGGACACTTTGGTGTCAAGAAAACGGAGGATGTTCTTGCTGCACACTTCTTTTGGCCACGTATGCGTCGAGATGTTGAGAGATTTGTGGCCCGCTGCACTACTTGTCAAAAAGCTAATTCTCGCCTTAATCCACATGGTTTATATATGCATCTTCCTGTTCCTAGTGTTCTTTGGGAGGATATTTCTATGGACTTTGTTTTGGGATTGCCACGAACACAGAAGGGGAGTGATAGTACTTTTGTTGTTGTGGATCAGTTTTCTAAGATGGCACACTTTATTCCTTGTCATAAAACGGATGATGCTGCGCATATTGCTGATTTGTTCTTTCATGAAATTGTTCGTTTGCATGGTGTGCCAAATACTATTGTCTCTGATCGTGATACTAAATTTCTTAGCCACTTTTGGAGATGTTTATGGGCTCAGTTGGGGACTAAATAGTTGTTTAGTACTACATGTCATCCCCAAACTGATGGACAAACTGAAGTAGTAAATAGAACTTTGTCTACTATGTTGCGGGCTGTTTTAAAGAACTTAAAATTGTGGGAAGAGTGTTTACCTCATATAGAATTTGCTTATAATCGTTCGCTGCATTCTACCACAAAGATGTGCCCATTTGAGATTGTGTATGGTTTTGTTCCTCGTGCACCTATTGATTTATTGCCTTTACCTTCTTCGATGCAAAAAGATGCTACACAACGCGCTGAAATGATATTAAACTTGCATAAGACTACTAAAAATAACATTGAAAACATGAATGCTAAGTATAAACTTGCTGGGGATAAAGGGAGAAAACATGTTGTGTTTGATGTTGGAGATCTTGGTTGGTTACATTTGCGTAAAGATCATTTTCTTGATTTACGCAAGTCTAAGTTAATGCCGCGTGCTGCTGGTCCCTTTAAGGTGTTAGAGAAAATAAATGATAATGCATATAAACTTGAGTTGCCTGCAGACTTTGGTACGGTTAGTCCTACGTTTAATATTGCAGATTTGAAGCCTTACTTTGGTGAGGAAGATGAGATTGCGTCGATGACGACTTCAATTCAAGAAGGGGAGCATGATGTGGACATCCCTTCTATTGATACAACCGTTGTACCTACAGCTACACACATACAAGGACCCATCACAAGATCTCGTGCCAAACAACTTAATTATGAGGTATTTTCGTTTCTTGGAACTATTCCTGACATACATGAGAATACGATGCTGCCTAAATCAGATGTATTTCTTACTCTTAGGAATGATGGACCAAGCATGGATGAGAGGGACAAGCATTGGAGCATGGCCATGCATGGAGATGGCAGCAAGCATGTGATGATCCAAGAGAAGGCCACGGATGAAGATTTCAGAACTTTGAGGCCACCATAATGAAGAAAGAAGGCTTGGACGAAATATTCAAGATTAATACTTCACGAATTCGTCCATAGCTTAATATGGTGCTGCGACACCTTTATTTTGGGCCAGGCCCATATAATTTTTGCAGGATTTTAAATAGCCACTTTTTAGAGTCCGTATTTGAGGGGAAAAGGACTTCTAGGGTTGGATTCGGCCACCACTTCCATGGCTGGCCGAAACCCCACCTTTTCCTCCTTAAATACTCCCCATAGCCGTCCCCCTAGATTTAGATTTTGTTTAGACATTAAGTTAGCCATCGTAGAAACTTCGCCAAGGCTCGAGGGTCGCAGAGGCCTCTTGTACTTCGCACCTATACAGGATCCCACCTTTTCAATAAAGTTTTCCTCTTAATACGCAATATCTTGATTGCAATATTGGTTCTTACTTGTTCTCGATTTCAGGTAGAAATTAAGACCCTCGCTGGTCAGTGTTAGGGGGTAACCCCTTGGGGTGGCCCGATCTTTCACGAATGTCCACGAGAAACGAGGGGAAAGCGGTGGTCGGGGGAAGAAGGGGATGAAAACCACGAACACATGGACACAAATCACGATACATGCCGGTGGCAACCGGTCCAACATAATCTCTAGGATCGGTGTTGGGCGAAGCTCTCTCTCCACGCCAACAACGGGGGACGAGGTGCTTGGTGAGACCTTGACGACTTGGGGCGGCAAGAACCCAAGGCCTTGTACATCTTGAACACACTAGGCAAGATCCAAGAGGAGGGTGGATAATAGGGTGCCCCTTGGTAGGAGCATGAGACCAATAGATTGAAAGATCCTCAAAGGGGTGTCCTTAATCTATTATTATCCAAGTCTGGGGTTTACAATAGAGGGTGGGGGATATTTATAGGCCAACCACATAAACAGGGGTATTTTAGGAACAAATAGCGAAATATAGAGAGGGTTCTGGTATGGGCCGACTTAACACGATCAGGTCCATACACGTCCGGTAGGTCCAGCAACCGGTAGTACCGGTCTGGGACTTAGGTAAGCAGGTCAGTAGTACCGCCATGGCGATGATGCCCTCCCACTACATCTACTCCCACGAGCTACCCAAATGGACCCATGACTCGCGCCCCGCAAGCTCCTTCAAACTAAGGTGAACTCGCTCCTCTCCTTGTGTGACTTCAACACCCCTTGGATGGCTTGCTACTTCACCGCAAACTCATGCATCATCAGTGCGAGGAAGCCACCGATCAAGCGGTACTACCGGTTGGGGCGGCCGTACTACCGCTCAAAGCGTCCTACCTCCCCCCTACCAACCAGCGCCCCCCCCCCGCCTCGAAGCCGGTACTACGGGTCCTACAACCACCTCCCCAGTGGGATTCTCCGCGCCCTCTCTCTCAGCGGCGCCTCCGGCGGAAGCCCCAGGCCCTCAAGCGGTACTACGGTACTACCGTCTGCCAGACCTGTTGCTTGAGTTTTTTTGTATGCCTTGTAACCCAACTTTTAATTTATCTTTTCATTCGAAACTACCTGTTATGTGGCTGGACTATATATAGCCCCCCTCTATTGTAACCGTTTAGACTTGGATAATAATAGATATTAAGAAACCCTTTGAGGACTTATATCTATTGGTCTCATGCTCCTACCAAGGACACGGATTATCCACCCCCTCTTGGATCTTGCCTAGTCGTTCAAGTTGTACAAGGCCTTGGGTTCTCGGTTTCTAGCCCCCCAAGTCGAAGTCTCACCAAGCACCTCATCCCCGTTGTTGGCGTGGAAGCGAGCTTAGTACCGATCCTAGGGATTATGTTGGACGGTTGCCGGCGTGAGGAGTGGCGTGTATCGTGTTTTGGTGTGCGTGTGTTCGTGGTTTTCCATCGCCTTCCCGATTTCAAGCCACCTCTCTTCCCTCGTTCCTCGTGGAATTGTGGAAAGATCGGGCCAACCCAGGTTACCCCATAACATATTGGTATCAAGAACACGGTTGATCACGAATTTCCTCCATTTTCTTTTCTCCCTTAAGCGAAAATCCTACCAAAAGAGCCCAATTTGCCTTGGATCGATCCTGGATTTGGTGAGTTTTTCGTGGTTTTGGTCCATAGATCTGTTGCTTTGGAGTCGATCTATAGCCCTCTTGTTTCTAGCTTCGACCTTTTGATTTTTTTTTGAATTTGAGGTTTTGGCAAGTTCACCTCGTTCGAACTGTGCCACCGGTGTTGGCGGCTCACCGGTACTACCGCCCGTTACCACCATGTACTACCGCCCGCCTTCCCCGCCGCTCCTGACGCCTCTTTGACGATTTTTATTCCGATGTTTGTTCCACCTGCGTGTTTGGCGTGTTTGTCGCCATTTTCACAGCAACTTCGCATCAATCATCCCGCGCTCAAACACACGACACTCGAACATCTTTTCCACCAGCGTTTGCAAATCGTCAACAATACCAAAGGTATAACTTGCACCACCTTGTCAGCATATCTTCCTTTGTGTGTATCTATCCTATGAGCAACTCATTTTGTGTTTGTCTAAGCATTGTGCACTTGCCTTGAGACGTGAGAGTTTGGCCAAATACAAAAGCTAACATAGTAGCATAAGGGAGAAAAGGAAAAGAATCAAAAAAAAAAAAAAAAAAAAAAAAGATACATAGTCCCCAATACAAAGAATACCAAGCTTGTAAGCCAAGAGAGAAGAAAAGCGCTCACAAAGTGCACAAATCTATTGCTTACCCTCTTTTGGGCAAGCGAGTTGTGGTCTCTCCTTGTGTTAGCGTAGTCTTCGTTAGGACCTTTTGTGCTCATTTTCATAGTCGTGCTAACCCGTTTCTCCACGTGTGTGTTTCCGTGTTTTGGTAGATCGTATCCTTTTGCTTTTGATCTTTGGTTCTTTACGTAGACAATAACCTTTTGCTTGGATCGTTTGTTTGGTTTTCCACAACCCTTACCTTCCACCAAAAGCCTTTTGAGTTTCTTGCCATTTCACTTTGCAGCTTTTCTCATTTGTGGCAATTGGTTTGATATAATCTCAAGGTGAGGTAAAGGCTAACTCTCCACACTTTCTCTCCATATACAACCATTGTTGGCTTTGCATCATGGACGGGCATGGAGCCATCCCAACCACCACCACCTCAGAGGATGATAACCAATTCATGACAAGATGGGACCATTGGAAGATCAGGAGAATTCAACTATCGTTGTGAAGCTCTCGGCGGCGCCAAGATGAACAATTTAGCGAGGCGTGTGGAATTCAAGAACATCGACAATAGCCGGAAGAAGTCCGTGGCCAAATGCATGCCATGCAACACAACCTCGGGCATCAAAATGAAGCTCTTGGCGCCTCAACGGATGAAGCTCCAACACATCATCGATGGACTCGCAAGGACACGCTTCGAATCAAGCTCATCTCGGCACTCATCAAGTGAAACAAGTGCACCTGGCAGGATGGACCGTTCTTCAATCCATAAGCTCTTTGGTACCATCTCGCGTCGCGACATCAAGCTATGATGGTGACCTCTAGACCTCCAAGGCGTGAAGCAAACCGACCACAACCAAGGTGATTCAACAAAGCAACCTCGCAGACCACCACGGCCATCGGCGTCGACACGCTCCTTCATCAACAAGTGAAACTTCCGAAGAGGGCGAACAAGATCATCATCGTGAAGCACTCGAAGATCCTCAAGCGTCATCATCGTCATGGCGTCCTCGTCGCCAACATAATGGTCATGAAGAGCCTCCCTACACCAGAAGAAGCGGCGTCCTCCTCGCCACATAAGCGCAAGCTAATGCTCTCGCCATCAACCACGACAAGAGCAGAGCAAGCTACCCAAGCTCGTCGTGAGGACCATCAACCTCCTCCTCGTCGCATCCGCGACAAAGCTCCCCAAGCTCGTCGTCAACAAGTTCCTCCACCAAGCGGCACCTCAACAACCACGCGAGCATCGCAACAATCACCAAGCAAGACATGAGAGCTCGGATGATGATGATGACCGTCAAAATAATGGCAACAAGCATGGCAGGACGCAATGGAGAAGAAACGCTCAAATTCACCATGCCAAGTTCACGGTTCAATGAGCGAGGAATATCTCTCTTGGGAACTCAAGGTCGACAAGATCTTCGCATGCACAATTATAGCAATGAGAAGATGATGGCCATGGCATCCCTCGAGTTTGATGAGTATGCCAACCTTTGGTGGGAACAAGTCCAACTTTTCATGAAACAAAGAAGAGCCTCAATCGCCACTTGGCAAGATATGAAGGCTCATATGAGATCCGCTTTGTTCCTTCACACTACCGTGACCTCTTCAACAAGCTTCAAGCTTAGTCAAGGGACAAAGACCGTGGAAGAGTACTTCAAGCAAATGGAGCTCAACATGATCCGTGCCAACATTGAAGGCGAGATGAGCAAACAATGGCACGCTTCCTCAATGGTTTGAACCATCCCATCAAACAACATGGTTGAGCTTGTGCGGACATCACCACTACTCCAACAACACCAAGTGGAAGCTCACCAAGTACAACCAAGCTTTATTCCCCAAGGAAAACAGCCCCAAGTGGCAAACAAACACGGGATGATCAACCATTCAATGGTGAATGCTACAAGTGTGGAGCAAAGGGCACAAGTCAATGCATGTGGAAACAAAAAGTTTTGTTCATCCACGACAACGGCGATGAAGAATACTTGAGTGAAGAAGAGTTTGATGCAAGGGTCAAGGAAGCCATGGCAAGGCAACACTTGGAAGAGGACCAAGAACTTCTTGTGTGTGAGCATGGCGCAAGTCCATCGCTTGTGGTCACAAGGGTCTTGACTACTCAAGCCAATGAAAATGAAGACCAAACATCTTCCAAACTCGTGCGGCATCAATGGGAAGTCCATCAAAGTTGTCATCGATGGAGGAAGTTGCCACAACCTATTGTGTGAGAAACTCAATCTCACCTTCACCCACATAGACACCCCTACCATATCCAATGGCTAAGTGACCAAGGATCCGTCAAGATCAAGCACACCGTCTCGGTGGCGTTCTCCATTGGACACTACAAGGACAGTGGAATGTGGCGTGGTTCCAATGACGGTTTGTCACATGTTGCTCGGAAGGCCGTGGCAATATGACAAGTGTGCTTTGCATAATGGTCACTCAAACACCTACACTTTCAAATGGCTTGATAAAACTTGTGTGTTGCAACCAATGACTCCTAGCCAAATAATTGCGGACAATGCAAAAGCTTTAGCGAGGCATGTCTTAAAAACACCTTGTGACAAGAGTGGTGGCGAGAGAACCACACCATAGTGAGTGAGAGCTACAAGCCAAACTCGGCGGAAAAACTAAGAGTGTTCTTCTAGCCACCAAAAGTGAGATGAGAGAAGTGAGGAACAACCCATCCATCTTGCACTCGTCCTCGTATGCAAGGGACTAAGCGCAGGAACTAATGACTTGACAAATATTCCTCCTTCTTTGATGGCTGTTTTGCAGGAATTCCAAGATGTATTCCCAAGAGCTTCCTCATGGCCTTCCTCCTTCGTGGAATCGAGCACCGTCGACCTCATACCCGCCACACCACTACCCAGCGGAAGAGACAAAGGAGATCGGCGTCAAATCAACCAACTCGTCTCAAAGGTTTGATCCAAGTAAGCACTAGCCCAAGCGGTTCCGTGATCCTAGTCCGGATGATACGTTGCGGTTATGCATGGCAATCAATGCTATCACCGTGCGTTATCGACATCCTATACAGCGTCTTGATGACATGCTTGATGAGTTATGTGGAGCCACTATGTTTTAATTGATCTTCGTAGTGGCTACCATCAAATTCGCATGGTGAAGGTGATGAGTGGAAAACGCCTTCAAGACCAAGCTTGGTCTCTATGAATGGTTGGTTATGCCTTTTGGCTTATCCAATGCCCCATCTACCTTCATCGCCTCATGAACCATATTTTGTCACTCATTGGAAAGTGTAGTTGTTTACTTTGATGACATTCTTGTCTATAGCAAGTCACTAGAGGAGCATGTTACTCATGTTAAGGAGGTCTTACAAATCCTTCGTCGTGAAAAGCTTTATGCTAACCTCCCAAGTGCACTTTTGCAAGAGACAAGCTGATTTTCCTTGGTTTTGTCGTGTCTTCTAATGGCATTGAAGTTGATGTATCAAAAGTCCCTACAAATGTTAGTGAACAGTTTTCATGGGTTGGTGGCTTTTCTTTGTGAAAGATTTTTCCACTATTGCTTGCCCCTCAACGAATTGACCAAGAAGAATGTCACGTTCGTTTGGGGAAAAAAAGGCTTTTGATGAGCTCAAAGAGGCTCAACCACTTCTTGCATTCGGATTTCACAAAAACCTTTGAGATTGAATGTGGCGCTAGTGGTATTGGCATTGGTGGCGTCCTTATGCAAAATGGGCGTCCTATTGCTTACCATAGTGAGAAACTTGATGGCGCGCCTCAATTATCCATTTATGACAAAGAACTTTTTGCCTTGGTTCGTGTTCTTCAAGTGTGGCAACACTATCTTTGTCCCAAAGAATTTATAATCCATTCCGACCATGAGTCGTTGAAGTACCTTAAGCGCCAAGCCAACTTGAGTAAAAAGTGGGTTGAGTTTATGGAGTCTTTTCCTTACATTGTAAAATACAAGAAGGGCAAAGAAAATGTGGTGGCGGACGCTTTATCTCATAAAACCACAAGCCTCCTTACGTCCATGTTTTGGGTCTTGAGGACATCAAATCTTTGTGCAGCGTCCGATTCTTTCTTTGGACCAATATTTGCACAATGTTCAATAAACAAAGGGATCAACGATTTCTATTTGCACAAGGGTTTTCTTTTCAAACAAAACAAGCTTTGCATTCCGAAATCCTCTCTCCAACTTTTGCTTCTTCAAGAGTCCCATGGTGGAGGCCTTATGGGTCACTTTGGCCGTGACAAGACATATGACATGCTCTCCACTCACTACTTTTGGCCAAAGATGAAGCGTGATGTGGAGCGCCACGTTCAACGATGCACTACATGTATCCAAGCTAAGTCTAAGTCCAACCCCTTTGGTCTTTATATGCCATTACCTATTCCTCATGCACCTTGGTCGGACATTAGCATGGACTTTGTACTAGGATTGCCTAGATCTAAACATGGTCACGATTCCATATTTGTAGTCGTGGATCGCTTTTCAAAAATGGCACATTTCATTCCGCCATAAGACCGATGATGCTTCACATGTAATTTGTTTTTCGAGAAATAATTGGCTACCGCGGTGCACGAACAATCGTCTCCGGTAAAATTCATGAGCTACTTGAAGACCCTCATGGCCAAGCTAGGCATCAAGCTCCTCTTCTCGTCGCCTCGCATCCTCAAACCGATGGACAAACCACCGGTAGTCAATGAAGTCTTGGCACACTTCTCCGGTGTTGATAAAGAAGAACCTTAAAGAATGCATTCCACACGCCAGAGTTCGCCGCCAAGCACTCCACCACCATGAGAGCCCGTTCATGATCGTCTAGCTCATGGATTCGAGCCTCTCACGGCTTCGATATCCTTCCACTTCCACTTCATGAGCGTGCCAATATGGACGTTGTCAAGCGTGCCCAAGCAATGATGAAACTCCATGAAGACACACGAGCTATCGAGCAACAAGTCCTTCGCCAAGCATCAAGGCTAAACAAGACCAAGAAAGAGATGATCTTTGATGAGGCGACCTTGTATGGATTCACTTGAGTAAAGACCGCTTCCCCAAGGAGACTCCAAGCTAAAGCCACGGACCATTCAAGGTGCTAAAAGGATAAACAACAACGCCTATGTGATCGATATACCAACATCGAAGTATCTTGTGAGCTCGACATTCAATGTCGAGGACCTCTCACCCTACCATGGCGAAGAGGAAGTTGTGGCGGTTGAAGAGTCGAGGCGACTCTTTCCCAAGGGGGCTACTACATCTACTCCCACGAGCTACCCAAATGGACCCATGACTGCCAAGCTCCTTCAAACTAAGGTGAACTCGCCTCTCCTTGTGTGACTTCCTTGGATGGCTTGCTACTTCACACGCAAACTCGCGGCATCATCAGTACGAGAAGCCAGCCCTCAAGCGGTACTGTGACCACCGCAGACTCGGGGGCTGCTACTTACGGACACAGGCTGCCCTGCCCTTCTGTTCCTCGGCGCCTGTGCCTTGTAACCCAACTTTTAATTTATCTTTTCATTCCGAAACTACCCACATTATGTGGCTGGACTATATATAGCCCCCACCTCTATTGTAACCGTTAGACTTGGATAATAATAGATATTAAGGAAACCCTTTGAGGACTTATATCTATTGGTCTCATGCTCCTACCAAGGAGCACGGATTATCCACCCCCTCTTGGATCTTGCCTAGTGCGTTCAAGTTGTACAAGGCCTTGGGTTCTCGGTTTCCGCCCCAAGTCGTCAAGGTCTCACCAAGCACCTCATCCCCTGTTGGCGTGGAGGCGAGCTTACCCAACACCGATCCTAGGGATTATGTTGGACGGTTGCCACCGCGTGAGGAGTAGGCGTGTATCGTGTTTTGGTGTGCGTGTTCGTGGTTTTCATCGCCTTCCGATTTCAAACCGACCACCTCTCTTCCCCTCGCTCGTGGAATCGTGAAAGATCGGGCCAACCCAGGTTACCCCATATGAGACCAGAGAGTATTAGGCTCCTGGTCCCGCTTGGTGGCGGTAGCAGTACCGCTTAGCGATAGAGGCCATTTGGTTCCCTCATTGGTGCTCCGCTCTGGGTCATTCTCTTCGTACCTGATGATGCACAAGGTATGCGTATGAAGTAGCAGGCCATCCAAGGGTGTATCGAAGTCACACAAAGAGAGGAGCGAGTTCACCTTAGCTTGAAGGAGTTTGGCTCGGGCGCGAGTCATGGGTTCACTTGGGGAGCTCGTGGGAGTAGATGTAGTAGCGGTCGTAGGAAGGGCTGCATCAGCTCCCCCCTGGGGAAAGAGTCGTCCTCGACTCTTCAACCTTCTAAACTTCATCTTCTCCATGGTAGGGTGAGAGGTCCTTGACATTGAATGTCGAGCTCACAAGATACTTTGATGTTGGGATATCGATGATATAGGCGTTGTTGTTTATCCTCTTTAGCACTTTGAATGGTCCATCACCTCTTGGCTTGAGTTTGGAGTCGCGTTCCTTGGGGAAGCGGTCTTTACTTAAGTGTATCCACACAAGGTCGCCCTCTTCAAAGATCATCTCTTTCTTGTTCTTGTTTAGCCTTGATGCTTGGCGAAGGACTTGTTGCTCGATCGTAGCTCTTGTGTCTTCATGGAGTTTCTTCATTGTTTGAGCACGCTTGACAACGTCCATGTTGGCACGTTCATGAAGTGGTAGTGGAAGGATATCGAGCGCGGTGAGGGGCTCGAAGCCATAGACAATCATGAACGGGCTCCTCATGGTGGTGGAGTGCTTGGCGCGGTTGTAGGAGAACTCGGCGTGTGGAATACATTCCTCCCAGTCTTTAAGGTTCTTATTTATCAACACCCGGAGGAGTGTGCCAAGACTTCGATTGACGACCTCGGTTTGTCCATCGGTTTGAGGATGCGATGTGGACGAGAAGAGGAGCTTGATGCCGAGCTTGGCCATGAGAGTCTTCCAGAAGTAGCTCATGAATTTTACGTCACGGTCGGAGACGATTGTTCTTGGTACACCGTGTAGCCAAATTATTGCCCTAAAAAATTTGCTACATGTGAAGCATCATCGGTCTTATGGCACGGAATGAAATGTGCCATTTTTGCAAAGCGATCCACTACTACAAATATAGAATCATGTCCATGTTTAGATCTAGGCAAGCCTAACACAAAGTCCATGCTAATGTCCGACCAAGGTGCATGAGGAATAGGCAATGGCATATAAAGACCAAAGGGGTTAGACTTAGACTTAGCTTGGATACATGTAGTGCATCGTTGGACGTGGCGCTCCACGTCGTGCTTCATCTTAGGCCAAAAGTAGTGAGTGGAGAGCATGTCATATGTCTTGTCTCGGCCAAAGTGACCCATAAGGCCTCCACCATGGGACTCTTGAAGAAGCAAAATTTGGAGAGATGACTTCGGAATGCAAAGCTTGTTTTGTTTGAAAAGAAAACCCTTATGCAAATAGAAATCATCAATCCCTTTGTCTAGTGAACATCTTGCAAAAATTGGTCCAAAGAAAGGGTCGGACGCGTACAAAGATTTGATGTCATCAAGACCCAAGACATTTACTTCGAGCAGCGTAAGAAGGTTTGTGTTTTTGCGAGACAAGGCGTCCACTACCACATTTTCTTTGCCCTTCTTGTATTTGACAATGTAAGGAAAAGACTCCATGAACTCAACCCATTTGGCGTGCCTTTTACTCAAATTGGCTTGGCCCTTAAGATACTTCAACGACTCATGGTCGGAATGGATGATAAATTCTTTGGGCCAAAGATAGTGTTGCCACACTTGAAGGACTCGAACCAAGGCAAAGAGTACTTTGTCATAAATGGGATAGTTAAGGCGTGCGCCATCAAGTTTCTCACTATGGTATGCAATAGGACGCCCATTTTGCATAAGGACGCCACCAATGCCAATACCACTAGCGTCACATTCAATCTCAAAGGTTTTTGTGAAATCCGGTAATGCAAGAAGTGGTGCTTCGGTGAGCCTCTTTTTGAGCTCATCAAAAGCCTTTTGCTGAGCTTTTCCCCAAACGAACGTGGCATTTTTCTTGGTCAATTCGTTGAGGGGGCAAGCAATGGTAGAAAATTCTTTCACAAAGCGATGGTAAAAGCCAGCGAACCCATGAAAACTACGAAGTTCACTAACATTGGTCGGTATGGGACAATCTCGTATGTCCTTGACTTTTGAGACATCAACTTCAATGCCATTAGAAGACACAACAAAACCAAGGAAAATCAGCTTGTCTTTTGCAAAAGTGCACTTTGGGAGATTAGCATAAAGCTTTTCATGACGAAGGATTTGAAGGACCTCCTTAACATGAGTAACATGCTCCTCTAGTGACTTGCTATATACAAGGATGCCAGCAAAGTAAACAACTACACTCTTCCCAATGAGAGATCTCAAAATATGGTTCATGAGGCGTATGAAGGTAGATGGGGCATTTGATAAGCCAAAAGGCATAACCAACCATTCATAGAGTCCAAGCTTGGTCTTGAAGGCGGTTTTCCACTCATCACCTTCCGCCATGCGAATTTGATGGTAACCACTACGAAGATCAATTTTCGAAAATATAGTGGCTCCACATAACTCATCAAGCATGTCATCAAGACGCGGTATAGGATGTCGATAACGCACAGTGATAGCATTGATTGGACGGCAGTCCATGCATAACCGCAACGTATCATCCGTTTTTGGAACTAGAATCACGGGGACCGCGCTTGGGCTAGTGCTTACTTGGATCAAACCTTTGGAGACGAGTTGGTTGATTTGACGCTCTATCTCCTTTGTCTCTTCCGGGTTCGTGCGATAAGCGGCGCGGTTTGGAAGTGGGGCGCCGGGTATGAGGTCGATGCGGTGCTCGATTCCACGAAGAGGAGGAAGGACATGAGGAAGCTCTTTGGGGAATACATCTTGGAATTCCTGCAAAATAGCCATCAAAGAAGGAGGAACATTTGTCCAGTCATTAGTTCCTTGCGCTAGTCCCTTGCATACAAGGACATAGTGCAAGATGGATGGGTTGTTCCGCACTTCTCTCATCTCACTTTTGGTGGCAAGAAGAACACTCTTAGTTTTTCCACTCGAGTTTGGCTTGTGGCACTCACTCACTATGGTGTGGTTCTCTCGCTCGCCACTCTTCTCACAAGGTGTTTTTGTGTATTGCGCCCTCGCTAAATCCTTTGCATTGTCCACAATTATTTGGCTAGGAGTCATTGGTTGCAACACACAAGTTTTATCAAGCCATTTGAAGGTATAAGTGTTTGAGTGACCATCATACAAAGCACGCTTGTCATATTGCCACTGCCTTCTGAGCAACATATGGCAAACCGTCATTGGGACCACGTCACATTCCACCGTGTCCTTGTAGGGCCCAATTGATAACGTTACCGAGACGGTGTGCTTGATCTTGACGGATCCTTGGTCACTTAGCCATTGGATATGGTAGGGGTGTTTATGCGGATGGAGGGTGAGGTTGAGTTTCTCACACAATTCCGTGCTTGCAAGATTGTGGCAACTCCCTCCATCGATGACAACTTTGATGGACTTCCCATTGATGCCGGCACGAGTTTGGAAGATGTTCGAGCGTTGGTCTTCATTCTCATTGACTTGGGTAGTTAAGACCCTTGTGACCACAAGCGATGGACTTGCGTCATGCTCACACACAAGAAGTTCTTGGTCCTCTTCCAAATGTTGCCTTGCCATGGCTTCCTTGACCCTTGCATCAAACTCTTCTTCGCTCAAGTATTCTTCATCACCGTTGTCATGGATGAACAAAACCTTCTTGTTTCCACATGCAGCCGACTTGTGTCCTTTGCCTCCACACTTGTAGCATTCACCATTGAATGGTTGATCATCCCTTGTGTATTTGCCACCTGGGGGCTGTTTTCCTTGAGGGGGTGTTGGCTTGAAGGGAAGCTTGGTTGTACTTGAGGAGCTTCCACTTGGTGTTGTTGGAGTAGTGGTTGATGCTTGCTTGTAGGTGAAGTACGTCTTTGGCTTGTTGTACTTGATGTCCTCTTGCACTTGACGCTCGGCCTTTGATGCGATGTGCACAAGCTCAACCATGTTGTTGTACTTTTGGAACTCGGTGATGCTTTTGATTTGATGGTTCAAGCCATTGAGGAAACGTGCCATTGTTTGTTCATCACGCTCTTCAATGTTGGCACGGATCATGTTGAACTCCATTTGCTTGAAGTACTCTTCCACGGTCTTTGTCCCTTGACTAAGCGTTTGAAGCTTGTTGAAGAGGTCACGCGTGTAGTGCGAAGGAACAAAGCGGGATCTCATATGGGCCTTCATATCTTGCCAAGTTAAGATTGGAGGCTCTTCTTTTGCTTCGCGAGCGAGTTGAACTTGTTCCCACCAAAGGTTGGCATACTCGTCGAACTTGAGGGATGCCATGGCCATCATCTTCTCATTTCTATAGTTGTGCATGCGGAAGATCTTGTCGACCTTGAGTTCCCACGAGAGATATTCTTCGGGTTCATTGGAACCGGTGAACTTGGGCATGGTGAATTTGAGCTTGCCGAAAGTTTCTTCTCCATTGCGGTGCCGGTTGCGGCGGTTGCCATGATTTTGGCGGTCATCATCATCATCCGAGTTCTCATGTCTTGCTTGGTGATGGTTTAGTTTCTCTTGCGGTTGTTGAGGTGCCGCGTGTGGTGGTGGAACTTGGTTTTGACGACGAGCTTGGGGAGCTTGCTCATGTTGTTGGTGCGGTTGAGGACGAGGAGGAGGTTATTGATCCTCACGACGAGCTTGGGGATCTTGCTCTTGTTCTTGTCGTGGTTGATGCCGAGGAGCATTGTCTTGCACCATGTGGCGAGGAGGACGTCGAGCCGCATGCGCAATGGGCTGCTCTCTTTCTTCTTGATGTGGGGGAGGCTCGTCATGGTGATCATGTTGTCGACGAGGACGTTCATGTCGACGATGACGCCTTGGTGGATCTTCGAGTGCTTCACGCCGACGGTGGTCTTGTTCGTCCGCTTCGGATGCTTCACTTGTTGTTGAAAGAACATGTCGACGGCGATGGGCTTGGTGGTCCATGTGAGGTTGCTCTTGTTGAATCACAAGTGCCCTTGGTTGTGGCCGGTTCGCTTCACGTCTTGGAGGTCTTGCGGAGAGGTCACCATCATAGCTTGACGTTGCGGCGTGTCGCGGAGATGGTACCGCTTGAGAAGAGCTCATGGATTGAAGGACGGGTCCATCCCGGTGCCTTGAAGCGTGACAGAGAGGTGCACTTGATTCACTTGAGGAGTGCCGAGATGAGCTTGAGTCGCGCGAGCATGGCCTTGCTAGCCCATCAATGAGGCGTTGAAGCTTCTCATCCGTTGAGGCGAGGGTGCGACCAAGAGCTTCATTTTGATGACCAAGGTTGTGTTGCATGGCATGCATTTGGCCTCGGACTTCTTCGAAGCGGTTGTCGATCTTCTTGAACTCCACGCGGGCTTCGCTAAATTGTTCATCTTGGCGCCGCTCGAGAGCTTCACAACGGTAGTTGAATTCTCCTCGGACCTTCCAATGGTCCCATCTTGTCATGTATTGTGTGTCGTCTTCCGGAGGTGGTGGTGGTTGGGACGGCTCTCCATTCCTGTCCATGATGCAAAGCCGACAAGGGTTGTATATGGAGAATAAGGGTGCGTAGAGTTAGCCTTTTACCTCACCTTGGAGATTATATCAAACCAATTGCCACACAAGGAGCGAACAGCGTGCAAAGTGAAATGGTAAAGAAACTCACACACATATATGCTACAACTCTCAAAAGCTTTTGGTGAAAGGTTAGGATTGTGGAAAACCAAACGAAACGATCCAAGCAAAAGGTTATTGTTGTAAGTGGTAAAGAACCAAAGATCCAAAGCAAAAGGATTCGATCTACAAAAACACGGAAAAACGCACACGTGGAGAAAAACGGGGTTAGCACGACTATGAAAATGAGCACAAAAGGTCCTAGCGAAGACTACGCTCGGTTGTCGTGCCAACTCAAGGAGAGACCACAACTCGTTTGCCAAAAGAGGATAAGCAATAGATTTGTGCACTTGCCTTGGTGCGCTCTTTTCTCTCTCTCTCTTCTTTGGCTTACAAGCTTGGTATTCTCTTTGTATTGGGAGACTATGTATCTTTCTATTTTTATTTTTATTTTATTTTTTTATTCTTTTCCTTTTTCTCCCTTTCTATGCTACTATGTTAACTTTTGTATTTGGCCTCACACTCTCACTTTCCAACGGCAAGTGCACAATGCTTAGACAAACACAAAATGAGTTGCTCTCATAGGATAGATACACACAAAGAAGATATGGGGCTGTCAAAGTGGCGCAAGTTGTACCTTTGGTATTGTTGACGACTTGCAACCGTTGGTGGGGGTGATGTTCGAGTGTCGCGGTGTCGTTGAGCGCGTGGTGACTATGACGCGGAAGCTTGTGTTAAAATGGCGACAAACACGCGAAACACGAACAAGTTAAAGAGGAAAAGTCAGCAAACGAAAGTGAGGCATCAATAGAAAAAGAAAAAGTTTCTGTGACGCGAGGTAGTACCGCCCGGCACGACCGGTAGTACCGGACGGCGGTAGTACCGCCTGTGCGACCGGTAGTACCGCTGGTCGCAGAACAAGAACGAGATCCACTTGACACAAACCTCAAATTCGTGGGAATCTGACCGAAAGGCTGGGCTAGGAACAACAGGGGCTATAGATCGACTCCAAAAGCAACAGATCTATGGACCAAAACATCGAAAAACTCACCAAATACAAAGATCGATCCAAAGGCTAATTGGGGCTCTTTTTGGTGGGATTTTCGATTTTAAGGGGGATAAAAGAAAAATTGGGGGGAAATTCGTGATCAACCTGGCTCTTGATACCAATATGTTAAGGGGGAACCCCTTGCGGTGGCCCGATCTTTCACGAATCTCCACGGGGAACGAGGGGAAAGCGGTGGACGAGGGAAGAAGGGATGAAAACAACGAACACACGCACACAAAACACGATACACGCCAATAACTCACGCTGGTGGCAACCGGTCCAACATAATCCCTAGGATCGTTGTTGGGCGAAGCTCTCTCTCCACAACCAACAACGGGGGCGAGATTGTTATGGGGTAACCCCTTGGGGTGGCCCGATATTTCACGAATATCCGCGGGAATCGAGGGTAAAGCGGTGGAAGGGGGAAAGTGGATGAAATCGACGAACACACGCACACGAAGAACCCGATGAACTCACGCACACAAATCACGATACACGCCGATAGCTCACGCCGGTGGCAACCGGTCCAACATATTCTCTAGGATCGGTGTTGGGCGAAGCTCTCTCTCTCCACGCTAACAACGGGGGACGAGGTGCTTGGTGAGATCTTGACGACTTGGGGGCGAGAAACCGAGAACCCAAGGCCTTGTACAACTTGAACGCACTAGGCAAGATCCAAGAGGAGGGTGGATAATAGGGTGCTCCTTGGTAGGAGCATGAGACCAATAGATGTAAGATCCTCAAAGGGTTTCCTTAATCTATTATTATCCAAGTCTAGGGTTTACAATGGATGGTGGGGGCTATTTATAGGACAACCACATAAACATGGGTATTTTAGGAACAAATAGCGAAATATAGAGAGGGTTACAGGGAGCTGGGCCGACTTAACACGATCAGGTCCACACACATCGGGTAGTACCGGTCCAGCACGACCGGTAGTACCGGTCAGCCAGTAGTACCGCTTCCGGGCCCGGTAGAGCCGCTTATCGTCCTGGGACTTGCGCTGGCGTCGTCTGTTGGTGGCGGTAGCAGGGGGCGGTAGTGCCGTGGTCCGATAATCTTGAGTCCAGTAGTACCGGAGACAGAGAGTTTTGGCATCGTCTCACAGTGGCGGTAGCGAGTGATAGTGAAGTACACGGCCGCCAGTCCGTAGTACCGGCATGACAGAGGGCATTTGGTTCCCTCCGCTGGTGCTCCTCCATTCCCTGGGCCATTCTCTTCGTACCTGATGATGCACAAGGTATGCGTATGAAGTAGCAGGCCATCCAAGGGTGTATCGAAGTCACACAAGGAGAGGAGCGAGTTCACCTTAGCTTGAAGGAGTTTGGCTCGGGCGCGAGTCATGGGTCCACTTGGGGAGCTCGTGGGAGTAGATGTAGTAGCGGTCATAGGGCGGGATGCATCAGCTCCCCCCCTTGGGAAAGAGTCGTCCTTGACTCTTCAACCTTCTCAACGTCATCCTCTCCATGGTAGGGTGAGAGGTCCTTGACATTGAATGTCGAGCTCACAAGATACTTTGATGTTGGGATATCGATGATATAGGCGTTGTTGTTTATCCTCTTTAGCACTTTGAATGGTCCATCACCTCTTGGCTTGAGTTTGGATTCGCGTTCCTTGGGGAAGAGGTCTTTACTTAAGTGTATCCACACAAGGTCGCCCTCTTCAAAGATCATCTCTTTCTTGCTCTTGTTTATCCTTGATGCTTGGCGAAGGACTTGTTGCTCGATCGTAGCTCTTGTGTCTTCATGGAGTTTCTTCATTGTGTGGGCGCGCTTGACAACGTCCATATTGGCACGTTCATGAAGTGGTAGTGGAAGGATATCGAGTGCGGTGAGAGGCTCGAAACCGTAGACGATCATGAACGGGCTCCTCATGGTGGTGGAGTGCTTGGAGCGGTTGTAGGCGAACTCGGCGTGTGGAATACATTCCACCCAGTCTTTAAGGTTCTTCTTTATCAACACTCGGAGGAGTGTTCCAAGACTTCGATTGACGACCTCGGTTTGTCCATCGGTTTGAGGATGCGAGGCGGACGAGAAGAGGAGCTTGATGCCGAGCTTGGCCATGAGAGTCTTCTAGAAGTAGCTCATGAATTTTACGTCGCGGTCGGAGACGATTGTTCTTGGTACACCGTGTAGCCGAATTATTTCCCTGAAAAACAAATTTGCTACATGTGAAGATCCATCGGTCTTATGGCACGGAATGAAATGTGCCATTTTTGAAAAGCGATCCACTACTACAAATATAGAATCATGTCCATGTTTAGATCTAGGCAAGCCTAACACAAAGTCCATGCTAATGTCCGACCAAGGTGCATGAGGAATAGGCAATGGCATATAAAGACCAAAGGGGTTGGACTTAGACTTAGCTTGGATACATGTAGTGCATCGTTGGACGTGGTGCTCCACGTCGCGCTTCATCTTTGGCCAAAAGTAGTGAGTGGAGAGCATGTCATATGTCTTGTCATGGCCAAAGTGACCCATAAGGCCTCCACCATGGGACTCTTGAAGAAGCAAAAGTTGGAGAGACGATTTCGGAATGCAAAGCTTGTTTTGTTTGAAAAGAAAACCCTTATGAAAATAGAAATCATCAATCCCTTTGTCTATTGAACATTTTGCAAAAATTGGTCCAAAGAAATGGTCGGACGCGTACAAAGATTTGATGTCATCAAGACCCAAGACATTTACTTCGAGTCGTGTAAGAAGGCTTGTGTTTTTGCGAGACAAGGCGTCCGCTACCACATTTTCTTTGCCCTTCTTGTATTTGACAATGTAAGGAAAAGACTCCATGAACTCAACCCATTTTGCGTGCCTTTTACTCAAATTGGCTTGGCCCTTAAGATACTTCAACGACTCATGGTCGGAATGGATGATAAATTCTTTGGGCCAAAGATAGTGTTGCCACACTTGAAGAACTCGAACCAAGGCAAAAATTTCTTTGTCATAAATGGGATAGTTTAGGCGTGCGCCATCAAGTTTCTCACTATGGTAAGCAATAGGACGCCCGTTTTGCATAAGGACGCCACCAATGCCAATACCACTAGCGTCACATTCAATCTCAAAGGTTTTTGTGAAATCCGGTAATGCAAGAAGTGGTGCTTCGGTGAGCCTCATTTTGAGCTCATCAAAAGCCATTTGTTGTGCTTTTCCCCAAATGAATGTGACATTTTTCTTGGTCAATTCGTTGAGTGGGCAAGCAATGGTAGAAAAGTCTTTCACAAAACGACGGTAAAAGCCAGCCAACCCATGAAAACTACGAAGTTCACTAACATTTGTAGGGATGGGCCAATCTCGTATGTCCTTGACTTTTGAGACATCAACTTAAATGCCATTAGAAGACACGACAAAACCAAGGAAAATCAGCTTGTCTTTTGCAAAAGTGCACTTTGGGAGATTAGCATAAAGCTTTTCATGACGAAGGATTTGAAGGACCTCCTTAACATGAGTAACATGCTCCTCTAGTGACTTGCTATAGACAAGGATGTCATCAAAGTAAACAAATACACTCTTCCCAATGAGAGATCTCAAAATATGGTTCATGAGGCGCATGAAGGTAGATGGGGCATTAGATAAGCCAAAAGGCATAACCAACCATTCATAGAGACCAAGCTTGGTCTTGAAGGCGGTTTTCCACTCATCACCTTCGGCCATGCGAATTTGATGGTAACCACTACGAAGATCAATTTTCGAAAATATAGTGGCTCCACATAACTCATCAAACATGTCATCAAGACGCGGTATAGGATGTCGATAACGCACGGTGATAGCATTGATTGGACGGCAGCCCATGCATAACCGCAACGTATCATCCGTTTTTGGAACTAGAATCACGGGGACCGCGCTTGGACTAGTGCTTACTTGGATCAAACCTTTGGAGACGAGTTGGTTGATTTGACGTTCGATCTCCTTTGTCTCTTCTGGGTTCGTGCGATACGCGGCGCGGTTTGGGAGTGGGGCGCCGGGTATGAGGTCGATGCGGTGCTCGATTCCATGAAGAGGAGGAAGGCCATGAGGAAGCTCTTCGGGAAATACATCTTGGAATTCCTTCAAAATAGCCATCAAAGGAGGAGGAACATTTGTCAAGTCGTTAGTTCCTTGCGCTAGTCCCTTGCATACAAGGACATAGTGCAAGACGGATGGGTTGTTCCGCACTTCTCTCATCTCACTTTTGGTGGCAAGAAGAACACTCTTAGTTTTTCCACTCGAGTTTGGCTTGTAGCTCTCACACACTATGGTGTGGTTCTCTCGCTCACCACTCTTCTCACAAGGTGTTTTTGTGTATTGCGCCCTCGCTAAAGCTTTTGCATTGTCCGCAATTATTTGGCTAGGAGTCATTGGTTGCAACACACATGTTTTATCAAGACATTTGAAGGTATAAGTGTTTGAGTGACCATCATGCAAAGCACGCTTGTCATATTGCCACGGCCTTTCGAGCAACATATGGCAAACCGTCATTGGGACCACGTCACATTCCACCGTGTCCTTGTTGGGCCCAATTGAGAACGTTACCGAGACGGTGTGCTTGGTCTTGACGGATCCTTGGTCACTTAGCCATTGGATATGGTAGGGGTGTTTATGCGGATGGAGGGTGAGGTTGAGTTTCTCACACAATTCCGTGCTTGCAAGATTGTGGCAACTCCCTCCATCGATGACAACTTTGATGGACTTCCCATTGATGCCGGCATGAGTTTGGAAGATGTTCGAGCGTTGGTCTTCATTCTCATTGACTTGGGTAGTTAAGACCCTTGTGACCACAAGCGATGGACTTGCGTCATGCTCACACACAAGAAGTTCTTGGTCCTCTTCCAAATGTTGCCTTGCCATGGCTTCCTTGACCCTTGCATCAAACTCTTCTTCACTCAAGTATTCTTCATCGCCGTTGTCATGGATGAACAAAACTTTCTTGTTTCCACATGCATCCGACTTGTGTCCTTTGCCTCCACACTTGTAGCATTCACCATTGAATGGTTGATCATACCTTGTGTTTTTGCCACTTGGGGGTTGTTTTCCTTGAGTGAGTGTTGGCTTGAAGGGAAGCTTGGTTGTACTTGAGGAGCTTCCACTTGGTGTTGTTGGAGTAGTGGTTGGTGCTTGCTTGTAGGTGAAGTACGTCTTTGGCTTGTTGTACTTGATGTCCTCTTGCACTTGACGCTCGGCCTTTGATGCGATGTGCACAAGCTCAACCATGTTGTTGTACTTTTGGAACTCGGTGATGCGCTTGATGGGATGGTTCAAGCCATTGAGGAAGCGTGCCATTGTTTGCTCATCTCGCTCTTCAATGTTGGCACGGATCATGTTGAGCTCCATTTGCTTGAAGTACTCTTCCACGGTCTTTGTCCCTTGACTAAGCGTTTGAAGCTTGTTGAAGAGGTCACGCGTGTAGTGCGAAGGAACAAAGCGGGATCTCATATGGGCCTTCATATCTTGCCAAGTTGAGATTGGAGGCTCTTCTTTTGCTTCTCGAGCGAGTTGGACTTGTTCCCACCAAAGGTTGGCATACTCATCAAACTCGAGGGATGCCATGGCCATCATCTTCTCATTGCTATAGTTGTGAATGCGGAAGATCTTGTCGACCTTGAGTTCCCACGAGAGATATTCCTCGGGTTCATTGGAACCGGTGAACTTGGGCATGGTGAATTTGAGCTTGCCGAAAGTTTCTTCTCCATTGCGGTTCCGGTTGCGGCGGTTGCTATGATTTTGGCGGTCATCATCATCATCCGAGCTCTCATGTCGTGCTTGGTGATGGTTGCGTTTCTCTTGCGGTTGTTGAGGTGCCGCGTTTGGTGGTGGAACTTGGTTTTGACGACGAGGTTGGGGAGCTTGCTCTTGTTCTTGTCGCGGTTGAGGACGAGGAAGAGGTTGTGCATCCTCACGACGAGCTTGGGGAGCTTGCTCTTGTTCTTGTTGTGGTTGATGACGAGGAGCATTTGCTTGCGCCATGTGGCGAGGAGGACGTCGAGCCGCATGCCGAATGGGCTGCTCTTCTTCTTCTTGGTGTGGAGGAGGCTCGTCATGACTATCACGTTGCCGACGTTGACGATCATGTCGATGATGACGCCTTGGTGGATCTTCGAGTGCTTCACGTCGACGGTGATCTTGTTCTTCCTCTTCGGATGCTTCACTTGTTGTTGAAGGGACATGTCGACGGCGATGGGCCATGTGAGGTTGCTCTTGTTGAATCACAAGTTCCCTTGGTTGTGGCCGGTTCGCTTCACGTCGTGGAGGTCTTGCGGAGAGGTCACCATCATAGCTTGACGTTGCGGCGTGTCGCAGAGATGGTACCGCTTGAGAAGAGCTCATGGATTGAAGAACGGGTCCATCCCGGTGCCTTGAAGCGTGTCGGCGAGGTGCACTTGATTCACTTGAGGAGTGCCAAGATGAGCTTGAGTCGCGCGAGCGTGGCCTTGCTAGTCCATCAATGAGGCGTTGCAGCTTCTCATCCATTGAGGCAAGGGCGCGACCAAGAGCTTCTTTTTGATGACCGAGGTTGTGTTGCATGGCATGCATTTGGCCTCGGACTTCTTCGAAGCGGTTGTCGATGTTCTTGAACTCCACGCGGGCTTCGCTAAATTGTTCATCTTGGCGCCGCTCGAGAGCTTCACAACGGTAGTTGAATTCTCCTCGGACCTTCCAATGGTCCGATCTTGTCATGAATTGTGTGTCGTCCTCCGGAGGTTGTGGTGGTTGGGATGGCTCTCCATTCATGTCCATGATGCAAAGCCAACAAGGGTTGTATATGGAGAATAAGGGTGCGTAGAGTTAGCCTTTTACCTCACCTTGGAGATTATATCAAACCAATTGCCACACAAATGAGCGAACAACGTGCAAAGTGAAATGGCAAAGAACTCACACACAAATATGCTACAACTCTCAAAAGCTTTTGGTGGAAGGTTAGGATTGTGGAAAACCAAACAAAACGATCCAAGCAAAAGGGTATTGTTCTAAGTGGTAAAGAACCAAAGATCAAAAGCAAAAGGATACGATCTACAAAAACACGGAAAAACGCACACGTGGAGAAAAACGGGGTTAACACGACTATGAAAATGAGCACAAAAGGTCCTAACGAAGACTACGCTCGGTTGTCGTGCCAACTCAAGGAGAGACCACAACTCGTTTGCCAAAAGAGGATAAGAAACGGATTTGTGCACTTGCCTTGGTGCACTCTTTTCCTCTCTCTTGTTGGCTTAGAAGCTTGGTATTCTCTTTGTATTGGGAGACTATGTATCTTTCTATTTTATCTTTTTTTTTATTTTTTTCCTGTTTATCCCTTTTCTATGCTACTATGTTAACTTTTGTATTTGGCTTCACAATCTCACTTTCCGAAGGCAAGTGAACAATGCTTAGACAAACACAAAATGAGTTGCTCTCAAGGATAGATACACACAAAGGAAGATATGGGCTGTCAAAGGGGCGCAAGTTATACCTTTGGTATTGTTGACGACTTGCAACCGTTGGTGGGGAGGATGTTCGAGAGTCGCGGTGTCGATGAGCGCGGGTGACTTTGATGCGGAAGCTTGTGTTAAATTGGTGACAAACACGCGAAACACGAACAAATTGAAGATGGAAAGTCAGCAAACGAAGTTGCGGTGTCAAGAGAAGAAGGAAAACCTTCTGTGGCGTGCGGTAGTACCGCTTGGTACGGCAGGTAGTACCGGACGGCGGTAGTACCGCCTTGGCCACCGGTAGTACCGCTGGTCACAGAACGGGAACGAGATCCACTTGACACAAACCTCAAATTCGTGAGAATCTGAACGAAAGGCTGGGCTCGGAACAACAGGGGCTATAGATCGACTCCAAAAGCAACAGATCTATGGACCAAAACCGCGAAAAACTCACCAAATCCAAAGATCGATCCGAAGGCAAATTGGGGCTCTTTTTGGTGGGATTTTCAATTTTAAGGTGGATAAAAGAAAATTTTGGGGAAATTCGTGATCAACCTTGCTCTTGATACCAAGATGTTATGGGGTAACCCCTTGGGGTGGCCCAATCTTTCACGAATCTCCGCGGGAATCGAGGGTAAAACGGTGGAAGGGGAAAGGGGATGAAATCCACGAACACACGCACACGAAGAACCTGATGAACTCACGCACACAAAACACGATACACGCCGATAGCTCACGCCGGTGGCAACCGGTCCAACATAATCTCTAGGATCGGTGTTGGGCGAAGCTCTCTCTCTCCACGCCAACAACGGGGGACGAGGTGCTTGGTGAGATCTTGACGACTTGGGGGCGAGAAACCGAGAACCCAAGGCCTTGTACAACTTGAACGCACTAGGTAAGATCCAAGAGGAGGGTGGATAATAGGGTGCTCGTTGGTAGGAGCATGAGACCAATAGATGTAAGATCCTCAAAGGGTTTCCTTAATCTATTATTATCCAAGTCTAGGGTTTACAATGGAGGGTGGGGGCTATTTATAGGCCAACCACATAAACAGGGGTATTTTAGGAACAAATAGCGAAATATAGATAGGGTTACAGGGCGCTGGGCCGACTTAACACGATCAGGTCCACACACTTCCGGTAGTACCGGTCCAGCACGACAAGTAGTACCGGTCAGCCGGTAGTACCGCTTCCGGGCCCGGTAGTGCCTCTTATCGTCCTGGGACTTGCGCTGGCGTCGTCTGTTGGTGGCGGTAGCAGGGGGCGGTAGTGCCGTGGTCCGGTAGTACTAGGTCCAGGTCCGGTAGTACCACTGGAGACAGAGAGTTTTTGGCTTGCGTTGGCGTCACATTGGTGGCGGTAGCGGGATCAGGTGAATGCAGAGTACGGTAGTTCGCCAGTCCGATAGTCACCGGCGACAGAGGGCATTTGTCCCCTCATTGGTGCTCCTCCGCCTCCTGGGCCATTCTTCAGACTGATGATGCACAAGGTATGCGTATGAAGTAGCAGGCCATCCAAGGGTGTATCGAAGTCACACAAGGAGAGGAGCGACTTCACCTTAGCTTGAAGGAGTTTGGCTCGGGCGCGAGTCATGGGTCCACTTGGGGAGCTCGTGGGAGTAGATGTAGTAGCGGTCGTAGGGCGGGCTGCATCAGAGATGCTTGGTGAGATCTTGACGACTTGGGGGCGAGAAACCGAGAACCCAAGGCCTTGTACAACTTGAACGCATTAGGCAAGATCCAAGAGGGGGGTGGATAATAGGGTGCTCCTTGGTAGGATCATGAGACCAATAGATTGAAAGATCCTCACAGGGGTGTCCTTAATCTATTATTATCCAAGTTTAGGGTTTACAATAGAGGATGGGGGCTATTTATAGGCCAACCACATAAACAGGGGTATTTTGGGAACAAATAGCGAAATATAGTGAGGGGTACAGGGCGCTGGGCCGGCTTAACACGATCAGGTTCACGCACGTCCAGTAGTACCGGTCTAGCACGTCCAGAAGTACCGGTCAACCGGTAGTACCGCTTCTGGGTCCGGTAGTACCGCTTGCCATCCTGGGACTTCCGTCGGCGTCTTCAGCGGGGAGAGGTAGTCTTGAGCGGTAGTACAGTTCCAGACCAGTAGTACCGCTGGAGACAGAGAGTTTTGGGGCTTCATGGTGTCTTGATTGGGAGCGGTAGAAGGTAGTGCGGTAGTAATCTGGGTTCCATGTACGGTAGTACCACTGGCGACAGAGAGTTTTTGGCTTCTTTCGCTGGTGTGCCTCCGTTCACTGGGTCCTTCTCTTCGTACCTGATGATGCACAAGGTATGCATATGAAGTAGCAGGCCATCCAAGGGTGTATCGAAGTCACACAAGGAGAGGAGCGAGTTCACCTTAGCTTGTAGGAGTTTGGCTCGGGCGTGAGTCATGGGTCCACTTGGGGAGCTCGTGGGAGTAGATGTAGTAGCGTTCGTAGGACGGGCTGCATCAGGATTGACGCTAGGGTGGCCCGATCTTCACGGATTTGAGGTGGGGAGTGAGGGGATACCTGATGAACACGATGAACGCAACACAAACGCAAGGTAAAGATACAAACACACGCAAACACAACCCGATTCGATTTGCTCCCGTTGGCTCGAACAACCAATCCAATAGAATCATCGGCGAGAGACCGTTAGGTAGAATCACCAAAGGAGAGATCGGCAGGCGGATGATAGAATCCAAATCAAAGGAGAGAGTAGCAACCAAGTAGAATCCCAAAGGGGAGAGACCTAGCACTACTAGAATATTTGATGAGGAGAGACCAAACACTTGAGGAGGGTCTTGACGACTTGGAGACGAACACCGAACTCCAAGGCCTTGTACAAATCATAGATTAACTATAGAAAGGGGTTCCCATCTAGGGTTAGGCACAAGACTTCATTCATCATCAACTCCAACTAGATCTGAGCCACAAGAGGGCTATTTATAGTACTAGGGACGAAGGGGTAGGTGGGAGGGAATATTCTGGGCATCAAACCCTTCACAGCACACAGGCTGGCATTTTTCCATGACAAGTCGGCCATGGTTGGTTACGCCGATATTTCCATGCCACGGTTTCCTCGGTCGTGTGCCGGAAGCACTCTCTGTAAGAGATTTCGGCGGGAGGGCCGGTTCGCCGGTGTGTGCCCCGGAAGTTCCGGCGGAGGCTCTGGTTCGCTGGGCTGGTCACCGGACATTCCGGCGTGGATTCCAGTGGCGCCGGGCCTGGCGCCGGAAGTCCTTTTCCTCATTCTCTTCCATGCCTCTTGCTTGGGGGTCTTGGTTCCTGGGGTCTTCTTGCCGTCTACCGTTGGCGTCATGGTCATGGGCTTGGTCATAGCATTGGCAATTGTCTCAAGTAGGATCCCATTCACATCATAACCAAAAGGGGGTGAGATATGGAATGAATTCACCTTTGTGGGCACGGTTGATGAAGCATGTTGTGGACCAATGGTGAAGGCCATGTATTGGCCTGCATCACATAAAGTCTGATGTGGAGCTGGTGGTACATAAGGAGAAGGTGCGCAAGGCTAAGCCAAAATCTAGGCTAGCCAAGGTGCCGAATGGAGAGCATGATGCACAATGTGACAATGTTGATATTGCTTCAGCTATGCCTGTAGATGACAAGCCGATGGAACTTGTTGGTGACAAGCCAGTTGAGGTGCATTCTCTTATTACTGAGAGGAAGGATGTTGCAGCATGTGTTTAGAAGGTTGTTTGTGTTGACACAGGTGTTCAGACGAATGATATTTTTCTCCTGATGTTCCAGTGCATGTGGTGCAGCGGGGTAACAAGAGCAGTTTTGTTAGCACACCTATGAGGCGTTTTGTTGGGACAGATGTTGATGCAGCCTGTCCTACGAACGCTACTACATCTACTACTACGAGCCCCCAAGTGGACCCATGACTCGCGCCCGAGCCAAACTCCTACAAGGTAAGGTTAACTCGCTCCTTTCCTTGTGTGATTTAGACACACCCCTGGATGGTTTGCTACTTCAGACGCCCACCCTGTGCATCATCAGGTACGAAGAGAAGGACCCACGAAACGGAGAAACCATTGCAGAAGGGACCAGCCGCACTCAGGCGCCAGCGGTACTATCGGATATAGCGACCGGTACTACCGGTCCAAGCGACACCACCATCCCCTGCTACCAGACGCTCCAGGAGGAACCCAACTAAGCCCAGACGTCTGCGGTACTACCGGAGCTGGAACCGGTACTACCGGTCAGCAGTACTACCGCCCCCACTACCGCTCACTACTGACGACGCCAATCGATGCCCCAGGGCTGCAAGCGGTACTACTGGATCCTGAGCGGTACTACCGGATCTTGAGCAGTACTACCGGTTGAGACCGGTACTACCAGTCACGAACCCGGTACTACCGGACGTGCATGAACATGTTCGCCTCAGCTCGGCCCAGCACCCTGCACCCCTCTCTATATTTTCCCATTTCATTCCTAAACAACCCCTGTTTATGTGGCTGGCCTATATATAGCCCCACCCTCTATTGTAAACCTTAGACTTGGATAATTATAGTTGAAGACACCCCTTTGAGGATCTATCAACTATTTGTCTCATGCTCCTTGACAAGGAACACCAAATTATCCACAAAACTCTTGGATTTTGCCTAGTGCGTTCAAGTTGTACAAGTCCTTGGAATCTCGGTGTCTCGTGCCCAAGTAGTCAAGATCTCATCAAGCCTCTCACCCCCGTTGTTGGCCATGGGAGAGTGCCTTGCCCAACGCCGATCCTAGGGATTGTGTTGGATCGGTTGCCACCGGCGTGAGCTACCGACATGTATCGTGTTTTCGTGTGTGTGTGTGTTCACCGAGTTCTTCGCGTGTGTGTTCGTGCATTTCATCCCATTTCCCCTTCCACCGCTTTCCCCTCGATTCCCACGGAATTCGTGAAAGATCGGGCCACCCTAAGCGGTCACCCCTAACATATTGGTATCAAGAGCAAGGTTGATCACGAATTTCCCCTCAATTTTTCTTCTATCCGTCATAAAATCGAAAATTCCCCAAAAAGAGCCCCAAATCGCCTTCGGATCGATCTTTGGATTTGGTGAGTTTTTCGTGGTTTTGGACCATAGAACTGTTGCTTTTGGAGTCGATCTACAACCTTCTTATGTTCCTAGCCCAGCCTTTCGGTCAAATTTCCATGAATTTGAGGATGTTTTCAGGTTGATTGTGTGCCAGGTCTGCGCCAGGCGGTACTACCGGTCGTACGAGCGGTACTACCGCAAATCACCGGTACTACTAGTCATACCCGGCGGTACTACCGCTCTCTACTGACAGTTTTCCAGCTCCTTTTTTACACCTCAACTTCGTTTGCTGACTGACCTCTTTCGCTTGTTCGTGTTTCGCGTGTTTGTCGCCTTACTAAAAAAAGCTTCCGCAACAAAGTCACCACGCGCTCAACGACACCGTGACACTCGAACATCATCCACAACAAAGGTTGCAAGTCGTCAACAATACCAAAGGTATAACTTGCACCACTTTGACAGCCCCATATCTTCCTTGTGTGTATCTATCCTATGAGAGCAACTCATTTTGTGTTTGTCTAAGCATTGTGCACTTGCCTTTGGAAAGTGAGAGTGTGAGGGCAAATACAAAAGTTAACATAGTAGTATAGAAAGGGAGAAAAAGAATCAAAAAAATAGAAAGATACATAGTCTCCCAATACAAAGAGAGTATCAAGCTTATAAGCAAAAAGAGAGAGGAAAAAGCGCGCCAAGGCAAGTGCACAAATCCGTTGCTTATCCTCTTTTGGAAAACGAGTTGTGGTCTCTCCTTGAGTTGGCACGACAACCGAGCGTGGTCTTCGTTAGGACCTTTTGTGCTCATTTTCATAGTCGTGCTAACCCCTTTAATCTCCACGTGTGCGTTCTCCCGTGTTTTTGTAGGTCGTATCCTTTTTGCTTTTGATCTTTGGTTCTTTACCACTTAGAACAATTTTTGCTTGAATCGTTTAGTTTGGTTTTCCATAATCCGTTACACCAAAAGCTTTTGAGAGTGTAGCTTATTTGTGTGTGAGTTTCTTTGCCATTTCACTTTGCAAGCTATTAGCTCTCTTGTGTGGCAATTGGTTTGATACAATCTCCAAGGTGAGGTAAAAGGCTAACTCCCCGCGTTCTTCTTCTCCATATACAACCCTTGTCGGCTTTGCATCACGGACAGGAATGGTGAGTCGTCCCAACCACCACCACCTCAAGAGGACGACACATAATACATGACAAGACGGGATCATTGGAAGGTCCGAGGAGAATTCAACTACCGTTGTGAAGCCCTTGACCGGCGCCAAGGCGAACAATTTAGCGAAGCCCGAGTGGAATTCAAGAACACCGATAACCGCTTCGAAGAAGTCCGAGGACAAATGCATTCCATGCAACACAACGTCGGCCATCAAAATGAAGCTCTTGGTCACGCCCTCGCCGCAATGGATGAGAAGCTTCAACGCCTCATTGATGGGCTAGCAAGGCCACGATCGCGCGACCCAAGCTTGTCATGGCACTCCTCAAGTGAATCAAGCGCACCTCGCCGTCACGCTTCAAGGCACCGGGATGGACCCGTCCTTCACTCCATGAGCTCTTCTCAAGCGGTACCATCTCCGCGACACGTCGCGACGTCAATATATGATGGTGACCTCTCCGTAAGACCTCCAAGACGTGAAGCGAACCGTCCACAACCAAGGGCACTCGTGATTTAACAAGAGCAACCTCACGTGGACCACCAAGCCCATCGCCAACGACATGTTCCTTCAACAACAAGTGAAGCATCCGAAGTGGACGAACAAGATCGCCGTCGGCGTGAAGCACTTGAAGATCCACCAAGGCATCATCATCGGCATGAATTTCAACGTCGACAACATGATCATCATGACGAGCCTCCTCCACATCAAGAAGAAAGGGAGCAGCCCATTGCGCACGCGGTTCGTTGTCCTCCTCGCAACATGGCGCAAGACAATGCTCATCGGCATCAACCTCGACAAGAACAAGAGCAAGCTCCCCAAGCTCGTCGTGAGGACCAACAAACTCCTCCTCATCCTCAACCGCGCCAACAACACGAGCAAGCTCCCTAAGCTCGTCGTCAAAATCAAGTTCCACCACCAAACGCGGCACCTCAACAACCGCAAGGACAACGCAACCATCACCAAGCAAGACATGAGAATTCGGATGATGAAGATGGTTGTCAAAATCATGGCAACCGCCACCACTGGAACCACAATGAAGAAGAAACTTTCGGCAATCTCAAATTCACCATGCCCAAGTTCACCGGTTCCAATGAACCCGAAGAATATCTCTCATGGGAACTCAAGGTTGACAAGATCTTCCGCATGCACAACTATAGCAATGATAAGATGATGGCCATGGCCTCCCTCGAGTTTGATGAGTATGCCAACCTTTGGTGGGAACAAGGCCAACTCGCTCGTGAAGCAAAAGAAGAGCCTCCAATCTCAACTTGGCAAGATACGAAGGCTCATATGAGATCTCGCTTTGTTCCTTCACACTAGACGCATGACCTTTTAAACAAGCTTCAAACGCTTAGTCAAGGGACAAAGACCGTGGAAGAGTATTTCAAGCAAATGGAGCTCAACATGATCCGTGCCAACATTGAAGAGCGTGATGAACAAACAATGGCATGTTTCCTCAATGGCTTGAACCATCGAATCAAGCGCATCACCGAGTTCCAAAAGTACAATAACATGGTTGAGCTTGTACACATAGCATCAAAAGCCGAATGTCAAGTGCAAGAGGACATCAAGTACAACAAGCCAAAGACGTACTTCACCTACAAGAAAGCACCAACCACTACTACAACAACACCAAGTGGAAGCTCATTAAGTACCACCAAACTTCCCTTCAAGCCAACACTTCCTCAAGGAAAACCGCCCCCAAGTGTGGAGGCAAAGGACACAAGTCGGCCGCATGTTTTGTTCATCCACGAGAATGGCGATGAAGAATACTTGAGCGAAGATGAGTTTGATGCAAGGGTCAAGGAAGCATTGGCTAGGCAACATTTGGAAGATGACAAAGAACTACTCATGTGTGAGCATGACGCAAGTCCTTCGCTTGTAGTCACAAGGGTCTTGACTACTCAAGTCAATGAGAATGAAGACCAAAGATCAAACATGTTCCAAACTCGTGCCAGTATCAATGGGAATTCCATCAAAGTTGTCATCGACGGAGGGAGTTTCCACAATCTTGCAAGCACTGAATTGTGTGAGAAACTCAACCTCACCCTCCATCCACACAAGCACCCCTACCATATACAATGGCTAAGTGACCAAGGGTCCGTCAAGATCAAGCACACCGTCTCGGTAACCTTCTCAATTGGACCATACAAAGACATTGTTATGGGGTAACCCCTTGGGGTGGCCCGATCTTTCACGAATCTCCGCGGGGGTCGAGGGTGAAGTGGTGGAAGGGAAGGAAGGGGATGAAATCCACGAACACAGGCACACGAAGAACCCGACGAACTCACGCACACAAAACACGATACACGCCGATTACTCACGCCGGTGGCAACCGGTCCAACATAATCCCTAGGATCGATGTTGGGCGAAGCTCTCTCTCCACGCCAACAACGGGGGACGAGGTGCTTGGTGAAACCTTGACGACTTGGGGGAGAGAAACCGAGAACCCAAGGCCTTGTACAACTTGAACGCACTAGGCAAGATCCAAGAGGGGGGTGGATAATCCGGTGCTCCTTGGTAGGAGCATGAACCAATAGATGTAAGTTCCTCAAAGGGTTTCCTTAATCTATTATTATCCAAGTCTAGGGTTTACAATAAAGGGTGGGGGCTATATATAGTCCAGCCACAAAAACAGGGGTAGTTTCGTAACGAAAAAGGAAAATATAGAAAGGGCAGTGGTATTGGGCGAACAGATGTGATCAGTTCAGTCAGACCGGTAGTACCGGGCATCCGTAGTACCGGTGCAACTAGTAATACCGACGGGCGGTAGTACCGCTTGCGGTCCCGAGCTTCCGGAGTCGCTCAGAAGCGGTAGGAGGAGGCGGTAGTACCCACCGTAGTACCCTGCCTCTGGGCCGGTAGTACTTTAGTCGTCTGGGGCGTGGAGGGGTTCCTTCTGGAGCGTCCGGTAGCTGGGTCCGGTAGTACCGCTTGCACCGGTAGTACCGTTGCTCGTCCAGAGTACCAAGGCGTCTGGCGGCGACCGTTGCTTCGCCTCGGTTCCTCCGTCCCTTGGGTCCTTCTCTTCGTACCTGATGATACACAGTGTATGCGTATGAAGTAGCAAACCATCCAAGGGTGTGTCGAAGTCACACAAGGAAAGGAGCGAGTTAACCTTGGCTTGGAGGAGCTTAGCTAGGGCGCGAGTCATTGGTCCACTGGGAGGGCTAGGTGTTGTAGATGGAGGTGCGTCCGTAGGACAGGCTGCATCAGCTCCCCTCCCTTGGAGAAGAGTCGTCCTCGACTCTTCAACCGTCTCAACTTTATCTTCTCCATGGTAGGGTGATAGGTCCTTGACATTGAATGTCGAGCTCACAAGATACTTTGATGGTGGGATATCGATGATATAGGCGTTGTTGTTGATCCTCTTTAGCACCTTGAATGGTCCATCACCTCTTGGTTTGAGTTTGGAGTCGTGTTCCTTTGGGAAGCGGTCTTTACTCAAGTGTATCCACACAAGATCGCCTTCTTCGAAGATCATCTCTTTCTTGTTCTTGTTTAGTCTTGATGCTTGGCGAAGGACTTGTTGCTCGATCGTAGCTCTTGTGTCTTCATGGAGTTTCTTCATTGTGTGGGCGCGCTTGACAACGTCCATATTGGCACGTTCATGAAGTGGAAGTGGAAGGATATCGAGCGCGGTGAGAGGCTCGAAGCCGTAGACGATCATGAACGGGCTCCTCATGGTGGTGGAGTGCTTGGCGCGGTTGTAGGCGAACTCGGCATGTGGAATACATTCCTCCCAGTCTTTAAGGTTCTTCTTTATCAACACCCGGAGGAGTGTTCCAAGGCTTCGATTGACGACCTCGGTTTGTCCATCTGTTTGAGGATGCGAGGCGGACGAGAAGAGGAGCTTGATGCCGAGCTTGGCCATGAGAGTCTTCCAGAAGTAGCTCATGAATTTGACGTCGCGTTCGGAGACGATTGTTCTTGGTACACCGTGCAGCCTAATTATTTCCCTGAAAAACAAATTGGCTACATGTGAAGCATCATCGGTCTTATGGCACGGAATAAAGTGTGCCATTTTTAAAAAGCGATCCACTACCACAAATATATAATCATGGCCATGTTTAGATCTAGGCAAGCCTAATACAAAATCCATGCTAATGTCCGACCAAGGTGTATGAGGAATAGGCAATGGCATATAAAGACCAAAGGGGTTGGACTTAGACTTAGCTTGGATACATGTAGTGCATCGTTGGACGTGGCGCTCCACGTCGCGCTTCATCTTTGGCCAAAAGTAGTGAGTGGAGAGCATGTCATACGTCTTGTCACGGCCAAAGTGACCCATAAGGCCTCCACCATGGGACTCTTGAAGAAGCAAAAGTTGGAGAGACGACTTTGGAATGCAAAGCTTGTTTTGTTTGAAAAGAAAACCTTTATGCAAATAGAAATCATCAATCCCTTTGTCTATCGAACATTTTGCAAAAAATGGTCCATAGAAAGTGTCGGACGCGTACAAAGATTTGATGTCATCAAGACCCAAGACATTTACTTCGAGTCGTGTAAGAAGGCTTGTGTTTTTGCGAGACAAGGCGTCCGCTACCACATTTTCTTTGCCCTTCTTGTATTTTACAATGTAAGGAAAAGACTCCATGAACTCAACCCATTTTGCATGCCGTTTACTCAAATTGGCTTGGCCCTTAAGATACTTCAACGACTCATGGTCGGAATGGATGATAAATTCTTTGGGCCAAAGATAGTGTTGCCACACTTGAAGGACATGAACCAAGGCAAAAAGCTCTTTGTCATAAATGGGGTAGTTTAGGCGTGCGCCATCAAGTTTCTCACTATGGTATGCAATAGGATGCCCATTTTGCATAAGGACGCCACCAATGCCAATACCACTAGCGTCACATTCAATTTCAAAGGTTTTTGTGAAATCCGGTAATGCAAGAAGTGGTGCTTCGGTGAGCCTCTTTTTGAGCTCATCAAAAGCCTTTTGTTGTGATTTTCCCCAAACGAACGTGACATTTTTCTTGGTCAATGCGTTGAGGGGGCAAGCAATGGTAGAAAAGTCTTTCACAAAGCGACAGTAAAAGCCAGCCAACCCATGAAAACTACGAAGTTCACTAACATTTGTAGGGGTGGGCCAATCTCGTATGTCCTTGACTTTTGAGACATCAACTTCAATGCCATTAGAAGACACAACAAAACCAAGGAAAATCAGCTTGTCTTTTGCAAAAGTGCACTTTGGGAGATTAGCATAAAGCTTTTCATGACGAAGGATTTGAAGGACCTCCTTAACATGAGTAACATGCTCCTCTAGTGACTTGCTATAGACAAGGATGTCATCAAAGTAAACAAATACACTCTTCCCAATGAGAGATCTCAAAATATGGTTCATGAGGCGCATGAAGGTAGATGGGGCGTTAGATAAGCCAAAAGGCATAACCAACCATTCATAGAGACCAAGCTTGGTCTTGAAGGCGGTTTTCCACTCATCACCTTCGGCCATGCGAATTTGATGGTAACCACTACGAAGATCAATTTTCGAAAATATAGTGGCTCCACATAACTCATCAAGCATGTCATCAAGACGCAGTATAGGATGTCGATAACGCACGGTGATAGCATTGATTGGATGGCAGTCCATGCATAACCGCAACGTATCATCCGTTTTTGGAACTAGAATCACGGGGACCGTGCTTGGGCTAGTGCTTACTTGGATCAAACCTTTGGAGACGAGTTGGTTGATTTGACGTTCGATCTCCTTTGTCTCTTCCGGGTTCGGCGACACGCCCGCGGTTTGGGAGCAAGCAGCCGGGTATGAGGTCGATGCGGTGCTCGATTCCACGAAGAGGAGGTAGTCCATGAGGAAGCTCTTCGGGGAATACATCTTGGAATTCCTACAAAATAGCCATCAAAGAAGGAGGAACATTTGTCAAGTCATTAGTTCCTTGCGCTAGTCCCTTGCAAATAAGGACATAGTGCAAGATGGATGGGTTGTTCCGCACTTCTCTCATCTCACTTTTGGTGGCAAGAAGAACACTCTTAGTTTTTCCACTCGAGTTTGTCTTGTGGCACTCACTCACTATGATGTGGTTCTCTCGCTCACCACTCTTCTCACAAGGTGTTTTTGTGTATTGCGCCCTCGCTAAAGCCTTTGCATTGTCTGCAAGTCGTTGGTTGCAATACACAAGTTTTATCAAGCCATTTGAAGGTATAAGTGTTTGAGTGACCATCATGCAAAGCACACTTGTCATATTGCCACGGCCTTCCGAGCAACATATGGCAAACCGTCATTGGAACCACGTCACATTCCACCGTGTCCTTGTAGGGTCCAATTGAGAACGTTACCGAGACGGTGTGCTTGATCTTGACGGATCCATGGTCACTTAGCCATTGTATATGGTAGGGGTGTTTATGCGGATGGAGGGTGAGGTTGAGTTTCTCACACAATTCCGTGCTTGCAAGATTGTGGCAACTCCCTCCATCGATGACAACTTTGATGGACTTCCCATTGATGCCGACACGAGTTTGGAAGATGTTCGAGCGTTGGTCTTCATTCTCATTGGCTTGTGTAGTTAAGACCCTTGTGACCACAAGCGATGGACTTGTGTCATGCTCACACACAAGAAGTTCTTGGTCCTCTTCCAAATGTTGCCTTGCCATGGCTTCCTTGACCCTTGCATCAAACTCTTCTTCACTCAAGTATTCTTCATCGCCGTTGTCGTGGATTGATGTGGACATCCCTACTATTGATACAACCGTTGTACCTACAACAACACACATACAAGGACCCATCACAAGATCTCGTGCCAAACAACTTAACTATCACGTACTTTCGTTTCTTAGAACTATTCCTCACATACATGAGAATATGATGCTGCCTAAATCAGATATATTTCTTACTCTTAGGAATGATGGACCAAGCATGGATGAGAGGGACAAGCATTGGATCATGGCCATGCATGGAGATGGCAGCAAGCATGTGATGATCCAAGAGAAGGCCACGGATGAAGATTTCAGAACTTTGAGGCCACCATAATGAAGAAAGAAGGCTTGGACGAAATATTCAAGATCAATACTACTTAATTCGTCCATAGCTTAATATGGTGTCATGACACCTTTATTTTGGGCAGCCCATGTAATTTTCAGATTTTAATTAGCCACTTTTAGAGTCTCAGATTTGAGGAAAAGGACTTTTAGGGTTGGATTCGGCCACCACTTCCATGGCTGGCCGAAACCCCACCTTTTCGCGCTTAAATACTCCCCATAGCCGACCCCCTAGACTCAGATTTTGTTTAGACATTAAGTTAGCCATAGTCGCAACTTCGCCAAGGCTCGAGCGTCGCAGAGGCCTCTTGTACTTCGCACCTATTCAGGATCCCACTTCTTCAATAAAGCTTTGTTCTTAATCCGCAATATCTTGATTGCAATATTGGTTCTTACTTGTTCTCGATTTCAGGTAGGAATTAAGACCCTCGCTGGTCAGGCTGATCGTGTTCACGTAGGATCCGTAACCTCTAGAAGATTGGCCTAGCGATTGCATTGGCGCTCGTGCTCGCACGTGTAGTCGGATCCTCAAGCCCGAACTCCACCAAATCTATTATCGCCATCTCATTGAAAGATCGGACACCTTTGCCCTATCAAGTGGTATCAGAGTTCAGGTTGCTCGGTGAGATTTTACTGTTTTCGTAGATTAGATCTGTTTTTACCTATAAACCCACGAAAAAGCCAAAAACACAGTTAGAGTTTAGATCCATCCCATAACCAATCTACGCCTCGCATTATCTTTTTAGTTTTTGCATTGTTGAAATTCTGTCTACATCGTCGCGTCGAGTTGCTGGTCTTAGTGTCCCGTCCCTTAGAGTTTCGAGTTCTGATCATAGTAGTCACCGCCACACTCGCCGATCACCGCCACCATATTCCACCACCATATTCCGCCATATACCCTACCACCATAAACCCTAATACTCCGCCACCGCCTTCCTACCGCGACCTGATCCGATCGGTTTCACAGTGATGCAGTCCGAGTAGAGTTATTGTTTCCTCGTTATTTCCTTTTACTTTCCTTCTTTGTTGTTTCCGTGTTCAGCTAAAGTCCGTGTCGAGCTAAGAGTCCGGTCGTAAGTCCAGAAGGAGAGCAAAAAAAAAATTCTGGCTATACTGTTTTTCGACCCCGGGGATCACTTTTCTCCATCGGCCGTTATAGCGATATTTTTTTACGCTGCTTCCGAGCAAAATAAAAATTTCAAATTTTTTGGGGCTAACCTATTTTTAGACCCCGTAGATCAGTTCTAGACACTTGCCATCATAGTGATTTCCCACCTCTCGGTTCGCTTTTCAGGGTGCCATATCATCATACATTGCTTGTTGTGTCGCGTCGTGACATCGTTGGTGATCTAGGCTCGCGTCTCTAGTACGGTCTAGCCTAGGACCAGCACAGTACCGTCGTTGAGCATTCTTTCAACTTTTGCATTGCTGTTTTGATAATTGCTAACCCCCTTTGGTAAGCCTTCCCAGAGCTCCATAGATACTTTCCACGTGCGTTGTTTTGAATCCTGGTAATCGCTTGGTTCAATCTCTGGACCCACTGATCCTCGTGGTTGCACATCGCCTTTTCCTGCTGTTTGGTAAGAACTTGTAAGAGCTTCGTATATTGCTTGACGGATTACGCGTGACTTCCACCATATTTCCGTACTATATACCTGTGCTTTTTAAGGACTAACCATGATGATACTTCATGAACCCCCGCCACAATGACGAACGAAGAACTACATGCCCACTTCTCCGCCGCTTGGTTAGTCGCTACAAGACGTGGATACGCCCTCGGAGTTTGACACCAAGCTCACCAACGCCGTGGACAAGATCGATGGACTCGAGAAATCCTTCAACGCCAAGCTTGACATCGGTTCAAGGAGCTGAAGCGATTGCCCTCAAGACCGCACCCACACATGGCGCATGGCGCATTCCGATCACGGTCGGATCACTGGTACCGCCGCCGCACTCCTCGGCGCGCAAGCCTCGGACTTCCGCGCTGGCCATTGCGACATTGGGGACAGACGACGGTACTACTACGAATTCGACGACGATCTGTTTGACGAGGAGGTTGAACAACCTCGACAGTACCGCTGGTCGTCCCGACATTACTACCGCAACGCTTCCACCAAGACGTGATGATGATCATGTTGCAAAGCTTAAATTAAATATTCCATCTTTTGAGGGTAAATATAATCCCGATGCATATCTTACATGGGATATGGAAGTAGAACAACGCTTTGCATCCTTAAAATATCCCGAGAATATGCGTGTTAGTCGCTACATGTGAATTTACTAAATTTTCTTCCCTTTGGTGGTCCGAGTATTGTCGTTTAAATCCTACTACTATTCCTAGTACTTGACCGCTTTTAAAAAGCTATGCGTGTTCGCTTTGTACCTCCTACTTATCAACGTGATTTACTAAAGAATCGACACGCTTAGAGCAAGGAAAAATTTCAGAGAAGAGTATTATCGGGAATTGCAACGGGATGGTTCGGTGTGGTCTTGTTGAATCTAATGAACAAATGCTTGCACGCTTTCTTTGGTGGATTAAACAAGGACATTCAAGACATCTTAGATTATAAGGAATATAATTCTATCACTGCTTGTTTCATCTTGCTTGCAAAGCTGAACGTGAAGTGCAGGATCGCCAAACACCATGGAGGAGGACTAATAATTCTGCAGGTCGCACATCCACTTGGACATCCCGACAATCGGGCCTCCTCGTGATTCGCCTCCATACTACCACATCCAAGGCCACCACAAGATTTCCAAATGCTCCTCCACCATCATCCAATGCTCCACTCGTAGTGCATCTTCTATGGCTTCCACGGGTAAGACTAAGGATATACAATGCCAAGTGCCGGGTTTTGGTCATATTGAGAGACAGTGCACAACACAACGTGTGATGATGGTGCGAGAAGATGGTGAATACGATTCCGCGAGTGACTTGATGAAGATACACTAGCCCTTATTTCGCCGAGATGGAGACTATTCTGATGATGAAGAGACGAGGTAATGGGAGTCAAGCTGATCAATACAGGAGCTTAATTACACAACGTGTGTTGAGTGTGCAATTGAGAAAATCTGAGCAAGATCAACGCCACAACCTATTCCAAACACGTGGTGTTGTCAAGGACAGAGCTATACAGATCATCATTGATGGAGGGAGTTGTAATAATCTGGCCAGTGTTGACATGGTAGAGAAGCTTGCGCTTCCAACAAGACAACGCCCACATTCATATTACATCCAATGGTTTGAGAGTTCTTGCAAGATCAAGGTAACAAGAACGGTACGCGTGCATTTTACTATTGGTACATATTCTGATTTTGTTGATTGTCATGTTGTACCTATGCAAGATTGTTCTTTGTTACTTGGTAGACCATGGAAATTTGATAGAGAATCTGTTCATAATGGCAAAACTAATCACTATTCTCTTATGCATGATGGAAAGAAAATTGGTCTAAAACCTATGACTCCCGAACAGATTTTAAAAGATGATCTTGCTACAGCTAGTAGAGCTAAAACTAAGGAGAAAAATAAAAGTGAGAATCAGATTGTTGCTGCAAATTTTATACCACCAAAGAACACTAAATCTGATTCTACACATGCTACTGAAATTCATTTGAAGAGTCCATGTATGCTTGCAAATAAAATTGATATTGCTGAACTAGATGTAAACAATACTCAATGGTATGCAATTGTCTGCAAAGAGGTTTTGTTTTCATTTGAGGATATGCCTCCTTCTTTGCCACCCGCTATTGCTAACCTTTTGCAGGAATATGAGGACGTCTTTCCCAGAATGCCACCAGACTACCTCCTATTAGAGGAATTGAGCACCAAATTGATCTAATTCCTGGTGCCACATTGCTACACCGCCATATAGAACCAATCCAGAGGAGACAAAGGAGATAACGCCAAATTCAGAACTACTCGATAGAGATCATATTCGTGAGTCCCTTAGCCCCTGTGTTGTTCCTATTATTTTGGTACCTAAGAAAGATGGTTCTTCACATGTGTACTGATAGAGCTATCAATAATATTACTATTCGATATCGTCATCCTATTCCACGTTTAGATGACATGCTTGATGAATTGAGTGGCTCTACCATGTTTTCTAAAGTTGATTTGCGTAGTGGTTACCACCAGATTCGTATGAAATTAGGAGATGAATGGAAAACAGCATTTAAAACTAAGTTCTGTTTATATGAGTGGTTAGTAATGCCGTTTGGTTTTAACTAATGCACCTAGCACTTTCATGAGATTAATGAACGGAGTTTTACGTGCTTTCATTGGACGTTTTGTGGTAGTCTACTTTGATGATATTCTGATTTATAGCAAATCTTTAGAGGATCATTGGACCATTTACGTGCTGTTTTCAATGCTTTACGTGATGCACGTTTGTTTGGTAACCTTGAGAAGTGCACCTTTTGCACCAATCGAGTTGCGTTTCTTGGCTATGTTGTTACATCACAGGGTATTGAAGTGGATCCAGCCAAGATTGAAGCTATTGAGAATTGGCCGCAGCCCAAGACGGTCACACAAGTGAGGAGTTTTCTTGGCCTCGCTGGTTTTTATAGGCGCTTTGTCAAAGACTTTGGATCAATTGCCGCGCCGCTGAATGAGCTTACCAAGAAGGATGTGCCCTTTGTTTGGGGCGTTGCACAACAACATGCCTTCGTCATATTGAAAGATAAGCTAGCACATGCTCCCTTACTCCAACTTCCTGATTTTACTAAGACTTTTGAGCTTGAATGTGATGCTAGTGGAATTGTGATGTGGACATCCCTACTATTGATACAACCGTTGTACCTACAGCAACACACATACAAGGACCCATCACAAGATCTCGTGCCAAACAACTGAACTATCGTGCACTTTCTTGGAACTATTCCTTACATACATGAGAATATGATGCTGCCTAAATCGAAATGTTTTACTCTTAGGAATGATGGACCGAGCATGGATGAGAGGACAAGCATTGAGCATGGCTGCATGGTGATGGCAGAAGCATGTGATGATCCAAGAGAAGGCCACGGATGAAGATTTGAACTTTGAGGCCACCATAATGAAGAAAGAAGGCTTGGACGAAATATTCAAGATCAATACTTTACGTCCATAGCATAATATGGTGACACGACACTTTATTTTGGGCCGCCCATGTAATTTCATGATTTTAATTAGCCACTTTTAGAGTCCATTTGAGGAAAAGGACTTTTAGGGTTGGATTCGCCACCACTTCCATGGCTGGCGAAACCCCCCCTTTCCCTCTTATACACCCCCTGTCGGCAAACCTTTAGACTCGGATTTTGTTTAGACATTGTTAGCCATAGTCGCAACCGCCAAGGCTCGGCGTCATGAGGCCTCTTGTACTGCGACCTATTCGGATCCACCTCTTTCAATAAAGCTTTCCTCTTAATCCGCAATATCTTGATTGCAATATTGGTTCTTACTTGTTCTCGATTTCGAATTAAGACCCTCATTTAGATCGTGTTCACGCAGGATCGGTAACCTCCGAGATTATTTCCTTGATTGCATTGGCGCTCGTGCTGTCGTGGTCGGATCGTCAAGCCCGAACTCCACCAAATCGATTATCGCCATCTCATCGAAAGATCGACCTTTGCCCTATCAAGTGGTATCTTGCTCGGTGAGATTTTACCGTTGAGATTAGATCTGTTACCTATAACCCACGAAAAGCCAAAACATGCTTGAGTTTAGATCCATCCCATAACCAATCTACGCCTCGCATTATCTTTTTCGCTTTGCATTGTTGAATTTGTGTCTACATCGTCGGCGTCCGAGTTGGTCTTAGTGTCTCGTCCATTAGAGTTTCGAGTTCGATCATACTAGTCACCACCACACTCGCCGATCACCGCCATATACCACCACCATATTCACGCCATATACCTGCCACCATAAAACCCTAATACTCATACACCTTCTTCCTCTGCGACCGACCGATCCGACCGTTTTTCTCACTGGTACGAGTCCGAGTAGAGTTACTGTTTCCTCGTTATTTCTTTTGACTTTCCTTCTTTGCTGTTTCCGTGTTCAGCTAAAGTCCGTGTCGAGCTAAGAGTCCGGTCGTAAGTCCAGAAAAAAAAAAAAAAAAAAAATCTTTAGAGGATCATTGGACCTAGCACATGCTCCCTTACTACAACTTCCTGATTTTACTAAGACTTTTGAGCTTGAATGTGATGCTAGTGGAATTGGTTTGGGAGGGGTGTTATTACAAGAGGGAAAACCCTACTTATGATAAAGAATTATATGCGTTGGTTCGGACATTAGAAACTTGGCAACATTATCTATGGCCTAAGGAATTTGTTATTCATTCCGATCATGAATCTTTGAAGCATATTCGTAGTCAAGCTAAGTTGAATCGTCGTCATGCAAAGTGGGTTGAATTTATTGAGTCTTTCCTTATGTTATCAAACACAAAAGGGTAAAGATAATATTATGCGATGCTTTGTCGCGGCGTTATGCTTTGTTATCTCAACTTGACTTCAAAATATTTGGATTGGAAACTATTAAGGAACAATATGTGCATGATGCTGAATTTAAAGATGTGTTGCAGAATTGTAGAGATGGTAGAACTTGGAACAAGTTCGTCTTCAATGATGGATTTGTGTTCTGTGCTAACAAACTATGCATTCCAGATAGCTCTGTTCGTCTTTTGTTGTTACAGGAGGCGCATGGAGGAGGATTGATGGGACACTTTGGTGTCAAGAAGACGGAGGATGTTCTTGCTGCACACTTCTTTTGGCCACGTGTCGTCGAGATGTTGAGAGATTTGTGGCACGGCAATACTTGTCAAAAAGCTAAGTCTCGCCTTAATCCACATGGTTTGTATATGCCTCTTCCTGCTCCTAGTGTTCCTTGGGAGGATATTTCTATGGTCTTTGTTTTCGGATTGCCACGAACACATAAGGGGAGGGATAGTATTTTTGTTGTTGTGGATCGGTTTTCTAAGATGGCACACTTTATTCCTTGTCATAAAACGGATGATGCTGTGCATATTGCTGATTTGTTCTTTCGTGAAATTGTTCGTTTGCATGGTGTGCCAAATACTATTGTCTCTCAGTGTGATACTAAATTTCTTAGCCACTTTTGGAGATGTTTATGGGCTAAGTTGGGGACTAAATTGCTCTTTAGTACTACATGTCATCCCCAAACTGATGGTCAAACTGAAGTAGTAAATAGAACTTTGTCTACTATGTTACGGGCTGTTTTAAAGAAGAACTTAAAATTGTGGGAAGAGTGTTTACCTCATATAGAATTTGCTTATAATCGTTCATTGCATTCTACCACAAAGATGTGCCCATTTGAGATTGTGTATGGTTTTGTTCCTCGTGCACCTATTGATTTATTGCCTTTACCTTCTTTGCAACATAATTTGGATGCTACACAACGCTGAAATGATATTAAACTTGCATAAGACTACTAAAGATAACATTGAACACATGAATGCTAAGTATAAACTTTTGGGGATAAAGGGAGAAAGCATGTTGTGTTTGATGTTGGCGATCTTGTTTGGTTACATTTGCGTAAAGATCGTTTTCTGATTTACGCAAGTCTAAGTTAATGCCACGTCTTCTGGTCCCTTTAAGGTGTTAGAGAGAATCAATGATAATGCATATAAACTTGAGTTGCCCAGACTTTGGTGCAGTTAGTCCTACATTTAACATTGCAGATTTGAAGCCTTACTTTGGTGAGGAAGATGAGATTGCGTCGAGGGCGACTTCAATTCAAGAAGGGAGCATGATGTGGACATCCCTACTATTGATACAACCGTTGTACCTAAGAACACACATACAAGGACCCATCACAAGATCTCGTACAAACAACTGAACTATCGTACTTTCGTTTCTTGGAACTATTCCTTACATACATGAGAATATGATGCTGCCTAAATCGAAATGTTTCTTACTCTTAGGAATGATGGACCGAGCATGGATGAGAGGGACAAGCATTGGAGCATGGCCGTGCATGGTGATGGCGGCAAGCATGTGATGATCCAAGAGAAGGCCACGGATGAAGATTTGAACTTTGAGGCCACCATAATGAAGAAAGAAGGCTTGGACGAAATATTCAAGATCAATACTTTCTGAATTCGTCCATAGCATAATATGGTCTGCGACACCTTTATTTTGGGCAGGCCCATGTAATTTTCAGGATTTTAATTAGCCACTTTTTAGAGTCCGTATTTGAGGGAAAAGGACTTTTAGGGTTGGATTCGCCACCACTTCCATGGCTGGCGAAACCCCACCTTTCGCCTTAAATACGCCCCATAGCCGAACCTTTAGACTCGGATTTTGTTTAGACATTAAGTTAGCCATAGTCGCAACTTCGCCAAGGCTCGAGCGTCAGAGGCCTCTTGTACCGCACCTATTCGGGATCCCACCTCTTTCAATAAAGCTTTCCTCTTAATCCGCAATATCTTGATTGCAATATTGGTTCTTACTTGTTCTCGATTTGGTAGGAATTAAGACCCTCATTTGGTCGGTGATCGTGTTCACGCGCGGGATCGGTAACCTCCAGGAGATTGGCCTAGCGATTGCATTGGCGCTCGTGCTCGCACGTGTAGTCGGATCGTCAAGCCCGAACTCCACCAAATCGATTATCGCCATCTCATCGAAAGATCGGACACCTTTGCCCTATCAAATTGGTTTGGGAGGGGTGTTATTACAAGAGGGAAAACCTGTTGCATATTTTAGTGAGAAATTGAGTGGGGCTAGTCTGAACTATTCTACTTATGATAAAGAATTATATGCGTTGGTTCGGACATTAGAAACTTGGCAACATTACCTATGGCCTAAGGAATTTGTTATTCATTCTGATCATGATTCTTTGAAGCATATTCGTAGTCAAGCTAAGTTGAATCGTCGTCATGCAAAGTGGGTTGAATTTATTGAGTCTTTTCCTTATGTTATCAAACACAAAAAGGGTAAAGATAATAATATTGCTGATGCTTTGTCGCGCCGTTATACTTTGTTATCTCAACTTGACTTCAAAATATTTGGATTAGAAACTATTAAGGAACAATATGTGCATGATGCTGAATTTAAAGATGTGTTGCAGAATTGTAGAGATGGTAGAACTTGGAACAAGTTCGTCTTCAATGATGGATTTGTGTTCCGTGCTAACAAACTATGCATTCCAGATAGTTCTGTTCATCTTTTGTTGTTACAGGAGGCGCATGGAGGAGGATTGATGGGACACTTTGGTGTCAAGAAGACGGAGGATGTTCTTGTTGCACACTTCTTTTGTCCACGTATGCGTCGAGATGTTGAGAGATTTGTGGCACGCTGCACTACTTGTCAAAAAGCTAAGTCTCGCCTTAATCCACATGGTTTATATATGCCTCTTCCTGTTCCTAGTGTTCCTTGGGAGGATATTTCTATGGACTTTGTTTTGGGATTGCCACGAACACAGAAGGGGAGGGATAGTATTTTTGTTGTTGTTGATCGGTTTTCTAAGATGGCACACTTTATTCCTTGTCATAAAACGGATGATGCTGCGCATATTGCTGATTTGTTCTTTCGTGAAATTGTTCATTTGCATGGTGTGCCAAATACTATTGTCTCTGATCGTGATACTAAATTTCTTAGCCACTTTTGGAGATGTTTATGCGCTAAGTTGGGGACTAAGTTGCTCTTTAGTACTACATGTCATCCCCAAACTGATGGTCAAACTGAAGTAGTAAATAGAACTTTGTCTACTATGTTGCGGGCTGTTTTAAAGAAGAACTTAAAATTGTGGGAAGAGTGTTTACCTCATATAGAATTTGCTTATAATCGTTCGCTGCATTCAACCACAAAGATGTGCCCATTTGCGATTGTGTATGGTTTTGTTCTTCGTGCACCTATTGATTTATTGCCTTTACCTTCTTCGGTGCAACATAATTTGGATGCTACACAACGCGCTGAAATGATATTAAACTTGCATAAGACTACTAAAGATAACATTGAACACATGAATGCTAAGTATAAACTTGCTGGGGATAAAGGGAGAAAGCATGTTGTGTTTGATGTGGCGATCTTGTTTGGTTACATTTGCGTAAAGATCGTTTTCCTGATTTACGCAAGTCTAAGTTAATGCCACGTGATGCTGGTCCCTTTAAGGTGTTAGAGAAAATAAATGATAATGCATATAAACTTGAGTTGCCTGCAGACGTTGGTGCAGTTAGTCCTTAAGCAACATTGCGATTTGAAGCCTTACTTTGGTGAGGAAGATGAGATTGCGTCGAGGGCGACTTCAATTCAAGAAGGGAGCATGATGTGGACATCCCTTCTATTGATACAACCATTGTACCTCTGACAACACACATACAAGGACCCATCACAAGATCTCGTGCCAAACAACTTAACTATCAGGTACTTTCGTTTCTTGGAACTATTCCTCACATACATGAGAATATGATGCTGCCTAAATCAGATGTATTTCTTACTCTTAGGAATGATGGTCCAAGCATGGATGAGAGGGACAAGCATTAGAGCATGGCCATGCATGGAGATGGCAGCAAGCATGTGATGATCCAAGAGAAGGCCACGGATGAAGATTTCAGAACTTTGAGGCCACCATAATGAAGAAAGAAGGCTTGGACGAAATATTCAAGATCAATACTTTACGAGTTCGTCCATAGCTTAATATGGTGTTGCGACACCTTTTATTTTGGGCCAGGCCCATGTAATTTTTGCAGGATTTTAATTAGCCACTTTTTAGAGTCCGTATTTGAGGGGAAAAGGACTTTTAGGGTTGGATTTGGCCACCACTTCCATGGCTGGCCGAAACCCCACCTTTTAGCCCTTAAATACTCCCCATAGCCGTCCCCCTAGACTCGGATTTTGTTTAGACATTAAGTTAGCCATAGTCGTAACTTCGCCAAGGCTCGAGCGTCACAGAGGCCTCTTGTACTTCGCACCTATTCAGGATCCCACCTCTTCAATAAAGCTTTCCTCTTAATCCACAATATCTTGATTGCAATATTGGTTCTACTTGTTCTCGATTTCAGGTAGGAATTAAGACTCTCGCTGGTCAGGCTGATCATGTTTCCGCAGGATCGGTAACCTCCAGGAGATTGGCCTAGCGATTGCATTGGCGCTCGTGCTGGCACGTGTAGTCAGATCGTCAAGCCCGAACTCCACCAAATCGATTATCTTCATCTCATCGAAAGATCGGACACCTTTGCCCTATCAATGTTACTCATGTTAAGGAGGTCCTTCAAATCCTTCGTCATGAAAAGCTTTATGCTAATCTCCCAAATTGCACTTTTGCAAAAGACAAACTGATTTTCCTTGGTTTTGTTGTGTCTTCTAATGGCATTGAAGTTGATGTCTCTAAAGTTAAGGACATAAGAGATTGGTCCATCCCTACCAATGTTAGTGAACATCGTAGTTTTCATGGGTTGGCCGGCTTCTACCGTCGCTTTTTGAAAGACTTTTCTACCATTGCTTTCCCTCTCAACGAGTTGACCAAGAAAAATGTCACTTTTTTTGGGGGCAAAGCACAACAACAAGTGTTTGATGAGCTCAAAAAGAGGCTCACTGAAGCACCACTCCTCGCTTTGCCAGATTTCACAAAAACTTTTGAGATCGAGTGTGACGTTAGTGGTATTGGCATTGGAGGCGTCCTTATGCAAAATGGGCGTCCTATAGCATACCATAGTGAGAAACTTGATGACGCACGCCTTAACTATCCAATTTATGACAAAGAGCTTTTTGCCTTGGTTCATGTCCTTCAAGTGTGGCAACACTACCTTTGGACCAAAGAATTTATCATCCACACCGACCATGAGTCGTTGAAATATCTTAAGGGCCAGGCCAATTTGAGTAAAAGGCACGCCAAATGGGTTGAATTCATGGAATCCTTTCTGAAAGAACATGTGGGCCCCCATGTGTGGTTTTGGTAATTAATGACAATATTTATGGACTAATGTGTGTATTAAGTTATACTTGTAGGATTTGTCCATTGACATCGCTTGGAGCATGTGTTGGCTTCAAGGTCGATGAAATGAGAAGAAGATGTGATGTGCAAGCTCAAAATGCGCCATCTATAGAAGATCTCATGTTTGATGCTTGCCATTCCCGGCGATCATGGATCGATGATGAGAAATCAAGAAAGGCGTTCCATCTTGAGAAGGGCAAGATCGTCTACATCGTGCTCAAGGCAAAGGTATAATCTTGATAGGTTTTCCCTTTTGCCGGTCTCACGTTGTGTGTGTGAGACCGGGTTTAGGATAGATAACCGTACTATCAAGAGGGGCTCTCGAATGAGTAATTCGGTCACATCGTTTGGAGAGAGCTCAAACCTTTGCATACTTGCATCATTGTATTTGGTTGTTATTTGGTCTTATCCATGTGAGGACATAGAGCTTGTGGTAATCTCCATAACAAGCTCTTGTTCAACAAAATCGGATCTCCCATATGTATGTTGTTGCGATTTTGATATATGCGGCTTTTCGGTTTCTCACCAAGTGAGATATATCACATTATATTTATTGGGAAACCCTTGTCGAACTCTATCCAACGCAATTGGAATCGGGTCAATTGGAGCTTCCAAACAAAAGTTATGACCGTTTGAATATTCGCCGATTTTATTCTGAAAAGAAAAAGGGAAGTCTGTTTTCTGGGCCGAGCGGTAGTACCGCCCGCTCCTGAGCGCGCCCCAACTATTTTCTGCCCCGCTAGGTAGTCAAATCCGGTACTACCGGCCGGCCCGGTAGTACCGCTCGGGTGGGCCGGTAGTACCGGCCGGCCCAGAAACATCTGCCCAGCTACTCCCTGCGCTCAGCCCATTTTTTCTCGATCTAATTCCCACGCCGTATCTGCTGCCCCGCGGCCCCGCGTTGACTCGCGCCCAGCCGTCGCGATGTTGCAATCGCAGATCCCGCACGCAGTGCGCGCCAGCCCCGCCTCGATCCCGCCGCGATTCCCACGAATGCCCGTGCGATTCCCGCCCTGCCGCGCATTGGGCCCGTTGCCGCTGGCACGCTATGGCCCCCGCTTCTCTCGCGCGTCCCGCGTGTACCGCCGCATCGCTGCCTGCTGCATGCGCGCCCGCCCTCGCCCGCGTGCGGCCCCACTCGCCCTACAGCCTGCCTCGCACGCGAGCTTGGCCAGCTGCTGCCACTGCATGCATCGTGCCAGCTTGGCCATCTGCTGTCGTTGACTCTAGCGCTGCGCGCTGCTGCCGCTCTGCTCGCGTGCCTCAATTTCCCGTGCTGGGCCCGTCTGCTGCGTGGCTGCGCTGGCCGCTCGTCTCTCCTTGTTGGTTGCTGCGTTGACTGGTTGCGCCTGGCATTTTTGGTCTGTTCGGTCCGGTAGTACCGGTCCTATCCGGTACTACCGTTCCGTCAGAAAAATTACCCCAACGGGCAGATTTTTGGCCCCTCTTTTAATAGCCATCTCCTAAATCGTTTTAGGTAGCTTCTTCCTCTTCTATTAGGCTAAGCTTTGTCCACACTTGCTCTAGATCTTGAAGCTTGCCTAATATTTTCCCTTCGATAATTCTTGCCCATATTTGAGTGGAAGAGAGAGGAGATCTAGATCCACGTTTTGACCTAACCGATTCATCTCTTTGTGAGTGCATATTTGGGGATCTAGATTTTGGGGGATTTTGTGTCTCTCTTTGATTCCTCCTCTCTTGTTCCCCCAATAGCTTTAGTAGCTTCGTTGGAACTTGAGAGTGAGGGATTTGAGCACCTTTGTGGTGTTCTTGCCATTTGCATTCGGTGCATCAGTTTGAGTTCTCCTCGGAGGATTTGGTTCGTGTGACTCATTGGAGCTTGTCCCTCTTGGGTTCTTGGAACCCTAGACGGTTTTGTGGCCTTGGTGGCATTGTGGCATTTGTTGGGAGCCTCCAATTAAGTTGTGGAGAAGTGCCCCAACCTTGTGAGAGGTTCCGGTTGCCACCGACAAGTGCACCAATAGTGGAAGCGTGGATCGATCCCGTTGGGGTGAGATTCACCGGAGAATAAGGGAGGCCTTTTGTGGCGTTGGTGGTTTGAGACCACCCCCTCTAGAAACGAGACATACTCCATGTTGGGAGGAACTCGGTAACATATCGGTGTCCCCGTGTGCCTCGGTTATCTCTATACCCGAGCTCTTTACTTATGCACTTTACATTGTGATAGCCTTCGTGCTTGAAGTAATATATATCTTGCTATCACTTTGTTGCTTGTATTGCTTAGCATAAGTTGTTGGTGCACATAGGTGAACCTTAGTTGTTCTAGGTTGTTCTTAACAAAGTAAACACTAGTTTTATTCCGCCTTTGTTGAGCCACTCTAGGAAAAGTTTAATCTCCTATTCACCCCCCCTCTAGGCGACATCCGTATCGTTTCAATTGGTATCAGAGCCCGGTCTCTCATTTTAGGCTTCACCGCCTTAAGAGTAAAGATGTCGGCTAGGGGATTAGTGCACAATGACATGTTTATATTCGATGGCACAAATTATGATATATGGAAAAATCGCATGCTCACTCATTTTCGGGACATGGACCCAAATTTGGAGCGTATTGTAGATATAGGTTTTTCTCCTCGTATGGATTTCAAAAATCTATCTTGTGAGGATGAGAAAAACTTATATCTCGATTCTCAAGCTTCTAATGTGCTTGTTAATGCTTTGATCTATGTAGTTACCTCTTCAATCATTCCTTTTTGGAGCGCTCATGAGTTATGGACAAAACTTCAAGATAAATATGTTGTGTCCAATATTGTTGAGGATGATTGTGTTGCTTCCACTTCCGGTCGAGATGAGTTCTCATCCTCTACCACTTCACCAACATGTGACTTTTCACAAGGTAATGATATGGTGAGTGGTGATAGAAATTTCAATTTGGATAGTGTGCTTACTATTTGTAATCCCTCCTCTATATCTAGTTGCAATGATCTATCTTTGGACCTTAACACTTCTAGCACTACAAACCTCTTACATTCTTGTGTTAATAGTCCTTGCATATCATGTAGAAATGACTTGAATAAATCTCATGATGATATGCTTGTGTTGTCTTGTTGCCATGATAAAAATGCTTCTATTTCCTCTAGTGCTTGTGTTGCTAACCATGTAGAAGAAAATGAAGATTCTATGGGCCGAGACAAGGTTTTAAATAGACCTACAAGTGCAATCTCATCATCACCTTCTTTCGGTACCCACCTATGCCTTATGGCTAGGGACTCTAAGGTAACCCCTACTTTGGAACCCATTACCTCTTGTGATGAGGAGGATGTGGATAATGTGGAAGAAGAGCTTGATATTGATGATTTATATGAAAAGGGTGAGATTTTTTATCGTGCCCTTGTTAAAAAGGATATTCTTGCTCTAACTTTGTTGAAGTCTTGGACTTTGCTATTAAGAGCAAAGAACATATTGATAAGTTAGAAACACAAATTGAGGTGCATGATAACAACGTTGATAAAATGTGTAGTCTTGAGCGTGAGTATGCTAATATAATTGCAAACATAAATAAAGCTCTTGAAGAGGAACAAACCACTAAGGAATCTCTCGAGGAGACCTTTGCTTTAGAGCTATCTAGAGTAAAGGAATCTCATGATAGAGATCTTGAGTTGGTAAGTGATATCAAAAGTAAAAATGATGAGACTCAAGTTGCTTATGATAAACTCCTTGAGTATTTTGAGCACCTCAAAATGGCTCTCGGGTCGTTAAGAGGGATCTCATCAAACTCACCGAGTCACATGAGCAACTTAAAGCTTCATATTCAAAATAGCTTGACAAGTTGCCCTCACCTCTTGCTAATAATAATGATGCTTGTGCTACTAACTCTATTTCTTGTGAAGCATCTATTTTGAAGGAGAATGTTGAGCTAAAGTCTCAACTTGCTTTGCTAACTAGCAACTATGGGAAATTAGAAGAAAGTCATGTTAAGCTCTCGAGCTCGCATGAGGATCTTCTAGTCTCCCATGGTAGGCTAAAATTAGCTCATGAGGCCATCATGTCAAAGGTAACATCTAGCGGGCCTCATCTGGACATTAGCACTATATCTACTCTAAATGTTATATTGCCATGTACTAGTCCTTGTAATTCATCCTCTCACAACCATGCTATATCTCGTGATGAATTACATTCTGTGCCTTGTTGCTCTAACAATGTAGCATCTACTTCCTCTAGTACTTTTGTTGAAACTAACCATGTAGAGGAAATAAAAGAGCTCAAGGATCAAGTCACTTCTTTGAGAAATGACTTGAAAAGGGGTCATCAAGGGAAGGTCACACTCAACAAAATTTTGAGTGTGCAAAAATCCTCCAATGACAAGAGTGGGCTTGGATTCAACTCCAGTGTCAAGAACAAGTCCACTATCAAGTTGAAGCACAAAGACAACAAGAAGAATGGCCAAGATCAAGTCAAGAATTCGGCCAACATTGTTTGCTTCAAGTGCAAAGAAGAAGGGCACCATGTTAGATCTTGCCCATTGAAGAAAAAGCCTCTTAGTGTGAAGCAACATGGGAAGCGGCCTCAAGCTCCACCTCAAGTTATTAATGGGCCTCTTCCTAAGAGGACTACTCGAGCTCTTCCTCGAGTTGTGGCTTCACCTAAGGAGAAAGATGGCAAGAGTAGAACTTGCTACATATGCCGTGAGAAGGGGCATATTTCTTCCTCATGCACTATTGGTATCTCCTCATCCAACCCTATCATTATTGATGATGCTTATTCTCTTTGTAAGGATGAGGGTGGCAATGTGTTTGCCAAATTTGTTGGTGCTTAATGTGGTTTCAAGAAAAGAACAATTTGGGTTGCCAAGCCTATTGTGACTAACCTCTTAGGACCCAACTTGGTTGGGGACCAACAAGCCAAATCTTGATCAATAGGTGTTAGTTGGAGGGCATTGAAGTCTTGGCTACATAATGAAGAATTGAGGGATCTTCATCAATTATTATTGTCAAGCCAAGCCATGTGGATTATCATGATTATATTATATTTCCAATGTTCCTCCTTACGGTAACATATGCTTAACTCATTACAATGAAAGTTACTCGCCCCTTGTGCATGTGTTGGTTTTGTATCTTCCATGCTTTTGTACATGTTGTGCTTTCCACTTAACTATCTTGAGGTATCAAGCATATTTGTGTATGATTAGGTGGCACACCATGTATGTGTGTTTCTTGTGTTTGAGCCTTACTTGGTTATATTTGGTATCTTATTTGGCTATGTTGAGAGATTAATGGATTATCCCACTTTGGGGGAGTGTTATGCTTGGGCATTCCACAATCCTAAAAATTGTGTGTACATGAGGAATACCACCTAGTATTTATATTGGATTATTGTCTAGTCTCTGTGTAGTATTAAACTTTATAATGTCCATTAAGTATCTCTATTTGTATCATTTTGCCTCGTGTTGGTTTTATGGTAGTATCACATTATGGGGGAGTCATATGCTTAGTGCATATTACAATCCTAGAAAATGTGAATATTCGAGGTTGTGTCACTTAGAATTGGTATTGATAATTATCTAGCACCTATGTGACACATTTGCTCATACAAGTTCCAATTTTCTTGAATGTTGTTGTTGATCATATTTTGGATTTTGTATATGAGAGTGTTTCTTGATATGTGTTTCCTCATATTTAGATCTCTATATTCCTATGGAAACCATTTGCTTCAAGTCACTCTAATCACTATGATTTTGTGACTATTGGAAGCTACCAAGAATCTCTTTAGAAGCATCAAACTTAATTTGTATACTTTACATGCTTCTTTGTGTGAATATGATCTTGTATATCCGTATGAACTACCTAGGGAAGATTGTTCTCAATTCTTCTTGTCCTTGGACAATTAGTACCAAATTTATGGTAGACTTTATTGATCATATTAACTTTGGCCTTTGCTTAATATTGTCCTATATTTGGCCAAGTAAATGTTTTGTGTGCTCCCATGTATTCCTTGCTACTTTTGGATCCTTTTATTTTTATTGGTATCCTCTTGTGTTTTATTTAATGTAGGCAGTAGTGATGATCTCATTTGTGTGCATTTTGCATTCAAATGAAAAAATTCTATATAATGTACTACTTATGGGTGAGCTCTCATATATTATCTAGAACAATCCTTCAATGCTTCTTTGTTTGATCCATATCGAGTTTTATGTGCTTGGATGCTCAATCTTTTCGTTTTGGTATTTTGTGCCATCATGAGAAGTTTGGGGAGTTTGGTTTTGATGTGGACATCCCATCTATTGATACAACCGTTGTACCTACAGCTACACACATACAAGGACCTATCACTCGATCTCGTGCTAAACAACTTAACTATCAGGTACTTTCGTTTCTTGGAACTATTCCTCACATACATGAGGATATGATGCTGCCTAAATCAAATGTATTTCTTACTCTTAGGAATGATGGACCAAGCATGGATGAGAGGGACAAGCATTGGAGCATGGTCATGCATGGAGATGGCAGCAAGCATGTGATGATCCAATAGAAGGCCACGGATGAAGATTTCAGAACTTTGAAGCCACCATAATGAAGAAAGAAGGCTTGGACGAAATATTCAAGATTAATACTTTACAAATTCGTCCATAGCTTAATATGGTGTTGCGACACCTTTATTTTGGGCCAGGCCCATGTAATTTTCGTAGTATTTTTAATAGCCACTTTTTAGAGTCCGTATTTGAGGAGAAAAGGAATTTTAGGGTTGGATTCGGCCAACACTTCTATGGCTGGCCGAAACCCTACCTTTTCCTCCTTAAATACTCGCCTTAGACGTCACCGTAGACTCGGATTTTGTTTAGACATTAAGTTAGCCATCATAGAAACTTCGCCAAGGCTCGAGCGTCGCAGAGGCCTCTTGTACTTCGCACCTATACAGGATCCCAACTTTTCAATAAATCTTTCACCTTAATCCGCAATATCTTGATTGCAATATTAGTTCTTACTTGTTCTCGATTTCAGGTAGGAATTAAGACCCTCGCTGGTCAGGCTGATCGTGTTCCCGCAGGATCGGTAACCTCCAGGAGATTGTCCTAGCGATTGCATTGGCGCTCGTGCTCGCACGTGTAGTTGGATCGTCAAGCCCGAACTCCACCAAATCGACTATCACCATCTCATCGAAAGATCGGACACCTTTGCCCTATCAGGTTTCTTGTTGGAACCTTGCTCTTTTTGGGAGTTGGTTTTGTCTCATTCCTTGTTTCACATTTTGACCATTTTAGAATGAGATATGGCTTTTGCCTAGTTCATTTTTTGAACTTATGATCTTTCATTTGTTGAATTGGTTCTTTGATACAATTTGGAGACCGCTTGTCTTGTCACAATCTTGTGTGTGCCATCTCGGTTTACTTGGTGTTTTTGTTCAAATTATATCTCACTTTTGGTTCTTGAAAGCCTTGTGCGTGCATATTTAATACATATCTATATTATGGCATGCTTGCTTTCTTTGATCCAATATATAGGAGAAACTCCACCGATTCCCATCGGCTAAGTTGTGCATGAAATTCAATTTCATATCAATATGCACATAATTATGTGAAGTCTCTCCTATGTATTTTAGTTTCTCTAACTACTCTAGACCCAATAAGTTTGGGGACCATTTTGTACTTAATTGTGTTTTAGGTGCATTGGAGATATATTGGATGCTTGTCTCTCAATTTTGAAGAAGTGGTGCATACATAAAAATTTGAGACAAGCTATAGGATGATCAATGAATTCATATCCTCTACATCCTACCAATTATATCTCGGTAACAAGTATCTCTTTCTCATGCTCATATATCTTGATTCCAAACGTTTGTTGGTTGCCTTCTAGCATGAATTAATGTATTTGTAATTGTTGCAGTTTTAGCCATGGTTTTAAGAGGACTCTATATTGTATATGTGTTTAAGTTGAGATGATTGCATATAATTGGGACTATACAAAATCATGCATATGATCCTCCAATCCCAAATATGTCAATCTAGCAATTTTATTGCCTATCATTTCATCAACTTCTCTCATGTGCAATAGTGAGATTTTTGCTAGTCTATTTTATCTTATGACACTTGTTGCCTTTCTCCATATATTCCAACTTTCTCCTTTTCCCTTGGTGATAATTGTAATATATGTAGTGTGTTGGTGTTTGAAGTTCATTAATGTACAATAAGATAGATTTGATCCTTTGGCCATGCTTTGAAGCAAAAATCTTATTGGTATATATTATGACTTCATTTTTGCTTTTCATATGCCTTCTTGTATATCTTCTTTATGTGTGCATATTTCTTTGTTGGTGATGCAGCCCAATACATGGCATTCACCATTGGTCCATATCATGCTTCATAAACCGTGCCCACAAAGGTGAATTCATTCCATATCTCACCCTCTTTTGGTTGTGACGAGAATGGGATCCTACTTGAGACCAATGCCAATGCTATAACCAGGCCCATGACCATGACGCCAACGGAAGACGACAAGAAGACCCCAGGAACCAAGACCCCTAAGCAAGAGGCATGGAAGAGAAGGAGGAAAAGGACTCCCGGCGCCAGGCCCGGCTCCACCGAAATCCACGCCGGAATTCCCGGCAACTAGCCCGGCGAACCGGAGCCTCCGCCGGAATTTCTAGCGCACCGACCGACGCACCATCCCTCCCGCCAAAACCACTCTTTGTGAGCCCTTCCGGCAAACGACCGATAAAACCGATCGCCGCCGGAAATGTCGGCGCCAACTCGGTGATCTTGGGACTTATCGCTGTAAATGCCACTGTGTCTTTGTGAAGGGTTTGGTGCCCAGAATATTCCCTCCCACCTACCCCTTCGCCCCTAGTACTATAAATAGCCCTATTGTGGCTCAGATCTAGTTAGAGTTGATGATGAATGAAGGCTTGTGCCTAACCCTAGATGGGAACCCCTCTCTATAGTTAATCTATGAGTTGTACAAGGCCTTGGAGTTCGGTGTTCGCCTCCAAGTCGTCAAGACCCTCCTCAAGTGTTTGGTCTCTCCTCATCAAGGATTCTAGTAGTGCTAGGTCTCTCCCCTTTGGGATTCTACTTGGTTGCTACTCTCTCCTTTGATTTGGATTCTATCATCCGCTTGCCAATCTCTCCTTTGGTTATTCTACCTAACGGTCTCTCGCCGAGGATTCTATTGGATTGGTTGTTCGAGCCCCCGTGAGAAAATCGAATCGGGTTGTGTTTGCGTGTGTTTGTCTTTACCTTGAGTTTGTGTTGTGTTCATCGTGTTCATCGGGTATTCCCTCACTCCCTACCTCAAATCCGTGAAGATCGGGCCACCCTAGGGTCAATCCCACAAGGGATCCCATATCAACTGGTATCAGAGCAAATACATGATGGTACCTCCAACCAATACTCCTTTAAGTGGAATGACAAGACATTAGTGCTACAACCTATGACGCCAAGCCAAATTATCACATCCAACATGACATCGTTGCCCAAGATAAAACAAGCTAAGGACCCTTATGAGATGAGTGGTGAGAGTGTGATCCACCAACACGTGAGTGAGTGCTACAAGCCTCAAATGAGTGGAAAAATCATGAGTGCCACGTCGCATGCCACCACACGTGAGAAGAGTGATTTGAGTGTGACCAATACTAACAATCCATCATATAACTCTTTCTCCTTGTTGTCGGTTTTGCAGGATACTCAACCTCACCCACCACATACAAGGAACACACTACAAGATCTCCAACAACATCTTGATGACAAGCTCAACTTCAAGATCTTCAACCAATTTGAACAAGGCTACGACACCGGATATCCAACAACTTACAAGCTCAAGACCATGTGCACACCTCTCTCCTTATATGATGATGGCACTTCGTCGAGGATGACTCGTTTTGAAGCGGGGGGAGATGATGCAGCCCAATACATGGCATTCACCATTGGTCCACATCATGCTTCATCAACCGTTCCCACAAAGGTGAATTCATTCAATATCTCACCCTCTTTTGGTTGTGACGAGAATGGGATCCTACTTGAGACCAGTGCCAATGCTATGACTAGGCCCATGACCATGACGCCAACGGAAGACGACAAGAGGACCCCAGGAACCAAGACCCCCAAGCAAGAGGCATGGAAGAGAAGGAGGAAAAGGACTCCCGGCGCGGGCCACGGAATTCCGGCCAAACCAGCCCGGAGCCTCATGGAATTTAAAGCGCCGTCCGTGACAACCCTCCTGCCAAAACCACTCTCTGTGAGCCCTTCCGGCAAACAACCGAGAAAACTGGTCGCCGCCGGAAATGTCGGCGCCAACTCCGGCGGCGCTGGACTTATCGCCGGAAATGCCAGCCTATGTGCTGTGAAGGGTTTGATGCCCAGAATATTCCCTCCCACCTACCCCTTCGCCCCTAGTACTATAAATATCCCTCTTGTGGCTCAGATCTAGTTAGAGTTGATGATGAATGAAGGCTTGTGCCTAACCCTAGATGGGAACCCCTCTCTATAGGTAATCTATGAGTTGTACAAGGCCTTGGAGTTCGGTGTTCATCTCCAAGTCGTCAAGACCCTCCTCAAGTGTTTGGTCTCTCCTCATCAAGGATTCTAGTTGTGCTAGGTCTCTCCCCTTTGGGATTCTACTTGGTTGATACTCTCTCCTTTGATTTGGATTCTATCATCCGCTTGCCGATCTCTCCTTTGGTGATTCTACCTAACGGTCTCTCGTCGAGGATTCTATTGGATTGGTTGTTCGAGCCAGCGGGAGCAAATCGAATCGGGTTGTGTTTGCATGTGTTTGTATCTTTACCTTGCGTTTGTGTTCGTTCATCGTGTTCATCGGGTATTCCCTCACTCCCCACCTCAAATCCGTGAAGATCGGGCCACCCTAGGGTCAATCCCACAGGGATCCCATATCGGTTGGCATATGTCTCTATGATGTTTTCCACTTATAGACATATACACATATGAGAAGATAATTTTAGTTGATTTTTAATCCTTGGAGACCACCTTTCTATTCCTTTTGATTCTTTAGTGGCTTCCAAATTTAATTTCCTACGAGTGTTAGTTCCTCTTGTTTGCATATTTGGTCACTCATATTTGTTCTCTCATGCCTTGCATTGTTAAATAAACTTGGATGAGTGAGGATTCCATGATTATGCACCTTGTTCCCAAATACAATTATCATAATTGGTGCATTATCTTTGGGGAGCTCATCTAATTCATTTAATAATGCTCATTTGTCTTATTTCTCATTTATTGTGCCTTAAATGTTTATGGAGAAGTGAGGATTCCATATTTGTGCATTTTTGTATTGAAATACAACGATTCTAAAGTGTGCACAAATCTTGGGGAACTTCTCTATTTTATTTAAGCATTTATTTGATCTTTCATTTGATGTCTTTTAAATGCTTATGGGGGAGCGAAGATTCCATATTTTTGCAATTTGTATTGAAATGCAACTATTTTAAAGTTTGCAAAAATCTTGGGGAGCTTCTCAATTTGTTATTTAAAACACTCATCCACTCATATCATAATATCTTGTTGTTTCCATTTGGACTCATTTGTTGTTTTCAAATTGGTTTGTCGGATCTTGTGATTGCTTGCATCATTTGTGATGCGTCGTTTTATTTTATTCCTTTGGCAATCTTCGGGACGTCGATATAGTTCTACTCCCTCCCAAGTATTCATCATTGGATATGTGCGAATGCACATCTTTGGAGGAAATATTACTATATTTTCCTTCTAGAACTTGTCACCCATTTCGGCAATCGATGCCAATGGGGGAGAAGTTTTAGAGGGTTTAAGGGAAATGGTTTATGCTTTGAGTTTGTTTCTAAGAATTTGCCTTTCATGCTCTTACATCTTTGTTGTTGCTTAGCATGTGGTATATATAGAGGAAACTACACCAATAATAATGACTGGCAATACATGCAATGAAATTGATGCAGCCCGTCCTACGACCGCTACTACATCTACTCCCACGAGCTCCCCAAGTGGACCCATGACTCGCGCCCGAGCCAAACTCCTTCAAGCTAAGGTGAACTCGCTCCTCTCCTTGTGTGACTTCGATACACCCTTGGATGGCCTGCTACTTCATACGCATACTGTGTGCATCATCAGGTACGAAGAGAAGGACCTACAAAACGGAGGAGCACCTGCTGAAGAGACCAAATGCTCTCTGTCGCCAGCGGTACTACCGGACCTAGCGACCGGTACTCGCCCGGCCCGGCCTCTAGCCCTCTCTACCTGTGAGCGACACCAGCAGAGCTAAATACTCTGCATCTTGGCGGTACTACAGGCCAGACCGGTACTGCGGACGGCAGTACTCTGGTCCCTCGCCACCAATGAAGACTCCGGTGAGTCCCGGGACAGCGGTACTACAAGCCGGGAGGCGGTACTACGGGACGGTGGACCGGTACTACGGATGACCTGAGAACTGATCGTGTTAAGTCGGCCCAGTACTTGTAACCCTCTCTATATTTCGCTATTTGTCCCCAAAATACCCCTGTTTATGTGTTTGGCCTATATATAGCCCCCACCCTCCATTGTAAACCCTAGACTTGGATAATAATAGATTAAGGAAACCCTTTGAGGAACTTACATCTATTGGTCTCATGCTCCTACCAAGGAGCACCGGATTATCCACCCCCCTCTTGGATCTTGCCTAGTGCGTTCAAGTTGTACAAGGCCTTGGGTTCTCGGTTTCTCGCCCCCAAGTCGTCAAGATCTCACCAAGCACCTCGTCCCCCATTGTTGGCGTGGAGAGAGACCTTCGCCCAACACCGATCCTAGATATTATGTTGGACCGGTTGCCACCAGCGTGGTTTATCGGCTTGTATCGTGTTTTGTGTGCGTGAGTTCATCAGGTTCTTCGTGGCGTGTGTTCGTGGATTCCATCCCCTTTCCCCCTTACACCGCTTTACCCTCGATTCCCGTGGAGATTCGTGAAAGATCGGGCCACCCCAAGGGGTTACCCCATAACATCTTGGTATCAAGAGCAAGGTTGGTCACAAATTCCCCCCCAATTTTTCTTTATCCCCCTTAAAATCGAAAATCCCACCAAAAAGAGCCCCAAGCCTTTAGATCGATCTTTGGATTTGGTGAGTTTTTCGTGGTTTTGGTCCATAGATCTGTTGCTTTTGGAGTCGATCTATATCCCATGTTGTTCCTAGCCCAGCCTTTCGGTCAGATTTCCCACGAATTTGAGTTTTGGTCCACGAATTTTGGATCTCGTTCCTGTTCTGTGACCAGCGGTACTACCGCCCGTACAAAGCGGTACTACCGCCCGTACCAAGCGGTACTACCGCGTGCCATAGAAGGTTTTGCTTCTTGTCTTGACACCTCAACTTCGTTGGCTGACTTTCCATCTTCAATTTGTTCGTGTTTCGCGTGTTTGTCACCAATTTAACACAAGCTTCCGCATCAAAGTCACCCGCGCTCATCGACACCGCGACACTCGAACATCATCCCCCACCAACGGTTGCAAGTCATCAACAATACCAAAGGTATAACTTGCGCCCCTTTGACAGCCCCATATCTTCCTTTGTGTGTATCTATCCTATGAGAGTAACTCATTTTGTGTTTGTCTAAGCATTGTGCACTTGCCTTTGGAAAGTGAGAGTGTGAGGCCAAATACAAAAGCTAACATAGTAGCATAGCAAGGGAGAAAAAGGAAAAAGAATAAAAAAAAAGAACAAAAGAAAAAGAGAAAAAGATACATAGTCTCCCAATACAAAGAGAATACCAAGCTTGTAAGCCAATAAAGAGAGAAAAAAAGAGCGCACCAAGGCAAGTGCACAAATCTATTGCTTATCCTCTTTTGGCAAACGAGTTTTGGTCTCTCCTTGAGTTGGCACGACAACCGAGCGTAGTCTTCGTTAGGACCTTTTGTGCTCATTTTCATAGTCGTGCTAACCCCGTTTTTCTCCATGTGTGCATTTTCTGTGTTTTTATAGATCGTATCCTTTTGCTTTTGATCTTTGGTTCTTTACCACGTAGAACAATAACCTTTTGCTTGGATTGTTTCGTTTGGTTTTCCACAATCCTAACCTTCCACCAAAAGCTTTTGAGAGTTGTAGCATATTTGTGTGTGAGTTTCTTGCCCATTTCACTTTGCACGCTATTCGCTCATTTGTGTGGCAATTGGTTTGATATAATCTCCAAGGTGAGGTAAAAGGCTAACTCTACGCACCCTTATTCTCCATATACAACCCTTGTTGGCTTTGCATCATGGACAGGAATGGAGATCCGTCCCAACCACCACAACCTCCGGAGGACGACACACAATTCATGACAAGATGGGACAATTGGAAGGTCTGAGGAGAATTCAACCACCATTGTGAAGCTCTTGAGCGGCGCCAAGATGAACAATTTAGCGAGGCCCGTGTGGAATTCAAGAACATCGACAACCGCTTCGAAGAAGTCCGTGGACAAATGCATGCCATGCAACACAACCTCGGTCATCAAAATGAAGCTCTTGGTCGTGCACTCGCCTCAACGGATGAGAATCTTCAATGCTTCATTGATGGACTAGCAAGGCCATGCTCGCGCGAATCAAGCTCATCTCGGCACTCCTCAAGTGAATCAAGTGCACCTCGCCATCACGCTTCAAGGCACCGGGATGGACCCGTTCTTCAATCCATGAGCTCTTCTCAAGCGGTACCATCTCCGCGACACGCCGCAACGTCAAGCTATGATGATGACCTCTCCGCAAGACCTCCACGACGTGAAGAGAACCGGCCACAACCAAGGGCACTTGTGATTCAACAAGAGCAACCTCGCATGGACCACCAAGCCCATCGCCGTCGACATGTCCTTTCAACAACTAGTGAAGCACCCGAAGAGGACGAACAAGATCACCGTCGACATGACGCACTCGACGATCCTCCAAGGCGTCATCATCGACATGACCGTCCACGTCGGCAACATGATGGTCATGACGAGCCTCCTCTACACCAAGAAGAAGAAGAGCAGCCCATTGCGCATGCGGCTCGACGTCCTCCTCGCCACAGGGCGCAAGACAATGCTCCTCGGCATCAACCGCGTCAAGAACAAGAGCAAGCTCCCCAAGCTCGTCGTGAGGACAATCAACCTCCTCCTTGTCCTCAACCGCGCCAACAAAACGAGCAAGCTCCCCAAGATCGTCGTCCAAACCAAGTTCCACCACCAAACGCGGCACCTCAACAACCGCAAGAGCAACGGAACCATCACCAAGTACAACATGAGAGCTCGGATGATGATGATGACCGCCAAAATCATGGCAACCGCCGCAACCGGAACCGCAATGGAGAAGAAACTTTCGGCAAGCTCAAATTCACCATGCCCAAGTTCACCGGTTCCAATGAACCCGAAGAATATCTCTCTTGGGAACTCAAGGTTGACAAGATCTTCCGCATGCACAACTACATCAATGAGAAGATGATGGCCATGGCATCCCTCGAGTTTGATGATTATGCCAATCTTTGGTGGGAACAAGTCCAACTCGCTCGAGAAGTAAAAGAAGAGCCTCCAATCTCAACTTGGCAAGATATGAAGGCCCATATGAGATCCCGCTTTGTTCCTTCACACTACACGCGTGACCTCTTCAACAAGCTTCAAACGCTTAGTCAAGGAACAAAGACCGTGGAAGAGTACTTCAAGCAAATGGAGCTCAACATGATCTGTGCCAACATTGAAGAGCGAGATGAACAAACAATGGCACGCTTTCTCAATGGCTTGAACCATCCAATCAAGCGCATCACCGAGTTCCAAAAGTACAACAACATGGTTGAGCTTGTGCACATCGCGTCAAAGGCCAAGCGTCAAGTACAAGAGGACATCAAGTACAACAAGCCAAAGACGTACTAGCAAGCACCAACCACTACTCCAACAACACCTACTGGAAGCTCCTCGAGTACCACCAAGCTTCCCTTCAAGCCAACACTCCCTCAAGGAAAACAGCCCCCAAGTGGCAAATACACAAGGGATGATCAACCATTCAATGGTGAGTGCTACAAGTGTGTAGGCAAAGGGCACAAGTCGAACGCATGTGGAAACAAGAAAGTTTTGTTCATCCATGACAACGGCGATGAAGAATACTTGAGTGAAGAAGAATTTGATGCAAGGGTCAAGGAAGCCATGGCAAGGCAACATTTGGAAGAGGACCAAGAACTCCTTGTGTGTGAGCATGACGCAAGTCCATCGCTTGTGGTCACAAGGGTCTTAACTACACAAGCCAATGAGAATGAAGACCAACGCTCGAACATCTTCCAAACTCGTGCCGGCATCAATGGAAAGTCCATCAAAGTTGTCATCGATGGAGGGAGTTGCCACAATCTTGCAAGCACGGAATTGTGTGAGAAACTCAACCTCACCCTCCATCCGCATAAACACCCCTACCATATCCAATGGCTAAGTGACCAAGGATCCGTCAAGATCAAGAACACCATCTCGGTAACGTTCTCAATTGGGCCCTACAAGGACACGGTGGAATGTGACGTGGTCCCAATGACGGTTTGCCATATGTTGCTCGGAATGCCGTGGCAATATGACAAGCGTGCTTTGCATGATGGTCACTCAAACACTTATACCTTCAAATGGCTTGATAAAACTTGTGTGTTGCAACCAATGACTCCTAGCCAAATAATTGCGGACAATGCAAAGGCTTTAGCGAGGGCGCAATATACAAAAACACCTTGTGAGAAGAGTGGTGAGCGAGAGAACCACACCATAGTGAGTGAGAGCTACAAGCCAAACTCGAGTGGAAAAACTAAGAGTGTTCTTCTTGCCACCAAAAGTGAGATGAGAGAAGTGCGGAACAACCCATCCATCTTGCACTATGTCCTTGTATGCAAGGGACTAGCGCAAGGAACTAACGACTTGAAAAATGTTCCTCCTCCTTTGACGGCTATTTTGCAGGAATTCCAAGATGTATTCCCCGAAGAGCTTCCTCATGGCCTTCCTCCTCTTCGTGGAATCGAGCACCGCATCGACCTCATACCCAGCGCCCCACTCCCAAACCGCGTCGCGTATCGCACGAAGCCGGAAGAGACAAAGGAGATCGAACGTCAAATCAACCAACTCGTCTCCAAAGGTTTGACCCAAGTAAGCACTAGCCCAAGCGCGGTCCCCGTGATTCTAGTTCCAAAAACGGATGATACGTTGCGGTTATGCATGGACTATCGTCCAATCAATGCTATCACCGTGCGTTATCGACATCCTATACCGCGTCTTGATGACATGCTTGATGAGTTATGTGGAGCCACTATATTTTCGAAAATTGATATCCGTAGTGGTTACCATCAAATTCGCATGGCCGAAGGTGATGAGTGGAAAACCGCCTTCAAGACCAAGCTTGGTCTCTATGAATGGTTGGTTATGCCTTTTGGCTTATCTAATGCCCCATCTACCTTCATGCGCCTCATGAATCATATTTTGAGATCTCTCATTGGGAAGAGTGTAGTTGTTTACTTTGATGACATCCTTCTCTATAGCAAGTCACTAGAGGAGCATGTTACTCATATTAAGGAGGTCCTTCAAATCCTTCGTCATGAAAAGCTTTATGCTAATCTCCCAAAGTGCACTTTTGCAAAAGACAAGTTGATTTTCCTTGGTTTTGTTGTGTCTTCTAATGGCATTGAAGTTGATGTCTCAAAAGTCAAGGACATACGAGATTGGCCCATCCCTACAAATGTTAGTGAACTTCGTAGTTTTCATGGGTTGGCTGGCTTTTACCGTCGCTTTGTGAAAGACTTTTCTACCATTGCTTGCCCCCTCAACGAATTGACCAAGAAAAATGTCACGCTCGTTTGGGGAAAAGCACAGCAAAAGGCTTTTGATGAGCTCAAAAAGAGGCTCACCGAAGCACCACTTCTTGCATTACCGGATTTCACAAAAACCTTTGAGATCGAATGTGACGCTAGTGGTATTGGCATTGGTGGCGTCCTTATGCAAAATGGGCGTCCTATTGCTTACCATAGTGAGAAACTTGATGGCGCACACCTAAACTATCCCATTTATGACAAAGAACTTTTTGCCTTAGTTCGAGTTCTTCAAGTGTGGCAACACTATCTTTGGCCCAAAGAATTTATCATCCATTCCGACCATGAGTCGTTGAAGTATCTTAAGGGCCAAGCCAATTTGAGTAAAAGGCACGCAAAATGGGTTGAGTTCATGGATTCTTTTCCTTACATTGTCAAGTACAAGAAGGGCAAAGAAAATGTAGTAGCGGACGGCTTGTATCGCAAAAACACAAACCTTCTTACGCGACTCGAAGTAAATGTCTTGGGTCTTTATGACATCAAATCTTTGTACGTGTCCGACCCATTCTTTGGAACAATGTTTGCAAAGTGTTAAATAGAGAAAGGGGTTGATGATTTCTATTTGCATAAGGGTTTTCTTTTCAAACAAAACAAGCTTTGCATTCCGAAGTCGTCTCTCCAAATTTTGCTTCTTCAAGAGTCCCATGGTGGAGGACATATGGGTCACTTTGGCCGTGACAAGACATACGACATGCTCTCCACTCACTACTATTGGCCCAAGATGAAGCGCGACGTGGAGCGCCAAGTCCAACGATGCACTACTTGTGTCCAAGCTAAGTCCAAATCTAACCCCTTTGGTCTTTATATGCCATTGCCTATTCCTCATGCACCTTGGTCGGACATTAGCATGGACTTTGTGTTAGGATTTCCTAGATCTAAACATGGACATGATTCTATATTTGTGGTAGTGGATCGTTTTTCCAAAATGGCACACTTCATCCCGTGCCATAAGACCGATGATGCTTCACATGTAGCAAATTTGTTTTTCAGGGAAATAATTCGGCTACACTGTGTACCAAGAACAATCGTTGACATGGTTATACCCCACGGGTGCATGATCTCAGCATACCTGGTCCAGCCCAAGGAAGGCCCACGACAAATGTACGCCGGCCAATGAAGACTTTCGGGTGGCCCAGGCCCACGACGCCTTCGGATCCTTGGAGAGCAAGACTAGAGTAGATAGGAAATTCAAAGGGGTAAAACCCTAGAACCTGTAACCGACTAGGTCTATGCCCGGGCCCTGCCTAAGTCTATATAAAAGCCAGGTGGGCACGACCTAGATCTCTCGACTCATACTTTCGCATACACACCTCCACGCCAGATTGCATCTGCGCACCCCTGTAACCTTCGGTTCCGCCGTAATCAAGAGCGAACAAGCGGGGTAGGGTTTTCCCTCAGGGCTGAACACAGGTAAACCTTGTGTCCCCATGTTGCTTGTTTGCTAACCGTTCCACGATCTCCAGCATCCCCATCTTCTCCAAAACCCAAGTCCATAACAATGGGCATTGATGAGATTAAACTTCGTCAATTGGCGCCCTCTGTGGGAACTGGGGACGGTGATTGTGTGGTCGTGACGGTCCCAACCCGATCGATCTACAACTCTGCGGCGACGGAGAGTCACCTCCTCTTCGGCGCTTTCGACTTCACCGGCCACTCACCGGCCACCATGAAGGACTTGAGCACATGGCGGACGGACTCGAAATCTGTTAGGGGCTTACGCTTCTAGGTGGGGCAAACCGGCACCCTCCGCCTCCCTGAGCGGGTGCCCCTGCCATCAATCAGGCCCGCTTCATGGACCCCACACCCCGTGCTACGCAAAACATCATCAACAGATGATTCCTACGACAGCAGCAGCTGCAACTCCGATCTGTGCGATCCGCCATCGTATGCAGGTACCTACGGTCCGGATCTGAAAGTTGCGGCAGCAGCGGACCAATCTACGAGCGCTACCAATGCGTCGTAGTCATCCAGAGCGACGTGGATCAGCAAACACACAACCCGCCGCCCAACCCGACGCCTAACCCACCTGAACGAAACGGTGGGAACAGAAGAAGCCAGTCCCCCCCCCCACCCGAAGGGGAAAACAACGGCGGCCACGTCATCCGCCTTAGCAAAGAAGGATGGGCCCGGTCATAGCCGTGGCGAAACATAATCTTGCTGTAGACGCCTCCCGGGATATGCTGATGGCCTACCACCTGCTCCTGATCGAGGATCACAAGAAGCAGGTCAAGATGCAGGAGGTGCTCGACAAGTGCAAGCAAGCGACCTCGAGTCGGTAGCGGTGCGCTCTCCGCCATGGGCATCGGCTCCAGCTCGAACACCAACCAAGGCAACAAGAACCGCTCTAGGGTGGAGAACATGGACCCCAAGGCGCGCTGTGAGGTGACCCGAACCCTCCACACATCCTTCATGTAGATGGACGCCGACGGCAACGTCATCCCGAAAACGCCGCAGGCTGCGATCATGGCAGCCACTGCGTACCTCGCGGCCCACCCACCGCCGGAGGGGGACCCGAAGAGGGCCATGGACAAGTCCGCACTCACCGGACTCGGACTCGTTGGAGCTGCGCTCCACCAGGAAGCTCCCACGGAGCCGAAAAAGAAAGCTCCGGTCAGGTTCGACCGCAGCCCCACCCCTTCATCCGAAGAACAGGAGCATGACCTTCCTCGAAGGAAGAATAATTCGCACCGCCGCGACCGCGACTACGACGCCAAAGATGCGCTCACACAGCGCAAAATCGACAAAGCGCGAGCCAAGTGCGCATGCTCGTCCGAATCCGAGATGGACGAAGACGAAGGAGAACTCTGCGGAGCCCGATGCTTCAGCAGATCCGTATGGCCGACGCGGATGCCGTGAAATTTCAAGCATCCTTCGGATACTCCGAAGTTCGACGGCACTCAAGACCCAAAGGCTTGGCTCAGCGACCACTTATCATCCGTCAAACTGCATGGTGGAAACAAAGAGACTGCCATGCAATGCCTTCAATTGCGGTGACGGTATACCCTTATCCGCTCAAGACCTATCTTGAGGTCCATCCGGTGGGATGATCTAGCTTACAGCTTCATCCGAAACTTCAAGGGCACCAGCAAGAGGCTCGCCTCAATCGAAGAGTTGCGAGCCTGCACTCAACGAGCGGGTGAATCCATTCGCTCGTACATACTACGCTGGTCCAACACAAAGAACTCCGCAGCGCACATCTCCGAAGAGAGGGCCATCGATGCCTTCAGGGACGGCGTCAAGCGCCAAGACTTCATGGAGGAACTTGGGCGCGTCAAGCCCAAAACACTCGACCACCTCATGGACATCGCCAACAGGTGGGCTGACGGAGAAGATTCCATTCACCGAGCACAATCGGAAGAAGAAGACGACTACGGTCGACGGTGAGAGCGCCATAGCAAGAGAAGATCGCGCGTCTACGACGATCGCGACGGTGGCTACGCCGATCGCCGCAACGACGCCAACCACAACAGCGGAGGATATCGCGGAGGAAACTTCCGCGACGGGGGCGTACGCGCGATCGTGGCAACGCCGCGATAAGACCCTCGGCATAAAAGCTTTCGGGTCCATGCACCATCCACTTCTACATCGACAAGCAGGATGGCAAAAAGAAGGCCAGCCACATGCTCAAGGACTGCCGTGAGTTCCAGAAACTCAGCGAAAGCATGGTGCAGATGAGGCAGCAAGCCCCAATCCCTACGTTCGGAAATGCACCCGCGCCAGGTGAAAAATCATGGAGCTCCTCCACCGCCACCCGTTGGAGGCCCAAACCAACCGATCGCACCGCCTGAACAACGCGGGAGCAGGTATCCCCGGTAGAAAGAACGCGATGATCCGGAAGGGCACCCACGAATAGGGTGCGAAGAAAATCACCCGACAGATCAACGCCGTGGCAACTCCACCGCCATCCACGAGTACCTCGGCGGATCGAGTCTGCATCACGTTGATCGTTGAGATCACCCTTGCGGATCCATCGCCCGGTCATGCTGCCTGGTCTTTGGAGGCGCGGTCGGAGGTTTCGTGATGAGTCACGTCTTCATGGGCGGCGGCATGAACTGATGTTCAAGCACTCTAGCAGCAATGTGGATCCCGCAGCGTGCGGCTGGAACACTCGAACACAACGTTCCGGCATCGTTCGAGGAAGGGCATATTCCCCTTGGGCAAAATATGGCTCGGCGTCATCTTGACAAGCGGACAACTTCGGTGGGCGACTCGAATTCGAAGTGGTGGACTGGCCATCACAGTACCACGCCATCCTCGGGCGTGTAGCATTCGCAAGGTTCTTGGCTGTCCCACACTATGCATACCTGCTACTCAAGATGCCAGGACCAAAGGGCGTCATCACAATCCACGGGAGCTTCACACGATCGGACCAATGCGACAGAGATTTCAACATAATCTCCCAGTCATTCGGCATGCAGGAGGAGCTCCTAAGGCTCCGCAAGGTGACGGACAATGGGGCACCCCCAGTCGCACGACAAAACGCACCTGACATGTCTTTCGACTCCACCGTCAACACAAAGAAGGTTCAAGTCCATCCGATGGATGCCTCCAAGACGACGCTGATCGCCAACGACCTCAGCCCCGCATAGGAAGGCGCGCTCGTCGAATTCCTCCGTGAGCGCTGGGAAATCTTCGCCTGGTGTCTTGCGGACATGCCAGGAGTTCCCTGGGAATTCGCCGAGCACGCACTCAACGTCTTTCCAGACACCAAGCCGTCAGCGGTCCATCCGAGAGGCTGTCCAGAGCCACGAGCCAAGCTATCGGCAAAGAAATCAACAGACTACTTCATCGTGGACTTCGCCGAAATCAAAGAAAGCGAGTGGCTTGCAAATAAAGTGATGGTCCCAAAGAAGGACACGGACATCCTGTGGATGTGCGTGGATTTCACGTCGCTAAACAAGCACTGCCCAAAGGACCACTTCCCTCTTCCTCGGATCGATCAGATCATCGATTCGTAGGTTCGAAAACTCTCCTTCACCGGGCGCCTACTAAGGCTACAATCAGATTCGACTCAAGGTCGAAGATCAGGAGAAAACGGCGTTTATCACACCGTTCGAAGTGTTCTGCTACAACACAATGCCCTTCGGGCTAAAGAACGCAGGTGCCACGTACCAGCGATGCATGCAGGCCTGCCTCAAGGACCAGATCGGTCGCAACGTTCAAGTCTATGTCGAGGACATAGTCATAAAAAACAGGGAGGCAAGGACACTTATCGACGATCTCCGCAAGACGTTCGACAACCTCGATCGCTACAGGATCAAACTCAACACCGAAAAGTGCGCCTTCGGCGTCCCATCGGGTCAGCTGCTTGGGTACTTCATCTCTCAACGAGGGATCGAGGCGAACCCGAAGAAAATCAGATCCATCATGGCAATGGAGAAGCCGAAAAACCATAAGGGTGTCCAGCAGCTTGTAGGAAGAATAGCGGCGTTGAGCAGATTCATCAGCCGCATGGGTGAGAAGGCCCTGCCATTCTACCAACTACATAAGGCGAGATAAATTGAATGGACGCCGGCAGCGTTCGAAAGCCTCAAACGGCTACTCTCCTCGCCTGGTCACGCGCCAAAGGAGCGCGAGCCTCTGCTTCATACATAGCAGCCACACACAGTGGTCGGACCGTGCTAGTGGTCGAACGACCGGAAGAAGGCAAGACCCACGGGTCCAACGCCCAATCTACTACCTCAAAAGGTAATCGACGCCAACAAAGCGGTACCCTCACTGCGAAACTTCGCCTACGGCGTGTTCATGATGGCTCGACGGCTGAGCCATTACTTCCGAGCACCGGTGATGGTCGTCAACGAGGCACCCTGAGCGACATCCTAAAACCACGAGGCCACGGGCAGCGTGGCCTGTGGGGCATTGAGTTCACCTCGACATCATCTACGAGAAGCGACTGCAATCAAATCTCAAGTCCTCCGGACTTCCTCGTACATTGGATGGAGCTCGGCTGCGGACACCCGCACATGTCGCGATCATGGACAATGCGCCACGGCTCCAAGCGTGAAGTTGGAGGCCAGAGTCATCTTGACCTCCCATGGCGACGGATGAATCGTCCTCCGGATGAAATTCAACCTCCAACAACGAGGCCGAATCTGAAGCCCTCATCCGTGGCATGAGGATGGCAAAGATCTGGCGCAACGCACCTGGTCATCTGGTGACTCCAACCTCGTCGTCCGAGAAGCGATGAATGAGTGCGGCCTTTACACGAAAACATGATCGCGTCTCGCGACTCTACTGCTTTTCGAAGGAGAATTCGACGGCTGCGAGCTTCGACACGTTGGAAGAGAAAGCAACGAGGAAGCCGACAGACTCGCCAACATCGGCTCCACCTGCGCAAAGGTGCCATCGGGTGTGTTCCTCGAACAGATCTGCGTGCCATCCATCAAGCGGAAAATCCCCAAGGGATCACCCGAAGAAGCAGAACACTCGGGGGCTACGCTGCCCGAAGGACACGAAGGACCCGAGAAGCTGGACACAGAGGTCGCTATGGTCAACCTAATGCAGGTCATGGCAGTCGAAGAAACTTGGACGCGACCGTACCTCCAGTTCTAGATAAACGGAGAACTGCCTGACAGCCCGACAGATGCCCGACGCATATCTCGTCGGTCAAAAGCCTTCACCATCATCAATGGCAAGGTGTATAAGCGCAGTATTACGGGTGTACTACAAAGGTGCGTCACCATCGGTGACGGGAAAGCCATCCTCCAAGACATCCACGAGGGCATCTGATAGGGCAAAGGTGTCCGATCTTTCGATGAGATGGCGATAATCGATTTGGTGGAGTTCGGGCTTGACGATCCGACTACACGTGCGAGCACGAGCGCCAATGCAATCGCTAGGCCAATCTCCTGGAGGTTACCGATCCTGCGGGAACACGATCAGCCTGACCAGCGAGGGTCTTAATTCCTACCTAAAATCGAGAACAAGTAAGAACCAATATTGCAATCAAGATATTGCGGATTAAGAGGAAAGCTTTATTGAAGAGGTGGGATCCTGAATAGGTGCGAAGTACAAGAGGCCTCTGCGACGCTCGAGCCTTGGCGAAGTTGCGACTATGGCTAACTTAATGTCTAAACAAAATCCGAGTCTAGGGGGGCAGCTATGGGGAGTATTTAAGGGCGAAAAGGTGGGGTTTCGGCCAGCCATGGAAGTGGTGGCCGAATCCAACCCTAGAAGTCCTCTTCCCCTCAAATACGTACTCTAAAAAGTGGCTAATTAGAATCCTGCGAAAAATACATGGGCCTGGCCCAAAATAAAGGTGTCGCAGCACCATATTAAGCTATGGACGAATTCGTAAAGTATTGATCTTGAATATTTCGTCCAAGCCTTCTTTCTTCATTATGGTGGCCTCAAAGTTCTGAAATCTTCATCCGTGGCCTTCTCGTGGATCATCACATGCTTGCTGCCATCTCCATACATGGCCATGCTCCAATGCTTGTCCCTCTCATCCATGCTTGGTCCATCATTGCTAAGAGTAAGAAATATATCTGATTTAGGCAGCATCATATTCTCATGTATGTGAGGAATAGTTCCAACAAACGAAAGTACCTGATAGTTAATGTTATGGGGGTAACCCTTGGGTTGGCCCGATCTTTCACGAATTCCAAGAGAAACGAGGGAAAGCGGTGGTCGGGGGAGGAAGGAGATGAAAACCACGAACACACGCACACCAAAACACGATACACGCCTATCCCTCACGCCGGTGGAAACCGGTCCAACATAATCCCTAGGATCGGTGTTGGGCGAAGCTCGCTCTCCACGCCAACAACGGGGGACGAGGTGCTTGGTGAGATCTTGACGACTTGGGGGCGAGAAACCGAGAACCCAAGGCCTTGTACAACTTGAACGCACTAGGCAAGATCCAAGAGGGGGTGGATAATCCGGTGCTCCTTGGTAGGAGCATGAGACCAATAGATATAAGTTCCTCAAAGGGTTTCCTTAATATCTATTATTATCCAAGTCTAGGGTTTACAATAGAGGTTGGGGGCTATATATAGTCCAGCCACAAAACAGGGGTAGTTTCGGAACGAAAAGGTAAATTAAAGGAAGGAATACAAGGCACTGGGCCGAACTTAGGCGTTCAGGTTCAGTCAGGACCGGTAGTACGGCAACCCAGTAGTACCGGCATGAGTAGTACCGCTCAAGGCGGTAGTACTGGCGAACTGGAGCTTCCGTCGTCGCTTAGCGGCGGTAGGAGGCGGTACTGCTGACCGTAGTACCGGTTCTTTGGGCAGTAGTACCAAGGCGTCTGGGGCAAGGAAAGGTTCTTCCTGGAGCGTCCGGTAGCTAGGGTCGGTAGTACCGGTCGTCTCAACCGGTAGTACCGCTGGCGTCTGGCAGCGACTGGTTGCTTCCGCTCCGTTTCCTCCATCCCTTGGGTCCTTCTCTTCGTACCTGATGATGCACAGCGTATGCGTCTGAAGTAGCAAACCATCCAAGGGTGTGTCGAAGTCACACAAGGAAAGGAGCGAGTTAACCTTGGCTTGGGGGAGCTTAGCTCAGGCGCGAGTCATGGGTCCACTTGGGGAGCTCTTGGGAGTAGATGTAGTAGCGGTCGTAGGACGGGCTGCATCAGCTCCCCCCCTTGGGAAAGAGTCGTCCTCGACTCTTCAACCTTCTCAACTTCATCTTCTCCATGGTAGGGTGAGAGGTCCTTGACATTGAATGTCGAGCTCAAAAGATACTTCGATGTTGGTATATCGATGATATAGGCATTGTTGTTGATCCTCTTTAGCACCTTGAATGGTCCATCACCTCTTGGCTTTAGCTTGGAGTCGCGCTCCTTGGGGAAGCGGTTTTACTCAAGTGGATCCACACAAGGTCGCCCTCATCAAAGATCATCTCTTTCTTGTTCTTGTTTAGCCTTGATGCTTGGCGAAGGACTTGTTGCTCGATAGTAGCTCGTGTGTCTTCATGGAGTTTCTTCATTGTTTGGGCACGCTTGACAACATCCATATTGGCACGTTCATGAAGTGGAAGTGGAATTGGAAGGATATCGAGCGCGGTAAGAGGCTCGAAGCCGTAGACGATCATGAACGGGCTCCTCATGGTGGTGGAGTGCTTGGCGCGGTTGTATGCGAACTCGGCGTGTGGAATACATTCCTCCCAGTCTTTAAGGTTCTTCTTTATCAACACCCGGAGGAGTGTGCCAAGACTTCGATTGACGACCTCGGTTTGTCCATCGGTTTGAGGATGCGAGAGGGACGAGAAGAGGAGCTTGATGCCGAGCTTAGCCATGAGGGTCTTCCAGAAGTAGCTCATGAATTTTACGTCGCGGTCGGAGACGATTGTTCTTGGCACACCGTGTAGCCGAATTATTTCCCTGAAAAACAAATTTGCTACATGTGAAGCATCATCGGTCTTATGGCACGGAATGAAATGTGCCATTTTAGAAAAGCGATCCACTACTACAAATATGGAATCATGTCCATGTTTAGATCTAGGCAAGCCTAACACAAAGTCCATGCTAATGTCCGACCAAGGTGCATGAGGAATAGGCAATGGCATATAAAGACCAAAGGGGTTGGACTTAGACTTAGCTTGGATACATGTAGTGCATCGTTGAACATGGCGCTCCACGTCGCGCTTCATCTTTGGCCAAAACTAGTGAGTGGAGAGCATGTCATATGTCTTGTCATGGCCAAAGTGACCCATAAGGCCTCCACCATGGGACTCTTGAAGAAGCAAAAGTTGGAGATACGATTTCGGGATGCAAAGCTTGTTTTGTTTGAAAAGAAAACCCTTATGCAAATAGAAATCATCAATCCCTTTGTCTATTGAACATTGTGCAAATATTGGTCCAAAGAAAGGGTCGGACGCGTATAAAGATTTGATGTCATCAAGACCCAAGACATTGACTTCGAGTCGTGTAAGAAGGCTTGTGTTTTTGCGAGACAAGGCGTCCGCTACCACATTTTCTTTGCCCTTCTTGTATTTGACAATGTAAGGAAAAGACTCCATGAACTCAACCCATTTTGCGTGCATTTTACTCAAATTGGCTTGGCCCTTAAGATACTTCAACGACTCATGGTCGGAATGGATGATAAATTCTTTGGGCCAAAGATAGTGTTGCCACACTTGAAGAACTCGAACCAAGGCAAAAAGTTCTTTGTCATAAATGGGATAGTTTAGGCGTGCGCCATCAAGTTTCTCACTATGGTAAGCAATAGGACGCCCATTTTGCATAAGGACGCCACCAATGCCAATACCACTAGCGTCACATTCAATCTCAAAGGTTTTTGTGAAATCCGACAATGCAAGAAGTGGTGCTTCGGTGAGCCTCTTTTTGATCTCATCAAAAGCTTTTTGTTGTGCTTTTCCCCAAACGAACGTGACATTTTTCTTGGTCAATTCGTTGAGGGGGCAAGCAATTGTAGAAAAGTCTTTGACAAAACGACGGTAAAAGCCAGCCAACCCATGAAAACTACGAAGTTCACTAACATTTGTAGGGATGGGCCAATCTCGTTTGTCCTTTACTTTTGAGACATCAACTTCAATGCCATTAGAAGACACAACAAAACCAAGGAAAATCAGCTTGTCTTTTGCAAAAGTGCACTTTGGGAGATTAGCATAAAGCTTTTCATGACGAAGGATTTGAAGGACCTCCTTAACATGAGTAACATGCTCCTCTAGTGACTTGCTATAGACAAGAATGTTATCAAAGTAAACAACTACACTCTTCCCAATGAGAGATCTCAAAATATGGTTTATGAGGCGCATGAAGGTAGATGGCACGTTAGATAAGCCAAAAGGCATAACCAACCATTAATAGAGACCAAGCTTGGTCTTGAAGGCGTTTTTCCACTCATCACCTTCGGCCATGCGAATTTGATGGTAACCACTACGAAGATCAATTTTCGAAAATATAGTGGCTCCACATAACTCATCAAGCATGTCATCAAGACGCGGTATAGGATGTCGATAACGCACGGTGATAGCATTGATTGAATGACGATCCATGCATAACCAACGTATCATCCGTTTTGGAACTAGAATCACGGGACCACGCTTGGGCTAGTGCTTACTTGGATCAAACCTTTGGAGACGAGTTGGTTGATTTGACGCTCGATCTCCTTCGTCTCTTCCGGTTCAGGCGATACGCGGCCTTGTTTGGGAGTGGGGCGCCGGGTATGAGGTCGATGTGGTGCTCGATTCCACGAAGAGGAGGAAGGCCATGAGGAAGCTCTTCGGGAAATACATCTTGGAATTCCTGCAAAATAGCCATCAAAGAAGGAGGACATTTGTCAAGTCGTTAGTTCCTTGCGCTAGTCCCTTGCATACAAGGACATGGTGCAAGATGGATGGGTTGTTCCGCACTTCTCTCATCTAACTTTTGGTGGCAAGAAGAACACTCTTAGTTTTTCCACTCGAGTTTGGCTTGTAGCTCTCACTCACTATGGTGTGGTTCTCTCGCTCACCACTCTTCTCACAAGGTGTTTTTGTGTATTGCGCCCTCGATAAAGCCTTTGCATTATCTGCAATTATTTGGCTCGGAGTCATTGGTTGCAACACAAAAGTTTTATCAAGCCATTTGAAGGTGTAAGTGTTTGAGTGACCATTATGCACAGCACGCTTGTCATATTGCCACGGCCTTCTGAGCAACATATGGCAAACCGTCATTGGGACCATGTTACATTCCACCGTGTCCTTGTAGTTCCCAATTAAGAACGTCACCGAGACGGTGTGCTTGATCTTGACGGATCCTTGGTCACTTAGCCATTGGATATGGTAGGGGTGTTTATGCGGATGGAGGGTGAGATTGAGTTTCTCACACAATTCCGTACTTGCAAGGTTGTGGCAACTCCCTCCATCGATGACAACTTTGATGGACTTCCCATTGATGCCGGCACGAGTTTGGAAGATGTTCGAGCGTTGGTCTTCATTTTCATTGACTTGGGTAGTCAAGACCCTTGTGACCACAAGCGATGGACTTCCGTCATGCTCACACACAAGAAGTTCTTGGTCCTCTTCCAAATGTTGCCTTGCCATGGATTCCTTGACCCTTGCATCAAACTCTTCTTCACTCAAGTATTCTTCATCGCCGTTGTCATGGATGAACAAAACTTTCTTGTTCACACATGCATTCGACTTGTGCCCTTTGCCTCCACACTTGTAGCATTCACCATTGAATGGTTGATCATACCTTGTGTGTTTGCCACTTGGGGGCTGTTTTCCTTGAGGGAGAGTTGGCTTGAAGGGAAGCTTGGTGGTACTTGAGGAGCTTCCACTTGGTGTTGTTGGAGTAGTGGTTGACGCTTGCTTGTAGGTGAAGTACGTCTTTGGCTTATTGTACTTGATGTCCTCTTGCACTTGATGCTCGGCCTTTGATGCTATGTGCACAAGCTCAACCATGTTGTTGTACTTTTGGAACTCGGTGATGCGCTTGATGGGATGGTTCAAGCCATTGAGGAAGCGTGCAATTGTTTGTTCATCTCGCTCTTCAATATTGGCACGGATCATGTTGAGCTCCATTTGCTTGAAGTACTCTTCCACGGTCTTTGTCCCTTGACTAAGTGTTTGAAGCTTGTTGAAGAGGTCACGCGTGTAGTGTGAAGGAACAAAGCGGGATCTCATATGAGCCTTCATATCTTGCCAAGTTGCGATTGGAGGCTCTTCTTTGGCTTCGCGAGAGAGTTGGACTTGTTCCCACCAAAGGTTGGCATACTCATCAAACTCGAGGGATGCCATGGCCATCATCTTCTCATTGCTATAGTTGTGCATGCGGAAGATATTGTCGACCTTGAGTTCCCAAGAGAGATATTCCTCGGGCTCATTGGAACCGGTGAACTTGGGCATGGTGAATTTGAGTTTGCCGAAAGTTTGTTCTCCATTGCGGTTCCGGTTGCGGCGGTTGCCATGATTTGGGCGGTCATCATCATCATCCGAGCTCTCATGTCTTGCTTGGTGATTGTTGCGTTGCTCTTGCGGTGGTTGAGGTGCCGCGTTTGGTGGTGGAACTTGGTTTTGACGACGAGCTTGGGGAGCTTGCTCGTTTTGTTGGCGCGGTTGATGCCGAGGGACATTGGCTTGCTCCATGTGGCGAGGAGGACGTCGAGCCGCATGCTCAATGGGTTGCTCTTCCTCTTCTTGGTGTAGGGGAGGCTCGTCATGACCATCATGTTGCCCACGTGGACGATCATGTCGATGATGACGCCTTGGAGGATCTTCAAGTGCTTCACGTCGACGGTGATATTGTTCGTCCTCTTCGGATGCTTCACTTGTTGTTGAAGGGACATGTCGACGGCGATGGCCTTGGTGGTCCATGCGAGGTTGCTCTTGTTGAATCACAAGTGCCCTTGGTTGTGGCCGGTTCGCTTCATGTCTTGGAGGTCTTGCGGAGAGGTCACCATCATAGCTTGACGTTGCGGCGTGACGCGGAGATGGTACCGTTTGTGAAGAGCTCATGGATTGAAGAACGGGTCCATCCCGGTGCCTTGAAGCGTGACGGCGAGGTGCACTTGATTCACTTGAGGAGTGCCGAGATGAGCTTGATTTGCGCGAGCGTGGCCTTGCTAGTCAATCAATGAGGCGTTGAAGCTTCTCATCCGTTGAGGCGAGTGGACGACCAAGAGCTTCATTTTGATGACCGAGGTTTTGTTGCATGGCATGCATTTGGCCACGGACTTCTTCGAAGCGGTTGTCGATGTTCTTGAATTCCACACGGGCCTCGCTAAATTGTTCATCTTGGCGCCGCTCGAGAGCTTCACAACGATAGTTGAATTCTCCTCGGACCTTCCAATGGTCCCATCTTGTCATGAATTATGTGTCATGCTCCGGAGGTTGTAGTGGTTGGGATGGCTCTCCATGCCTGTCCATGATGAAAAGCCAACGAGGGTTGTATATGGAGGAAAAGGGTGCGGAGAATTAGCCTTTTACCTCACCTTGGAGATTATATCAAACCAATTTCCACACAAATGAGCGAACATCGTGCAAAGTGAAATGGGCAAGAAACTCACACAAAAATATGCTACACTCTCAAAAGCTTTTGGTGGAAGGTTAGGATTGTGGAAAACCAAACGAAACGATCTAAGCAAAAGGTTATTGTTCTACGTGGTAAAGAACCAAAGATCAAAAGCAAAAGGATACGATCTACAAAAACACGGAAAACACACACGTGGAGAAAAACGGGGCTAGCACGACTATGAAAATGAGCCCAAAAGGTCCTAACGAAGACTACGCTCGGTTGTCGTGCCAACTCAAGGAGAGACCTGATGGAGGGGTTAACCTCTTGGGTGCCCGATCTTCACAGATCTCGTGGTCAAATCGATGGGAAAGCGAGGGGAAAGGGAGAAGGTAGCGGAAGCGAACACACACCTCGCGAAGAACACGATGAACACACACAAAACTCACACGATACAAGGCCGATTGCTCCCGAACGGCGGCCACCGGTCCGATAGAATCCTCGCAAGGAAAGATCGGTTAACGTGCTCCCTCAAATCCACATCGGAGAGGGAATAACACCTTGAGGAGGGTCTTGACGACTTGGGGGCGAGAAACCGAGAACCCAAGGCCTTGTCCAACGATGGATGCGTGATGCAAAGTCCAATCGAGGTTGGTGACGATAGTCGGTCCCCTTGGTAAAGGGGATGAGGCAAAACTAGAGATTCCACAATGGGGGTTGTCTTTAGTCTATCATCTATGCCTGAGGGATACATGAGGGGTGGGGGCTCTATTTATAGGCCAACCACTAAACAAGGGTAGTTTAGGGATAAACTAGGCGAATAGGTAAGTAAAGGGGGGATACATGGGCTGTGGCCCAACTAGTGCTTCGACATGACATGACCGGTAATCTGGGACTTGGGACCAGTAGTACGGTCATCACCGTAGTACCGCTTTGGGGACCGTAGTACCGCTTGGCGGTAGTACCTGCAAGCCGCAAGGGCATCCATTAAGCGATGGCAGCTTCGATCTGGCGGTGATGGCGGTGATAATCTGCACTGACCGTAGTACCGGTTCCGCCGTCCGTGTACCGCTTGAACTCGGATGCCGCCATGTCTTCCGTCTCCTCTTCCAAGCCTCCGTCTTGTCGGGCTTTATGCTCCGGGCTTCCTCCCTGGCCTCCGTACTTGTCAATGTGAACCTATCATGCATATGTGACGGAGTATGAAGTAGAATACCATTCAATAGGGTAGGAAGGGGGCTCGCATAGAGGAACGGATTCACCTTTGGAGTCCATGACGACTTGGCGTAAGTTGGGGACCAAGATGTGGTAACAACCGTAGGTCGGGCTACATCAGCTCCCCCCCCTTCAAAAAGAGTCGTCCTCGACTCTACATGCTCATCACCAAGTAGAAGCGGTCGAGAGACCTTCTTGATCCTGGGGTTCACCTTATTGTCGTCCTCGGGAAGATTGACTTGACAACACTTCAATGTTCCTTCACCTTCCTTGAAGCATACAAAGCTCACAACAAAAGCAAAGCAACACTCAAAGCGTAGCCAATTCATGAAGATTATAGCATGAGTCCTCAAGTAGAAGGAAGTCACCTTAGCTTGTAGAGATAGCTCGATGAAGGGTAGCCATAGGTAACTCTCTTCGGTTCCTCTTGTCAACATATAGTCCATAGAGGTTGGCGTATGCATTGTACCTTCATACAACAAAGACCAAGCAACATATGTTTGTGTGTGATAGAGGAGCATGTCATTTGTGGCATGTCCATTCTTGTTCACAACACGATTAGCACAACTCAAGTATAGCAAACGGGATGCATATGCATGGTCAATGTGCATGGAGGTCGTTGCAATATCATCCAAATGTGGGAACTCAAAAACTCCATATAACATCTTATTGTGGCACTCAAAGCAATCGAATAGAAATTTTATCAACATCTTTGATGCAAAGCTTGGAGAATTTGGCAAAAACACAAAAGGAAGCATATCCAAAACAAAAGTATTATGTTTGCAAACAAACCAAATGAAAGAGAAAGTGGTCCTTATGTTTGTTGCAACAACAAGACAAGATTCTTGGAAGCTCTCATGACAATACATGTTCTTAAAGGAATTGCGGTTGCACACAAAACATCGAGAAGGTAAATTGTTCAACATTTTTGTTGCAACACACAAAGCATCATTATCTAAAAGCGAAGAAACATGAATGTCACAAGGGGAGATAATACCATCAACATGCTTGCAATCAAACCATAGGAAAGAGCAATTTGCCAACATGCAAGATGCAAAGAATGCAAAAGGTATCAGAGCTGGGTTCGATCTTGAACTCACTTGTGGGATGCTCTCAAGAGCTCTTTTTGTCAACTCGTTCTCAACCTAGGTTGACATTCTCGTGCGGGTACCTACACACATCATAGGTAAAAGGAAGAACGTGTGTGCATGGTAGAGATACACATCATCCATCATGACGTATCTCTTCTTGTGCACATCACCATTAATGTCAATCAAGTACGACATAGATGTATGGTGAGTATGCAAGTGGGGAACATTCTTATCATGGCAATCATCAAAATCTCCAAAAATTAAGAAAGCTATGGGGGCCATCTCATTATAACGCATATGATCAATATTGTTGCAAGCAAAACAAGTGAAATAGCAAGCATTCATCTTATCGCAAGCAACGGGAGAAATTGAATGACTAGCATGACAAGACAAGTACAAAGCAATTGGAGGATACACACAAGATGCATAGCATGGCATGTTTATGGCAATGATATCGCAATAAAACAATTCCACATGATCAATATTATGCAAAGGCAAAGCATCACATGGGAATGTGGATGAAGCATATGTAATGTCACAAGTATCATCCATAACATGCATATCCTCACAATTCATCATGTCCACTAGTGGGATCATGGCATCATCAACACCCTTATTGGTACCTTGGTCATACCTCTGATATGAAGTGGGTGTTGTGGAAGTAGTGGCCTCCTTGTGGACGACTTCGTCTTCTTGATGTAGCCATGGCGTAGCATCATCTTCGTGCACCATGTACATATTCTCCAATTGAGGCATCATTGCTTCATGGCTTGGCGCGTCTTCATCCATGGAACCTAGCGCAACACAAGAGAACACACTAGAGGTAGAGGGTAAGTTGTTAGAATTCGAAATGGTCTCACTTGACCAATCAACTACCACTCTCAACTCACTAGTAGTATCGCTCATGCCCTCCAAGTGGAAGCACTCAATCTCACATAAGGTGGAGTCACTCGTCTCACTCTTGTTCTCACTCAAGTGGGCTAAGTGGCTCTCATACTCACATGGGATTGGTACCACATCATCACTCAAGCATATGGGGGTAGGCTCGGTTTCCTCAACTCCATGCACCTCCTTTGGTGAAGGGAAAATCCCATGCTCACCATTCTTGACCTTGCCGCCTTCAAAGTTGGATGCCATAAGATGTGCATCATCACTCTCCTCCATGGTTGAAGGGAAAATCCCATGCTCGACCGTCTTGTGGCCATCTTGTAGTAGTGGTGGAGGTAGGCGCATGCTATCCAACTTGGCGATGTAGAGGTCTTCATTTTCCTCGTTCATGAGGTCTTCGAATGCAAGCGTAGTCGTTGAAGCTTGATGGCGTGGACGAAGGCTTGCTCTTGGTGCCATTTTGGTGGTGGCACTAGTAGTTGAAGGTGCCTTGTGACGGTGTCGACGGAGGTCACTGGCGTGCCTTGCCGATGGTTGGTATAGGTGGTGCACTTGGTCATCCACATGACGCTCGCGACGATGACCCTTGTCCTTGGCACGCTTCCTTATAAGTTCTTCTAATGAGAAGAAGGCATCATTAGTCTTGGCGACCATGCTCATGTTTTTGTCAAAGTCATTGTCCATGTCCTTCTTGAAGTTGTGGAGGTCGCTCTCAAACTTGTCCATTTCATGGTGGACCTTGGCGCACTCGAGGCGTAGGCTCCGTCTTGGCCGGTGCGACTTGAGGAGCTTGTCGTTGTCGTTCTTGAAGTCGCCCATGCTTGGGGAGTTGTTGTTGTTGTAGCACTCCATGTCACCCAAGCATGTGGAGCCATTGTTGGTGTAGTTCTCCATCATGTTATCCATGCTTGTGGAGACATAGGCATGGTGGCTCATCGTGGATTCTTCATAGAAATAATCCTCGGTTCCGGAGTCCCTAGACATGATTCACAAGACCAAGCGGTGTATATGGAAGTGGTAGAGGGTGTTAGGGATACAACGTCAAACCTTACTTTACCTTGGAAGATCGTATCGTGCAAGTGGCCACACTTGAGAGCAATAAACCAAGCAAAGTGAAGTTCACGCGGAACACCAAAACCAACTACTAACCAAAAAACACACAGACACAAGGTCTATGGTGGATAGGTATGGAAAGTGGCATGTCAAGAACCAATCCGAAATCAAGATGTTGTATTGGCAAGTAAAGAACCACAATGATCACAAAGCAAACAAGTCAATCCACAAGATAGGAAATATGTACAAGGAAACACACACGGTGGGATAAATGGGACTTGTGCGACGGATAAAGTGAGCTAAGAACCAAATGATTACCTAGCGAAGACTATAAGCTCGTGTCACACAAGTACAAGGAGAGACGCTAGTTCGATTGCATAAGATTGGTGGGCTACAAGATATGCACAATAAGTACCACCTATTTGATGTTCATCGAGCTTGCGCTTCCTATTCTATGAGGCACATGTATATCTCTTTCTTTTCTTTTTATTTTTCTTTTTCTATATATATTTTTTCTTTTCTCTCTTTTCTTTTTCTTTTCACTTGCCTCTTCCTTGTGCCAACAACTATACAAGATAACTATATGAGATAGCGCTCACAATGCTTGCTCGGAATCTACAAGGTATCAAATGTGCATAGCCCAAGCAATCATAAGATAGTGGGGTTCACAAAGTAATGCAAGTGGGGAGAAGTCGCGGAATGTTTATACCTTTCGTCGACGATCTTCACCCTTTATTGTTGGATTCCGCCTTGCTCACGGAATTTGGATGGAGTAGATAGCATGAACCACGTGGATGATGATGTAAAGCTCCTTCTCCTCTTCGAAACAAGCTAAAGAACACCAAAATCCGAGTTCGTATGCAAAAGTTATGCTCAAAACGGTGAGAGGCTGAAATCTAGAACCTGCTGTTTTGGATCTGTATGGGGCGGTAGTACCGGTTGTTTGGGCCCGGTAGTACCGGTTAAGTCTTGATAGTACGGTTTTGGACCAGTAGTACCTTGGACTGAAACTCCAGTTTGACTCGTTTCGCGATTTTGGGGTGATTTGGCGGAAAATCTTCAAGAAAAACACCAAATCGAAGGGAAATCAAGGAATTAGGCCATGGGAGCATAAAGGAAGGTAGATCAACAAGTTTAGCAAGCAATCCACGGATCAAAACCTACCAAACGCACTTAAATCACAGATCGATCCAAAACACGAATTGGGGCTGTTTTGGTGGAATTTTTAATTTATGGGGAAAAAACCAAATCGATGAAATCCGTGGCAACCAAAAGCTGCTGATACCAGATGATGGAGGGGTTAACCTCTTGGGTGCCCGATCTTCACGGATCTCGTGGTCAAATCGATGGGAAAGCGAGGGGAAAGGGAGAAGGTAGCGGAAGCGAACACACACCTCGCGAAGAACACGATGAACACACGCAAAACTCACACGATACAAGGCCGATTGCTCCCGAACGGCGGCCACCGGTCCGATAGAATCCTCGCAAGGAAAGATCGGTCAACGTGCTCCCTCAAATCCACATCGGAGAGGGAAGAACACCTTGAGGAGGGTCTTGACGACTTGGGGGCGAGAAACCGAGAACCCAAGGCCTTGTTCAACGATGGATGCGTGATGCAAAGTCCAATCGAGGTTGGTGACGATAGTCGGTCCCCTTGGTAAAGGGGATGAGGCAAAACTAGAGATTCCATAATGGGGGTTGTCTTTAGTCTATCATCTATGCCTGAGGGATACATGAGGGGTGGGGGCTCTATTTATAGGCCAACCACTAAACAAGGGTAGTTGGGGATAAACTAGGCGAATAGGTAAGTAAAGGGGGGATACATGGGCTGTGGCCCAACTAGTGCTGTGAGACAGCGTGACGGTAATGGGACTTGGGACCGTAGTACTGGGTCATCACCGATAGTACCGCTTTGGGGACCGGTAGTACCGCTAGCGGTAGTATGTAAGCCAAGATCTTGGGCATCCAAAGGGCCATGGCACGTGCTTCAAGATCGGGCGGTAGTAGCTGAGTAGTACCGGTAGTACAGTTCACCGTCCGGTAGTACCGCTTGAACCTGGCAGCTGCCGCCATGTCTTCTTCCGTCTCCTCTTCCAAGCCTCCGTCTTGTCGGGCTTTATGCTCCGAGCTTCCTCCCTGGCCTCCGTACTTGTCAATGTGAACCTATCATGCATATGTGACGGAGTATGAAGTAGCATACCATTCAATAGGGTAGGAAGGGGGCTCGCATAGAGGAACGGATGCACCTTTGGAGTCCATGACGACTTGGCGTAAGTTGGGGACCAAGATGTGGTAACGACCGTAGGTCGGGCTACATCAATACCACAACTCGTTTGCCAAAAGAGGATAAGCAATAGATTTGTGCACTTGCCTCGGTGCGCTCTTTCTTCTCTCTTGTTGGCTTACAAGCTTGGTATTATCTTTGTATTGGGAGACTATGTATCTTTCTATTTTGTCTTTTTATTTATTCTTTTTCTCCCTTTCTATACTACTATGTTAGCTTTTGTATTTGGCCTCATACTCTCACTTTCCGAAGGCAAGTGCACAATGCTTAGACAAACAAAAAATGAGTTGCTCCCATAGGATAGATACACACCAAGGAAGATATGGGGCTGTCAAAGTGGTGCAAGTTATACCTTTGGTATTGTTGACGACTTGCAACAGTTGGTGGGGGGGAATGTTCGAGTGTCGCGGTGTCGTTGAGCGCGTGGTGACCTTGATGCGGAAGTTGTTGTGAAAATGGCGACAAACACGCGAAACGCGAACAAGCGAAGTGGAAAAGTCAGCAAACAAAATTGAGGCGTAAAGTGCAAGGAAGCACGGTCAGAGGCGGTAGTACAGTACGACCGGGTAATCTGAGCGGTAGTACCACTTGTACGACCGGTAGTACCGGTTACTTGTGGTAGTACCGCTTGCACGGCCGGTAGTACCGCCAGTTGCGGGACAGGATGAACTCAACTTGACCAAAATCCTCAAATTCGTGGAGATCTGACCGAAAGGCTGGGCTAGGAACAACAGGGGCTATAGATCGACTCCAAAAGCAACAGGTCTATGGACCAAAAACCACGAAAAACTCACCAAATCCAAAGATCGATCCGAAGGCAAATTGGGGCTCTTTTTGGTGGGATTTTCGATTTTAAGGGGGATCAAAGAAAAATTGGGGGGAAATTCGTGATCAACCGTGCTCTTGATACCAATATGTTATGGGGGTAACCCTTGGGTTGGCCCGATCTTTCACGAATTCCACGAGAAACGAGGGAAAGCGGTGGTCGGGGGAGGAAGGAGATGAAAACCACGAACATACGCACACCAAAACACGATACAAGCCTATCCCTCATGCCGGTGGCAACCGGTCCAACATAATCCCTAGGATCGGTGTTGGGCAAAGCTCGCTCTCCACGCCAACGGGGGACGAGGTGCTTGGTGAGATCTTGACGACTTGGGGGCGAGAAACCGAGAACCCAAGGCCTTGTACAACTTGAACGCACTAGGCAAGATCCAAGAGGGGGGTGGATAATCCGGTGCTCCTTGGTAGGAGCATGAGACCAATAGATATAAATTCGTCAAAGGGTTTCCTTAATATCTATTATTATCCAAGTCTAGGGTTTACAATAGAGAGTGGGGGCTATATATAGTCCAGCCACAAAACAGGGGTAGTTTCGGAACGAAAAGGTAAATTAAAGGAAGGAATACAAGGCACTGGGCCGAACTCAGGCGTTCAGGATCAGTCAGGACCGGTAGTACCAGTCTGGCAACCGGTAGTACCGCTCCGGGGGCGGTAGTACCGCTGGCGGGCCTGGAGCTTCCGCCAGGTCAGAAGCGATGTAGGAGGCGGTAGTACCACTGACCGTGCAGTTCTTTGGGCAGTAGTACTGGCGTCTGGGCGAGAAAGGTTCTTCTGGAGCTTCTGTAGCCGGGCGGTCGTCTGCTTGGGCCGGTAGTACGGTCGTCTCAACCGCAGTAATTGGCGTCTGGCAATGGTTGCTTCCGCTCCGTTCTCCGTCTCTTGGGTCCTTCTCTTCATACCGATGATGCACAAACGTGTCGTGAAGTAGCAAACCATCCAAGGGTTTGTCGAAGTCACACAAGGAAAGGAGCGAGTTAACCTTGGCTTGGAGGAGCTTAGCTCGGGCGCGAGTCATGGGTCCACTTGGGGAGCTCGTGGGGGTAGATGTAGTAGCGGTCGTAGGACGGGCTGCATCAGTTAAGTTGTTTGGCACGAGATCTTGTGATGGGTCCTTGTATGTGTGTTGTTGTAGGTACAACGGTTGTTTCAATAGTAGGGATGTCCACATCATGCTCCCCTTCTTGAATTGAAGTCGTCCTCGACGCAATCTCATCTTCCTCACCAAATTAAGGCTTCAAATCTGCAATGTTAAACGTAGGACTAACCGTACCAAAGTCTGCAGGCAACTCAAGTTTATATGCATTATCATTTATTTTCTCTAACACCTTAAAGGGACCAGCAGCACGTGGCATTAACTTAGACTTGTGTAAATCAGGAAAACGATCTTTACGCAAATGTAACCAAACAAGATCGCCAACATAAAAAACAACATGCTTTCTCCCTTTATCCCCAGCAAGTTTATACTTAGCATTCATGTGTTCAATGTTATCTTTAGTAGTCTTATGCAAGTTTAATATCATTTCAGCGCGTTGTGTAGGGTCCAAATTATGTTGCACCGAAGAAGGTAAAGGCAATAAATCAATAGGTGCACGAGGAACAAAACCATACACAATCTCAAATGGGCATATCTTTGTGGTAGAATGCAGCGAACGATTATAAGCAAATTCTATATTAGGTAAACACTCTTCCCACAATTTTAAGTTCTTTAAAACAGCCCGCAACATAGTAGACAAAGTTCTATTTACTACTTCAGTTTGACCATCAGTTTGGGGATGACATGTAGTACTAAAGAGCAATTTAGTCCCCAACTTAGCCCATAAACATCTCCAAAAGTGGCTAAGAAATTTAGTATCACGATCAGAGACAATAGTATTTGGCACACCATGCAAACGAACAATTTCACGAAAGAACAAATCAGCAATATGCGCATCATCCGCTTTATGACAAGGAATAAAGTGTGCCATCTTAGAAAACCGATCCACAACAACAACAAAAATACTATCCCTCCTTCATTTGTGGCAATCCCAAAACAAAGTCCATAGAAATATCCTCCCAAGGAACACTAGGAACAGGAAGAGGCATATATAAACCATGTGGATTAAGGCGAGACTTAGCTTTTGACAAGTAGTGCAGCGTGCCACAAACCTCTCAACATCTCGACGACACGTGGCCAAAAGAAGTGCAAGAAGAACATCCTCCGCCTTCTTGACACCGAGTGTCCCATCAATCCTCCTCCATGATCCTCCTGTAACAACAAAAGACGAACAGAACTATCTGGAATGCATAGTTTGTTAGCACGGAACACAAATCCATCATTGAAGACGAACTTGTTCCAAGTTCTACCATCTCTACAATTCTGCAACACATCTTTAAATTCAGCATCATGCACATATTGTTCCTTAATAGTTTCCAATCCAAATATTTTGAAGTCAAGTTGAGATAACAAAGCATAACGGCGCGACAAAGCATCAGCAATAATATTATCTTTACCCTTTTTGTGTTTGATAACATAAGGAAAAGACTCAATAAATTCAACCCACTTTGCATGACGACGATTCAACTTAGCTTGACTACGAATATGCTTCAAAGATTCATGATCAGAATGAATAACAAATTCCTTAGGCCATAGATAATGTTGCCAAGTTTCTAATGTCCGAACCAACGCATATAATTCTTTATCATAAGTAGAATAGTTCAGACTAGCCCCACTTAATTTATCACTAAAATATGCAACCGGTTTTCCCTCTTGTAATAACACCCCTCGCAAACTAATTCCACTAGCATCACATTCAAGCTCAAAAGTCTTAGTAAAATCAGGAAGTTGGAGTAAGGGAGCATGTGTTAGCTTATCTTTCAATATGATGAAGGCCTGTTGTTGTGCATCGCCCCAAACAAAGGGCATATCCTTCTTGGTAAGCTCATTCAGCGGTGCGGCAATTGATCCAAATCTTTGACAAAGCGCCTATAAAAACCAGCGTGGCCAAGAAAACTCCTCACTTGTGTGACCGTCTTGAGCTACGGCCAATTCTCAATAGCTTCAATTTTGGCTGGATCCAGTTCAATACCCTGTGATGTAACAACATAGCCAAGAAACGCAACTCGATTGGTGCAAAAGGTGCACTTCTCAAGGTTACCAAACAAACGTGCATCACGTAAAGCATTGAAAACAGCACGTAAATGGTCCAAATGATCCTCTAAAGATTTGCTATAAATCAGAATATCATCAAAGTAGACTACCACAAAACGTCCAATGAAAGCACGTAAAACTTCGTTCATTAATCTCATAAAAGTGCTAGGTGCTTTAGTTAAACCAAACGGCATTACTAACCACTCATATAAACCGAACTTAGTTTTAAATGTTGTTTTCCATTCATCTCCTAATTTCATACAAATCTGCTGGTAACCACTACGCAAATCAACTTTAGAAAACATGGTAGAGCCACTCAATTCATCAAGCATGTCATCTAAACGTGGAATAGGATGACGATATCGAATAGTAATATTATTGATAGCTCTACAATTAGTACACATGCGCGAAGAACCATCTTTCTTAGGTACCAAAATAATAGGAACAGCACTGGGGCTAAGGGACTCACGAATATGATCTCTCTCGAGTAGTTCCTGAATTTGGCGTTGTATCTCCTTTGTCTCCTCTGGATTGGTTCTATATGGCGCGCGGTTGGGCAACGTGGCACCAGGAATTAGATAAATTTGGTGCTCAATTCCTCTAATAGGAGGTAGTCCTGGTGGCAGCTCAGCGGGAAAGACGTCCTCATATTCCTGCAAAAGGTTAGCAATAGCGGGTGGCAAAGAAGGAGGCATATCCTCAAATGAAAACAAAACCTCTTTGCAGAGAATTGCATAACATTGAGTATTGTTTACATCTAGTTCAGCAATATCAATTTTATTTGCAAGCATACATGGACTCTTCAAACGAATTTCAGTAGCATGTGTAGAATCAGATTTAGTGTTCTTTGGTGGTATAAAATCTGCAGCAACAATCTGATTCTCACTTTAATTTTTCTCCTCAGTTTAGCTCTACTAGCTCTAGCAAGATCATCTTTTAAAATCTGTTCGGGAGTCATAAGTTTTAAACCAATTTTCTTTCCATCATGCATAAGAGAATAGTGATTAGTTTTGCCATTATGAATAGATTCTCTATCAAATTGCCATGGTCTACCAAGTAACAAAGAACAAGCTTGCATAGGTACAACATCACAATCAACAAAATCAGAATATGTACCAATAGTAAAATGCACGCGTACCATTCTTGTTACCTTGATCTTGCGAGAACTCTCAAACCATTGGATGTAATATGAATATGGGTGTTGTCTTGTTGGAAGCGCAAGCTTCTCTACCATGTCAACACTGGCCAGATTATTACAACTCCCTCCATCAATGATGATCTGTATAGCTCTGTACTTGACAACACCACGTGTTTGGAACAGGTTGTGGCGTTGATCTTGCTCAGTTTTGCTCAACTGCACACTCAACATACGTTGTGTAATTAAGCTCTTGTATTGATCAGTAGCTTCAGCTCCCATTACCTCTATCTCTTCATCAGCATCGTGTCTCCATCTCGAGCAGAAATAAGGGCTAGTGTATCTTCATCGAAGTCACTCGCTGAATCGTATTGACCATTTTCTCGCACCATCATCACACTTGTGTTGTGCACTGTCTCTCAATATTACCAAAACCCCAGCACTTGCGGCATTGTATATCCTTTGTCTTACCCGTGGAAGCCATAGAAGATGCACTACGAGCAGGAGCATTGGATCATGGTGGAGGAGCAGCTGGAAATCTTGTGGTGGCCTTGGATATGGTAGTAGCTGGTGGCGAATCACGAGGAGGCGCTGATTGTCGGGATGTCCAAGTGGATGTGCGACCTGCAGAATTATTAGTCCTCCTCCATGGTGTTATGCGATCCTGCACTTCACGTTCAGCTTTGCAAGCAAGATGAAACAAACGAGTGATAGAATTATATTCCTTATAATCTAAGATGTGCTGAATGTCCTTGTTTAATCCACCAAAGAAACATGCAAGCATTTGTTCATTAGATTCAACAAGACCACACCGAACCATCCCTGTTTGCAATTCTTGATAATACTCTTCTACAGAATTTTTCCCTTGCTCTAAACGTGTCAGATTCTTCAGTAAATCACGTTGATAAGTGGGAGGTACAAAACGAACACGCATAGCAGTTTTTAAAGCAGTCCAAGTACTAGGAATAGTAGTAGGATTTAAACGACAATACTCAGACCACCAAAGGGAAGCAAATTTAGTAAATTCACATGTAGCAGCACTAACACGCATATTCTCAGGATATTTTAAGCATGCAAAACATTGTTCTACTTCCATATCCCATGTAAGATATGCATCAGGATTATATTTACCCTCAAAAGATGGAATATTTAGTTTAAGCTTTGCAACATGATCATCATCACGCATCGGCATGGGCGGCGTTGGTAGTAATGTCGGGCCAGCGGTACTGTGGAGGTTGTTCAACCTCCTCGTCAAACAGATAAATCGTCGCCGGGTCGTAGTAGTACCCGTTGTTTGTCCCCAATGTCGCAGCAGACTGCGGAAGTCTGAGTCGTGAGCGTGAGCCGCATGAGTCTTGGCGGCGGCAACCAATCAGGCACCCGTGATAGGAATGCGCCGTGCGCCATGTATGGGCGCGGGTGCGGGCAATCGGTTCAAAAGCTCCTTGAACCGAACGTCAAGCTTGGCGTTGAAGGATTTCTCGAGTCCATCGATCTTGTCCACGGCGTTGCTGAGCTTGGTGTCAAACTCCCCGAGGTGCGTATCCACGTCTTCAGCGCGACTGACCAAGAGCGCGGAGAAGTGGGCATGTAGTTCTTCGTTCGTCATTGTGGCAGGGTTTCGCGAAGTATCTGTCATGGTTAGTCCTTAAAAAGTACAGGTATTGATAGGGCAAAGGTGTCCGATCTTTCGATGAGATGGCGATAATCGATTTGGTGGAGTTCGGGCTTGATGATCCGACTACACGTGCGAGCACGAGCGCCAATGCAATCGCTAGGCCAATCTCCTAGAGGTTACCGATCCTGCGTGAACACGATCAGCCTGACCAGCGAGGGTCTTAATTCCTACCTGAAATCGAGAACAAGTAAGAACCAATATTGCAATCAAGATATTGCGGATTAAGAGGAAAGCTTTATTGAAGAGGTGGGATCCTGAATAGGTGTGAAGTACAAGAAGCCTCTGTGGACGCCGAGCCTTGACGAAGTTGACTATGGCTAACTTAATGTCTAAACAAAATCCGAGTCTAGGGGGTCGGCTATGGGGAGTATTTAAGGGCGAAAAGGTGGGGTTTCGGCCAGCCATGGAAGTGGTGGCCGAATCCAACCCTAAAAGTCCTTTTCCCCTCAAATACGGACTCTAAAAAGTGGCTAATTAAAATCCTGCGAAAATTACATGGGCCTGGCCCAAAATAAAGGTGTCGCAGCACCATATTAAGCTATGGACGAATTCGTAAAGTATTGATCTTGAATATTTCGTCCAAGCCTTCTTTCTTCATTATGGTGGCCTCAAAGTTCTGAAATCTTCATATGTGGCCTTCTCTTGGATCATCACATGCTTGCTGCCATCTCCATGCATGGCCATGCTCCAATGCTTGTCCCTCTAATCCATGCTTGGTCCATCATTCCTAAGATTAAGAAATATATCTGATTTAGGCAGCATCATATTCTCATGTATGTGAGGAATAGTTCCAAGAAACGAAAGTACCTGATAGTTAAGTTGTTTGGCACGAGATCTTGTGATGGGTCCTTGTATGTGTGTTGCTGTAGGTACAACGGTTGTATCAATAGTAGGGATGTCCACATCATGCTCCCCTTCTTGAATTGAAGTCGCCCCTCCGCAATCTCATCTTCCTCACCAAAGTAAGGCTTCAAATGCAATGTTAAATGTAGGACTAACTGTACCAAAGTCTGCAGGCAACTCAAGTTTATATGCATTATCATTGATTTTCTCTAACACCTTAAAGGGACCAGCAGCACGTGGCATTAACTTAGACTTGCGTAAATCAGGAAAACGATCTTTACGCAAATGTAGCCAAACAAGATCGCCAACATCAAACACAACATGCTTTCTCCCTTTATCCCCAGCAAGTTTATACTTAGCATTCATGTGTTCAATGTTATCTTTAGTAGTCTTATGCAAGTTTAATATCATTTTAGCGCGTTGTGTAGCATCCAAATTATGTTGCACCGAAGAAGGTAAAGGCAATAAATCAATAGGTGCACGAGGAACAAAACCATGCATTATGTGGTAGAATGCAATGAACGATTATAAGCAAATTCTATATGAGGTAAACACTCTTCCCACAATTTTAAGTTCTTCTTTAAAACAGCCCGTAACATAGTAGACAAAGTTCTATTTACTACTTCAGTTTGACCATCAGTTTGGGGATGACATGTAGTACTAAAGAGCAATTTAGTCCCCAACTTAGCCCATAAACATCTCCAAAAGTGCCTAAGAAATTTAGTATCACGATCAGAGACAATAGTATTTGGCACACCATGCAAACGAACAATTTCACGAAAGAACAAAATCAGCAATATGCGCACCATCATCCGTTTTATGACAAGGAATAAAGTGTGCCATCTTAGAAAACCGATCCACAACAACAAAAATACTATCCCTCATACGTGTTCGTGGCAATCCCAAAACAAAGTCCATAGAAATATCCTCCCAAGGAACACTAGGAACAGGAAGAGGCATATATAAACCATGTGGATTAAGGCGAGACTTAGCTTTTTGACAAGTAGTGCAGCGTGCCACAAATCTCTCAACATCTCGACGCATACGTGGCCAAAAGAAGTGTGCAGCAAGAACATCCTCCGTCTTCTTGACACCAAAGTGTCCCATCAATCCTCCTCCATGCGCCTCCTGTAACAACAAAAGACGAACCGAGCTATCTGGAATGCATAGTTTGTTAGCACGGAACACAAATCCATCATTGAAGACGAACTTGTTCCAAGTTTTACCATCTCTACAATTCTGCAACACATCTTTAAATTCAGCATCATGCACATATTGTTCCTTAATAGTTTCCAATCCAAATATTTTGAAGTCAAGTTGAGATAAAAAAGCATAACGGCGTGACAAAGCATCAGCAATAACATTATCTTTACCCTTTTTGTGTTTGATAACATAAGGAAAAGACTCAATAAATTCAACCCACTTTGCATGACGACGATTCAACTTATCTTGACTACGAATATGCTTCAAAGATTCATGATCAGAATGAATAACAAATTCCTTAGGCCATAGATAATGTTGCCAAGTTTCTAATGTTCGAACCAACGCATATAATTCTTTATCATAAGTAGAATAGTTCAGAATAGCCCCACTCAATTTCTCACTAAAATATGCAACAGGTTTTCCCTCTTGTAATAACACCCCTCCCAAACCAATTCCACTAGCATCACATTCAAGCTCAAAAGTCTTAGTAAAATCAGGAAGTTGGAGTAAGGGAGCATGTGTTAGCTTATCTTTCAATATGAAGGCTGTTGTTGTGCATCGCCCCAAACAAAGGGCACATCCTCCTTGGTAAGCTCATTCAATGGTGACAATTGATCCAAAGTCTTTGACAAAACGCCTATAAAAACCAAGAGGCCAAGAAAACTCCCCACTTGTGTGACCGTCTTGGGCTGCGGCCAATTCTCAATAGCTTCAATCTTGGTGGATCCACTTCAATACTATGATGTAACAACATATCCAAGAAGCGCAACTCGATTGGTGCAAAGGTGCACTTCTCAAGGTTACCAAACAAGCGTGCATCACGTAAAGCATTGAAAACAACGTAAATGGCCCAAATGATCCTCTAAAGATTTGCTATAAATCGAATATCATCAAAGTAGACTACCACAAAGCGTCCAATGAAAGCACGTAAAACTTCGCTCATTAATCTCATGAAAGTGCTAGGTGCATTAGTTAAACCAAACGGCATTACTAACCACTCATATAAACCGAACTTAGTTTTAAATGCTGGTTTCCATTCATCTCCTAATTTCATACGAATCTGGTGGTAACCACTCATAAATCAACTTTAGAAAACATGGTAGAGCCACTCAATTCATCAAGCATGTCATCTAAACGTGGAATAGGATGACGATATCGAATAGTAATATTATTGATAGCTCTACAATCAAATTACATGCGAAGAACCATCTTTCTTAGGTACCAAAATAATAGGAACAGCACAAGGGCTAAGGGACTCACGAATATGATCTCTGTCGAGTAGTTCCTGAATTTGGCGTTGTATCTCCTTTGTCTCCTCTGGATTGGTTCTATTTGGCGCGCGGTTGGGCAACGTGGCACCAGGAATTAGATCAATTTGGTGCTCAATTCCTCTAATAGGAGGTAGTCCTGGTGGCAGCTCAGCGGGAAAGACGTCCTCATATTCCTGCAAAAGGTTAGCAATAGCGGGTAGCAAAGAAGGAGGCATATCCTCAAATGAAAACATAACCTCTTTGCAGACAATTGCATAACATTGAGTATTGTTTACATCTAATTCAGCAATATCAATTTTATTTGCAAGCATACATGGACTGATACAGCCCGTCCTACGACCGCTACTACATCTACTCCCACAAGCTCCCCAAGTGGACCCATGACTCGCGCCCGAGCTAAGCTCCTCCAAGCCAAGGTTAACTCGCTCCTTTCCTTGTGTGACTTCGACACACCCTTGGATGGCTTGCTACTTCATACACATACACTGTGCATCATCAGGTACGAAGAGAAGGACCCAAGGGACAGAGGAAACAGAGCGGAAGCAACCAGTCGCTGCCAGACGCCAGCGGTACTGCCAGTTGAGCCGACCGGTACTACCGGTTCAAGCGGTCCTACCGGCCCCAACTACCGGACGCTCCAGGAAGAACCACTCCACGCCCCAGACGCCAGCGGTACTACCGGCCCAGCAACCGGTACTACCGGAAAGTGGTACTACCGCCCCCTCCTACCGCTTCTGAGCGCCTCACGGAAGCTCCAGGCCCGTCGGTACTACCGCCCGGGCAGTACTCTGGTTGCGACCGGTACTCGTTGCTGCATCGTGCTACCGGTCCAGACTGACCCTGAACGCCTGAGTTCGGCCTAATGTCTTGTATCCCTTCCTATAATTTACCTTTTCGTTCCAAAACTACCCCTGTTTTGTGGCTGGACTATATATAGCCCCCCACCATCTATTGTAAACCCTAGACTAGGATAATAATAGATATTAAGGAAACCCTTTGAGGAACTTATATATATTGGTCTCATGCTCCTACCAAGGAGCACCGGATTATCCACCCCCCTCTTGGATCTTGCCTAGTGCGTTCAAGTTGTACAAGGCCTTGGGTTCTCGGTTTCTCGCCCCCAAGTCATCAAGATCTCACCAAGCACCTCGTCCCCCGTTGTTGGCGTGGAGAGCGAGCTTCGCCCAACACCGATCCTAGGGATTATGTTGGACCGGTTGCCACCAGCGTGAGGGATAGGCGTGTATCGTGTTTTGGTGTGCGTCTGTTCGTGGTTTTCATCTCCTTCCTCCCCCGACCACCTCTTTCCCCTCGTTTCTCGTGGAATTCGTGAAAGATCGGGCCAACCCAAGGGTTACCCCCTAACATATTGGTATCAAGAGCACGGTTGATCACGAATTTCCCCCCAATTTTTCTTTGATTCCCCTTAAAATCGAAAATCCCACCAAAAAGAGCCCCAATTTGCCTTCGGATCGATCTTTGGATTTGGTGAGTTTTTCGTGGTTTTGGTCCATAGATCTGTTGCTTTTGGAGTCGATCTATAGCCCCTGTTGTTCCTAGCCCAGCCTTTCGGTCAGATCTCCGCGAATTTGAGGATTTTGGTCAAGTTGAGTTCGTCCTGTCCCACAACTGGCGGTACTACCGGCCGTGCAAGCAGTACTACCGCAAGTAACCGGTACTACCGGTCGTACAAGAGGTACTACCGCTCGCTGGTACTGCCGGTCGTTGCCAGCGGTACTACCGCTCGCCTCTGACCGTGCTTCCTTGCACTTTAACGCCTCAATTTCGTTTGCTGCCTTTTCCACTTCGCTTGTTCGTGTTTCGCGTGTTTGTCGCCATTTTCACAACAGCTTCCGCATCAAGATCACCTCGCGCTCAACGACACCGTGACACTCGAACATTTCCCCCACCAACGGTTGCAAGTCGTCAACAATACCGAAGGTATAACTTGCACCACTTTGACAACCCCATATCTTCCTTTGTGTGTAACTATCCTATGAGAGCAACTCATTTTGTGTTTGTCTAAGCATTGTGCACTTGCCTTCGGAAAGTGAGAGTGTGAGGCCAAATACAAAAGCTAACATAGTAGTATAGAAAGGGAGAAAAAGAATCAAAAAAAGAGAAAAGATAAAGATAAAATAGAAAGATACATAGTCTCCCAATACAAAGAGAATACCAAGCTTGTAAGCCAACAAGAGAGAGGAAAAGAGCGCACCGAGGCAAGTGCACAAATCTATTGCTTATCCTCTTTTGGCAAACGGGTTGTGGTCTCTACTTGCGTTGGCACGACAACCGAGCGTAGTCTTCGTTAGGACCTTTTGTGCTCATTTTCATAGTCGTGCTAACCCCGTTTTTCTCCACGTGTGTGTTTTCTGTGTTTTTGTAGATAGTATCCTTTTGCTTTTGATCTTTGGTCCTTTACCACGTAGAACAATAACCTTTTTTCTTTGATCGTTTCGTTTGGTTTTCCACAATCCTAACATTCCACCAAAAAGCTTTTGAGAGTTGTAGCATATTTGTGTGTGAGTTCCTTGCCATTTCACTTTGCACGCTGTTCGCTCATTTGTGTGGCAATTGGTTTGATATAATCTCCAAGGTGAGGTAAAAGGCTAACTCTCCGCACCCTTTCTCTCCATATACAACCCTTGTTGGCTTTGCATCATGGACAGGCATGGAGAGCCATCCCAACCACCACAACCTCCGGAGGATGACACACAATTCATGACAAGATGGGACCATTGGAAGGTCCGAGGAGAACTCAACTATCGTTGTGAAGCTCTCGAGCGGCGCCAAGATGAACAATTTAGCGAGGCCCGTGTGGAATTCAAGAACATCGACAACCGCTTCGAAGAAGTCCGTGGCCAAATGCATGCCATGCAACACAACCTCGGTCATCAAAATGAAGCTCTTGGTCGTGCACTCGCCTCAACGGATGAGAAGCTTCAACGCCTCATTGATGGACTAGCAAGGCCACGCTCGCGCGAATCAAGCTCATCTCGGCACTCCTCAAGTGAATCAAGTGCACCTCGCCGTCACGCTTCAAGGCACCGGGATGGACCCGTTCTTCAATCCATGAGCTCTTCGCAAGCGGTACCATCTCCGCGTCACGCCGCAACGTCAAGCTATGATGGTGACCTCTCCGCAAGACCTCCACGACGTGAAGCGAACCAGCCACAACCAAGGGCACTTGTGATTCAGCAAGAGCAACCTCACATGGACCACCAAGGCCATCGACGTCGACATGCCCCTTCAACAACAAGTGAAGCATCCGAAGAGGACGAACAAGATCACCGTCGACGTGAAGCACTCGAAGATCCTCCAAGGCGTCATCATCGACATGATCGTCCACGTCGGCAACATGATGGTCATGACTAGCCTCCTCCACATCAAGAAGAAGAAGAAGAGCAGCCCATTGTGCATGCGGCTCGACGTCCTCCTCGCCACAGGGCGCAAGACAATGCTCCTCGGCATCAACCACGACAAGAACAAGAGCAAGCTCCCAAAGCTCGTCGTGAGGACCATCAACCTCCTCCGCGTCCTCAACCGCGTCAACAAAACGAGCAAGCTCCCCAAGCTCGTCGTCAAAACCAAGTTCCACCACCAAACGCGGCACCTCAACAACCGCAAGAGCAACGCAACAATCACCAAGCAAGACATGAGAGCTTGGATGATGATGATGACCGCCCAAATCATGGCAAGCGACGCAACCGGAACCGCAATGGAGAAGAAACTTTCGGCAAGCTCAAATTCACCATGCCCAAATTCACCGGTTCCAATGAGCCCGAAGAATATCTCTCTTGGGAACTCAAGGTCGACAAGATCTTCCGCATGCACAACTATAGCAATGAGAAGATGATGGCCATGGCATCCCTCGAGTTTGATGAGTATGCCAACCTTTGGTGGGAACAAGTCCAACTCGCTCGCGAAGCAAAAGAAGAGCCTCCAATCGCAACTTGGCAAGATATGAAGGATCATGTGAGATCCCGCTTTGTTCCTTCACACTACATGCATGACCTCTTCAACAAGCTTCAAACGCTTATTCAAGGGACAAAGACCATGGAAGAGTACTTCAAGCAAATGGAGCTCAACATGATCCGTGCCAACATTGAAGAGCGAGATGAACAAACAATGGCACGCTTCCTCAATGGATTGAACCATCCCATCAAGCGCATCACCGAGTTCCAAAAGTACAACAACATGGTTGAGCTTGTGCACATCGCATCAAAGGCCGAGCGTCAAGTGCAAGAGGACATCACGTACAACAAGCCAAAGACGTACTTCACCTACAAGCAAGCGCCAACCACTACTCCAACAACACCAAGTGGAAGCTCCTCAAGTACCACCAAGCTTCCCTTCAAGCCAACTCTCCCTCAAGGAAAACAGCCCCCAAGTGGCAAACACACAAGGGATGATCAACCATTCAATGGTGAATGCTACAAGTGTGGAGGCAAACGGGACAAGTCGAATGCATGTGGGAACAAGAAAGTTTTGTTCATCCATGACAACGGCGATAAAGAATACTTGAGTGAAGAAGAGTTTGATGCAAGGGTCAAGGAAGCCATGGCAACGCAACATTTGGAAGAGGACCAAGAACTTCTTGTGTGTGAGCATGACGCAAGTCCATCGCTTGTGGTCACAAGGGTCTTGACTACCCAAGTCAATGAAAATGAAGACCAACGCTCGAACATCTTCCAAACTCGTGCCGGCATCAATGGGAAGTCCATCAAAGTTGTCATCGATGGAGGGAGTTTCCACAACCTTGCAAGCACGGAATTGTGTGAGAAACTCAACCTCACCCTCCATCCGCATAAACACCCCTACCATATCCAATTGCTAAGTGACCAAGGATCCGTCAAGATCAAGCACACCGTCTCGGTAACGTTCTCAATTGGGCACTACAAGGACACGGTGGAATGTGACGTGGTCCCAATGACAGCTTGTCATATGTTGCTCGGAAGACCGTGGCAATATGACAAGCGTGCTTTGCATAATGGTCACTCAAACACTTACACCTTCAAATGGCTTGATAAAACTTGTGTGTTGCAACCAATGACTCCTAGCCAAATAATTGCAGACAATGCAAAGGCTTTAGCGAGGGCGCAATACACAAAAGCACCTTGTGAGAAGAGTGGTGAGCGAGAGAACCACACCATAGTGAGTGAGAGCTACAAGCCAAACTCGAGTGGAAAAACTAAGAGTGTTCTTCTTGCCACCAAAAGTGAGATGAGAGAAGTGCGGAACAACCCATCCATCTTGCACTATGTCCTTGTATGCAAGGGACTAGCGCAAGGAACTAACGACTTGACAAATGTTCCTCCTTCTTTGATGGCTATTTTGCAGGAATTCCAAGATGTATTTCCTGAAGAGATTCCTCATGGAATTCCTCCTCTTCGTGGAATCAAGCACCGCATCGACCTCATACCCGGCGCCCCACTCCCAAACCGCGCCGCGTATCGCATGAACCCGGAAGAGACGAAGGAGATCGAACGTCAAATCACTCAACTCGTCTCCAAAGGTTTGATCCAAGTAAGCACTAGCCCAAGCGCGGTCCCCATGATTCTAGTTCCAAAAATGGATGATACGTTGCGGTTATGCATGGACTGCCGTCCAATCAATGCTATCACCGTGCGTTATCGACATCCTATACCGCGTCTTGGTGACATGCTTGATGAGTTATGTGGATCCACTATATTTTCGAAAATTGATCTTCGTAGTGGTTACCATCAAATTCGCATGGCCGAAGGTGATGAGTGGAAAACCGCCTTCAAGACCAAGCTTGGTCTCTATGAATCGTTGGTTATGCCTTTTGTCTTATCTAACGCCCCATCTACCTTTATGCGCCTCATGAACCATATTTTGAGATCTCTCATTGGGAAGAGTGTAGTTGTTTACTTTGATGACATCCTTGTCTATAGCAAGTCACTAGAGGAGCATGTTACTCATGTTAAGGAGGTCCTTCAAATCCTTCGTCATGAAAAGCTTTATACTAATCTCCCAAAGTGCACTTTTGCAAAAGACAAGCTGATTTTCCTTGGTTTTGTTGTGTCTTCTAATGGCATTGAAGTTGATGTCTCAAAAGTCAAGGACATACGAGATTGGCCCGTCCCTACAAATGTTACTGAACTTCATAGTTTTCATGGGTTGGCTGGCTTTTACCGTCGTTTTGTCAAAGACTTTTCTACAATTGCTTGCCCTCTCAACGAATTGACCAAGAAAAATGTCACGTTCGTTTGGGGAAAAGCACAACAAAAAGCTTTTGATGAGCTCAAGAAGAGACTCACCGAAGCACCACTTCTTGCATTACCGGATTTCACAAAAACATTTGAGATTGAATGTGACGCTAGTGGTATTGGCATTGGTGGCGTCCTTATGCAAAATGGGCGTCCTATTGCTTACCATAGTGAGAAACTTGATGGCGCACGCCTAAACTATCCCATTTATGACAAAGAACTTTTTGCCTTGGTTCGAGTTCTTCAAGTGTGGCAACACTATCTTTGGTCCAAAGAATTTATCATCCATTCCAACCATGAGTCGTTGAAGTATCTTAAGGGCCAAGCCAATTTGAGTAAAAGGCACGCAAAATGGGATGAGTTCATGGAGTCTTTTCCTTACATTGTCAAATACAAGAAGGGCAAAGAAAATGTGGTAGCGGACGCCTTGTCTCGCAAAAACACAAGCCTTCTTACACGACTCGAAGTCAATGTCTTGGGTCTTGATGACATCAAATCTTTGTACGCGTCCAACCCTTTCTTTGGACCAATATTTGCACAATGTTCAATAGACAAAGGGATTGATGATTTCTATTTGCATAAGGGTTTTCTTTTCAAACAAAACAAGCTTTGCATTCCGAAATCGTCTCTCCAACTTTTGCTTCTTCAAGAGTCCCATGGCGGAGGCCTTATGGCTCACTTTGGCCGTGACAAGACATATGACATTCTCACCACTCACTACTTTTGGCCAAAGATGAAGCGCGACGTGGAGCGCTACGTTCAACGATGCACTACATGTATCCAAGCTAAGTCTAAGTCCAACCCCTTTGGTCTTTATATGCCATTGCCTATTCCTCATGCACCTTGGTCGGACATTAGCATGGACTTTGTGTTAGGCTTGCCTAGATCTAAACATGGACATGATTCCATATTTGTAGTAGTGGATCACTTTTCTAAAATGGCACATTTCATTCCGTGCCATAAGACCGATGATGCTTCACATGTAGCAAATTTGTTTTTCAGGGAAATAATTCGGCTACACGGTGTGCCAAGAACAATCGTCTCCGACCGCGACGTAAAATTCATGAGCTACTTCTAGAAGACTCTCATGGCCAAGCTTGGCATCAAGCTCCTCTTCTCGTCCGCCTCGCATCCTCAAACCGATGGACAAACCGAGGTCGTCAATCGAAGTCTTGGCACACTTCTCCGGGTGTTGATAAAGAAGAACCTTAAAGACTGGGAGGAATGTATTCCACACGCCGAGTTCGCCTACAACCGCGCCAAGCACTCCACCACCTCGAGGAGCCCGTTCATGATCGTCTACGGCTTCGAGCCTCTCACCGCGCTCGATATCCTCCCACTTCCAGTTCATGAACGTGCCAATATGGACGTTGTCAAGCGTGCCCAAACAATGAAGAAACTCCATGAAGACACTCGAGCTACTATCGAGCAACAAGTCCTTCGCCAAGCATCAATGCTAAACAAGAACAAGAAAGAGATGATCTTTAATGAGGGCGACCTTGTGTGGATCCATTTGAGTAAAGACCGCTTCCCCAAGGAACGCGACTCCAAGCTAAAGTAAAGAGGTGATGGACCATTCAAGGTGCTAAAGAGGATCAACAACAACGCCTATATCATCGATATACCAACATCGAAGTATTTTGTGAGCTCGACATTCAATGTCAAGGACCTCTCACCCTACCATGGAGAAGATGAAGTTGAGAAGGTTGAAGAGTCGAGGACGACTCTTTCCCAAGGGGGGGGAGCTGATGCAGCCCGTCCTACGACCGCTACTACATCTACTCCCACGAGCTCCACAAGTGGACCCATGACTCGCGCCCGAGCTAAGCTCCTCCAAGCCAAGGTTAACTCGCTCCTTTCCTTGTGTGACTTTGACACACCCTTGGATGGCTTGCTACTTCATACGCATACACTGTGCATCATCAGGTACGAAGATAAGGACCCAAGGGACGGAGGAAACGGAGCGGAAGCAACCATTGGAGCCAGGCCAGATTACTACGGTTGAGCCGACCGGTACTACGTTCAAGCGGTCCCACTGCCCCCAACAGACGCCCAGAAGAACCACTCCACGCCCAGACGCTTGCCTACTACCGCCCGGAACCGGTACTACCGGAAGCGGTACTACCGCCCCTCCTACCGCTTCGCTTCTGGCGCCTCCGGAAGCTCCAGTTCGCCAACAGATTACTACCGCCCCCGAAGCGGTACTACCGGTTGCGACCGATACTACCGGTTGCCAGACCGGTACTACCGGTCCAGACTGACCCTGAACGCCTGAGTTCAGCCCAGTGCCTTGTATCCCTTCCTATAATTTACCTTTTCGTTCCGAAACTACCCCTGTTTTGTGGCTGGACTATATATAGCCCCCCACCCTCTATTGTAAACCCTAGACTTGGATAATAATAATTATTAAGGAAACCCTTTGAGGAACTTATATCTATTGGTCTCATGCTCCTACCAAGGAGCACCGGATTATCCCCCCTCTTGGATCTTGCCTAGTGCGTTCAAGTTGTACAAGGCCTTGGGTTCTCGGTTTCTCGCCCCCAAGTCATCAAGATCTCACCAAGCACCTCATCCCCCGTTGTTGGCGTGGAGAGCGAGCTTCGCCCAACACCGATCCTAGGGATTATGTTGGACCGGTTGCCACCGGCGTGAGGGATAGGCGTGTATCGTGTTTTGGTGTGCGTGTGTTCGTGGTTTTCATCTCCTTCCTCCCCCGACCACCATTTTCCCCTCGTTTCTCGTGGAATTCGTGAAAGATCGGGCCAACCCAAGGGTTACCCCCTAACATGGACTCTTCAAACGAATTTCAGTAGCATGTGTAGAATCAGATTTAGTGTTCTTTGGTGGTATAAAATCTGCAGCAACAATCTGATTCTCACTTTTATTTTTCTCCTCAGTTTTAGCTCTAGTAGCTCTAGCAAGATCATCTTTTAAAATCTGTTCGGGAGTCATAGGTTTTAGACCAATTTTCTTTCCATCATGCATAAGAGAATAGTGATTAGTTTTGCCATTATGAACAGATTCTCTATCAAATTGCCATGGTCTACCAAGTAACAAAGAACAGGCTTGCATAGGTACAACATCACAATCAACAAAATCAGAATATGTACCAATAGTAAAATGCACGCGTTCTTGTTACCTTGATCTTGCGAGAACTCTCAAACCAGTGGATGTAATATGAATGTGGGCGTTGTCTTGTTGGAAGTGCAAGCTTCTCTACCATGTCAACACTGGCCAGATTATTACAACTCCCTCCATCAATGATGATCCGTATAGCTCTATCCTTGACAACACCACGTGTTTGGAACAGGTTGTGGCGTTGATCTTGCTCAGATTTGCTCAATTGCACACTCAACACACGTTGTGTAATTAAGCTCCTGTATTGATCAGCAGCTTCAGCTCCCATTACCTCTGTCTCTTCATCAGCAACAGAATTGTCTCCATCTCGAGCGGAAATAAGGGCTAGTGTATCTTCATCAAAGTCACTTGTTGAATCGTACTGACCATCTTCTCGTACCATTATCACACGTTGTGTTGTGTACTGTCTCTCAATATGACCAAAACCCCAGCACTTGCGGCATTGTATATCCTTTGTCTTACCCGTGGATGCCATAGAAGATGCACTACGAGCAGGAGCATTGGATGATGGTGGAGGAGCAGCTGGAAATCTTGTGGTGGCCTTGGATGTGGTAGTAGCTGGTGGCGAATCACGAGGCGGCGCTGATTGTCGGGATGTCCAAGTGGATGTGCGACCTGCAGAATTATTAGTCCTCCTCCATGGTGTTTGGCGATCCTGCACTTCACGTTCAACTTTGCAAGCAAGATGAAACAAACGAGTGATAGAATTATATTCCTTATAATCTAAGATGTGCTGAATGTCCTTGTTTAATCCACCAAAGAAACGTGCAAGCATTTGTTCATTAGATTCAACAAGACCACACCGAACCATCCCGCTTGCAATTCCTGATAATACTCTTCTACAGAATTTTTCCCTTGCTCTAAACGTGTCAGATTCTTTAGTAAATCACATTGATAAGTAGGAGGTACAAAACGAACACGCATAGCAGTTTTTAAAGCTGTCCAAGTACTAGGAATAGTAGTAGGATTTAAACGACAATACTCAGACCACCAAAGGGAAGGAAACTTAGTAAATTCAGATGTAGCAGCACTAACACGCATATTCTCAGGATATTTTAAGCATGCAAAACGTTGTTCTACTTCCATCTCCCATGTAAGATATGCATCAGGATTATATTTACCCTCAAAAGATGGAATATTTAATTTAAGCTTTGCAACATGATCATCATCACGTACCGGTGGGTGAGCGTTGCGGTAGTAATGTCGGGGACGACCAGCAGGTACCTGTGGAGGTTGTTCAACCTCCTCGTCAAACATATCGTCGTCATCGGGGTCGTAGTAGTATCCGTCGTCTATCCCTAATGTCGCAGCAGCAGCCGCGGCGGAAGTCTGAGGAGCGTCAGCCGCAGCAGTAGCCACCGGGGATGCGGCGGCAGCCGAACCAGCAGTCCGACCCGTGATCGGAATGCGCCGTGCACCATGTGTGGGTGCTGGTGCGGGTGCGGGCAATAGGTTCAAAAGCTCCTTGAACCAAACGTCAACCTTGGCCTTGAAGGATTTCTTGAGTCCATCGATCTTGTCCACGGCGTTGGTGAGCTTGGTGTCAAACTCGCCGAGGCGCGTATCCACGTCTTCAGCGCGACTGACCAAGAGCGCGGAGAAGTGGGCATGTAGTTCCTCGTTCGTCATTGTGGCAGGTTCCGCGAAGTATCTGTCATGGTTAGTCCTTAAAAAGCACAGGTATATAGTACGAAAATATGGTGGAAGTCACGCGTAATTCGTCAAGCAATATACGAAGCTCTTACAAGTTCTTACCAAACAGCAGGAAAAGGCGATGTGCAACCACGAGGATCAGTGGGTCCAGAGATTGAACCAAGCGATTACCAGGAGTCGAAACACCGCACGTGGAGAGTATATGTGGAGCTCTGGGAAGGCTTAGCAAAGGGGGTTAGCAATTATCAAAACAGCAATGCAAAAGTTGAAAGAATGCTCAACGACGGTATTGTGCTGGTCCTAGGCTAGACCGTACTAGAGACGCGAGCCTAGATCACCAACGATGTCACGACGCGACACAACAAGCAATGTATGATGATATGGCACCCTGAAAAGCGAACCGAGATGCAGAAAATCACTATGATGGCGAGTGTCTAGAACTGATCTACGGGGTCTAAAAAGAGGTTAGCCCCAAAAAAAAATTCGAAATTTTTTATTTTGCTCCGGAAAGCGCGCAGGCGCCAAAAAAATATCGCTATAACGGCCGATGGAGAAAAGTGATCCCCGGGGTCGAAAAACAGTATAGCCAGAATTTTTTTTTTGCTCTCCTTCTGGAGTTACGACCGAACTCTGAACTCGATACAGACTTTAGCTAAACACGGAAACAACAAAGAAGGAAAGTAAAAAAGAAATAGCTAGGAAACAATAACTCTACTCGGACTCGTACCACGACAGCTAACTGATCGGATCTATGTCGCGGTAGGAAGGCGGTGGCGGAGTATTAGGGTTTATGGTGGTAGCGTATATGGCGGCGGAATATGGTGACGGTGATCAGCGAGTGTGGCGGTGACTACTATGATCAGAACTCGAAACTCTAAGGGACGAGACACTAAGACCAGCAACTCGACGCGATGATGTAGACAAAAATTCAACAATGCAAAAACTGAAAAGATAATGCGAGGCGTAGATTGGTTATGGGATGGATCTAAACTCTAACTGTGTTTTTGGCTTTTCGTGGGGTTATAGGTAAAAACAGATCTAATCTATGAAAACAGTAGAATCTCACCGAGCAACCTGAAATCTGATACCACTTGATAGGGCAAAGGTGTCCGATCTTTCGATGAGATGGCGATAATCGATTTGGTGGAGTTCGGGCGTGACCATCCGACTACACGTGCGAGCACGAGTGCCAATGCAATCGCTAGGACAATCTCCTGGAGGTTACCGAACCTGCGTGAACACGATCAGCCTGACCAGCGAGGGTCTTAATTCCTATCTGAAATCGAGAACAAGTAAGAACCAATATTGCAATCAAGATATTGCGGATTAAGAGGAAAGCTTTATTGAAGAGGTGGGATCCTGAATAGGTGCGAAGTACAAGAGGCCTCTGCGACGCTCGAGCCTTGGCGAAGTTGCGACTATGGCTAACTTAATGTCTAAACAAAATCCGAGTCTAGGGGGCCGGCTATGGGGAGTATTTAAGGGCGAAAAGGTGGGGTTTCGGCCAGCCATGGAAGTGGTGGCCGAATCCAACCCTAAAAGTCCTTTTCCTCAAATACGGACTCTAAAAGTGGCTAATTAAAATCCTGCGAAAATTACATGGGCCTGGCCCAAAATAAAGGTGTCGCAGCACCATATTAAGCTATGGACGAATTCGTAAAGTATTGATCTTGAATATTTCGTCCAAGCCTTCTTTCTTCATTATGGTGACCTCAAAGTTCTGAAATCTTCATCCGTGGCCTTCTCTTGGATCATCACATGCTTGCTGCCATCTCCATGCATGGCCATGCTCCAATGCTTGTCCCTCTCATCCATGCTTGGTCCATCATTTCTAAGAGTAAGAAATATATCTGATTTAGGCAGCATCATATTCTCATGTATGTGAGGAATAGTTCCAAGAAACGAAAGTACCTGATAGTTAAGTTGTTTGGCACGAGATCTTTTGATGGGTCCTTGTATGTGTGTTGCTGTAGGTACAACGGTTGTATCAATAGTAGGGATGTCCACATCAGGTATATAGTACGGAAATATGGTGGAAGTCATGCGTAATCCGTCAAGCAATATACGAAGCTCTTACAAGTTCTTACCAAATAGCAGGAAAAAGCGATGTGCAACCGCGAGGATCAGTGGGTCCAGAGATTGAACCAAGCGATTACCAGGAGTCGAGACACCGCACGTGGAGAATATCTGTGGAGCTCTAGGAAGGCTTAGCAAGGGGGGTTAGCAATTATCAAAAGAGCAATGCAAAAGTTGAAAGAATGCTCAACGACAGTACTGTGCTGGTCCTAGTCTAGACCGTACTAGAGACGCGAGCCTAGATCACCAACTATGTCACGACGCGACACAACAAGCACTGTATGATGATATGGCACCCTGAAAAGCGAACCGAGATGCAGAAAATCACTATGATGGCGAGTGTCTAGAACTGATCTACGGGGTCTAAAAATAGGTTAGCCCCAAAATTTTTTTTTCGGAATTTTTAATTATGCTCCGGAAAGCGCGCCGGCGCCAAAAAAATATCGCTATAACGGCCGATGGAGAAAAGTGATCCCCGGGGTCGAAAAATAGTATAGCCAAGATTTTTTTTTTGCTCTCCTTCTAGACATACTACCGGACTCTTAGCTCGACACGGACTTGAGCTTAACACGGAAATAACAAAGATGGAAAGTAAAAAGAAATAACTAGGAAATAATAACTCTACTCGGACTCGTACCACGGCAGGAAACTGATCGGATCTGTGTCGCGGTAGGAAGGCGGTGGCGGAGTATTAGGGTTTATGGTGGCAGGGTATATGGCGGCGGAATATGCTGGCGGAATATGGTGGCGGTGATCGGCGAGGGTGGCGGTGACTACTATGATCAGAACTCGAAACTCTAAGGGACGAGACACTAAGACCAGCAACTCGACGCGACGATGTAGACACAAATTCAACAATACAAAACTAAAAAGATAATGCGAGGCGTAGATTGGTTATGGGATGGATCTAAACTCTAACTGTGTTTTTGGCTTTTTCGTGGGTTATAGGTAAAAACAGATCTAATCTACAAAAACAGTAAAATCTCACCGAGCAACCTGAAATATGATACCACTTGATAGGGCAAAGGTGTCCGATCTTTCGATGAGATGGCGATAATCGATTTGGTGGAGTTCGGGCTTGACGATCCGACTACATGTGCGAGCACGAGCGCCTATGCAATCGCTAGGCCAATCTCCTAGAGGTTACCGATCCTGCGAGAACACGATCAGCCTGACCAACGAGGGTCTTAATTCCTACCTGAAATCGAGAACAAGTAAGAACCAATATTGCAATCAAGATATTGCGGATTAAGAGGAAAGCTTTATTGAAGAGGTGGGATCCTGAATAGGTGCGAAGTACAAGAGGCCTCTGCGACGCTCGAGCCTTGGCGAAGTTGCGACTATGGCTAACTTAATGTCTAAACAAAATCCGAGTCTAGGGGTTCGGCTATGGGGAGTATTTAAGGGCGAAAAGGTGGGGTTTCGGCCAGCCTTGGAAGTGGTGGCCGAATCCAACCCTAGAAGTCCTTTACCCCTCAAATACGGACTCTAAAAAGTGGCTAATTAAAATCCTGCGAAAATTACATGGGCCTGGCCCAAAATAAAGGTGTCGCAGCACCATATTAAGCTATGGACGAATTCGTAAAGTATTGATCTTGAATATTTCGTCCAAACCTTCTTTCTTCATTATGGTGGCCTCAAAGTTCTGAAATCTTCATCCGTGGCCTTCTCTTGGATCATCACATGCTTGCTGCCATCTCCATGCATGGCCATGCTCCAATGCTTGTCCCTCTCATCCATGTTTGGTCCATCATTCCTAAGAGTAAGAAATATATCTGATTTAGGCAGCATCATATTCTCATGTATGTGAGGAATAGTTCCAAGAAACGAAAGTACCTGATAGTTAAGTTGTTTGGCACAAGATCTTGTGATGGGTCCTTGTATGTGTGTTGTTGTAGGTACAACGGTTGTATCAATAGTAGGGATGTCCACATCAGGTATATAGTACGGAAATATGGTGGAAGTCACGCGTAATCCGTCAAGCAATATACGACGCTCTTACAAGTTCTTACCAAACAGCAGGAAAAGGCGATGTGCAACCGCGAGGATCAGTGGGTCCAGAGATTGAACCAAGCGATTACCAGGAGTCGAGACACCGCACGTGGAGAATATCTGTGGAGCTCTGGGAAGGCTTAGCAATTATCAAAACAGCAATGCAAAAGTTGAGAGAATGCTCAACGACAGTACTGTGCTGGTCCTAGGCTAGACCATAGTAGAGACGCGATCCTAGATCACCAACGATGTCACGATGCGACACAACAAGCACTGTATAATGATATGGCACCCTGAAAAGCGAACCGAGATGCGGAAAATCACTATGATGGCGAGTGTCTAGAACTGATCTATGGGGTCTAAAAATAGGTTAGCCCCAATTTTTTTTTTCGAAATTTTTAATTATGCTCCGGAAAGCGCGCCGGCGCCAAAAAAATATCGCTATAACGGCCGATGGAGAAAAGTGATCCCCAGGGTCGAAAAGTAGTATAACCAAGAATTTTTTTTTTGCTCTCCTTCTGGACTGACGACCGGACTCTTAGCTCGACACGGACTTGAGCTTAACACGGAAACAACAAAGATGGAAAGTAAAAAGAAATAACTAGGAAACAATAACTCTACTCAGACTCATACCACGGCAGGAAACTGATCGGATCTGTGTCGCGGTAGGAAGGCGGTGGCGGAGTATTAGGGTTTATGGTGGCAGGGTATATGGCGGCGGAATATGCTGGCGGAATATGGTGGCGGTGATCGGCGAGGGTGGCGGTGACTACTATGATCAGAACTCGAAACTCTAAGGGACGAGACACTAAGACCAGCAACTCGACGCGACGATGTAGACACAAATTCAACAATGCAAAAACTAAAAAGATAATGCGAGGCATAGATTGGTTATGGGATGGATCTAAACTCTAAGCATGTTTTGGCTTTTCGTGGGTTATAGGTAAAACAGATCTAATCTACGAAAACAGTAAAATCTCACCGAGCAACCTGAAATCGATACCACTTGATAGGGCAAAGGTGTCCGATCTTTCGATGAGATGGCGATAATCGATTTGGTGGAGTTCGGCTTGACGATCCGACTACACTTGCGAACCGAGCGCCAATGCAATCGCTAGGCCAATCTCCGGAGGTTACCGATCCTGCGAGAACACGATCGGCCGACCAATGAGGGTCTTAATTCCTACCTAAAATCGAGAACAAGTAAGAACCAATATTGCAATCAAGATATTGCGGATTAAGAGGAAAGCTTTATTGAAGAGGTGGGATCCTGAATAGGTGCGAAGTACAAGAGGCCTCTGCGACGCTCGAGCCTTGGCGAAGTTGCGACTATGGCTAACTTAATCCCTAAACAAAATCCGAGTCTAGGGGGTCGGCTATGCGGAGTATTTAAGGGCGAAAAGGTGGGGTTTCGGCCAGCCTTGGAAGTGGTGGCCGAATCCAACCCTAGAAGTCCTTTACCCCTCAAATACGGACTCTAAAAAGTGGCTAATTAAAATCCTGCGAAAATTACATGGGCCTGGCCCAAAATAAAGGTGTCGCAGCACCATATTAAGCTATGGACGAATTCGTAGAGTATTGATCTTGAATATTTCGTCGAAGCCTTCTTTCTTCATTATGGTGGCCTCAAAGTTCTGAAATCTTCATCCGTGGCCTTCTCTTGGATCATCACATGCTTGCTGCCATCTCCATGCATGGCCATGCTCCAATGCTTGTCCCTCTCATCCATGCTTGGTCCATCATTCCTAAGAGTAAGAAATATATCTGATTTAGGCAGCATCATATTCTCATGTATGTGAGGAATAGTTCCAAGAAACGAAAGTACCTGATAGTTAAGTTGTTTGGCACGAGATCTTGTGATGGGTCCTTGTATGTGTGTTGCTGTAGGTACAACGGTTGTATCAATAGTAGGGATGTCCACATCAGCATCTGCGGCCATCACGCAGGCAGCTGCTCCTTTGTCGCCAAAGCTCTACGAGCCGGATTCTACTGGCCAACGGCCATGAGCGATGCAAAGGACATCGTCCGAAGATGCAACGGGTGCCAACGGTTCGCCGACAAACCACACACACCCGGGTCAGAGCTCAGACCCATACCTATAGCTTGGCCCTTTGCTCAATGGGGCCTCGACATGATCGGCAAACTGCCAAAGTCCTCGAAAGGGGGGCACGTTTACCTCCTGGTCGCAGTCGACAAATTCACCAAGTGGGTCGAGGCCATGCCGGTCACCAACCAAAAGGGCAAGACTGCCGTCAAGTTCTTCGAATCCATTGTCTACAGGTTCGGCGTACCGCACAACATCATCACCGACAATGGATCGAACTTTATCTCCAAGGAATTCCAAGACTTCTGCGAAGGCCTCGGGATCAACATCACGTACGCCTCAGTGGCACACCCGCAAACGAACGGGCAAGTGGAAAAGGCCAACGGCCTAATCGGCGCTGGCATCAAGAAGCTCCTCATGAGCCCACTCGAACGAAAGGCCGGAGCCTGGACGAAAGAGCTGCCATCCATCCTATGGAGTTTGCGTACTGCGCCAAACATCTCCACCGGCTACACACCATTCTTCATGGTACACGGAGCCGAAGCCATGCTACCAGCCGAAGTACGCCACCAGGCCCCCTGGGTCGTTGCTTACAGCGAAGCCGAATCCACGGCTGCACTCGAAGACGCCGTGGACACACTCGACGAAGCAAGAGACATAGCAGAAATGATCGATCGGTCTACCAGCAGAGTCTCCGAACTACTACCGACGGCTACGCCCAAGGTCCTTCGTCGAAGGAGACCTCGTCTTGCGACTCAAGCAAGAGCGACCGAAGAAATTCGAGTCGCCATGGGAAGGACCCTACGTTATCACCGAAGTCATCCCAGGTGGCGCCTATCGCCTCAAGCACGTGGAGTCTGGAGTCGCATACTCCAACCCGTGGAACATCGCACACTTGCGGCGATTCTACCCATAGCTACCTACCCCTTTTACTTTCAATAAGGCTTTTCAGCCAAGGCTATTCAGCCGAACAATGTACTTCCTCGATTATGATATATATAAAGCTAAGTGTTCCGCCCCAAAATCTTGTTCGCTACTTGCAACTTTACTTTATGCTACAAACGCACTCGGGGGCTCCCCCCACCTCACGATTTCATCGACGAGGATCACACGTGTACACCTGAGTAGCTGACAACGTTAGGCAAACGAAAAGGACACGTACTCAAACAAAGCACTACGTGCTCACAATAAATAAAACCTTTATTACAAAGGGCACAAAACGCCCAGTCGAAATATACAAATTTTACATCTATCTCTTTTACAGGTACTACCTATTCTGAAGAATAACTTGAGCACGCTGCTCAAACAAATATACTACCTGTTCGGCATACTGCCATACAGCCGCATAATGCGGACGCATATCCCACTCGCCACCATCCGTCCGAAGAGGTGGCCCAGCTGCTACAACAGACAAATCTACATCAGGCCGGTGCAGGCTCACAAGGGACAAAGCAGCCTTCACTCCTGCGATGAGCTGTTGCCGCATCAGCTCCTTGACATTATTCACGCTCTGAAACTTCGACAGAAGACCCGCAAGGCTTGTTGGCACGACATCCAATGGAAACATGACATGCAACACCGAGGCAAGCGACGTCTGCACCTGACGAAGCACCCGCGAAACCTGGTGCACATGACCCTGCACCGTCGCCAGAGCCATGGCACGGTCACGATCCACCCAGAAGAAGCCGCCAGCCTCCATGTTTTGTTGAGTCAAGCAATTGACCCAAAAAGCGACACGCTCTTTCTCTTCCCTCGGAGCAAGGTTAGCACCTGCGACACTCGCAGAAAATAAGACGAAAGGCCAGCAGGCGCATCCGAAAATCTGAGCTACAGCCCGAAACAAAGAACAACTTACATTGAAGCTGCTCAGACAGCCGAAGCAGTTCCGCCATTAAGTACTCCTCCCTGGCCGCATCGCGATCTTCCTTGGACTTCAAAACATCGGCGTGACCATGCAACCCAAGCAACTCCCTCTCAAGACTACAAACACGGTCCCGAAGAAAAGCGAGTTGTGAGGAATCATCCAAAGATGGCCGCAGCTGCGCTGCAGGCGAGGTGTCAACGGGGTCAGCACCCGAAGGAACCTAGAACTGCAGAAAAGTAAAGGACATAAACATTCAGACAGAGAAGAGCACAACTCAGAAGAGTTCATTAAGCATATAAAGGCCACTACGTGGCACAATGATTGCGTTCCTTAAAATATTTACAGCAAAAGAAGACTACAAACTATCCTACATCTACAACGCCTAAGACGCGGCACCTGAGTAGCCTCGGAGCCGGATTGCCTCGCCTTGGCCTCCCCCTGCTGCCGCAGCGCATACTCAGACAGTAGATCAATGAGCTTTGGCCCATATCGCTTGCAGCGAGTAGAATAGGCAGCAAAGGCTACCTCGGATCCATCCACGGTCGTCGGCATCCGGGGGGTGATCTGGGGAAGGTCCAGCTCCGCTCCAGCCGCCAAGGCCATCGCCAGACCCGGACGGCGCCGATGCCCTTCGCTTATGCCATGCAGCGCCGGTGACAAATCCTCCGCCAAGGTGTCAACATCATCAAGGGCCGCGCTTGGGGACAAGCTCCTTGTAGAAGCGCCAGGACCTCCTTCGCTGGCAAGGAGTTGACGACGGTCTTGCGGCGATCTTCGACCGCTGAGCATCATCTAGAGCACTCCCATGCTCCAGGCGCATGGTCAAACTCGACTGCGGCATCCGAGACAAAAAAGAGAAGGAATGAAAGTAACACGTAAGAAAGACAAAGAAAACGAAAAGAAAGGAGCAAAAATAAGGTACTCACTGAAATAGCCTTGGCGTGACCATGAGCTTGCCCGCCACCTCTCTTTCACGCAGCGATGCCCATGGCAAGCTGCTCCTCGGTCCGTAGCCTCCTGCAGACGGTCCTTAGCTTTTGCCTTGGCGGCTCCACTCAAAGGCGCTCCCTTCAGGCGTCCTCAGCCTTCTTCTCCGCTTGACCAAGGCTCTTCTTGAGAGCATCAATCTCACGGAGGGAAGTGTTATGCTCCTCTACATTCAAAACATACAAGCGTCAGAAAGCAAGATAATAATGCAAAAAGAAAGAAGCACCAAAGCATCCAGGTACCTTGAAGCTGTCGGAGGTTGACCTCCAGCACCAGGTGCTCCTGCACCAGTCGCTTGGCTCCTGCACAAAAGGCTGCAGGAAGAAGAACTACCAGTAAGGAAAAGGACTTGGGGGCTGCGCCCAACATGAAGGAACAAAAGCAAAATTCGCACACGAAAACGCTCAGGGGCTCCCCCCGAAGACTCGAAGAAAGAACAAGACAATAAATTTTTTCAGACGCTCGGGGGACCCCTCCGTAGCTGGAAGCAGAAGTACTTACATGCTCCGATGGCGACTCCGACGGCCCGCTTGCAGCCTTATGAGGCGCAACCAGCTGAGCCTCCTGCGGAGAAGGGACCGGCGCAGCACCCTCAGAGGTAGCCACCATCTGAGGAGGAGGAGGAGACGCAACCTTCGACTCTCCCATCATCTCCCGAGCACCATCGCTGGAGGAGTCGTGGGAGGAGTGACTGCACACGAAATATTTAGGAAAGCACAAAAGTCAACAGGAGCAGGACAGTAGTATAAAAGAAGCTTACAAGTCCAGTGAGCTCAGGTCGAAGACAGGAGGAGTCCTTCGGGCTCTCTTATCCCCTTTCTTCTCTTCCTTCTTTTCTTCCTTCTTCCGCTTCGCTGGCGGGTGCGGCGCTACAGCCCGCACAAGAATGGCAAGAAGAGGGGAGGAAGAGCCTCCATGCCCGTCACTGTGACGCTCAAGGCACAGAGGGTTCCTAGGAGTCGGAGGAGTCGAGGCATCCGAAGACTCGCTGGAGCTCCGTGATCGTTTGCGCGTGTGGTCCTCGCTCGACTCATTGGCATCTTCCGCCGGAGATCGCGCATACGGCAGCTCGGACACGGAATCCACCACGTCATTATCCGGAGCATCCGGAAATATTTCAGGCAATGGCGGCACCATGCCCGGCACCTTGAAGCTCTGCAAAAAAGAAAGAATTTTGTTAGCAGACAAAGAAAAATAAATACGCAGTCGACGAAAAGCGCTACGCGCATGAATCTACACCTGTGGAACGGCCAGCGTCGAAGAAAACGGAGGAGTCAGCGACTTCCCCGGGATTTTTTCTCCGGCCTTGAACTTCAGCAGCAAGCGAAGGGCGCCCAGAATAAAGAAACATCGGGTGCGTCCTAGCCTGGAGAGGCTGCACCCGACGCTCGAGAAACATGCGGATAATATCCACACCGTTCACTTCCTTCTCCGGAATCAACTGGAGATCCTCCACCCGACGGTAAAGGGCCTCTATATCATCTGACTCGCCATCCAAGATCTGGTTTTTCCAGGACCTTTTCTGCTCGATTATCTGGGAGGGGTCGAAAGGAGCAAGACCAAAATGCTGACCAGCCACTGTGGAGTCGCGAATGTAAAACCACCGCCTCCTCCAGTACTGGACAGATTCAGACATAGAGAAAGAAAAGAAAAGAATATTGGCCCTCAGGGAGATGATGCAACCCCCAATGGGATACACACCATCCGAACCGGATTGCCTCTTCACGGAATAGAGTTTCCGGAAGAGACCAAAGTGCGGCTCGATGCCGAGCCAGCACTCGCAGAAAGTGATAAAACAAGCAATGTGAAGAAGAGAATTGGAGGAAAGATGATGCAGCTGGATGCCATAGAGGAAGAGCAGCCCACGAAGGAAGTCGTGGACTGGGAAGGAAAATCCACGCATAACGAAGGCGAGAAACATAACCCGATACCCAGCGGGGGGACGGGGGATTATCTCGTTGCCGGGGAGTCTGACGGCCTCCCTATCCTGTGGGATCAAACCCCGCTCGCGAAGTTTGCGGAGGTCACTCTCCCGCGTCTCTGATCGCCGCCAACCACCGTCAGTGACACGGGCAGCGATGGCGCCTTTCTTTCCTCCGGCGGCGCTGGTACCAACCATCGATGATGATTTCTTTGGTTTCCCCATCGCGCTACGGTGGCGCCGGCGGTGAGAGCGCAAAAGGGAAGACGGAAATGTGGAAGGATATTCCAGCGCGCAGCAAGAACTGCTAGAGCACAAGGAGGCAGTGAGAACAAGAGTAGATGCGGTGAAAACAAACTGCAGCTTTCCCCAATGATTATAACGGCGAAGACGATGCACGGCAACCGTCCATCAAGAAGACCTAACGCCAACGGAAGATCTGGCCATACACGTGTCAGCATCACAACGAACCGTCGTTACCACGCCGTCCACTACGCGCGGAAATCGAGGAGGCGCCGTAATTATCTCCACGCTGCGCGTGACCGGTCAATTCAAGGTCAGCAAGTGGGACCCACGTTCGTCCAGTCAAGTCATTTGAGTGTGACCAATACTAACAATCCATCATACAACTCTTTCTCCTTGTTGTCGGTTTTGCAGGATACTCAACCTCACCCACCACCTACAAGGAACACGCTACAAGATCTCCAACAACATCTTGATGACAAGCTCAACTTCAAGATCTCCAACAAATTTGAACAAGGCTACGACACCGGAGATCCAACAACTTACAAGCTCAAGACCATGTGCACACCTCTCTCCCTATATGATGATGGCACTTCGTCAAGGACGACTCGTTTTGAAGCGGGGGAGATGATGCAGCCCAATACATGGCATTCACCATTGGTCCACATCATGCTTCATCAACCGTGCCCACAAAGGTGAATTCATTCCATATCTCACCCTATTTTGGTTGTGACGAGAATGGGATCCTACTTGAGACCAGTGCCAATGCTATGACCAGGCCCATGACCATGACGCCAACGGAAGATGACAAGAAGACCCCAGGAACCAAGACCCCCAAGCAAGAGGCATGGAAGAGAAGGAGGAAAAGGATTCCCGGCGCCAGGCCCGGCGCCACCGGAATCCACGCCGGAATTCAGTGACCCGGCGAACAGAGCCTCCGGAATTTCAGCCGTGGCCAACCAAACCCTCTCCCGCCAAAACCACTCTCAGGAGCCTTCCGCAAGCGATCGAGAAAACCGTCGCCATCGAAAATGTAAACGCCAACTCGGGCGGGACTTATCACCGAAATGCCACTGTGTCTTTGTGAAGGGTTTGATGCCCAGAATATTCCCTCCCACCTACCCCTTCGCCCCTAGTACTATAAATAGCCCTCTTGTGGCTCAGATCTAGTTAGAGTTGATGATGGATGAAGGCTTGTGCCTAACCCTAGATGGGAACCCCTTTCTATAGTTAATCTATTTGTACAAGGCCTTAGAGTTCGGTGTTCGTCTCGAAGTCGTCAAGACCCTCCTCAAGTGTTTGGTCTCTCCTCATCAAGGATTCTAGTAGTGCTAGGTCTCTCCCTTTGGGATTCTACTTGGTTGCTACTCTCTCCTTTGATTTGGATTCTATCATCCTCTTCCCGATCTCTCCTTTTGTGATTCTACCTAACGGTCTCTCGTCGAGGATTCTATTGGATTGGTTGTTCGAGCCAACAGGAGCAAATCGAATCGGGTTGTGTTTGCATGTGTTTGTATCTTTACCTTGCGTTTGTGTTGCGTTCATCGTGTTCATCGGGTATTCCCTCACCCCCCACCTCAAATCCGTGAAGATCGGGCCACCCTAGGGTCAATCCCACAGGGATCTCATATCAGTTTGCATATGTCTCTGTGATGTTTTCCACTTATAGACATATACACATATCATAAGATAATTTTAGTTGATTTTTAATCCTTGGAGACCACCTTTCTATTCCTTTTGATTCTTCAGTGGCTTCCAAATTTAATTTCCTACGAGTGTTAGTTCCTCTTGTTTGCATATTTGGGCACTCATATTTGTTCTCTCATGCCTTGCATTGTTAAATAAACTTGGATGAGTGACGATTCCATGATTATGCACCTTGTTCCCAAATACAATTATCATAATTTGTGCATTATCTTTGGGGAGCTCATCTAATTCATTTAATAATGCTCATTTGTCTTATTTCTCATTTATTGTACCTTAAATGTTTATGGAGAAGTGAGGATTCCATATTTGTGCATTTTTGTATTGAAATACAATGATTCTAAAGTGTGCACAAATCTTGGGGAACTTCTCTATTTTATTTAAGCATTTATTTGATCTTTCATTTGATGTTTTTTAAATACTTATGGGGGAGCGAGGATTCCATATTTTTGCAATTTGTATTGAAATGCAACTATTTTAAAGTTTGCACAAATCTTGGGGAGCTTCTCAATTTGTTATTTAAAAACACTCATCTACTCGTATCATAATATCTTGTTGTTTCCATTTGGACTCATTTGTTGTTTTCAAATTGGTTTGTCGGATCTTGTGATTGCTTGCATCATTTGTGATGCGTCGTTTTATTTTATTCCTTTGGCAATCTTCGGGACGTCGATATAGTTCTACTCCCTCCCAAGTATTCATCATTGGATATGTGCAAATGCACATCTTTGGAGGAAATATTACTATATTTGCCTTCTAGAACTTGTCACCCATTTCGGCAATCGATGCCAATGGGGGAGAAGTTTTAGAGGGTTTAAGGGAAATGGTTTATGCTTTTAGTTTGTTTCTAAGCATTTGCCTTTCATGCTCTTGCATCTTTGTTGTTGCTTAGCTTGTGGTATATATAGAGGAAACTCCACCAATAATAATGATTGGCAATACATGCAATGAAATTCAAGTTCATCACACATGCATAGATTGTGGGGAGTTTGCTCTATATATGGTGGTGGTACCAATATAACATACTTATGTAGTATTTGATATTCGTGTTACCATTTTGTTCATTAAAATTCCATATATAAACCCTCTTAAAGGGATTGTCATCAATTACCAAAATGGGGGAGATTGAAAGAACATGTGGGCCCCCATGCGTGGTTTTGGTAATTAATGACAATCTTTATGGACTAATGTGTGTATTAAGTTATACTTGTAGGATTTGTCCATTGACATCGCTTGGAGCATGTGTTGGCTTCAAGGTCGATGAAATGAGAAGAAGATGTGATGTGCAAGCTCAAAATGCGCCATCTATAGAAGATCTCATGTTTGATGCTTGCCATCCCCGGTGATCATGGATCGATGATGAGAAATCAAGAAAGGCGTTCCATCTTGAGAAGGGCAAGATCGTCTACATCGAGCTCAAGTGGAATGGTATAATCTTGATAGGTTTTCCCTTTTCCCGGTCTCACGTTGTGTGTGTGAGACCGGGTTTAGGATAGATAACCGTACTATCAAGACGGGCTCTCGAATGAGTAATTCGGTCACATCGTTTGGAGAGAGATCAAACCTTTTCATACTTTCATCATCGTATTTGGTTGTTATTTGGTATCATCCATGTGAGGATATAGAGCTTGTGGTAATCTCCATAACAAGCTCTTGTTCATCAAAATCGGATCTCACATATGTATGTTGTTGCGATTTTGATTTATGCGGCTTTTCGGTTTCTCACCAAGTGAGGTATCTCACATTTTATTTATTGGGAAGCCCTTGTCGTCCTCTATCCAACGCAATTGGAACCGGGTCAATCGGAGCTTCCAGTCAAAAGTTATGACCGTTTGAATATTCGCCGATTTTATTCTAAAAAGAAAAAGGGAAGTCATTTTACTGGGCGGGCTTGGTAGTACCACCCGCACTTTGGCGCCGCCTAACTATCTTCCGCCTCTAGGTAGTCAAATCCGGTACTACCAAAGGCTGGTAGTAATCTGCCAAGAGTACCGCCGACCCAGAAACATCTGCCCAGCTACTCCCTACGCTCAGCCCATTTTTTCTCGATCTAATTCCTGCACCGTCTCTGCTGCTCCCGCAGTTGCGTTGACTCGCGCCTTAGTCAGCGTTCTTTGGCTCGCGAGATCCGCATGCAGCGCTGGCCAGCCCTCGATCCCACCGCGATTCCCGCGCGTGCCCGTGTGATTCCGCCCTGCCGCGCATTGGGCCCCCTGTGGCCCCTGTTGCTCTCGCGCGTCCCGCGTGTACCGCCGCCGCACTCGCTGTGCATCGCGCGCTCGCCAGCGTCTTCGGCCGCTACTCGCCTCGCCTGCTTGAAGCTTACTCTGGTTGACTCTAGCTCACAGGCTGCCACTCGCCTGCCTCGATTTCCCGTGCTGAGACCGTCTGCTGCGTGGCTGCGATGGCCGCTCGTCTCTCCTCATTGGTTGCTGCGTTGACTGGCTGCGCCTAGCATTTTTGGTCTGTTCGGTCCGGTAGTACCGGTCCTATCCGGTACTACCGTTCCGTCCAGAAAAATCACCCCAACGGGCAGATTTTTGGCCCCTCTTTAAATAGCCTTCTCCTAAATCGTTTTAGGTAGCTTCTTCCTCTTCTATTAGGCTAAGCTTTGTCCACACTTGCTCTAGATCTTGAAGCTTGCCTAATCTTTTCCCTCCGATGATTCTTGCCCATATTTGAGTGGAAGAGAGAGGAGATCTAGATCCACGTTTTGACCTAACCGATTCATCTCTTTGTGAGTGCATATTTAGGGATATAGATTTTGGGGGATTTTGTGTCTCTCTTTGATTCCTCCTCTCTTGTTCCCCCAATAGGTTTAGTAGCTTTGTTGGAACTTGAGTGATGGAGGGGTTAACCTCTTGGGTGGCCCGATCTTCACGGATCTCGTGGTCAAATCGATGGGAAAGCGAGGGGAAAGGGAGAAGGTAGCGGAAGCGAACACACACCTCGCGAAGAACACGATGAACACACGCAAAACTCACACGATACAAGGCCGATTGCTCCCGAATGGCGGCCACCGATCCGATAGAATCCTCGCAAGGAAAGATCGGTCAACGTGCTCCCTCAAATCCACATCGGAGAAGGAAGAACACCTTGGGGAGGGTCTTGACAACTTGGAGACGAGACATCGAACTCCAAGGCCTTGTTCAACGATGGATGCGTGATGCAAAGTCCAATCGAGGTTGGTGACGATAGTCGGTCCCCTTGGATAAGGGGATGAGGCAAAACTAGAGATTCCACAATGGGGGTTGTCTTTAGTCTATCATCTATGCCTAAGGGATACATGAGGGGTGGGGGCTCTATTTATAGGCCAACCACATAAACAGGGGTAGTTTAGGGATAAAACTAGGGTTTGGACGAGCTAGAGGGGTACATGGGCCGAAGGCCCAACAGTCTTGTGACACACATGACCGGTAATCTGGGACTTGGTAGTACTGGGTCTAGATCCGAGTACCGCTTGCATCTGGGACTTCATGGCGTCGTCAGGGCTGAGTAGTGGCGGCGATCTGCTGGCCGGTAGTACCGGTCGCCAGATCCGGTAGTACCACTGGCAACAGAGAGCATTTGGCGATCTGTCTTCTTCCGCCTCCTCTTCCAAGCCTCTGTCTTGTCGGGCTTGATGCTCCGGGCTTCCTCCCTTGCCTCCGTACTTGTCAATGTGAACCTATCATGCATATGTAACGGAGTATGAAGTAGCATACCATTCAATAGGGTAGGAAGGGGGCTCGCATAGAGGAACGGGTTCACCTTTGGAGTCCATGACGACTTGGCGTAAGTTGGAGACCAAGATGTGGTAACGACCGTAGGACGGGCTACATCAGCTCCCCCTTCAAAAAGAGTCGTCCTCGACTCTACATGCTCATCACAAAGTAGAAGCGGTCGAGAGGCCTTCTTGATCCTGGGGTTCACCATATAGTCGTCCTCGAGAAAATTGACTTGACAACACTTCAATGTTCCTTCACCTTCCTTGAAGCCTACAAAGCTCACAACAAAAGCAAAGCAACACTCAAAGCGTAGCCAATTCATGAAGATTATAGCATGAGTCCTCAAGTAGAAGGAAGTCACCTTAGCTTGTAGAGATAGCTCGATGAAGGGTGGCCATAGGTAACTCTCTTCGATTCTTCTTGTCAACACATGGTCCATAGAGGTTGCCGTGTATGCATTTGTACCTTCATACAACAAAGACCAAGCAACATATGTTTGTGTGTGATAGAGGAGCATGTCATTTGTGGCATGTCCATTCTTGTTCACAACACGATTAGCACAACTCAAGTATAGCAAACGGGATGCATATGCAAGGTCAATGTGCATGGAAATCGTTTGAACATCATCCAAATGTGGAAACTCAAAAACTCCATATAACATAGTAGTGGGGCACTCAAAGCAATCGAATAGAAATTTGATCAACATATTTGATGCAAAGTTAGGGGAATTTGGCAAAAACACAAAAGGAAGAATATCCAAAACAACATCATTATGTGTGCCAACCAACCATTGGAAAGAGAAATTGTTCGACATGTTGGATGTCACACACAAATCATTGATATCAAATATCATGGGAATATGAGTATCCCAAGCGGAAGCCAAAGTAACATGTTTGCAAACAAACCAAATGAAAGAGCAAGTGGTCCTTATGTTTGTTGCAACAACAAGACGAGATTCTTGGAAGCTCTCATGACAATACATTCTCTTAATGGAATTGTGGTTGCACACAAAACATCGGAAAGAGAAAATGTTCAACATTTTTGTTGCAACACACAAAGCATCATTATCCAAAAGCGAAGAAACATGAATGTCACAAGGTGAGATAATACCATTAACATGCTTGCAATCAAACCATAGGAAAGAGCAATTTGCCAACATGAAAGATGCAAAGCATGCAAAAGGTATCAGAGCTGGGTTCAATCTTGAACTCACTTGTGGGATGCTCTCTAGAGCTCTTTTTGTCAACTCGTGCTCAACCGAGGTTGACATTCTCGTGCGGGCACCTACACACATCATATGTAACAGGAAGAACGTGTGTGCATGATAGAGATACACATCATCCATCATGACGTATCTCTTCTTGTGCACATCACCATTAATGTCACTCAAGTATGAAATAGATGCATGGTGAGTATGCAAGTGGGGAACATGCTTATCATGGCAATCATCAAAATATCCAAAAATTGAGAAAGCTATGGGGGCCATCTCATTATAACGCATATGATCAATATTGTTGCAAGCAAAACAAGTGAAATAGCAAGCATTCATCTTATCGCAAGCAACGAGAGAAATTGAATGACTAGCATGACAAGGCAAGTCCAAAGCAATTGGAGGATACACACAAGATGCATAGCATGGCATGTTTATGGCAATGATATCGCAATCAAACAATTCCACATGATCAATATTATGCAAAAGCAAATCATCACATGGGAAAGTGGATGAAGCATATGTGATGTCACAAGTATCATCCATAGCATGCATATCCTCACAATTCATCATGTCCACTAGTGGGATCATGGCATCATCAACACCCTTATTGTTACCTTGTTCATACCTCTCATATGAAGTGGGTGTTGTGGAAGTAGTGGTCTCCTTGTGGACGACTTCGTTTTCTTGATGTAGCCATGGCATAACATCATCTTCATGCACCATGTACATCTTCTCCAATTGAGGCATCATTGCTTCATGGTTTGGCGCATCTTCCTCCATGGAACCTAGCACAACACAAGAGAACACACTAGAGGTAGAGGGTAAGTTGTTAGAATTCGAAATGGTCTCACTTGACCTATCAACTACCACTCTCAACTCACTAGGAGTATCGCTCAGGCCCTCCAAGTGGAAGCACTCAATCTCACATAAGGTGGAGTCACTCATCTCACTCTTGTTCTCACTCAAGTGGGCTAAGTGGCTCTCATACTCACATGGGATTGGCACCACATCATCACTCAAGCATATGGGGGTAGGCTCGGTTTCCTCAACTCCATGCGCCTCCTTTGGTGAAGGGAAAATCCCATGCTCACCATTCTTGACCTTGTCGCCTCCAAGGTTGGATGCCATAAGATGGGCATCATTGCTCGCCTCCATGGTCGAAGGGAAAATCCCATGCTCGACCGTCTTGTGGCCATCTTGTAGTAGTGGTGGAGGTAGGCTCATGCTATCCAACTTGGCGAATTAGAGGTCTTCATTTTCCTCGTTCATGAGGTCTTAAAATGCAAGAGTAGTCGTTGAAGCTTGATGGCGTGGACGAAGGCTTGCTCTTGGTGCCATTTTGGTGGTGGCACTAGAAGTTGAAGGTGCCTTGTGATGGTGTCAAAGGAGGTCATTGGCGTGCCTTGCCGATGGTTGATGTAGGTGGCGCACTTGGTCATCCATATGACGCTCACGAAGATGGCCGTTGACCTTGGCACTCTTCCTTGTATGTTTTTCTAATGAGCGCAAAGCATCATTAGTCTTGGCGACCATCCTCGTGTTTTTGTCGAAGTCGTTGTCCATGTCCTTCTTGAAGTTGTGGAGGTCGCTTTGGAACTTGTCCATTTGATGATGGACCTTGGCGCACTCGAGTTGGAGGCTCCGTCTTGGTCGGTGCGACGTGAGGAGCTTGTCGTTGTCGTTCTTGAAGTCTCCCATGCTTGGGGAGTCGTTGTTGTTGTAGCACTCCATGTCACCCAAGCATGTGGAGCCATTGTTGGTGTAGTGCTCCATCATGTTATCCATGCTTGTGGAGACATAGGCAGGTGGCTCATCGTGGATTCTTCATAGAAATCATCCTCGGTCCCGGAGTCCCTAGACATGCTTCACAAGACCAAGTGTTGTATATGGAAGTGGTAGAGGGTGTTAGGGATACAACGTAGAACCTTACTTTACCTTGGAAGATCGTATCGTGCAAGTGGCTACACTTGAGAGCAATAAACCAAGCAAAGTGAAGTTCACGCGGAACACCAAAACCAACTACCAACAAAAAAACAAACACACACAAGGCCTATGGTGGATAGGTATGGAAAGTGGCATGTCAAGAACCAATCCGAAATCAAGATGTTGTAATGACAAGTAAAGAACCACAATGATCACAAAGCAAAACAAGTCAATCCATAAGATAGGAAATAGGTACAAGGAAACACACACGGTGGGATAAATGGGACTTGTGCGACGGAGAAAGTGAGCTAAAAACCAAATGATTACCTAGCGAAGACTATAAGCTCGTGTCTCACAAGTACAAGGAGAGACGCAAGTTCGATTGCACAAGATTGGTGGGCTACAAGATATGCACAATATGTACCACCTATATGATGTTCATCGAGCTTGCGCTTCCTATTCTATAAGGCACATGTATATCTCTTTCTTTTCTTTTCTTTTTTTCTATTTTTATTTTTCTTTATTTCCTTTTTCTTTTCACTTGCCTCTTCCTTGTGCCAACAACTATACAAGATAACTATTTGAGATAGCGCCCACAATGTTTGCTCGGAATCTACAAGGTATCAAATGTGCATAGCCCAAGCAATCATAAGAGGAACTAGTCTCAATAGGTGTTTGTTGCTCGCAAAGATAGTGGGGTTCACAAAGGAATGCAAGTGGGGAAAGTCGCGGAATGTTTATACCTTTCGTCGATGATCTTCACCCTTTATTGTTGGATTCCGCCTTGCTCACGGAATTTGGATGGGGTAGATAGCATGAACAACGTGGATGATGATGTAGAGCTCCTTCTCCTCTTCGAAACGAGCTAAAGAACACCAAAATCCGAGTTCGAATGCAAAAGTTATGCTCAAAACGGTGAGCGGCTGAAATCTGGGAACCTGATTTTTTTTCTGTACTGGGCGGTAGTACCGGATATTAGGAGCGGTAGTACCGGTAAGCGGTAGTACCAGATATTTGGAGCGGTCGTACCGCTGGAGATAGAGACGCCCAAATCTGACGCGTTTTCGCGATTTTGGGGCGATTTGGGCGGAAAATCTTCAAGAAAAACACCAAATCGACGGGGGAAATCAAGGAATTAGGCTATGTGAACGCAAAGGAAGGTAGATCAACAAGTTTAGCAAGTAATCCATGGATCAAAACCTACCAAAACGCACTCAAATCATAGATCGATCCAAAACACAAATTGGGGCTATTTTTGGTTGAATTTTCGAATTTATGGGGAAAAGACCAAATCGATGAGAAATCCGTGGCAACCAAAAGCTGCTGATACCAGATGATGGAGGGGTTAACCTCTTGGGTGGCCCGATCTTCACGGATCTCGTGGTCAAATGGATGGAAAGCGAGGGGAAAGGTAGAAGGTAGCGGAAGCGAACACACACCTCGCGAAGAACACGATGAACACACGCAAAACTCACACGATACAAGGCCGATTGCTCCCGAACGGCGGCCACCGGTCCGATAGAATCCTCGCAAGGAAAGATCAGTCAACGTGCTCCCTCAAATCCACATCGGAGAGGGAAGAACACCTTGGGGAGGGTCTTGACAACATGGAGACGAGACATCGAACTCCAAGGCCTTGTTCAACGATGGATGCGTGATGCAAAGTCCAATCGAGGTTGGTGACGATAGTCGGTTCCCTTGGGTAAGGGGATGATGTGGACATCCCTACTATTGATACAACCGTTGTACCTACAGCAACACACATACAAGGACCCATCACAAGATCTCGTGCCAAACAACTGAACTATCAGGTACTTTCGTTTCTTGGAACTATTCCTTACATACATGAGAATATGATCTTTGCCTAAATCGAAATGTTTCTTACTCTTAGGAATGATGGACCAAGCATGGATGAGAGAGACAAGCATTGGAGCATGGCCGTGCATGGTGATGGCGCAAGCATGTGATGATCCAAGAGAAGGCAGGGATGAAGATTTTGAACTTTGAGGCCACCATAATGAAGAAAAGAAGGCTTGGACGAAATATTCAAGATCAATACTTCGAATTCGTCCATAGCATAATATGGTCTTCACGACACCTTTATTTTGGGCCAGCCCATGTAATTTTCATGAGATTTTAATTAGCCACTTTTAGAGTCCGTATTTGAGGGAAAAGGACTTTTAGGGTTGGATTCGCCACCACTTCCATGGCTGGCGAAAAACCCCACCCTCGCCTCATACATAGAACCTTTAGACTCGGATTTTGTTTAGACATTAAGTTAGCCATAGTCGCAACCGCCAAGCTCGAGCGTCGCAGAGGCCTCTTGTACAGCACCTATTCAGATCCCACCTCTTTCAATAAAGCTTTCCTCTTAATCCGCAATATCTTGATTGCAATATTGGTTCTTACTTGTTCTCGATTTCAGGTAGGAATTAAGACCCTCGCTGGTCGTGATCGTGTTCACGCAGGATCGGTAACCTCCAGGAGATTGGCCTAGCGATTGCATTGGCGCTCGTGCTCGCACGTGTAGTCGGATCGTCAAGCCCGAACTCCACCAAATCGATTATCGCCATCTCATCGAAAGATCGGACACGATCGTGTAAGTCCAGAAGTCTGGAACCGCCTCCGAAAAAATTTTCTGGCTATACTATTTTTCGACCCCGGGGATCACTTTTCTCCATCGGCCGTTATAGCGATATTTTTTTGGCGCCTGCGCGCTTTCCGGAGCAAAATAAAAAAATTTCAAAAATTTTTTTGGGGGCTAACCTCTTTTTAGACCCCGTAGATCAGTTCTAGACACTCGCCATCATAGTGATTTTCTGCATCTCGGATCGCTTTTCAGGGTGCTATATCATCATAAAGTGCTTGTTGTGTCGCGTCGTGACATCGTTGGTGATCTAGGCTCGCGTCTCTAGTACGGTCTAGCCTAGGACCGCGATGCGTCGTTGAGCATTCTTTCAACTTTTGCATTCTTTGTTTTGATAATTGCTGACCCCTTTGCTAAGCCTTCCCGAGCTCCACGGATACTCTCCACATGCGGTGTTTCGACTCACAGTAATCGCTTGGTTCAATCTGGACCTTGATCCTCGTGGTTGCACATCGCCTTTTCACCTTTGTTTGGTAAGAACTTGTAAGAGCTTCAGATATTGCTTGACGGATTACGCGTGACTTCCACCATATTCACATAGTATATACATGCTTTTTAAGGACTAACCATGACAGATACTTCGGAACCTGCCACCATGACGAAGAACTACATGCCCACTTCTCGCGCTCACAGTCGGTCATGGCGAAGACGTGGACACGCCCTAGGGAGTTTGACACCAAGCTCACCAACGCCGTGGACAAGATCGATGGACTCGAGAAATCCTTCAACGCCAAGCTTGACGTTCGGTTCAAGGAGCTTAACCGATTGCCGCCACCTGCAGCACCCACATGGTGCCTGACGCATTCCGATCACGGCTCGGTGCGGATGCATTGCCGCCGCACTTTCCGGCGGCTCTGCTGCGAATGACGTTCCTCGGACTTCCGTAGTATCTTCTTTGCGACATTGGGGACGGGGCAGCCAGGTACTACTACGACCCGGCAACGACGATCTTTGACGAGGAGGTTGAACAACCTCCACATTTTGCCGGTCGTCCCCGACATTACTACCATGGCAACGCTGCCCACGATGCATCGATGATGATCATGTTGCAAAGCTTAAATTAAATATTCCATCTTTTGAGGGTAAATATAATCCTGATGCATATCTTACATGGGAGATGGAAGTAGAACAACGTTTGCATGCTTAAAATATCCACGAGAATATGCGTGTTAGTCTTTGCATGTGAATTTACTAAATTTGCTTCCTTTGGTGGTGCAGTATTGTCGTTTAAATCCTACTACTATTCCTAGTACTTGGGTGCTTTAAAACTGCTATGCGTGTTCGTTTGTACCTCCCACTTATCAACGTGATTTACTAAAGAATCGACACGCTTAGAGCAAGGAAAAATTTCAGAAGAGTATTATCGAATTGCAAACGGGATGGTTAGGTGTGGTCTTGAATCTAATGAACAAATGCTTGCGTTTCTTTGGTGGATTAAACAAGGACATTCAGCACATATTAGATTATAAGGAATATAATTCTATCACTCGTTTGTTTCATCTTGCTTGCAAAGCTGAGCGTGAAGTGCAGATCGCCAAACACCATGGAGGAGGACTAATAATTCTGCAGTCGCACATCCACTTGGACATCCACAATCAGCCTCCTCGTGATTCGCCTCGACTACTACCACATCCAAGGCCACCACAAGATTTCAATTTGCTCCTCCACCATCATCCAATGCTCACCTTTCGTAGTGCATCTTCTATGGCTTCCAGGTAAGACTAAGGATATACAATGCCGCAAGTCTTTGGGGTTTTGGTCATATTGAGAGATTGCACAACAACGCGTGTGATGATGGTGCGAGAAGATGGTGAATACGATTCTGCGAGTGACTTCCGAAGATACACTAGCCCTTATTTCCGCTCGAGATGGAGACAATTATGATGATGATGACAGCCGGAGGTAATGGGAGCTGAAGTCGCTGATCAATACAAGAGTTTAATTACACAACGTGTGTTGAGTGATTGAGCAAATCGGCAAGATCAACGCATACAACCTGTTCCAAACACGTGGTGTTGTCAAGGAAAGAGCTATACGGATCATCATTGATGGAGGGAGTTGTAACAATCGGCGTTGACATGGTAGAAGCTTGCGCTTCCAAGACAACGCCCACATTCATACTACATCCAATGGTTTGAGAGTTCTCAAGATCAAGGTAACAAGAACGATGCGCGTGCATTTTACTATTGGTACATATTCTGATTTTGTTGATTGTGATGTTGTACCTATGCAAGCTTGTTCTTTGTTACTTGGTAGACCATGGCAATTTGATAGAGAATCATTCATAATGGCAAAACTAACCACTATTCTCTTATGCATGATGGAAAAGAAATTGGTCTAAAACCTATGACTCCGATGATTTTTAAAGATGATCTTGCTAGAGCTAGTAGAGCTAAAACTGAGGAGAAAAATAAAAGTGAGAATCAGATTGTTGCTGCAGATTTTATACCACCAAAGAACACTAAATCTGATTCTACACATGCTACTGAAATTCGTTTGAAGAGTCCATGTATGCTTGCAAATAAAATTGATATTTGATAGGGCAAAGGTGTCCGATCTTTCGATGAGATGGCGATAATCGATTTGGTGGAGTTAGGCTTGTGATCCATTGCGTCTACCTGACGTCGTCTGCAATCGCTAGGCCAATCTCACAGGTTCCGATCCTGCGTGAACACGATCGACCGACGAGGGTCTTAATTCCTACGAAATCGAGAACAAGTAAGAACCAATATTGCAATCAAGATATTGCGGATTAAGAGGAAAGCTTTATTGAAAGAGGTGGGATCTGAATAGGTGCTAAAGTACAAGAGGCCTCTGACGCCGAGCCTTGGCGAAGTTGCGACTATGGCTAACAATGTCTAAACAAAATCCGAGTCTAAAGGTTCGGCTATGGGCGTATTTAAGGCGAAAAGGTGGGGTTTCGCCAGCCATGGAAGTGGTGACCGAATCCAACCCTAAAAGTCCTTTCCCTCAAATACGGACTCTAAAAAGTGGCTAATTAAATCCGAAAAAATTACATGGGCTGGCCCAAAATAAAGGTGTGTCGCGCACCATATTATGCTATGGACTAAAGAAGTATTGATCTTGAATATTTAATATTCCTTCTTTCTTCATTATGGTGGCCTCAAAGTTCAAATCAAATCTTCATGGCCTTCTCTTGGATCATCACATGCTCGCCATCACCATGCATGGCCATGCTCCAATGCTTGTCCTCTCATCCATGCTTGGTCCATCATTCCTAAGAGTAAGAAACATATCTCATTTAGGCAGATCATATTCTCTCATGTATGTAAGGAATAGTTCCAAGAAAAAGTACACGATAGTTCTTGTTTGTACGAGATCTTGTGATGGGTCCTTGTGTGTGTGTGTTTGTAGGTGGGGTTGTATCAATAGTAGGGATGTCCACATCATGCTCCCCTTCTTGAATTGAAGTCGTCCTCGGCGCAATCTCATCTTCCTCACCAAAGTAAGGCTTCAAATCTGCAATGTTAAATGTAGGACTAACTGCATACCAAAGTCTGGGCAACTCAAGTTTATATGCATTATCATTGATTTTCTCTAACACCTTAAAGGGACCAGCACGCGTGGCATTAACTTAGACTTAAGTCAGGAAAACGATCTTTACGCAAATGTAACCAAGATCGCCAACATCAAACACAACATGCTTTCCCTTTATCTGACAAGTTTATACTTAGCATTCATGTGTTCAATGTTATCTTTAGTAGTCTTATGCAAGTTTAATATCATTTCAGTAGCGTTGTGTAGCATCCAAATTATGTTGCAATCAAGAAGGTAAAGGCAATAAATCAATAGGTGCACGAGGAACAAAACCATACACAATCTCAAATGGGCACATCTTTGTGGTAGAATGCAAACGATTATAAGCAAATTCTATATGAGGTAAACACTCTTCCACAATTTTAAGTTCTTCTTTAAAACAGCGTAACATAGTAGACAAAGTTCTATTTACTACTTCAGTTTGACCATCAGTTTGGGGATGACATGTAGTACTAAAGAGCAATTTAGTCCCCAACTTAGCCCATAAACATCTCCAAAAGTGGCTAAGAAATTTAGTATCACGATCGAGACAATAGTATTTGGCACACCATGCAAACGAACAATTTCACGAAAGAACAAATCAGCAATATGCGCAGATCATCCGCTTTATGACAAGGAATAAAGTGTGCCATCTTAGAGAACCGATCCACAACAACAAAATACTATCCCTCCCTTCCGTGTTCGTGGCAATCCCAAAACAAAGTCCATAGAAATATCCTCCCAAGGAACACTAGGAACAGGAAGAGGCATATATAAACCATGTGGATTAAAAGGAGACTTAGCTTTTGACAAGTAGTGCAACGTGCCACAAATCTCTCAACATCTCGACGATACGTGGCCAAAGAAGTGTGCAGCAAGAACATCCTCCGTCTTCTTGACACCAAAGTGTCCCATCAATCCTCCTCCATGCGCCTCTGTAATAACAAAAGACAGACAGCTATCTGGAATGCATAGTTTGTTAGCGGAACACAAATCCATCATTGAAGACGAACTTGTTCCAAGTTCTACCATCTCTACAATTACGCAACACATCTTTAAATTCACATCATGCACATATTGTTCTTTAATAGTTTCCAATCCAAATATTTTGAAGTCAAGTTGAGATACCAAAGCATAACGGCGTGACAAAGCATCAGCAATAATATTATCTTTACCCTTTTGTGTTTGATAACATAAGGAAAAGACTCAATAAATTCAACCCACTTTGCATGACGATTCAACTTAGCTTGACTACGAATATGCTTCAAAGATTCATGATCGGAATGAATAACAAATTCCTTAGGCCATAGATAATGTTGCCAAGTTTCTAATGTCGAACCAACGATATAATTCTTTATCATAAGTAGAATAGTTCAGACTAGCCCCACTCAATTTCTCACTAAAATATGCAACAGGTTTTCCCTCTTGTAATAACACCCTCCCAAACCAATTCCACTAGCATCACATTCAAGCTCAAAGTCTTAGTAAAATCAGAAGTTGGAGTAAGGGAGCATGTGTTAGCTTATCTTTCAATATGACGAAGGCACATTGTTGTGCATCGCCCAAACAAAGGGCACATCCTTCTTGGTAAGCTCATTCAGTAGCGACAATTGATCCAAAGTCTTTGACAAAGCGCCTATAAAAACAATGAGGCCAAGAAAACTCCTCACTTGTGTGACCGTCTTGGCTGCGGCCAATTCTCAATAGCTTCAATCTTGGCTGGATCCACTTCAATACCACAGTGATGTAACAACATAGCCAAGAAAGCATCGATTGGTGCAAAGGTGCACTTCTCAAGGTTACCAAACAAGCGTGCATCACGTAAAGCATTGAAAACAACACGTAAATGGTCAAATGTTCCTCTAAAGATTTGCTATAAATCAGAATATCATCAAAGTAGACTACCACAAAGCGTCAATGAAAGCCACGTAAAACTTCGTTCATTAATCTCATGAAAGTGCTAGGTGCATTAGTTAAACCAAACGGCATTACTAACCACTCATATAAACCGAACTTAGTTTTAAATGCTGTTTTCCATTCATCTCCTAATTTCATACGAATCTGGTGGTAACCACTACGCAAATCAACTTTAGAAAACATGGTAGAGCCACTCAATTCATCAAGCATGTCATCTAAACGTGGAATAGGATGACGATATCGAATAGTAATATTATTTATAGCTCTGATCAGTACACATGCGCGAAGAACCATCTTTCTTAGGCACCAAAATAATAGGAACACAAGGGCTAAAGGACTCACGAATATGATCTCTGTCGAGTAGTTCCTGAATTTGGCGTTGTATCTCCTTTGTCTCCTCTGGATTGGTTCTATATGGCGGCGGTTGGGCAGCGTGGCACCAGGAATTAGATCAATTTGATGCTCAATTCCTCTAATAGGAGGTAGTCTGGTGGCAACTCAGTGGGAAATCGTCCTCATATTCTGCAAAAGGTTAGCATTGGTGGCAAAGAAGGAGGCATATCCTCAAATGAAAACAAAACCTCTTTGGAGACAATTGCATAACATTGAGTATTGTTTACATCTAGTTCATCAATATCAATTTTATTTGCAAGCATACATGGACTCTTCAAGCGAATTTCGGTAGCATGTGTAGAATCAGATTTAGTGTTCTTTGGTGGTATAAAATCTGCGGCAACAATCGATTCTCACTTTTTTTTTCTCCTCGGTTTAGCTCTACTAGCTCTAGCAAGATCATCTTTTAAAATCTGTTAGGAGTCATAGGTTTTAGACCAATTTTCTTTCCATCATGCATAAGAGAATAGTGGTTAGTTTTGCCATGATGAGCAGATTCTCTATCAAATTGCCATGGTCTACCAAGTAACAAAGAACAAGCTTGCATAGGTACAACATCACAATCAACAAAATCAGAATATGTACCAATAGTAAAATGCACGCATCAGTTCTTGTTACCTTGATCTTCGAGAACTCTCAAACCATTGGATGTAGTATGAATGTGGGCGTTGTCTTGTTGGCGCAAGCTTCTCTACCATGTCAACACCGGCGATTATTACAACTCCCTCCATCAATGATGATCCGTATAGCTCTTTCCTTGACAACCACGTGTTTGGAGCAGGTTGTGGCGTTGATCTTGCTCAGATTTGCTCAATTGCACACTCAACACGTTGTGTAATTAAACTCTTGTATTGATCGGCGACTTGACTCCCATTACCTCCGGCTCGTCATCATCGAATTGTCTCCATCTCGCGGCGAAATAAGGGCTAGTGTATCTTCATCGAAGTCACTCATGAATCGTATTCACCATCTTCTCGCACCATCATCACACGTTGTGTTGTGCATCGTCTCTCAATATGACCAAACCCCGGACTTTGCGGCATTGTATATCCTTAGTCTTACCGTGGAAGCCATAGAAGATGCACTACGACGGGAGCATTGGATGATGGTGGAGGAGCAATTGGAAATCTTGTGGTGGCCTTGGATGTGGTAGTAGTCGGAGGCTTAATCACGAGGCGATTGTCGGGATGTCCAAGTGGATGTGCGACCTGCAATTATTAGTCCTCCTCCATGGTGTTTGGCGATCTGCACTTCACGTTCAGCTTTGCAAGCAAGATGAAACAAACGAGTGATAGAATTATATTCCTTATAATCTAATATGTCTTTGAATGTCCTTGTTTAATCCACCAAAGAAGCGTGCAAGCATTTGTTCATTAGATTCTACAAGACCACACCTAACCATCCCCGTTTGCAATTTCTGATAATACTCTTCTCTGAAATTTTTCCCTTGCTCTAAGCGTGTCGATTCTTTAGTAAATCACGTTGATAAGTGGGAGGAACAAAGCGAACACGCATAGCAGTTTTAAAGCAGTCAAGTACTAGGAATAGTAGTAGGATTTAAACGACAATACTCGGACCACCAAAGGGAAGCAAATTTAGTAAATTCACATGTAGCGACTAACACGCATATTCTCGGGATATTTTAAGCATGCAAAACGTTGTTCTACTTCCATCTCCCATGTAAGATATGCATCAGATTATATTTACCCTCAAAAGATGGAATATTTAATTTAAGCTTTGCAACATGATCATCATCGATGCATCTGGGCCGGCGTTCGGTAGTAATGTCGGGACGACCAGGTAATTACCTGGAGGTTGTTCAACCTCCTCGTCAAAGCATCGTCGTCGTCGGTGTTAGTAGTACCGTCGTCATCCCAATGTCGCATGAGCGATACGGAAGTCCGAGGAACGTCCGATCGCAGCGGAGCCGCGGGGTGTGGGTAGCCGTACCAGCGGTCGAGCCGTGATCGGATGCGTGCCACCATGTGTGGGTGCGGTGCGGGTCACGGGCAATCGTTCGAAGCTCCTTGACCGAACGTCAAGCTGGCGTTGAAGGATTTCGAGTCCATCGATCTTGTCCACGGCGTTGGTGAGCTTGGTGTCAAACTCCCTAGGCGCGTGTCCACGTCTTCAATGGCGGTGACCGGAGCGGAGAAGTGGGCATGTAGTTCTTCGTTCGTCATGGTGGCGTGGTTCATGAAGTATCATGGTTAGTCCTTAAAAGCACGGTATATACTACAGGAATATGGTGGAAGTCACGTGTCCCAAGCAATATCTGAAGCTCTTACAAGTTCTTACCAAACGAAGGAAAAGGCGATGTGCAACCACGAGGATCGGTGGGTCCAGAGATTGAACCAAGCGATTACCGAGTCAAACACCGCACGTGGAGAGTATCTGTGGAGCTCGGGAAGGCTTAGCAAAGGGGTGAATTATCAAAGCAATGATACAAAAGTTGAAAGAATGCTCAACGACGCAATGCTGTCTGGTCCTAGGCTGAGCAAGTACTAGAGACGCGAGCCTAGATCACCAACGATGTCACGACGCGACACAAAGAAGCTTTGATGATATAGCACCACGGAAAGCGATCCGAGATGGAAAATCACTATGATGGCGAGTGTCTAGAAGCGATCTCTGGGTCTAAAGAGGTTAGCCCCCAAAATTTTTTTCGAAATTTTTTTTTATTTTGCTTTCGAAAAGCGCGGCGTCAAAAAATATCGCTATAACGGCCGATGGAGAAAAAGTGATCCCCAGGGTGAAAAATAGTATAGCCGGAAAATTTTTTTGGGGCGGTTCCGCACTTTTTTTTTTTTTTTTTTTTGCTCCTTACGGACTTGACCCGGACTCTTAGCTCGACACGGACTTTGCTGAACACGGAAACAGCAAGAAGGAAAGTCAAAAGAAATAAGGAAAGCGATAACTCTACTAGGACTCATTACAGCGAGCTGATCGGATTCAGTGTCATGGTAGGAAAGTGGCGGAGTATTAGGGTTTTATGGTGGCGGGGTATATGGCGGAATATGGTGGCGAGGGTATATGGCGGCGGTGATGTTGAGTGTGGCGGTGACTAGTATGATCGAACTCGAAACTCTAAGGGGCAGAGACACTAAGACCCGGCAACTCGACGCCGACGATGTAGACACAAATTCAACAATGCAAAAAGCCGAAAAGATAATGCGAGGCGTAGATTGGTTATGGGATGGATCTAAACTCTAAGCTGTGTTTTGGCTTTTTTCGGGTTATAGGTAAAAACAGATCTAATCTAAAAACAGTAAAATCTCAAAACAGCAAAATCGATACCACTTGATAGGGCAAAGGTGTCCGATCTTTCGATGAGATGGCGATAATCGATTTGGTGGAGTTCGGGCCAACGATCCGACTACACGTAAAAGGCGTCAATGCAATTGAGGCCAATCTCCGGAGGTTACCGATCCCTGCGTGAACACGATCACCTGACCAAATGAGGTCTTAATTCCTACGAAATCGAGAACAAGTAAGAACCAATATTGCAATCAAGATATTGCGGATTAAGAGGAAAGCTTTATTGAAAGAGGTGGGATCCTGAATAGGTGCAATCTGAGGCCTCTGCGACGCCGAGCCTTGGCGAAGTTGCGACTATGTTAAACAATATCTGTCAAACCCGAGTCTAAAGGTTCGGCTATGGCGATTTAAGGCGAAAAGGTGGGGTTCGGCCAGCCATGGAAGTGGTGACCGAATCCAACCCTAAAAGTCCTTTTCCCTCAAATCGGACTCTAAAAGTGGCTAATTAAAATCAAGCGAAAATTACATGGGGCTGGCCCAAAATAAAGGTGTCGAGCACCATATTATGCTATGGACGAATCGTAAGTATTGATCTTGAATATTTCGTCCAAGCCTTCTTTCTTCATTATGGTGGCCTCAAAGTTCTGAAATCTTCATCCGTGGCCTTCTCTTGGATCATCACATGCTTGTCGCCATCACCATGCATGGCCATGCTCCAATGCTTGTCCCTCTCATCCATGCTTGGTCCATCATTCCTAAGAGTAAGAAACATATCCGATTTAGGGCAGCATCATATTCTCATGTATGTAAGGAATAGTTCAAGAAAGCGAAAGTACCGATAGTTCGATTGTTTGGCACGAGATCTTGTGATGGGTCCTTGTATGTGTGTCTTGCTGTACAACGGTTGTATCAATAGTAGGGATGTCCACATCAATATTCTTGAACTAGATGTAAACAATACTCAATG